>OY755039.1:74478588-75085588 GCA_963576565.1 Aspidapion aeneum | reverse complement strand
TCTGCATTGGGGTCTTAGACTTAGTGGTTATGATAGAAAATAGTTCGATATTGAGGTTTCGATCGTCTAAATTAACAAGCTGACCTCCGTGCGCCGCCGCGCAGTTTACTTCTAAGTATTTTAATAAGATGAATCAACAGATATCGTTCCTTCTTTACTGGTTGTTGAAAACTTGGTATTTTAGTCAATAAATTTCAAACTAAAAGAAATATCGTATTTTTCTAATTGCATGTTTTAAAATATAAATCTGTGTATCTGCCTATTCGTAATAGCTCCTAAACTACTATATCTAATAATTTGTAAGCAGTTTTCTTAGGACTGTCTGACTTATAGGAAAGATTTTTGTGGTTATTTTGCTTTAGTTCTGTTTAGTCTTATAACGGATCTATTTGTTTTTGTTTGAAACTCGTAGACAATGATTGTGTAGAAATAAAATTTTGGACTTCCATTGTCTTTATTTATTTTAAAACACGACGTTTCGGTTAGTAAGTATCTCTAACCGTTATCAAGTGAAAATCTATCTATCTAGTGGATCTATTTGTATTGTTATGCCCGACTCACACGTTTAAAAGATCACGATTCTCGGCTAAATAATTTTCGGAACTCGATAGTAACCTATCTAAAGATAAAACAAAGTTTTTTTACGATAAATAAAATGTATTTTACCTAGAAATTACCAAAATGTATGTACCTAGAGCCAAACTGCTGACTTGTCCGACTTTTAGGAAATATTTTTTATGGTTATTGCGCTTTAGTTGTATTTAGTCATCTTACCAATACATAGTTTAATAGCTAGAAGAACTAGGACAATGATAATTAGTTTGCACAAAATTACGTTACAGGATTTTGGATTCATAGTTATACCAGCAGTTACAGGGCGTAAGTAGATAATCCATTGTTGATATTCCACCAGTATTTTGGCTTTAATTTAAAACAACTTTTTTTTAAGCACTAAACATTTTTTGTATTTTTATGCTTGACTCACTAATACATTAACTTCTATCAAAAGGATCATCATTTCCGGATAAATGATTTTTGGAACTCGATAGTATCTTAAGAAAAAACATAGTGGACTGCGAAAAATGAAAGCAATTTTTTTTTACCTAGAAATTTCCCTAGCCGACACCACGGAAACAGCTATAAGGGAGGCGAATCCCAAGAGCCAAATTGCTCTTATCGCGGCCATAATTCGTCTAGAACACGACTATAACCAAAACTGATTTGTTTCGCTGAAATATTCGCTTTTATACGGATCTAATTTTGGTTTTTGTAATGAGCGAAAAAGGTTTTTGATCTGCAATATTTTATTGACAAATTATTATTGGACTATTTCATCTTGCGGCAAGACACTTTCACTAAAAATAAGTAATGTGCTTTTTTTAAATGTTTTATTTTATCGAGACATGTGCACATTATTTTTCCTTTGAGGCCCACAAATCTAGAAACCAAAAATTTTTCAGCTCATAACATTACTGTATAATTGTTACAACAGAACACGATAGCACTCAACAGGACACATGTCAGGACGCACCAGGAGAAGTCAGGACCCAACACGATACGACCGGGCCCAACTGGACATGACACGATCCAACAGGACTCAAATTTTTTTGGAAGGGAAATTTAAATTTTGTGTGTGATTTCTTTTCCTTTTTGATCATCAACTTTTTTTCAGTGCAATAAAAAAAATTGCCAAAAGAGCAACAGCCGGTAACAGCTCACAACAGCACTGTAAAAATTTTTAAACAAGACTGGAGAGGACTTGGAGCAGGACTCGACAGGACACTACAAGACCTAAGTTCTCTTGGGCACTGTAACAATTTTACAGTGCCGATGACCTCTCGGATTTTTGAGTATTTATCTAAAAATGCCGGTACTTATTTCTCTATATTACTTCTCTTTCCTTATCTGCTTTACTTATCTTCTGAACCGCTAAAAATTTGAATAGTGTTTAAAGAAATATTCGAAATTATAAAGTCATAACTTCTAAAAATTTGATTTTTTAGTAACAATATGACTTGGTGGTGAGAATCGTTGATATTCGCATGCTCTGATTGATTGATGAGTCCTCGGCTGTACTATCAATTAAGAGGATTGGAATCCAACTTCTGCTGCGTCTGCCACCACCTAACCAAAGGCGCCTGGGATCTTGGGGGGACCTGGCAGTAGGGATAAAATGCTGGCTGGCCGACCGGTTTAATTTGAGTGATAAAAATATTTTGGTACCCAGGTGAGTACTAATCTCACCGGCAGTTCAAATCGGGTTCAAGCCCTGGCTGCTGCTGCTGGCCCCATGGATCCTGGAGAGGACCACTCACTTATTAACCCTCACGGCGGAGGTAAAAACTTTGTAGAAGAATCAGTTCTCTATCCTGCAAGATCCAATCAACAAAGGAGTGCCGAAGAGGTCTTACCAACTCCAGCTCTGAGCGGGAAAACGAACTGCTTAAAAGCGACGGCGACACCACAGGCGCACAACCACGAGGACATCAAGGCCTGCACTTGATACAAATAAATCTATGCCATAACACCGCAACGTACACTCTTGCTAGAGTTTTCAAGCAACAGAGGTTGGAAATTGCCCTATTGCAAGAACCATGGCTATCAAGTACGAACCAAGTAACTGGACGCAGCCGAACTCTTGGTAACATTATCACATATAAATCAGGTATTAAACCACGAGCATCTATTCTTATAAGAAAAGAAAACTACTTTGTCCTTTGAGATTTTTATACCGATGACCTAGTAGCGCTACGATTAATCGTTCCCGGTGAGCAAGGCATGACAGAGCTAGTCCTCTGCTCAGCATATTTCCCGGGTGACAAATAAACACTACGGCCCCCCACACTAGAGGCAACTAACCTGATTGCATACTGCAAAGAGCGGAACGTACAGTTCATCCTGGGCTGTGATGCGAACGCGCACCAGACAATGTGGGGCAGCACAGACATCCACAGAAGGGGTACGCATCTGTTCCACTACATTTTTGGGGAGCGGATTTTTGTTAATAATGTTGACTTCAAACCAACCTTTGTCGGTCAAAATAGGGCAGAGGTACTAGATCTAACAACAAGCACAAAACTAATTAGCAATAAAATCACTGACTAGGGGGTTACAGATGAGCCCTCTCTGTCAGACCACAATCCATCAATCCAAAAACTACAGATTGGAGTGGATATGTCAGATCCCTCCAAAAAAAGCTGAACTCAGCAATGACCTCTAAACAACTAAGGGAGGATATCACAACCGTATATCACGAAAATCCCCCTATTAAAACCAAAGCTGATAATCGCGGTATGTCTTGGTGGAACAATTCTTTGTTTAAAAAAAGAAAAGAGGTTACGCCTAAGATCATTTGAGCCATAAAAATCACCCGGCCTAGATGGTATTCTTCCAGTGCTAGTACAAATAGGCCTAAAAGTGCTAGTACCTTACCTAGTAAAACTGTACAGGGCCAGCCTAGCATGGAATTATACTCCAACCAGCTGGACTAAAGTTAAGGTAGTTTAAATACCTAAGGCGGGTCGGGCAGAAAATACTCCAAAATTGCTTCAGCTCATAAGCCTTAGCTCTTTTCTGTTGTAAGGCTTGGAAAAGCTAATAGACGCACATATCAGAGGTGGTGCCTTAATGTCCCACCCACAATACAAACCGATATGCATACCAAGCAGGAAAGTCAACAGAACTAGCTTAAAACAACCTTGTTGGAAAAATCAAGGAAACCCTTGATGCAAAAGGCGTCGCAGTGGGCATTTTTCTTGATATAGAAGGAGCATTTAACAATGTTCTACCCGAATCCCTCTTTAAATCAGCGTACGCCCGAGAAATAAAATCCACCATCAGGTTCACACTCGAAAATCGAGTGATTACAACAACTCTTAACGATTAGATGGTAAGTTTCAAAGCTGCTGGAGGTGGTCCACAAGTAGGAGTTCTGTCTCCCGTCCTGGGGGTTTATTCTTTAAATGCTTCCTAGAAAATAAATCTTCTCTTAAATTCACGGTTACCATTGGTCAATATCCGTTATATGACATAAATTAGATAGTATTGACATTTTGGGTGAATATTTTCATTAATAAATCTCACTTTAAAGTTCTCCTATTGCAAAGCAGGAGAGCAGGTTCTGTCAAATGCTCTCTTGAAAATGGTCCCCTCCGCGTCAGTTTAAAGTCATACACTATAAACTGACCAATGGTAACGGTGAATTGAAGAGACAATTTACTCCCAGGGGAGCATTTACAGAATAAATGCTCTCTAGGAAGTAAATGTTCTCTTAAATTCACGGTTACCATTGGCCAATATCAGTTATATGACATAAATTTGATAGTTTTGACATTTTTGGTGAATATTTTCAATAATAAATCTCTTCAAAGTTCTCCTATTGCAAAGCAGGAGAGCAGGTTATGTCAAATGTTCGCTTGAAAATGATCCCTTCCGCGTCAGTTTAAAGTCATACACTATAAACTGACCAATGGTAACGGTGAATTGAAGAGAAAATTTACTCCCAGGGGAGCATCTACAGAATAAACTCTGTGGTGTCTGCTGGTCGATGATCTTTTTGCCATCTTGGAATCGCTGGATGTAGAGGTATTGGGATACGCGGATGACGTAGGAGCAATCATTAGAGACATTCCAGAAAATGAATTTTCTGAAAAGATAAGGGACTTGACATTTTATTGTGGTAGTGGTAAGCACTGCGTCTGGCAATTTTTTTGTAATGTGTTTTTTTTTACAAGGGGGGAGGGGGCGTTAAAAATCCTGAATTTTTGCGTTACGTAATTTAAGGACATTCCCTAATGGTAGTGGTAATTTTTTATTGTATATTTTATAGGTTTTTTTGTACGGTTTGTATTATCACCTTTTATTATACTTTTTGATTCTTTTTTCTTTTTAAAATTCGTATTGGTGTGTTTTTAGGATATTTACATTTAAAATAATGATCTTACGTTTTTTAAATCCAAATATCTGGAAAACTAAACAATAGATTTTCCAAATGATATCAACGCTGTAATGGCATTTAAAAAACATTTCGAACTAAGTACGAGTAGTCATCAGCTCACAACAATACTATAAGGTTAGGTGTAAGAATAGTCTGTGGCTAAACCTCGCCTTATTTTCTAATAAAAGTCGATTAAATAAAATAAATAAATAAATATAACAAACTATAAAATGCAACTTCAAAGGGGTAAAGTCAACCACGGACACCGGTGTTTCGTAAAAAGGTATTTCTATCCTCAGCGTGGCTTGCCTGACTACAGTAATCAAACTGACTACAAGATACAAGGTAAATCAAAAAGAATGAAAAAATAGGTGAAACAAGTGACTTAATTTTAGAAGGATGTCAAAGTTTTGCCAAAAAAGTTAGAAACAAACCAGTAAAAATGACAAATATTTAAATTTAAAAACTTCCACCAAACTAAAAAAAAACACCCTTTGTCGTGAAAAACTTATGGAGCTTGCGTGTGCCACTAAACAACAAGAAGACTGCTAGCATTTTTGTTGGCATTTCGCACCAAATGTCAAACATTTGTCATGGCTGAAACTGCCCCACGGACAAATATGACCCACTCTTCCCTAAATAAATTAGATTTTTGAGAATTTTATTGAACTTATTATTGTATGCGTTATGCCGCACAGTGTGACGAACGGAAATACTCTGCCAATCTATGGGCACCTAAGCTCACACTAGGTACTATAGTTATAGTGTACGTGTGAGCTAATATAACTAAAAACTGAAATATATTTTATTCAACTCCAAACTCAATTACCTTTTGTTTGATACCACACAAGCCATGTTTTTACTTAAACTCTAATTTTTGACATCTACCCCCACCCTTTTTTTTAAATAGCTTAAAATTCATTTTGTTTAACTCCAGACTTAATTACCTTTCGTTTGATATCACACACGCCATATTTTCACATAAACTCTCATTTTTGAAATCTACCCCCACCCTTTTATTTGGCTTGCGTTCGTTGGATTTCGTTCATTTTTAAATGGGACCACCACGGCCCAAGACTCAGCCTAGGTACCAAATTTCATTTTAATCGGACAAGCGGTTTTTGAGTTATGCGGGTTGGTCGTTACAGACAGACATACAGACAGACATACAGACAGACTGACAGACAGACAGACAGACGGCGAGACAAAAAAGTTTCAAAATCATCTGAAACGCAAAGATATATAAAAATTTTTGAAATCGGAGCAACTTTTTTTTTCTCGAAAAAATTAGGATCACCATAGCTCACAACACTATAGTATAGTAGTAGTGTGAGCTAAAAAAGTGGACATCAATATATTTTTACTTGCTGATCTTAGTATTGACAAAAATCGTGAAAATTAATAAAATTACACGAAAATATTTTTGTTACAGTAGATATATTTGTAATTATTAGTATACAGAGTGTTAAGTAGTAGTATATTTAAAAAATAGAGAAAGTTCCCTCGTTTTTAAGCGCATGTTACACCAATTAAACAACACAATACAAAACAAAACACCAAATTGCAGTGGCGCACCCAAGAATGTGTCTTGGGGGGCCAGAGACCCTATGATGCCGTATTTTATGCTATTTTATTTTTTAATTAATAAAAAATGTAAAAAAAAATTCAAAAATTGTTCGGCTAGTTGCCCGGGCCCCGAAGCCCCCCCCCCATAGGTGCGCCCATGCAAATTGACCGCCAACACTAGAATAAGATGGTTTTATAAATTAATATTTGTGCAAACAAAACAAAAGAAATTTATTTCTGAAAAAAAATATAGATATATAAAAGGTCCAAGGCAAATTGCATCTCAAAAACTGGTAATCCTAAGTAGAGATGAAGGGCCGCTGAGACTTACAAGGGGTAAGCTATCCAAATTAAAGCAAAGTTGCCAAATTTCTCAATTTTATTTTACCCCCCTCACCTCATACGCTGACGTCCGTTATTTAAATGAGTAATTCCACAAAAAGTCTGTAATTTGCTCTCTCTCTTGCTCTAACCAAGAATCAAATATACGGAGCAAACCAAACCGAACCGAATCCCTATACGCAAATGGGCGTAGTTTTACCTAAATAAGGAAAATGAGGGACATGCGGCAACCTCGGCGGCAACACTGTGACAATAAATTCAATTTTAACTTGCTAAGTAGGTTTTTAGTAAACTAACCGGACTGAACCGAAGTCGTTTATATATGGTTTTTGTCTGGGATGCAATTTGCCTATACCCGGGATGCACTTCGGCCATAAAAATATCTATCTGCTTGTTTTGACACGTAATTTAACATAGGTACCCCTGTAACAATGGATTGATCGTATCCGAACAAATTTAAATATTAATTATACAAACAATGAGAATTATACCTAATGCAATTTAAATACCGCTGCAACATATGATATAAAAGTAATTTTCTCCCAGAATAGCAAATATTAGCAAATAATAAAAAAAAAACCACCCAACTGCTAAATCTACTTGTATGTACCTACTAGTCGCTCTTGAGTACAAAATTGATAGGTATACCTTTATTGTACGACATGCTTCAACTTTTAGTTTTGATGCTCAAACGGCACATTCTTATTCAACCTTTCAAAGAGTGCTATATGCAGAGGTAGAAGGGGGAGTAAAATCGTGTTGAAAAAATCTTAAAGCGTGTGCAGAAAGAATGATCGAAATCGCTATATAGGTACCTATTTGTGACAGTTAGGGAACGTCCTTAAATAACGTAACGCAAAAATTCAGGATTTTTGATCCCCCCTCCCCCTGTTAACGCATTTTCAAGAAAAAACACATTAAAATAACATTAAGTGTAACGCAAGGCCACCCACCCCCCCACCGCCCTAGACCGTTACGTAATTTAAGGACAAGCCCTTATAGCTACAACTATTACCAATAAGGACGGCGGGGAGGAGAGAGGGAGAGGGAGGAGGGAGGAGGGAGGAGGGAGGAGGGAGGAGGGAGGAGGGAGGAGGGAGGAGGGAGGAGGGAGGAGGGAGGAGGGAGGAGGGAGGAGGGAGGAGGGAGGAGGGAGGAGGGAGGAGGGAGGAGGGAGGAGGGAGGAGGGAGGAGGGAGGAGGGAGGAGGGAGGAGGGAGGAGGGAGGAGGGAGGAGGGAGGAGGGAGGAGGGAGGAGGGAGGAGGGAGGAGGGAGGAGGGAGGAGGGAGGAGGGAGGAGGGAGG
The DNA here is from genome assembly GCA_963576565.1 of Aspidapion aeneum. NCBI lineage: Eukaryota > Metazoa > Arthropoda > Insecta > Coleoptera > Brentidae > Aspidapion > Aspidapion aeneum. Next base: position 75,077,440 of record OY755039.1, on the reverse strand, counting down.
AGGGAGGAGGGAGGAGGGAGGAGGGAGGAGGGAGGAGGGAGGAGGGAGGGAGGAGGGAGGAGGGAGGAGGGAGGAGGGAGGAGGGAGGAGGGAGGAGGGAGGAGGGAGGAGGGAGGAGGGAGGAGGGAGGAGGGAGGAGGGAGGAGGGAGGAGGGAGGAGGGAGGAGGGAGGAGGGAGGAGGGAGGAGGGAGGAGGGAGGAGGGAGGAGGGAGGAGGGAGGAGGGAGGAGGGAGGAGGGAGGAGGGAGGAGGGAGGAGGGAGGAGGGAGGAGGGAGGAGGGAGGAGGGAGGAGGGAGGAGGGAGGAGGGAGGAGGGAGGAGGGAGGAGGGAGGAGGGAGGAGGGAGGAGGGAGGAGGGAGGAGGGAGGAGGGAGGAGGGAGGAGGGAGGAGGGAGGAGGGAGGAGGGAGGAGGGAGGAGGGAGGAGGGAGGAGGGAGGAGGGAGGAGGGAGGAGGGAGGAGGGAGGAGGGAGGAGGGAGGAGGGAGGAGGGAGGAGGGAGGAGGGAGGAGGGAGGAGGGAGGAGGGAGGAGGGAGGAGGGAGGAGGGAGGAGGGAGGAGGGAGGAGGGAGGAGGGAGGAGGGAGGCAATAAAACATAATTTTATTAAAAAGGATAACATTTGAAGTCGGGGGAAAAACGATAAAAGTCCATTTTAGGTCGAAAATAAAGTAAACAGTGTAAAATGTAGATTCATACGTATATTTTACTATACCATACCAAAAGGAGGAAAAAATTCTGACAGTAACGAGTTACCATGGCATGAAAATACATTACACTTGGAAAGAACGATGCAAGTCCACAAAAGTATTCAAAATAAGGGAAAATATCGATGAAAGTCACTGGACTCTCATCGTTTTTTCCTAGTATTGCTAATGGTAATGAAGTTCACGTAGTTTGTTCTAATTAGAAATTATGCCAATTTTAACATTATAAATAACTATCTGATAGTGACCTATTTACGCAATGAGTTTTTAATATGGAACCAAAGGGTTTCTAAACTAAAATTTGAGTTTTTTCGAAATCATGGTCCATTGACTTTCATCGTTCTTTCTTTTGACTCTTCATTTGGATTAACTTAAAATGATTTGTTATCATTTTAAATTAAAGAAAAAAGGCACCCGGCCAAAAAAATTATCATAGTGTTTCCCTTCATATCTCATACAGTGGTTTAGAAGATTTGAGTATTTGAGAAGTTTTATTCATGATTTCGGAACATTTTATGTCTCATAAAATCTTGTATATTCAATAAACTAAATTTCAAATTTTACGAGAGATTTTAGTAAATTTTATAATTTTATGACGTCCTCCTCAAACTTCCTTCATCCTCTGAAAACTTAAAATAAATTATGAGTTTTTCGGCAGGGCTCCCGCGCCCCCCTTATTGTTGATCTGTGCCCCCGCAGGGGCGCGCCTTTTAGTTTGGGAACCACTGCTTTAGCGCGACACAAACATACATATTTATATACATATCCCAAGCGAAAAACATTAGAGTAAAGTCGGGCAAAAGTACGCAGCGGGGTAAAAATCCGGTTCGTAATATAAGACATCCTATAAACTTGGCATCAATGTATCGCCGCCACACCACGAGTGCAACCGCCCTAAACAACTCGCGGCTACAGACTAAAATGCACTCTGGTTCCTTCGATTTCGAGGTTATGTTTTAATTGTTTTGTTTTTGTTTAAATAGCCTGGAGCATGGAATAAATAAATTTCTTCGATGGTGGAAGTGTTTGAAGTCCTTTCGAGTTTTAAAAATTAGTATTAAAAATATTTGTCGTGTCGTTAGTTCGGTCAAATTTAGTTCAAAATAGCGCTAGTAACGAAATAGGATCTTTCTAACATATTTTTTCAAAAAAAAAAACTTCCCTGACTTCTTTCGCGGGATCCTAGCGGGTGTGAAACAAAACCGAACCGAACCGAACTTAACCAAATCGAATTATCGGTTTAGTTCGGTTTGGTTTCACAACCTCTGGGATGCCGGTTCGGTTCAGTTCCGTTCCGTTCGGTTCGGTTCGGTTTTGTTTCACACCCGCTAGGATCCCGCGAAAGAAGCCAGGGAAGTTTTTTTTTGAAAAAATATGTTAGAAAGACACCCTATTTCGTTACTAGCGCTATTTTGAACTAAATTTGACCGAACTAACGACACGACAAATATTTTTAATACTAATTTTTAAAACTCGAAAGGACTTCAAACACTTCCACCATCGAAGAAATTTATTTATTCCATGCTTCCAGGCTATTTAAACAAAAACAAAACTAATTAAAACATAACCTCGAAATCGAAAGAGCCAGAGTGCATTTTAGTCTGTAGCCGCGAGTCCCTAAACATAGTTGACATTATTTAGTTTGGTTTGAACCGTGAAAGCGAGCAGCCATGCAGTAAAATTTAAAAATCACGTTTTTATTTAATTTTTGGCGTGATATTAATAGGTTATAGAAAATTTATGTAAAACTAAAAGTGTATAATTTTTATTATGACATTTAAATAGGTTTCATGTGTATATAATTCAGTATAAACGATTAAGTAAAAATTTTTAATATTAGAATTTTTCTAGCTGTCAATTAAGAATGCATTAGTGAGGTAAAAGTCCGTATTTTATCGGGGCAAAAACGCGCGGGTTTTTACCCCATGTTTGCGGACTTTTACCCCTTTAGTATTATGTTTTTGCATCCTCTTTTTCGTTTTAGGTCCTACAAGCGAAAAACAACCCGAAAACCTAGTTATTAACTTAGTTTTTAGCTGTAAGTTGAACGTTTACGAAAGTTGTGCTTGTGTGATTTGGCCCCGACGGGTCAAACATCAAAGGCTAGGCGTGAAGAATACGGACACTTTTAAGACCGGGATAAAATAGAATGGTTATTTAAATCTATATTTATTATTGAAATTTTAAAATTTTCAAATTATCAAGTTTTCAAGTGTTCAAGTTTTTAAGTTTTTAAATTTTTAAGTTTTTAAGTTTTCAAGTATTCAAGTTTTCAAACTTTCAAGTTTATTGTAACTTAATGTTGATTTTGTTTGTGAAGATTCTTTGTTTTTATTTATTCTAAATAAGTTGGTATCCATTAGTTAGTTAGTGTTTCGTTTTTGTTCTGTTTAAAAATATTAATTTTTTTTTTTCTATTAAACCTTCAGTTCTTTTAAAATAAACCAAAACGTACTTTTAATTTAATAAAAACATGCAAAACATAAAATAAAATATATGCGTACTTATACCCGCACACATGCGGATTTTTACCCTATATATTGGGGCAAAAGTCCGATTCGGTAGACATAAAAACTTTATTTTGCAAATATTTTTGTATTTAGAAATCAGTCTTTCTGATGCTAAAAGTTTGAAGGCAAACCACAGTTAATGTTATTTTCAAAATATAATTTTATTAAGTTTAAAATTTACCTTTCTGCATTATTTTCAGCGGCTTAGCGTGCCTGTAGGGGCGGGGGGGGGGCGACAACTAAAAAGGGCGCCCATCAAAAATCTTGCGACCAAAAAACAAAGAAAAACAAAAAAAGTTCATCATGTTTTGTCTTTAGTTTTCTTTGCCGCCCTCTCAATTTGCCGTTGCCGGCCCTGCTACTTAATTTAGTTAGGTACCTACGTACTTTTGCCCGACTTTACTCTACCCTTCCTTTCGCCGTGCTGCAGTTGGGTATAAAATCGGTGCCTTTTTTTTGGAAGGATAGCTCCATTAAAAAGGTATTTATCAACTTGGACAAGTGTACATTTTTTATAGGTCAACGTAATCGTAATCGTAATTAACATTATTAAAAGAACACGTTTGACATATATTTATTTATTGTATATTTTAAAAAAAACTAAAGTGAAATGTACCAAGGATGCGTAGATATTGCATACAAAAAATCAGTCTTAAATAACTAATAATTTTTAGGTAATTTTTTTTTGAAAATAGACCGGTGTTTTTCTAAAATTTTGTAACTTACGAAAGTGCAAATTTAAATTTTATTTATTTGCAAACCAGAAGTTCTAAAAAAAAAGCTAAAGTGCCTTGATATAGCTTAGAGTCTTGACAACTTGTAACAGTTCTAATGATAGTAAAAATTTAAGTCCTTATTCATTTCGACTGTATACTCAGATGTCCACTGTTTTCCCATTTTATAGTTTGCGCCGCGGTACTATTTCTGGTTCCGAATGGTGGTGCTAAGTTTGATGCCTTTTGCTTAGTGTGCCATGGTAATCCTATGGTGAGAATATGCGCTTGCGTTACTTTCATGAGGTCGAAAACTTTTAACTCAACATGTGTGTGTGTGTGTGTATTGTAATCACCCAAATTATTTGCTTATTTAGTTAGAATATGCACATTCTGTAATTAAACCTTAAACAGATTATTTTTTCGTTTTAAATCAGTACAGTGTCGGTAGTCGATGTCAAAATCAGTAATGTGGTCAAGTTCGGTTTAATCGTACAGTGCTCGGTATCGTAAACTTTATGTGATGGAATTAAAAAATCGCAGTCAGTGGTTGCAACAATATGATAAAAAAAATGTAAACGTCCTACATTTTAGTTATTTGGAAAAATCATGTCAATTAACAATAGTACTGCTACTGCACCAAAAACCACATCTTTTCAGCAGAATGTAGGTCGAGGAACGACAGTTAGTACTGCTTGTGATTACGATAACAATATTCTCAAATTTAATCTGATGCCTTATTCGGCCGAAACGATAGCACCGTCATCCAAAGGTACTGTCCCTCAAATGAGGTTTCCAAAAATTACCTGTTCTCTATCCCCATGTATTTTTAGTGGCGAATTGTTAAGAGGTAAAAAATTATTTACAAAAACATAAGGTGACCAACAATTTAGCAAAATATTGCATACGGGTTCCTTTCAATAACTTTTCAATTTGGGCATACTCATCGATGACAGCTAAATTCAGCTTACAGCTGAATTCAGAGTTCTGTAATGTAAGCGGTATGAAATAAGAAGGAAGAGGTATAAAGTAAAAACTATGCAGTAAGGAAAATGATGGTTCATAGTTACCCACATAGCACAATCACGTGTTTAACACGTAAAAAAGGCGTGAGAAAAAAAAACGTTTATTTTAAAAGCTGCTACAAAAAAACGTTTGTTTCATATATGAAAACAAGCTTAATAGGTCATTCATTAACGTTATAAAAAATACAGTTGCTAAAAACTGCGTTTTAATAACGCCTTTATCAAATTAAAATAGCAATGTTTTTACGTTAGTTTCAAGTGATTTTTATCAACGTTAAAATCACATTAGATTCACACAAATTTTAAAACGCGACTTGCATGGCTTTTCTACCGGATATTTTTGTGATTTTACTAGCAGCATCGCCACCTATAGTCGGGATTTTTCACTTTGACGAAATCTATATCAGGCAGTGCTTTCGCCTCTAAACTCCAAAAACCTGTTAAGGGACTGATCCCTGATTCACGATCACGACGCATCTGTTATTAATCTGATAAAGACACATTTATATTCTGTGAAAGTGTTTACTGTTCATAAATCTTGTTTAGCTTTTAAAAAAAACATAATGTATATAGATAGATACATAGGTATTTTGTCTTGCCTTGAGCGCCATCTTTAAAATTTTCTTGAAGTGTTGTAGTCTTAAACTAGTGAACTTTTATAACTTCCTTTCGCGTCTCTTTTAAGTTAAAAAATGTTATTAAAAAAACGTGACCAAAAAAGACGCAGAAAGTCAGTAGGTTTGAGAGGTTTTAATCTAGTGGCGTTTAATAACGAGGGTAAAAAACACGTTATATACACAGCACCAGAAACTTCAGCAAAAAGTACATTTTTATAGATTGATTTCTCCTTGTTTTTAAGTTACCTTTAAGCATGTAGATTTAACAAAATAAATATTACATGGTATGAGGTTGTTTTCAAGTAAAAAAAAACTTTGTTATTTTTGTTCACGTGAATTTAACGTTGATGTGATTTTTGTGCAATGTGGGAAGTAAAAAGTATGCAATAAGGAAAATGATGGTTCATAGTTAAAGAAACGTAAGAAGTTGGGCAACCAACCAAATTATTTTTTCTGTGGTTATGTTGACTGTCAAAAAGGGTAATGTTGTATCATGTCCCTTTTAATAAAAACATAAGCAAATATTTCAAAAAATATTTTAAAAAACTATAAAAAATCACTGCTAAATAACCTCAAAATTGACAGACAATTACCTCCGAGTGTAGCCGATTCCGTAAGTCGCAATAAATAAAAATAAACCATTTATTGTGTCATACTTTTTACCGCATACTTTTTACTTTATACTGCAAACCACTGCGTGTTTAGATTATAGTTTGTTTTCGTTACGTCTTACTTTATACTGTTTACTTTACGGGACTCTGATTGTATAGCTTACTGAACAAAATTTTTGCTTATATTACAAAAACAAAAATGTGCAAATAAATATATTTTTTTTAAACATGCAATTCCATACCTACGTCACGTTTGGAATTGCTTATGTTTGTACCTCTGCCACTTTTTGGGCGTCAGTCCATACGAGTAAGGTCTTGAGTCGGGGCACGACGTTATTTTTTGTGATATTTTTAATAAAAACTGGTAATATCTTTACACGTTTTTTCTCATTGCATTACCGTCCTATTGGATACTTCCTATATAACAACAAATAGCGTTTTTATTTTTTAAATATAGGTAGAAAGTATACTTTGCCCAATGTTTAAATACTTAACCTCATTTTGTATATAGCACGTATGAATTTTGAAGTGAATCATATTACCAGCACGACGCACACAGGAAAATTTTGTAGAATTGACGGTCACAAGTATTCAAGAAGTCTTTTATTTAAAATAGTGATAAGATTTTTCTTTTTATCAATGTTTATTTATTAGAAATGCATTTCTAGCTTGTGCCCGGGTTTGTAGCTCAACAAAATCTGACAAGCCAATGTTATTATGTTAAGGCTTGGGGGGGGGGCGTTCCCCGGGCCACCCCCCTTGGTGCGCCCATGGAATTGGTAACTAATTATTAAAATCGGTCAAAAAATAAAAATTATATTTAAAACAAATGTTTTGGTAATAAATATATTTTTTTTATTTTAGTACAAGGCGCATCAACCACTTAGGGTCACTAGCACACAAAATTTGACAATAATTTACATAGTGCAAACACCCAACACAGGATAATGTCAAAAAATTGTAAATTTCAAACGGGCAAAAACAGGCAAAAGATATTTATCTGAACTAAAGGCATGATATTTTCATGCCTATGGAGTCACGACATTTTGGAACATTCCACTTAACTTTTCCGCTACATAAAAATGAAAAATGATTATAAAACAATTAAGACAAGATATAAAGAGCCAACTTATTTCGGTTATTTTGAGTAAAGAGTCTAAGGACAGGTTTAATTTTAATTCACCTTAAATAGGTTCAACACTTCGTTAACACATAAAGATTAAAGTACACCATCGTTATACGAAGTTGTATAAACGTAAGAAGTACTCATAAAAATACCCAAATTCAAAGTATTATAACTTTATGAAAAGCAAACCGATTATAACAAAGAGGGTGTCTAAAGATACACAAATTTTTTTTGAAACTAAGTTCGCAAAGTACCCAAATTTAGCAAATCGGTAATTTATGGTCTTTTGGCTAGCTAATCTCTTGGATTTCCTTGAGTGCGTGGTATATCCGTCACACTTGCTTTGTTTCTTGACATTATAACATAAACGGTGCGATATAGTGATTCGAAAAACGCAACTTAAATTAGAAACAAGAGAGTAATTGTAGAAATAACAACTTCAAGATTCAAAAAGCAGAATATTATTATCTAAAAAAGACGAGTATTTCGCATTTTCGTATCTCCATAACTCTTTCAATTTCTCTCACTCCATGTTAAAGCTAAATTGTAATTCTGCCGGGGCACTTAACATTAAACGTTAAACTTTTTTAATTTAACTTACCTTTTTTAAGTTATTTAACTGATTTATGCAATTTTAATATAAAGCAAGTGCAGATTTTTCTACTAAAAAAAGACAAATTTTATTTATTTGTTTGTGTTTTTATAAAGTTGCACGCCTTCACTCATCACCATTACTTTTGATGATACGACGCACTTTGAAAAAAAATGTAACAACTTTACCTAACCTTAAAAGTAATCTAGTTCTTTTACAAGTCTGTATCACTTTAAAATATACCATAATGTCTATAGAAAAAAAATGTGTGAATATTTTTGATAAGCAAGGTTCAAACCGAGTATTTTAAGGCTGTAAGAATATTAAAATTATATTTGTAAAATATCGCATGTAGAAATTTTCCTTTTTGAGAAAAACGGGTTTAAAGTTTTATACTTTTTTATTGTCTTATAATTTTTAAAAATGATGCAGTTTTATTTTTTTACTTTTTATTTTAAAATTATAAGACAATCAAAAACTATAAAATTTTATACCCATTTTTCTCAAAACGTAAAGTTTTTCTTCCTAGGGACGGCAGTGTAGGTCAGATTATCACAATAGTTCAAATAAAAAAGTCACTGAAAAGGCCTCATATAGGTGTATAATATTTTGGTTTTGCATTACCCTTAAAATAATGATTTTTTTGTCATGGCTTTAAAATTTTTGTCAACGTTTCTGCAATTTTTTTTTAAGTCCAATAGTTCAGAAGTTGGTCACCTTATGATTTAGTTATTTTTTATTTAATATAATTTGTGGTAGAGGAGGGTAGGGTGAGTTTGGACCCGGGGAGATTATATAGAGTTGTTTTCTCTTGGTATTTGGCAGAGATTTTCAGTAGTTCTCGTGTCAGTTTGTATCGTTCTGGCGCTGACGTTAGATGGCATACTAACCGAAACTTTTTTAATTTATTTAACTGATTTATTCAATTTCAATAAGCTAGTTCAGATTTTTTTACTAATAAAAAGACAAGTTCTATTTTTTTGTTTGTGTTTTTATAAATTTGCACGCATTACTTCTGATGATGCAACGCATTTTGAAAAAAAAACTATACCTTAAAAGTAATCTAATTTTTTTGCAATTCTGTATCTGCAACGGAAACCTTAAAATATACCATAATGTCTATAGAAAAAAAAATGTGTTAATATTTTTGATAAGCAAGGTTTATACCAGTTTTTCTTAAACCGTAAAATTTTTCTTCTTAGGGACGGGAGTGTAGGTCGGATTATCACAATAGTTCAAATAAACAAGTTACTGAAAAGGACTCATATAGGTGTATAATATTTTGCTTTTGCATTACTTAAAATAATGATTTTTTGTCATGGCTTTAACATTTCTATCAACGTTTCTGGAGTTTTTTCTTTTTTAAGTCCAATAATTCAGAAGTTGGTCACCTTATCATTTAGTTATTTTTTATTTAATATAATTTGTGGTATAGAAGGGTAGGGTGACTTTGGACACGGGGGAGATTATGGACAGTTGTTTTCTCTTGGTATTTGGCAGGGATTTTCAGTAGCCCTCGTGTCAGTTGGTATTGTTCTTGCGCTGACGTTAGATGGCATATAGTCTATGGACAAATCAAGTTTCGTGTGCAAATCGTGCCAACTTTCTGCCGATAAGCGAACTTTATTAAGGGCATCCCATATATCAGGTTTTGACTTGTTGTCATTCTGGTAAATGCGTTTTTTGAAAGATATGGCGGATTCAAAATGGCGGAAAGGCGTATCTTCAAAAAAATTGTAACTTTTTTATTTCTTATCCGATTTTCATGGTAAAATACTTGCTTTGTAATTTATTTAAAAATGTTTTGGTCAGAAAATATGTATTTTTTTGTATTTGTCAAAAAAATAAAAAAATGTAAAAAAAAAGTAAATTTTTTTTATTTTATTTATAAAACTATTGGAGCTAGAAAAAAAAGATAGCTATCTTGATTCTTTATTGAAATCTGGTTGAAGTGTTCCAATGCGTTAATTAGTTTATAAGTTATTTCCAAATAACTGGAAAAAATAGGGGTCTTTGGGGTATATTTAAAAATTATGCTTTTAATGAAAACCATAAGAACTTTTTGAAAGTAACTTAAATTTGTTTAACATACCTAGCAGATCAGGTTTTGACTTATTGTCATTGTGATAATCGCGCCTTTTTTTAAATATGGCGGATTCAATATATTCAATATATATTTAAAAACAAATTGTATCTTATTTATTTTTTATCCGATTTTAAAACAACAAAGTTTAAATTACTTGATTTGAAATGTACTAAAAAAATACTTTTTAAAAAATTAATTTTTTTTGTAATATTCGAAAAAAAAAATCGGGTGAGACATGTGACAAAAATGATTTAATTTTTTGTATTGACCCCATATATGGACGTCGCTGAAGGGTTTGTCATTAATTAAACCTCACTGACTTACACATTGTTAAAAAGAAAATTTTATTTCCTACAATAAAGTATAAAATACATTTTTGTCAATTGAGCTTAGTTTCTGAGAAAATTGGGAAAACTTGTAACAGAATTAATTTGTTTGGTGATTTGTAAAAATTGATTTAAGTTGCACAGCCCTGTGAAGTTAATCTGAAGATAAATCTTACACTACTATACACGTTTAAAAGGAAATTTTATTGTCTACAATCGACTATAGGTTACAATTTTTGATAGAGAGCTTGGATTTTAAGATAATCGGGTAAAACCTATGTGGTTTCTTTAATTTTTTTATATTTTCCTAATAAACGGACGCCGCTGGAGAGTTTGTCATTAGCCTGACCCCACTGACTAATACATTGTTAAAAAGAAAATTTTATTTTCTACAATAAGCGGCAGAATATTTTTTTTTCCAAAAAGCTTATTCCGGATATTAGGATAAAACATGTAAAAAAATGATAAATTTAGTGATTTTTCAAAATTGATTTTATTTACGGGCGCCCCTAAATTGTTATAGATAAAACTATTATCGCCTTATTATACATCATTTAAAACGCAATTTTATTGTCTATAATGTGTATTATATTTTTTCATATACAGCTCGGTTTTTAAGAAAATCGGGTAAAACCTGTAATAAACATGTTTCTTTTTTAAATTTATTTACACTACCTCAATAAACGGACGCCGCTGGAGAGTTTGTCATTAGCTGTACCCTAGTGACTTATATATTGTTGAAAAGGAAATTTTATGGTCTACAATAAAGATTAGTGCGTATTTTTCCGTAAGCTTAGTTTTTAAGAAAATTTGAAAAAAATCTAAAAATTTCAGGATTTGGGGAGTCTGGGGGATTTTGGGGGATTTTGCCGCAAAAATTTAAAAAACTAATATAATTTTATTTTTAAATTAGATTTTACACACGTCAACTTAGTTACATTTTCGCACACGACTATATAAGGAGGGGGATAAAAAAAATTGGACCAAAAACTTGCCCGGCAACATCCAAATCGTTAGTCTGTGACCTATTCTCTAGGATCCATTGTCAAACTGCGGTCCTCATATTTTGCATACTCAACTACCTCTAGCACCTGCAGTATATTGTAAAAACTTTCGTCGATTGATATTCACTTTTAAAAATAACAATAACAACGTTGTTCATCAAAAAATAACAATAATAATAGAAATCACCTGTTTTACTAGACGACTCAGCCACAGCCTACCTAACTCAGCTGCGTAAAGCTGCGCGCCGCCTTATAGGCGTCCGCGTACGGTAATACACCTTCGGTAGTCGTTTTGGTGACAACAAATTCTTTTTTTATTGAAACAAATATAAAATATACATCTATATAAGACTTATATACACCAAATTAGAGAAAAATGTTCATTCTATAACTTTTATTTAAAAATTTTGCTTTGGTGTTATTAAAAATGTAGGTTAAACTTTACTAGCTATACAAAAAAAAAGTAAAAATTCAGTTATTTTAATTTTTCTAAAAAAACGAAGCAAAATTTTGAAAAATATAATAGAAAGTTATTTTATTGCGGGTGTTTACTGATTCATTTACCATTTTTTGCAACCCACTACGACTATTTTTAAGAAAGAGACATCGTTTTAAAAAGTATCGTGCAAAAAAAAGTGGTGGGGGACATATCTTTAAAAAAACGCATTTACAAGTCAAAACCTGATCTATGGAGTGCCCTTAACAAACTTGGTTTATCGGCAAAATGTTGGCACGACTTGCACACGAAACCCCCTTTTAGGCCGATTTGTCCATAGACTAATACGAACCGTCCAGTGCAATGAAATTGAAGGGTGGGTTCGTCCAGTGTGGGTTAAAGAAGTTAATTTTTTTAACTTTTTCGACATTTGACAATTTTTGCGTACCTGATCTAATATTTTAACAAAAAAAGATGTGTAGAGGACAATTAACAGCGGCCGATTCGCCGCGGGGACAATTTACCGCCGGCCGATTTGCCGCAGGGACAATTCACCGCTAAAATTTTTATTTATTTTTTATTTTAATCTAACGTAACGTATTTTTTCTTAAATCATACCCCTGTCCTCTTGTTGGGAGATCAAAATTTGTGTTAAACCTTACCGTGGTCAATTGATCGCAAACATATCCTAACCAGTGTGTAGACCACCAATATTTTGCAAAAAAAAACTGCGCAAAAAATGTTTTTTTGAATAACAAAATGTTTTTTCAATAAGCAGTTTTTTAAAAAACTAATTTATAAAAAAACTAAAAAAATATTTGTTCAAAAATATATTTACGACACACAAAACATTAAAATAAAAATTTTTAAAAATCTCGCGGCGAATTTTCCCGCGACCAATTTTGGCCAGCGACGAATTGGCCGCGGCGAATCGACCGTGGCGAATCGGCCACGGAGAATTGTCCAATTCCCGCAAAAGATAAGCTCTTAAGTTCATAATTAATTAAATTATTTTTATTTTAATAAAAACTTTTAAAATGAACAATTAGTATTTTGGTTATGTGATCGTAATATATTAAACTATATTTAGACAGCAAATTTATTTTTGTAATGGCCACCCACTTTGGACATAATGACTAAACTCTCCCCATTTCGTCCAGTGTGGTCCCTGTTTATTTTTGTTTGTATTTATTTTGGAGACCAAATGCCAAGCCAAAAAAGGACCCACAGGGAGTTTTTGTTTGCATAATATTATATTATTGCCCTACGTTTAGGTAACTTTTTTTTTAGTTTTTTAGTTTTGTAGCTCACTTGTCTTATGAGTATTTTTAGCAATACCTTTTAGAATTAGTATTTTTGCTATGCCCAATGTGTTCCTAGTAGAGGGGAGATACTGGACACTTGCAACTTGTTAACAAAACATATTTTTTATTTACATAGTAAGAACAAAATAATAACTTATGAACACTATTTTATATGTAAAATATGACCCGTATGCTATCACAGTTTTGGTTCCCGATACCTATTATGTTTAACAAAATATTACAAAAAAACTAAAAAGTGTCCAAACTACAGGTCTATGTTAGGATCGCTTCCCTCCTATACCAGGTGGGTTAAAAAAATCTGACAAAATGTTCTTCGTTATTACTTTTGAATTATAGGACAAACTGCACTTTACAGAGAATTGATCAAGCTTTTGATCGTAGGTTTCGAAAATTTTTTGGAAATAGTTTTAAGCTGCCAAAAAAGATCTGTTTCCGCGGATTTCGCCACGCAAAACGTGACAAGCATTGATCGGTTTTGAATTTCCCAAAACATTAATGTTTGTTTCAATCATTGTTTTACAGATTAATACGATTACTTCTTTAATGTGCGTCTTTATCATTGCAAAGATCGATTGTTCTGTTCTTTAACTCTTATATTATTAGATAGTTTTTAGTCATGCCAAAAAAGGCCGACGACTAACGCAACTTAACAATGTTGACATTTGAACGTCACATGTCGTTAGCGGCTTCCGTGGAACGCCGCAAACTCACGGACGGTTAAGGCCTTCACACACACCTATGGTGCATAACGCGTGGCATGGGGCTTTCAACCAATCAACGATTGAGGTTGAACTTCTATGCGCCATGCTATGCGCTATGCATTTTTGTGTGTGATCGGCTTTAAAGGATTTTTGACGTACGTAGAACGTGCGCGGTTGTGTTTTAGCGAGCTTCTATTAAATTCCGCGCCAATTGGTGGCGCAGGTTGCACAGGTCACAGCAGTGTTGAGCGCACGGTCCCTATATATACCGTGTGTTGAGCGGCACCAGGGACAGAGAGAAGAACATTAAGCAATCTCTGGCGCATCCCATTTCTTTCACATAGGGGATAATGTGGTAATAAGTAATAGAAAATATTTTTTGCTACTCTTGCAGTTTGTCTTTTGTCATTTAAGATATCTGAAAAAACCTTTCAAGTTTTCTACTACAATATTAATAAAGTTTTAGCACTTTTGTTTTTACAAGTAAACCATTTCAAATAATATTTTTTTTGTCTGAAGGAAACATTTTATTTTCAGTTTTAATACTTTTCTGTCAAATGTAAGACTTTCTATGTATTGTTTTAAATTTTGCCTGTCATAAACAAGTAGTTCAGAATGGAAATGTTTCTTATTACCCTTTCGTTTTGACTATCGTGGGGTAATAAAACACATCGCAATGGGGCAATAAAAAATATATAATTTTTTATTGTATATTGATTTGAGTACTTAGTGATGTTGCCTTCAAATTTGGCAAAAGTGACCTTTGTTAAGCTTTAGAAATGGCAAGTTGCAAAAATATTAAAGAGCATCTAACTCAAATAGTCCACAGTACACCGCGGTCTATTTTTTAAGTGATTATACTAACAGGCTAAATTTTCGTACATATATTATTTGGCCAAGACGCCTAACTTTTTCCCCGCAAAAATACTTGAAAGTGATTCCTAACAGAGTGTGCAGTCGTAGACATGCTCCGTGCATCGGACTGACTAAACCAAGCATATGATTTGTAGAACAATATTGCCATTAACTTTCACACATTGCTGGATACTAATTCTTTAATGGAACGAGCCAACGAATACATTTCACTTTATATTGCGTTTATAGACTTTGAAAAAGCTTTCGATTGCATTGAGCACTGGGCAGTAAAAGCATCTCTAATTAATAGCCGAATACACAGATTTAATAGTCAATATAGCGAAGCAACAACATCAATCAAAATCCACGAAGGAACCAAGCCAATCCGCATAAGAAGAGATGTCAGCCAGGGTGACACAATATCCCCTAAACTATTTAACCAGGCCCTATAAGATCTTTAAAAAAATTAGATTGGGAAGAAATAGACAACAAAGTAAACGGACAAAACTTGAACCATCTAATATAAAGCCTTAATAACAGATAAGAAAGAAGAACTGATAAAAATGCTGGAATAACGGGACACAGCGGCTAAAAATATAGGTTTGACACTAAAATTAAAATCATATCAAACACAGATGTAGATATCACGATCAGAATAAACCAAGAGAAAATAGAACAAGCACAGGAATATATACCTAGGCTGGGACAAATTAATAAACTAAAAAAAAACCAAACAACTGAAATCAACAGACGAGTAAGATTGGCCTTGGCAGCATTCGGTAAATTAAACTACCTGTTATAAAATAAAAAATATCCGCAGTAATTTATAATTTTGAGGTAATTTGAGAGTATTATTATATATGTTTTTTTTTCTTGCCTAAAAAATGTATGTGTTTTAAAGTAAATGGCAACATTGTCCCCAAAATCATATGCTTGGTTTAATTAGTCCGAAGCTCAAAAATGTCTGCACCCGCGCATTCTGTTAGAATCTCTCTCAAAAATTTTCGCAGAGAAAAAAGTTAGGCGTCTCGGCCGAATAAAGCTATGTACGAGAATTCAGACTGTTAGTCATCAATTAAAAAATACACCGGTGTACTGTGGACTATTTGCGTTAGATGCCATTCATTAATATTTCTGCAACTTGCCATTTTTACTGCTTTACATAAGGCACTTTAGTGCAATTTTAAGAACACTACTCAAGTCAAAGTGCAACAAAAAAGATTATAATCCTTATTACGCCATTACGATGTTTCTTATTACCCCACGATAGTCAAAACGAAGAGGTAATACGAAACATTTCCATTCTAAACTAGTTTATAACAAGAAAAACCACAAACAAAGTATTAAAACTGCAAATAAAGTTTTCCTTTAGACAAAACTTCCCCTAATGAATATCACGATTTTAATAGTCTTGCACCCCAAACGACAGATAACCGCACCGTCGGCGTTGACTAAAACCGGTACCAAAAATGCTATTTCGAACTGTCAAATGTTGTTCAAGTTCGGTTCAAGTTATCGTTGTCGGTGAAGTTATCGGGCCTAAATTTGGCACGGCCAAAAACTATCTACCATGGCAGTCAGGGTTGTCAACGTTTGAATTTTCAAATACAAGATGCTAATTTTACTTAGGGGTCGTTTCATATCAAATCAACCGGAGGTTTGGCAGACCATCTTAAAGATTTTGATAATTTTTGGATTTTTATTTTAAATTTCTCAAAAAGCTAGGTAAGTATATGTATGTTTTAATTTTTTTCAAAAAATAGTTTTTTTCGTGATGCATGCAAACAATAAAAATACCTACATGGAAAAATTGTGCGAAAAGGATCATTATCTTAATAAGATACACAAAACAGACAGTTTAAAGAAAAAAATAACATTGTTTAGTTTACCAGTATTACATATACTCTAAGGATTAATATAAACACCAAAAAAAAAATTTCTCCAAAATTTTCTTTTTTAATTTTTGCATTTTTTTATTTCTTTTTATGCTTTAATTTAGGCTATTACGTCACAATGATTGAAATAATTCCGTTATTTTGGTCTAAAATATTTTTTCAAGAAAATGATTATTTTATGAGGCATTTTCCTACTATTTTTCCATGCATTTTTTTTGTTAAATGTTTTTTTCAACAATCTTGAAATTTAATCAGAATCTTGCTAAAATATTATTATTATTATTATATATTTTTTTTAATTTGAGTTTTGTTTTTTATTAAAAATAAATCATATGATGCCTCATTTGTCAAATATGCCCTATATCACTATTCTGGTGTAAATAGTCCTCAAGATACCTTCCTTAATTTTGTTAGTATGTACCTACATGTTTTACTCAAAATAACAGTTTTGATTTTTACTCAGCTTTGTTCAGTGGATTTTGTTCATTTTGAAATGGGGCATCTCGACCCAAGGCTCAGCCTAGGTACCAAATTTCATTGAAATCGGGCAAGCGGTTTTTGAGTTATGCGCGTTGGTCGTTACAGACAGACAGACGGCGCGACAAAAAAGTTTCAAAAGCATCTGAAACGCAAAGATATATAAAAATTTTTGAAATCAGAGCAACTTTTTTTTTCTCGAAAAAATTAGGATCATCATAGCTCACACTACTATAGTATAGTATATGTGTGAGCTAATAGTAGGAAAATTGCCTTAGTTCTCAAAAAATTCAAAAAATAGAGAATTATTGAAATACATAGCCAGGCTATAATTGTGCCAGGCACTATTTTGACACATTCATATTAGGGACCTATTGCAATATGGCCAGGAAATAATTGTGCCGGGTACTAAATTGACATTTTCACATTGAAAAATGACAGTTGATCTTTCAAAATTGACATACCAAAGTCGAATTTATAAATCCAGTCGTTTATTTTCCATTAATAGTGGCGTCACTATTAATTCTGGGTCTTATGATACACCAGGGCTATCAAAACGGACGGGCTACGATCCTCCACTTTGTAGACGTAACATCCGGGGCTGATTTTGTTTGATGGTTGCGTCACGACACAGCTGATTGTCTTTAAAATATTGAAGTTGGAATGACGGTTCATGAATATTTGATTTTTTTTTAAATAAAGCCGGTTTTAAGATTGTTTTTACTATATTCTTGAAGAACAATTTTTTTTAAATGTATAGTAATCCTTAATTTTTCAGAACCGCTTCATTAGCTTACACTAAAATTAAATTTAAAACAGAAGCGAATGTGACAAACACAGATGACAAAGTCAAATACATGTCAAATATAACAGTTGGCATGCGGTACATGGCGGGTAATTAGAATCCATAATAAGGAATGCTAAATTTTGAGGATTTTTAACCTTTTAATCATCTTGCATCCCTACAAAAGTTTGGTGGAATATGGGGATGGTGTCTGAAAATATCTCACTGAAATTTCGCCGAAATCTGTAGTGCCATTTTGAAAATATCAAAAAAAAACGTCTGACCTCCCATAAGACCCAATGTAAAATTCAGCCCCCGGAGAACAGCTGATTTTTTCAGGGTCGTGGCCTCTATTTTTGTGTTGGCCTTGGATACACAAAGGGCGAGTTTGTAAATTAATCTAATTTTGCTCACCGATTACATCGGTTTTTTGACATATGACGTTTGACGTTCATTTGACATTTTCATTCGGTGAGTCCGATGAACACCAGAAAATAAAAAAGAACGCGTGAATCAGATATCTAAACCTCGCTTTTTTCGATTTTGATTTGTTTTCTAAAAGATTCTCTGCATTAATACATGGAAACAACATTTTCAACGTAACCCTCAATCCTGGCATGCCGCGGTCTGATGATATCAAAATTTTAAAAACAAAATAAAAAACTGGATTTGTTTTTTCATATTTTATAAGTGTTTTAATGTTATAGTGGGTTTACACATGCATGAATTTAGTGGCGCCAGTGTTCGCGCCAGTTCTATTGGCACGCCAGTAAAGGTTTACACTATTGTGCGAAAACTAAAAAGACTGGCACGCCAGTTTCATTTTTAAAGTGTACACGATACGCGATATGTCGGCTGAACTCTCGGAAGCCTGCAAAATAGTCGCTAAACTTTTATTGAAAAAAAAATAAAAGAGATTCAGGAAAAGGAACAACGAAAAGGCAGCGGCGTAGCGTGCCCGAAAGGGCGGGGGGGGGGGGGCGACAGCTAAAAAGGGCGCCTCTGAAAACTGATGAAAAATCTTGTGGCAAAAAAAACAAAAAGGTCAAAAAGGCGCCTCTCACAAAAAAAAAGGTCATCATGTGTGAGGGGGCGGCCGATAAGTCACAAGGCCGCCTCTCACGAATCTTGCGACCAAAAAAAAAAAAGGTCTTCATGTCGTTAGTTTACCCACCATTACCGGCCCGACTTAATAAAGCTGAGGGCGCTTCGGCCACCTATGGGGCGCCACTACCCTCGGGGCGGGGAGGGGGGCCAATCCCCCACGCCCCCCCCACGCTACGCCGCTGCGAAAAGGCCGTATCTGCATGGGTTAAAGCATGGATTGCTAGTCGATCTACTTTGGGTGCTTCCGAAAAACTTTTAGGAGAACTTGCAGCAGAAGATCCTGCGAGCTATAAAAACCATCTTCGAATGACAAAGCAACATTTTGATATTCTTCTAGAGTTTCTCTTATTTAAACAACATTCTTTAAAACTCGGTCTGCTACTTTAAACCATGGTACTTTTGGGGTGTATACTTCACTTGCACCGGCTCCGGAACGTTGGCTTTTTTTAATTTTTGTCAATTCCAAAGCATATGTGTTTCTTATGGATCATATTTTTGCTTTTACTTCTGCAACTTCAAAGCCTTCAATAGTCATTATTTTACTAATTTTTTGGGAAGCATTACCTCGACTATCTTTGTTTTTATACGAACTACTGTGTACATCCCATAAACAAGGAAAACATTCATAGCCTTCAAGAAACTGTATGGTCAGTTCTGCTGACCACTTTTTTAGCCATATTAAGCTATAAAAACAAAAATAAACAAAATTTTTAAGATCAAACACAATGAAAATAAAAAATAATGTAAAATAATGAACTTAAAACTGACGAGCCGTCGTGCAAGCACTTGTTTACACATGAAAATTTTCCTTTTCTGCGCGCATGCGTCACCACTGGCGCCAGCAAATTCAGTCAGCTGCAGACTTTTTTGATACATGCATGCAAAAAAATAACTTGTGTGCAAGTCGGTGTTTACACTTGCAAATTTAACTTACTGGCGCGCCAGTTTTTATTGGCGCCAGCAAATCCATGCATGTGTAAACTCTCCTTTTATTTAAAGTTTTTTTTAAGCTTTTGTTAAGGTAGGCTTTTGTGCCTTTGTATAGATTAGGTTAGGATTAGGATGAGGAATTTTACTTGAAATATTTACTCTAATTTAAAACAACTAAAACTCATTTATTTTAAAAATTCATATTAGCATATAAACTTAGCATAAAATAAAAATGGTAAAGGGCTCTCGAGATTAAGTTCTTCTGCTCTTTAGAATATATTAATTATAAGTTTGTAAAATGTAAATGATTTTATAACAATTTTAACTCGTATATAAATAAAGAAATTGAAATTAACACCAGATCTTCATCATCCGAGTCTTGAGTCACTATTTATATCTTTTAAGATAACCATCGAAACTTTGTTTACCACACTGTGGAGCATTTAACAGAAAAAACAACAAAAAATATATAAAATTACACAGCCGAAAAAAAAAACAAAAAACAGCTGATTTTGACGTAATTGACATTCATCGAAGATTGCTCACTGACTCTCAGGGTCGGTGAGCATTGATGCCATCAATTGGTGCCTTGGTGAAATTCATCGGATAATTTACGAACCCGATGGATTTCAACGAATTGCACTGATTAATTTAAAAACTTGATTGTTGTCATCGATGAGCTCATCGATGCCTTTACGAACTCGCCCAAAGGCCTCATTTTGAAAGAAGACAGCTGTTCTGATAATGTGAAACTGTCAATATAGTGCCCAGCACAATTATTGCCTGGCCGTATTGCAATAGGTCCCTATTGAAAACTGACAGTTAATCCTTCAAAATTGACATACTAAAGTCGAATTTAATACTTTCGTCGTTTATTTTCAATTAATAAAAGAAGGCACTATTTATTACGATTCATTAATGCCGTATTCCATTGGGAAAATGAGTGCAGCACTGGTGGTGCACTGACACTGATGCCGTATTCCATTGGGGAAATGAGTGCAGCACTAGTGCACAACTGGCTCGGTGTTTGCATTCCATTGACATGCACTTTTTCAGTTTTCGTATTCCATTGAGGAACTGATGAATTCAGTTTTGCACTGAGTGCGGCTTTTTTGACACCGGCTCTGAGGGCTCGTGCCGCACCGAAAACTTTTTCCCGCCATTAATTTTAAACGCTTATTATTGTCGTGGGACGTAAAAATGAGTGAAAATAAAGTTGTTAGCGATTTTTTATTATTTTCTTCGCTGCTAAGTAGTAGCAGCAATGAAGATGAAGAAGAACAGTTCTGTGCAATAAAAACAATGAGAACGGAAACCCCAAAAATAAAAAACTTTATTGAATATGTGGTTTACCGATTTAACAACAAACAGGTAAGTAGATTTGTATGGATTTGGTTGACTGGGGCCCTGGGGCTAATTTTGCGACAGTTGGGGTTTTCTGGCAGCTATGATTATAAGTAAAAATAAATGTATTTTTTAGTTCAAGAAACACTTTCGGCTCGAGATGAGCACTGCAGAATTCCTCATAAATAAATTCAAGTAGCCTCAATTTTGTCCAAAAAAAGAACAAGGGGGACGAAACCCCATTAGCGCTGAGGCACATGCCTTGCCATTTTTATGGTATGTTAAAACACCCTTACGCTTAGCTGTTAGGTTAGGTTATGTTCTTGTTGAATGGAAATTTGTTCAAAAATATTTTCTTCAAAAACTTTTTTAAATAATTTTCCTTACGAAAAAAAATTACTTTCAAAGAAAATGTTTTTGAACAAAAAAATTTTAATAAAATGTTTTCAAACAATTTTTTGTTTGAAGGAAATGTTTTAAATAATTTTCCTTTTCAAGAAAATGTTATTGAAGTATTAATATTACTTTCGAACAAATGGATTTTGAACAACATGTTTTTGACCAAATTCTGCAAGGTAGGAAAGTTAGGTTTAGTTGAAAGAAACTTGTGAAATATTATATATGTATACAAGGTGTTTCGAATACTTATGTTCAAATTTTGGGAGCATAAACTACACTTTTGGTTAAGGTTTTTTGAAAAACAAGCGCGAAATATAGATAACTACTCTATCTGTTGGTATACGAGCACAAACCTGCATTCAACAAGGAGGTGGGCATTTTTAAAATATTCTTATTAACTTTTTTTAAATAAAACCATTATTTATTTATTTGACGAATTTTATTTATCTTAGGATAATATTTATCGGTGTGTAACTTTGAAACAAATAAAAATGGATATCGTCGTTGGCCTGATAAAACTACAGGTTGTGTGACATTTTTTTCAAAAATGAGAGAGAAAATTATTTAAAAACATTTCCTTCAAACAAAAAATTGTTTGAAAACATTTTATTAAAATTTTTTTGTTCAAAAACATTTTCTTTGAAAGTAATTTTTTTTCGTAAAGAAAATTGTTCAAAAAAGTTTTTGAAGAAAATATTTTTGAACAAATTTCCATTCAACAAGAACATAACCTAACCTAACAGCTAAGCGTAAGGGTGTTTTAACATACCATAAAAATGGCAAGGCATGTGCCTCAGCGCTAATGGGGTTTCGTCCCCCTTGTTCTTTTTTTGGACAAAATTGAGGCTACTTGAATTTATTTATGAGGAATTCTGCAGTGCTCATCTCGAGCCGAAAGTGTTTCTTGAACTAAAAAATACATTTATTTTTACTTATAATCATAGCTGCCAGAAAACCCCAACTGTCGGAAAATTAGCCCCAGGACCCCAGTCAACCAAATCCATACAAATCTACTTACCTGTTTGTTGTTAAATCGGTAAACCACATATTCAATAAAGTTTTTTATTTTTGGGGTTTCCGTTCTCATTGTTTTTATTGCACAGAACTGTTCTTCTTCATCTTCATTGCTGCTACTACTTAGCAGCGAAGAAAATAATAAAAAATCGCTAACAACTTTATTTTCACTCATTTTTACGTCCCACGACAATAATAAGCGTTTAAAATTAATGGCGGGAAAAAGTTTTCGGTGCGGCACGAGCCCTCAGAGCCGGTGTCAAAAAAGCCGCACTCAGTGCAAAACTGAATTCATAAGTTCCTCAATGGAATACGAAAACTGAAAAAGTGCATGTCAATGGAATGCAAACACCGAGCCAGTTGTGCACTAGTGCTGCACTCATTTCCCCAATGGAATACGGCATAACTTTTGTACACACCTCTTTTGTCTCCACCTTGAAGGAGTGCACACGTGTTTTGTCAAATTAAATTTAAAACTTTTAAACCTAACAAAAAAAAATATAACCCTCCCTTTCCTTTTTAAAGGGTAAGTTAATCTGCTAATTAGTATTAAATATGGAAAACAATTTGCATCTTGATAATCCGAGTCGGCGGCCATCTTGACTGATCCGGTGAACAAAGAACGTGGCGGAAAAAAAACGACATTCTTTTATTTAAGGAATCGAACCTAGGACCTTTTCTTGTCTTTGTAGAGGGTCGCGAGATCGGAAAATATAGTTTATTAAAAATTGCTAAAAAATACTAGATTTAAAGCTAGAAAACAGAGAGAATTTAAGGTTAGAGGTAAAAACCGCGTGGGCGTAATTTTTAAAGACTACAAATCAGCTAACGATTTTGTATTAAAATATTCTAAAATGGACTCAGAGTTAAGGGGCTTTCATACCATACGGCTCTGTCACTCGTAAGGGGATTGTACGTGGAATCGATATTTCTTTTGAAAATGATGAAATCATTAAAGCCAGCATAGCAGCAAGTAAAATATACAGTGTTAGGAGACTTAGTAGAAGGGACAGAAACGACAAAGATAAATTTATCCCAACTGGTACTATGGTTTTCACTTTTGAAGGCACCTATCTCCCAAGGGAAGTAAAAATATATGGGCTCCATATGAGAATAGTCCCATATATTGCACCAGTGACACAATGTTTTGCATGCCTACGTTTTGGGCATACCTCAAAGCTTTGCAAAGGTAAAACGCGCTGCAAAAATTGTGGCAGCGAGCATGAGGAAAACACAACATGCAATACCTGGTGCAAAAGTGACAACCATAAAACCACTTCTAGAACTTGCCCAGAGTACTCTAGACAAAAAAGAATAACAGAAATCATGTCTCATGATAAAATAACCTTTTTTGAAGCGAGCATAAGAATCAATAATACACAAAAACCCTTTACATTCAACCAGCAGGACTTTCCTGCTTTGCAGAGAACCCCAATGTATGCAGGGCTGGGGGCCCCCCAGGCGATGCCTATACACACAACACCAACAAATAAAAGACACAGAGAACAACCTCAAATAACCCCAAAGAGAAGAAGACAAGAAACAATAGGATACAACCAACAAGAACACAACGATTGTCTACTAGAACCAACGGGACGAGCCACTGAAATTCATGGACCACTACCACCAGTGGAACATGAAACAAGGAGAGAAACAGAAGGAAGCCCCTTGGTGGGAGAAAAATACTTTAAATAATTAAATAAAAAAAATATTTAAAAAAAAACATTAAAGCCCAATTTCTAAACAGGAAAACAAAAGCACAATAAAAGCAATGGACAGCACACAGGAAAACTTGTTAAGAGTGATCCAGTGGAACATCCAAAGTTTTAACTTGCACAGGGCTGATCTAATTAATCTCATAAGAGACTACAATCCAGACATAATTCTTCTTAATGAAACATGGCTTAGATCTGAATAATCCAGTCACATAAAAAATTTTCAGGTTGTAAGAGTGGATAGAAAAGATAATTATGGAGGCATAGCAGCTTTCATTAAAAAAATCTCAATTATAAGGTCAAATACTGCTCCCCTAGTTTTATAGATTTTCACTACATAATAATAGAAACCAATAAGTTATACATAGTCAATATATATGCCAAACCAAACTGTAATAATTATGAACATGATATGACAGGAATCTTCAATTACTTACAGGATAAAGAAGCTATTATAATGTGAGACCTAAACGCCCATAATAGAACATCAGGAAGTAAAAAAAACAATTACCAGGGAAACATTACTTTAGAATAAATAGAGAAATATAACATGTAATCATTAATGATTGATCTTCAACTAGAGTTCGACCACCTGATAAATCTCCAAGCCCATTGGACCTAACCCTAATAACAACCAACTTAAGCACTAAAACAACATGGGAAAAAATAATAGAATATGGAGTAAGCGATCATTACCCAACTAAATATAATATTCATAATAGAATAAGTAGAACAACAAAGAACAACACTTATAAATATAACCTCAAAAAAGCCAACTGGGAAAACTACAAGATAATGGCAGAATCCGAATTTGAATCCCTGAAAAAAAAACTCTCAAAAGTTATTAAAGAAAATATTCCTAAAAATAAGATAAAAAACACCAACTTTAAACCTGGAAATCCATGGTGGGACACAGAATGTGAAGAGAAACTTAAAGATAGAAAAATGGCCTCAATCAACTTCAAAGAAACTCCCAACTTGAGAAATTACTTAGACCTGAAAAAACAAATAGCTATCTCAAGAAGACTTTAAAAAAAAAGAAAAAAGATAAATTTAGACACTTTTGTGGGGAATTGAATAGAGAAAGCAACATTACTGTTGTCTGAAAAACATTTAGAAAGTTCTCAAACATCCAATCAAAAAATAACACAAACAATCAACAACCAAATAAGGAGGTAGCAACAGAAATACTGGAAGATTTAACACCCATAAACATTGACCCATGGTTCAACCTAAAGCCAACCAATGACACAGAAATGGAATTTACAACAGAAGATTTTGTGTTCAGAAAAAAAAAGAGACAGCCCCAGGATTGGATGAAATATCATACTCGATGATAAGGAATTTACCAGAATCAGCTCTAAAACATCTTACCAGGATATTCAGTCAAATTAAAAAGGGCGAACCAATTCCTATCAAATGGAAAGAACTAGTCATAATTGCATTCCCCAAACCAAATAAAAATCCGGAATTAGCTGTAAACTATAGACCAATAGGACTAGGATCATGGATGTTAAAACTAATGGAGACAATCATTAGAAACAAAATAGATTGGGTCCTAGAAAATAAAAATTTCTTTTCAACATATCAAATGGGATTTAGGTAAAACTTAGGAATAAACAATAATCTTGCCTATATAACAACCTACATCAATGCAGCTTTCGAAGATAGCCAAACAGTTTTAGCGGTGTTTCTTGACATCAAAGCAGCCTTTAATAATGTCAATATCCAGGTGCTCTATAACCATCTTGTTGAGAGCCAAATCCCAATTTCCCTTTGCAATCTTATTTATAGGATCATAGACAATAAGAAAATTTACATAAAAAGTAACATTGGAGAAATCATAGGACCAAAAAGATCCACAACAGGACTAACACAGGGCTCTCCCCTAAGTCCAATACTTTTTAATGTATACACCAAAGGGCTGTTTGACAACATCCCAAAAAATGTTAAAATATTAGGACTAGCAGATGATTTTGTTGCGTTTATAAAAGGCAAAAATGTCATACAAATGACAAGACTAATGAATGAAACATTAGAAATAATAAACGAATTTTTACAAAAACACAACTTAACCTTATCAGAGCAAAAATGTGAAGCCATATGGTTCACAAAAACTAGAACAATAGAAAACCACCCTAACGTTTTCATAAACGGAAAAAAATTAGAATACAAAAAACAGGTCAGATACTTAGGAACAATATTGCATAAAAACCTTAAGTGGGATATTCACATAAGCAACTGCATAGTCAAAGCCAAAAAGGGAATAAACCTAGTCAAGGCCTTTTGTGGAGTCTGGTGGGGGTCGGACCCTAAAACCTTGACTATGGCCTTCAATGGGATGGTCAGGGCTCACCTGGATTTTGGAGCAATTTTTTTACAACCAACATCAATAAAAAATATAAACAAACTAAACAGCATTGATCTCAAGGATTAAGAATTGTATCAGGATGCATGAAATCTACTGCTATCACAGCCCTTTTGGCTGAGAATGCTTGCACTGACTTAAGAACAAGAAGAGAAAACCTAACAACAAAATTTCTAATTGGAGCAGCCAGTATTGAAAACAATCCTATTATAGAAATCTTAAGAGAATATAAAGTTAAAGTTAGTAACAACCGGACAACCCCAAGAAATAGAAAATTAAGCCTATTGTTGGAAACTTATATAAAAGTGGAAAATCTGTTAGAAAAATTACAAAAAACCGAAAAACTCCCATGCTATAAAGAAGAATATGAACTACAAATTAAGGAAATTTCAATAATAGACCAAAAACATGGAAAAGATGAAAATCAAAATTTTTTAAGACAAACAGAAAAACTAAGGGAAAAATACAACTTTGTTTATACAAATGCTTCAATTAAAAATGATCAAGCGGGATTTGGAGTTTATATTCCAAACATAAATTATAAATTCTCAGGAAAATTACCTAATAATCTAAGTACATGCACAGGCGAAATAATTGCCATCAATGAAGGTCTAAGAGCCTGTTTGGAAAAAAACTTAATTTGCACAGACTCCCGAAGTGCCATAGAGAAAATGAATAAAAATAGAATAGATGGGAAAATAGATTTTATCACTCTGCAAACAAAAGTATTTATACAATTAGTAAATCAGAATACAGAGCTTTTTTTAACATGGATACTAAGTCACTATAATATAAGTGGAAATAAGAAGGCAGATCAGCTTGCTAACATTGGAAGAATCTTAAAAATACCAAAAAATATTAATTATACTGTAGAAGATACCAACAACTTAGCCAAAAAAAATATTTTGGATACTTTCAGAAAAACATGGAAAGAATAAGTTAAAACTAGAGGAGTTCCCAGCTAAGACATGGCATAGTAGGTTTAAATTAACAAATAGAAGAAACATAACTACCATAACCAGACTAAGAACAGGGCACTGTTTAACAGCCCAGCACCTATATAAAATTAGAATTAAAGAATCCCCCCTATGCGAATATGGCAGAGTCGAGGATGAGGACCATATGCTTTGAATGCCCCATAAACAAAATTGACAATTTCGACCTATATCGTGCCCTTGCAGAGACATGAATGGCCCTACCGTTTTCTATAAAAAACATATTACAAAACTTAAATGAAAAAAGGATTTACCTAATTATGAAGTATATAAATTACAATCAACTAAAAATTTTAAAAAAAATATTACTACTTACTATTTATTGTCTATTTACCTAAATGTTGAATGTATTGACAATGTGTGACTGGAGTATGAATGGACTAATCAGAATCCTATGAATCCTACTTCCCAACCCAGTAAAAAAATAGAAATTAAAAAAGAATGATAAGTGAACAATGATCAACAGAAGACCTATATGAGAGAGCAGCACAGAACACTAATGAGAGAGAGAGAGAGGGAGAAAAGAAGGAGAACAACACAAAGAAGCAAAGATATATCCAACAGAGAAACCAGAATTTGGGTGGCAAACAAGCCAGAAAATCCCAAAATCTACCACAGAGCTGGCCTATTACCCTACAGACGGGTAGCGCCAATTAACGAGATAGAGAGAGAGAGAGAGAGAGAGAGAGAGAACTTTTGTACACAAAAATCAGCTGGACCACCAGTGTCGTGAAATTCGGAAATTAAGGAACACCGGTCTATGCTAGGCACCGTGGTATCAGTGCACTACCAGTGCTGCACTCAATTTCTCAATGGAATATGCGACCATGACGATTAAATTCAGAGAGAGAGAGGGACATAGTTTACATAAGAAGAAAAAAAGAGAGAGAAAAGCACATGCGCAGTTAAAAAAATCAGTGCCGATATACTTATTTACCTAATCTGTGGTGCCGATTTATATTTTAACGTCTAGTAAACTTTGTGAAAAAGTTGTAGAAAAAAACTGCAAAAACGTCTTGTGCAATTGGAAATATTAAAAATTTATAAAACCAGGTAATTTTTAAACAGTATCTCTGCAAACCGTAATCAATATAGCTGGAAAATAACTAAAACGTGCCCTATTCTTAAGAAGCAAGGTAGAACATACAATTAAAAAAAAATTATGAGGCTTTTTATTCAAGTGGAAATTTTATTGAAATTTTTTTCCAATTAAAGGTTATCTAGAATCACAATGGACAAGTGAGCTTCAAAATTGTCAATTGTGAATTATGTTGTTGGATAAACCAGCCCTTATGAGATTAGCAGGGGGTAACAACAGACCTAAAACTTATACATGTATTGCCAGTAATGGCAAGAAATTTGTATATGTAGGTATTGCCCTCCTAATTTATATGGCTAATGTTAGAGACCCTGTATGTGTGACATGTTTTAAGAAATGGAGACAAAACAAACTCTTCAGTCAAATTTATTTAAGTCAAAAGCAAAGGATTCACCTGTGACAATTTTAATTATGTTAGTAAAACGCCAATGAACTTGGCAAGAAAATAACAATCAAAAAATGTTAATAGGGCTGTCTAACAAAACATATGATCAAATCCAAGATGTCTTCCATAGGACAAATAAACTGATTTCCCATAAGCCGTAATGTTAACAAAAATGTAAATTTTACAAAAACGACAAGAGCTTTAGTCTCAAAAATTATTCAGTTTTAAGAACAGATCCTTTGTGCATATGGGAAAAATTAGTTTTTCTTAAAAATATTGAGAGAGGTTGGTCAAGCAAACTTCTAATAGGTACTTTATACAATATGTTTATTTTAAAAAAAATATTTAAACATTATAAAAAAAAACTTGCAAAATGAAAATACAGTTTTTCTTTGTCATTGGCCTTACATACCATACATCTCCATATGTTTTTCCATGAACTATAATACATAGGGCTTAAGTACAGTCAAACTCAAGGCTCATCAGCTCACAACAGTACTGTTCAAATTTTACAACAGGGCCAGAGAGGACTTATTCTCTGTTGTATTACTACTGTTACTATTACTGTTTTTTTGTAACAATATTCGCTCAATTATGTATCTAAAAGTTTATGCAAATAAATATATACTCTACTCTACAATTGGGCATAACAGAATATGACAGGACTCATCAGGACTAAAGTTTTTTTGAGAGAAATTTAAAAAATACTCTGCCAATATATGGGCCCCTAAGCTCACACTAGGTATCTACTATAGTTATAGCGTATGTGTGAGCTGATATAACTAAAAACTAAAATAAATTTTATTCAACCCCAGACTAAATTACCTTTCATTTGATACCACAAAAGCCATGTTTTGACTTAAACTCAAATTTTTGATATCTACCCCCACCCTTAAAAAAACAAAAACTAAAATATATTTACGATATGGTATTTGCTTTTGGGGATCTTGCAGCCAAGAATTATTAAGTCTGTGTTTAGTATTTGTGTAAAGTTCAACGCCGTGTGTCTTGTAAACCTTTGTTTCTGAAACATAAGATATTAACTTTGTGTAGCATTTTTATTTTGGAGACTGTTTGTTTGATTTTCAAAAAATACAGAAGAGAACTACTTACAGAAAGAATTTACATTATGAGAGACCAATTTCGGCTTGAGCTTCCTATTCCTAATAACACTTTGGTAAAAAACTCCTTTGTGTACAACGGTAAAAAAATATTTAACAATTTACCTATAGAAATTAGAAAAATCCAATTTTACAAAAAGTTTAGGCAAAAAGTAAAGGAGTTTTTGGCTAGTAAGGCTTTTTACCAATTAGATGAATATCTGCCTTCATAAAAAATTGGTAATTGTCATGTAATTTTTTTTAATTTGTATTTCATGGTTTAGTATGTTTTTATGTATAGTCTAATGCGATTATTTTAAAAAATATTGTTTTGTTTCCTTTTTACTTGTGGATCCTTACAGAAATCTTAATCATTTAAACTTATTTTAGTACTGGGGTGTAATCTAGTGTGATTTTACTTGGAATCATTTTATGCTAGATTAAATTATTCAACTTTTAAAATTTTATAAATTTGTTTTTAGTTTAATTTTGATTGTTTTGTATTTTTGTAAAACTAGTTTAAACTTATTTTAATACTTTTTGTGTAATTATGTGTTTCATGTTTTTATTTAAATGTATATCCTCTTCAGACCATAACCATCAAACATGTTATATGTTTAATGCCCAAACAAAACAAACAAATTTGTGGTAAACTTTAAACTAGTAACTCCAAAGAGCATTGTGCTAACTAACCTAACCTAAATTCACATGTAGTTCTCTGGCAAAAACATTCAAATAATATGTACACAAATGTGGATGTAGGAGGATATGCATTTTCTTATATGTAGTTTGGTTTATTTTGCTATATTTTACTATAGTTACCTATTTTCTATTAGATAAGCAAGGCTTTGTCAATGTATATTTTGAATATTCTAGGACAATAAAGCTACTTTTGAATTTGAAAAAATTTGTTTAACTCCGGACCCAATTACCTTTCGTTTGATATCACACGCCATATTTTTACGTAAACTGTAATTTTTGAAATCTACCCCCACCCTTAAAAAAAACTAAAATATATTTTGTTTAACTCCAAACTCAATTACCTTTCTTTTGATATCACACACGCCATATTTTCACATAAACTCTAATTTTTAAAATCTACCCCCACCCTTTTATTTGGCTTGTGTTCATTTTTAAATGGGACCATCTCGACCCAAGACCCAGCCTAGGTACCAAGTTTCATTGAAATCGGGCAAGCGGTTTTTGAGTTATGCACGTTGGTCGTTACAGACAGACAGACAGACGGTGCAACAAAAAAGTTTCAAAATCATCTGAAGCGCAAAGATATATAAAAATTTTTGAAATCGGAGCAACTTTTTTTTTCTCGAAAAAATTAGGATCACCTTAGCTCACACTACTATAGTATAGTATATGTGTGAGCTAAAAATCTGAGAGAACCTATTTGTTTTTCTTGTGGTCATCAAAGTCCACAAAGATTTTTTTTGTCATCTATTTTTTGATGCCATAAAATTTTTTTTTGGTAATAAGCTGTAATAGGTCAGGTTGGATGCTATACAAATTTTACGGTGTACAAGTTATAGAAAAATTTCAGCTTCAGGTGTCAAAAAGCATGGAAATAAAGGTTGAGTTAGGGAGATTGTCAAATTTACCAGTTTATTCTACTGTTTTGAGGTCTGTAAAATAAATATTTATTAAAGAAAAATAAACTTTGATGATACAGGAGTCCACTGAACATTATACAGGATGCTACACTACCAAGAATTTATTTAAGAGTTCTGTAGGATGGTGCACAGCCCACAAGAAAGACCGGTCTGGGCGCGGAAATATGAGTCCCACAAAAAAACGCCTCACGGCCCGCTGTCATTATAAAACATGTGTGTGTTCAGTTTTGGTATGTTTGTTTACGTCGATTTTTTTTTAATTCGGGCACGAATTTTATGTGAATTTTATCAAAGTTATTAAAATAATGCAGCCCACGAAAAAGACTAGCGGGCTGCGTTAAAATAATTAATGGCTAATAAGTAAATTATAAAGAAAATACATATAAGATAAACAATGCCGCGAACGTGTAATTAGTGTTGTTCCTTGTCGGTCCAACTATAAAACTGAAACCTAATATGTTGCAAACGGGAAAGAAGTGGTAAAAGATCTTGGATAAGATTGATCAAGTAATAGACATCCTAAGTGACATATTTGATAGTGAGAGTGAAAAATGTGTTCAGTTGTCATTTCTTATTGAACAATTAGGTCTCTTGAAAAGGTAACCTGAGAATCGAAGATATGGTGGATACACTTTAATGTTGGCTTCATCTCTGTTTGTCCAGTTATCCAGTGCATACCTGTCAATTTACAATTCTAAGGTAATATGTCTTCTGCACCCTCGCAATATTAAAAAAACTAATTTGTAAAATATTGTTAACAGATAGTAATCTCTCTGGTAGTGTGAAATATTTAAAAAGTAAGATACAGCTTTTAAAAGAACATGAGTTGGTAGTTAACTTACACTATTGAAATAGATATTAAACTTTGTGCTGGGTAATTTTTCAAAAAATTATTAATGACCACTACATTTAGTTCATCTCACTTATTCACAAAATCACTTCTTTCTTTTTAATAAATTATTGTGAAATGTTTTATATTGAAAATTTTTCTTTAGATAACTCTACAGAGTGTTTTTGTGCAGAAAAACTATTGTCAAAGTTTGAAAAAATTAGTTTAAGGGCATATAAAGTTTTTTAAATAATTTTATTAAAAAGCACAATGATTTAGTGTCTGCTAATAAATCTTTGAATAAGAACTCAAAGATGATGAGAGTCAAAGAAAAATTAAAAAACTAAATGCTTAGGTTTGATATGTCCAATTTTGAAAGACTTGTATAGATTTGAAGTTACAAACGATATTATGTACCTAATATATGTACCTGAAGATATTAGAGTGCAAATTTTGTATAATTTTTTATTTTACAGATTCAGTTCTTTTATCCATAATAAACACATATATCAGCAAAATATTTTTTTCAATTTTTGCCTATAAAAGAACAAAAATTTTTGTTAATTTATTTAAATTGTGTAAAACATATAATATATTAAGCAATTCAATAAGAATCCTGGGACTCCTAAGATCACGCGACCGCCGACTTGCTTATAACGCGCCATGGCCGGTCTTTATCGTTGGCTGCGGGATGGTGTACAAATTTGGTTCAGCTCATTACCTACACTTTAACCTCATATTGTTTTCCTTTTCTTTCTTGTTTGGACCGTTTTTTCAACCATCATTTTTAAAATTTTTCAACTGTTTTGAAACAATAATTCATTCAGGAGGGACCCAGTGAGGATCATTGCTGTATTCTAGTTTTGAAAGTTGCTTGCCTAGAATAGTAACAAAATCATAGTGAAATATTTCATACAGTTTAACACAACTCTATGTTACACTTCTGCAAAAGGTCCACTCAAAATGATTCAAGATTCAAGATTCTTTATTATTATAAATCTATAAAAAATTACAAATTTTAAAAAATAGATTTACATTTTACATTCAATGCAGCAAATTAAATTTGCATTTGTGTTAAGCTGCATTATTATTGATCTATATAGAGATGTTTTTACATAAATATATTGTTATTATTATTTTTTGTTCAGTATTTTCTTAAAAAATTAATCTTAAAACTAGTAAAAAAAAACGAAAGAAAGATAATTAATAATATTAATCAACTCAATATGACCTATAGGTTAAGTGGTCTTATAGATTTAAAATCTAAAATTAAATTAAAAAAACTCTGAATAATTAACCAATAAAAAAAATGAGATCAAGATTTAAATTTAAGTGAATTACTTAAATAAATTTTTTATAGTAAACATGCTTATAGATAGTTATACCATCACACATAGCCACAATCATGCATCCATTCACACTTAAAATGTTTTCCTAATTAAATCAGAAACATATATACCTATATATAATATATATTACTATATTTAAAATCATATAATTAGTAGCCAAGGTATCTTTTTTCTTTATAGTTTTACATAAAGTTCTCATAATATTCGTAATTTTTTAAGATTTCATATTTTAATTTTTGCTTAAAAGAAGGTAAATTTAGAGTTTTGTTTTTTTGTGGCAATGAATTAATTATTTTTTGCGCTATATATATAGCCTGTCTTTGGGACAAGTCCATGTCTCAAAATTTTTGTTATTCATTCTTGTTTGGTGATTATGATTAATTTTAGGAATAATGTTAGGATATTTTTTTAAATAAATTGCAGCAGTTTTAAAAAATAGAAATCTTATTGGAATAAAATGACTTTAATTGCATATTTTTGTAGTGACCAGAGGGGTTGTAAATGCTTTTTATACATTCCTCGCCAGGCAATTATTCCATAAGAAATTATTGATTGAAAAAGTGCAAAGTAGAAAATTCTTGCTAGTTTTATAGTAACAATATTTGATATTAGTCTAAGTTTATACACAATATATCTTAATTTTTTTCTTAATATGTCAACATGGTCCTGCCATTTTAAATTTTGATCAATTTGGACTCCTAAGTACTTTGTGCTTTGATCTCTCTATTTTACTTTGGCAGCTATTGCAATTATCCTGACAAGCTGGTTTATTTATTATGATATTTTGAAATTCTGGTAGTGTATCTTTATAGCATGAACATGTAATAAATTTTTTGTTGACATTAACTGTTGATAATATGGCGTCTAAATTGTTTTTTATAATTGATAGTCCTTTTTCTGAATTGAGTTTTGCTTCTTTCCAATTTTTCCCTTAAACTATAAATACAGTGTCAGCAGCATATGAAATTATATGACCTGGAAGTTTGGTTTTTAAAACTACATTTAAGTATAGGATAAAAAGTATTGGTCCCAGTAGCGTCCCTTGAGGAATCCCACATTCAATATACTGTGTTTTACTTAGTTCATTTTGGATTTTGACCATTTATTCTCTTTCTGTTAGGTAGTTTTTAAAAAGAGTAAGACAAATACCTCTTATTCCTGCATTTTCTAAAATTTCTAAAAGTTTTACATGTGACACAGTGTCAAAAGCTTTTTTTAGGTCTAGAAAGGTAGCAATAAATTTTTTTCTTTTTATCTAGAGATGTACATATAGAATTATTTAGATCAAAAATCGCGTTTTCTGTTCCTATGTGTTCATTCGTTTTCTGTTCCTATGTGTTCATGAAAGCCAAATTGTTGTTTATGTAGAACATTACTGGTTTCAAAATAATTCATAATCTGTGTTTTTAAACATTTTTCAAAAATTTTAGTGATATTGCTAAGTAAAGAAATTGGTTGGTAATTATCACATAACAGAGGAAAGTCACTTTTGTGTATGGGTATAACAACAGCTGTTTTTAGTTGTTTAGGAAAGATACCTTGTTTTAAACATAAGTTAAATTTGTGTGCAAGTGTGGGGGCAATGATATGTTTTATAGTTTTTAATAAACGTGAAATTTCATACCCGTGAATTTAAAAATCAAACAAGTTTCATGGCTAATCGGGCAAAAAGGAGTTTTTTGTAATATAAGGGAAACAAAAAACTCCTTTTTGCCCGATTAGCCATGAAACTTCTTTGGTTTTTAATGTTTTGGATTGAAAATTATCTACGCCTGGACTGGACTTACTTTTTAAGCTGTTGATTGTATTTATAATTTCTTGATTAGTAAGAGGTTGCCAAACTATGCTTTTATTATTTATATAATCTTTTCCATGAAGTATTTTAACATTCTTGGTTGTTTTTTTAGCCAAATTACTACCCACCTTTATAAAGAAGTCATTAAATTCGTCAGCTATAAGTTTTGGATCTGGTTGTTGCTATGGATTTTTTGAACTGACTTTTTGTTTCTTACAACTCCAGTAACTTCATTTGTTATATTCCAGATTTCTTTGATATTGCCATTTGACTGTTCAATTTTTTCTTTGTAGTAGTTTTCTTTTGCAGATACTATAAGTTTGTTTATTAAATTTCTATACTAGGTTTTGTATCCATGGTTTTGAGGATGTTTTCTAGATTCAAGCCATAATTTATCTCGTTTTGACATTGAGTTAGCAATACCCGCAGTGACCCATGGTTTGATCTTTGCTCTTGTTTTAAAGCTTTTAATTTCCATGCTGTTTTTAATAGCATCTGTTAAAATTTTTTCAAAGTGATTATAAGCAATGGTAGAATTATTTATGTTTTTTATAATATTAAGTTTATCAGATGTAAGAGTTTCTTGTAATTTTTGGTGATCTATTGTATATACAAAGTTATTTTTATTTTTATTTTGATTTTGTGTTAAGTAAGAAGTTTAAGTATTAAAGTTTTGTATTTGAATATTTGCTGAGATAGGATAATGGTCGGTTATTCTAGTTTCAAAGATTCCAAAGTCAATATTGATTTCTTTAAGGGAGTTATGTAATTTTATAAATAAGTGGTCAATGCATGTAGAACTGTTTTCACTTACTCTTGTTGGTTTGGTTCCTTCATTCAATGGCAGTTACATATTTATCCAAAACAAACCTGACAAAAAACTTTCGAATATTTCAATTTTTCCTCTGTTAAGTCAGGTAATAGAGCACTTATCGACTTTCTTTTCCCTTCTTTGAGCTGATACCTAGTTCATTTAAATCAGGATGATTTTTTAAGGTCAAAATACTTGGCATTCCATCAAAACTAACATTTTCAAGATCTCCCCAGCTGCCACAGTTCATAACAATAATAATATTGTGTTCTTGTCGACTTTAGAGACACAAAAACTAAACATTTTTCTATCGCGATTTCACTTGCAAACACTAATTTAGATATTTTTAAGCATATTTAGATGCGGATAATATCAAAAAACACAATTTTTTTATTGGGTTTTGGTAAAATCTAAACTATACGGAAAATCGCGTGCAAAAACTTGTATTTAATTTTGTTTACATTACAAGTGACATTACCCTGGAATAAATTTTTGGTTGGAAACAAGTTTCCTGCCATTTTTGTTTTTTATTTGAAGGGGGAATCCCAGGAATTGGAATTGTTGGATTAGCTCGGGTTTGGTTAGGTTAGGTTTCATTACAATAAATTATGTTTGATCCGGTTAGGTTAGGTTAGGTTAGGTTTCATTACAATAAATTATGTTTGATCCAGTTAGATTAGGTCAGGTTAGGTTTCATTATAATAAATTATGGTTTGATCCGGTTATGTTAGGTTAGGTTAGGTTTCATTACAATAAATTATGTTTGATCCAGTTAGGTTAGGTTAGGTTTCATTACAATAAATTATGTTTGATCTGGTTAGGTTAGGTTAGGCTTCATTACAATAAATTATGTTTGATCCAGTTAGGTTAGGTTAGGTTAGGTTTCATTACAATAAATTATGTTTGATTAGGTTATGTTAAGTTTAAGTTAGGTTAGGTTTGATTTATTCAAGTTCTAGTTCAAATATGCTTTTTTGCTTAGGTTAGGTTTAGTTAAAAAGTGTTTAAGTTTTTATGCAGTTTTGATGTGATCTTTTTAAAGTAAGTTTTTTAAATAAATCTTATCCACACAGTAAAAGTCTATTTTTTCCCTAATTTTGACGACTTTTGTGGCGATCTGGCAACAGTGCCTTTTTGAAACATATTTCAGGTGCATTTTGGTTGACAGCCATGCTTTCTGAAGTTAGTTGTTATTGAATGTTATTGAAAAAAGTGAGGTTAAACTGCTCATTTTATAGGACTTTTTTCCATTTTTTTCAAAAAATATCGCATAATCCGCAAATTTTTTTTTTGAAATGTTCTTAAAAAGGCCCTTTTTAAGCCAAAAAATAATTTTTTACAAAATTCGTTTGTCCGTTAAGTCGACAGGCCCCTAGTAATGATTGAAACTGAGTAAATAACTGAAAAAAAAAGAAAAAAACAGAAGTAAATATAACCTGACTTTTTGAACAAAAAATGGTCCCTTTTATTACTGGCTTTAATAGATTTTTTTTAAGAAAAACGCATTTTTGCCATGTTTTGTACTTGGGTCAATACTTAAAACAGCATCTTTGTTGTAAATTTAATCCTTTCACTTTTTTTTTAAATTACGTTTTTGTTAACATTGCGGCTTATGAAAAATCGCTTTGTTTGTCCTAGCTATGGCCACCATCGAACAGCTGATCGTGACAGTTCGTTAAACAAGCTAATTTCAGTGACTGATGGGTTTGTCGCATCTCTCTTTTGTTATAATCTGTCATTGTGGCCTATTAAAATGTGTTGGGTGACATTTGTGGCAGCTTAAAGACGTTGCTGCCATTTTGTGACACTGCAATTAGAATAATAACAATTTGCCAGCTTGTGACACAACAAAACCACTGAATAATTAAACAGATATCTGGAAGCAGAACTGTATTTTCCAGCTAGGTAAAACATTGATATGCCCGGTAACTTTTATACAGTGGAGAAGGGGGGGTTCAGAAATAAGAAAAT
Organism: Aspidapion aeneum; assembly: GCA_963576565.1. Taxonomy (NCBI): domain Eukaryota; kingdom Metazoa; phylum Arthropoda; class Insecta; order Coleoptera; family Brentidae; genus Aspidapion; species Aspidapion aeneum. The sequence goes on along the minus strand of OY755039.1, from coordinate 75,038,820 downwards.
TTTACGTGCGCCACAGTGTTTTAATATCAATGTTTTACAAAGAAGATCTTGATTAAAATACAGTTCAACCCAAACGTTGTAGCCAAACAATGAAATTCTACCTACTTCCGAGGCTTCCAGAATATTTGTGTAATTAAAAAAACCAAAAAAAAATTGACTAATAGACAAAATAAAATTCTACAAGATTGAATTAAGATGACAAAACTAGAAGCACTTAACAGGTAGATGGACTCCTTTAACAGGTCATAGTGTACCTACATCTGAGTCAGTAGTGTGAGACTCCATTATATAAATGATTGAAAAAAAATAAATATACTTCCAAAATTATTCTGTCATAGGGGAAATCTGGACCAAATATCTGCTGTCATCATTCTACATTGGGTAGAATGAGACAGACAGCAACCCAGTCCGAGATCCACCCCATGAGGTAAAACAGTGTAAAGAAACCGCTAAAAAAAAATATAACCTCATCTCTCTTTTGTCTCTGCAAAGTTGGTTCATTGGATTGTACAAATAACACAAAGATTTAGTTCATCTTGTATAATTCAATGGTAAAATCAAATAAAATTACCGGAAACATAAAAAAAATAAATGAAATGGATGAAAACAAGGGCCAAAATAGCAAAGCACTGTAAATTTCACAGAAAAATTATCTTAAATATACCGCAAAATTGGGGCTATGACGTCATACCTTTATCTTGCGTTTACAAGAAGTGTTAAAATTAAACTGTGCAAAATTATATATGGAAAGATTATGTCTAAATGATATCGTGAAAATTATATATGAAAAAAAAATAGTTAAGGCTTGCTCCTACCTTGGTCCTTCAATTATTTAATAATTATTGGTGTTTTATTCGGTAAACCTGGAAGTGTTGTTGGTTTCCCGACATACTCCTGCTACTGCTGTCCTGGCTTGTCCGCACCTCCCCTAAAGATCCCTTAGCACATGATACTAGGGCAGCACATGGTTTCGAAAAGTGTGCTGGAAGGGTTGTGGGATCCTTGCCCGAGCGTAAAACCCTGTGGAAAATGAAATGTTTCAGTTTCCTGGAATTCGTCAATTTTGCACGAAGTTCCCCTACACCGAGTAACTTAAATTGAGAACGCCATGTCGACTCCATAAAATAAAGTAGATATAAACAGATGAACTAAACTAATCCTAACGTACCTTTCCCAGGGTTACAACTGGCTCGTCGATGGAACAGAACCTCGTTCCACCAGCACAACTGTCCCGTCGATGGAATGGACGGTGCTGTAACCAAAGGAGAAAACAATATATAGCTTTTATCCAACACGTGGTTAAAAGAAAAATATAAAAACGCCAACAATTCCCCACGTCTTTTGTCAAAAAAAAGTACATTTCACACGAAAAATAATTACAATTTGGGAGGCAAATATTATCTTGAAGAGTCCTCAAATAATAAAAAAAATGAAAAAAATTAAATCGAACTTACCACTGCTCTTATTTCCCGTACAAATGGCGTAGGCCGACTTAAATCCCCCTCAGAGGGTATGAGCGTCACTCCAGGATTCGCCTAAACACGACGGACTCACTTCTACAGTTTCTGGGATGTCTCCTGCAATCGCTGCAGTGCCAATAACCAAAAACAAAGGCGATCCCAGAAACTGTTGTCGACCCAGCCAAAATTCGTTAGCAAGAGACAAAGCACTTTGTCGAGAACACAAAAAAATGAAGTCGCCGGAAACCGTTTTGTAAATGTGGTGGGGGGACAGTAAAACGCAATACCAACCTAATTTTCCCGGTTAAATTCAAATAAAGGATGCAAACCTATTTATAAAAAAACTTTTTCGCCAAAAAAATCTTCGGTTGCAAGACTGGAAGAAAAAACCCGCGGTTTTCAAACTAACCAATGAGGAAATACACCAATAGTTCCATACCAGTATATAGGGGCAGCACCGACCAAGGGAATAGAAAATACGTAAAACGCGCATTGAGGTGTTGTCGGATCTATTTCCACGGTTGGAATTTTTATAACAAGGACGTCGAGACACCCTTCATACATAGACCGAACATTTGACTACCGGACCCCTGCCGACATAGCAAGTAGGAGGAAAATAACCAGACGGACTATAAGAAGCTCAGCATTGAAACCATCACCTGTAAAATCACTTACTGGAGATCAGAGCTTGCATCAAACCCAGGAATATTCGAACACTCAACCAATTCCCATATGAGTAAAGCTATACTAAGTGTAGAATTTAGTTGTATTTTAGTTACAGTTTTAGTCAAAAGTTTCCTTTGCTCTTTATATATGTTTTCTCTAAGATTCATATGGTTTGACGCCATTCTTGTAAAACATTTCTACATTAATAAAGTTGTTTCTGAACTTGAACCTAAAAATACCCATTGAACTACTGCTCAAACTCGGCACAAGAGTGTTCAGATGTTAAGTTTGCTCACCACTAGCCAGCCCTACAAACCCTTTAATCCGACTAACTGAGCTAGTTATTAACTTTACATAACTATGATTATATATAAATTTATATAATATAAAAATACGATTTTGTTTACTCTTTTAGTCCTGGTTTTTATTCCTCGTTTATCCTCCATTTACGAAAGTGCATAACTCGTATTTATTTTATCTTCTCTTTATCAAATTAATAAAGATATCAAAGTGGGCGGAGCCTCGGTTGTTACTGGTCAAACCGTGGACCTAAATATGTTTTCGTGCTATCACAACTAGCTATGAGGTTCGGATTGTCCCAATATCCTCGAAAAGAAACGTAAGGGAATGAAATGTTTATCTAAATGTTTCCTTGATGATGATGCGGCAACGCCGCCATTCCCCAGCAGATTAGCTGTTTATCTTCGTGAAAGAAAATTATGAAATTTTACGGATAAACAAAACAACCAAAAGTTTTTATGTGATTTTCCCGAAACCTGTGATCCTAAATTCCAATTACGATGTCCAGATAATGCGATGTGCGTAGTGTCCACAGTAATTCGATGGAATGTCTCCTTTATAAGGTAACTTTTTGGACACTATATAACCTCCAAACCTAGCTCTATAAAATACCCTTAATTTGTGTACAGAAAGACGAGTCGAAGAGCCTTGATTATTTACCTAAATAAACAAGTATTAAACGTAAAAATGACACGTTACATAATCCCCCCCCCCCAACTTCAAGACGATTAACCTAAAAAGGTTAATCGGAGAGGTCCGCTGCCGACTTAAGGTCTTTGGCATGCCAGCTCCCTGGTAGTACTTTACCCGATGGTTCCTGAAGCTCAAATATCCAAGGAGAAATTTTATTCCTAATCACATAAGGACCAACAAATTTCGGTGCTAACTTCTTCGAGAAAAACTTCGCAGCATCTGACAACATATAATTTTTCTTCCAAACACGCTGACCCACAACAAAGTTGGGTACCCTTGTACGCAAATTATACTGAACTACGTTTTTCTCTCCTGCCACCTCTAACCTTCTCTTAACATCAGCATAGAGCTTCCGGAAACCTTCGTTCTTACTTTCAGCTGCAGTTTGTACACCATTCTCTTCAGATAACAAAACTGGGTTGGAGTAATCTTTTCCTGACAGACACATATTCCTACCAAAATTAACAAAGAAAGGAGACATCCTGGTTGTCTCATGGGTTGCAGTACGAATCGCGCAGGCAAATTTATGTATTTGTTCGTCCCACTTCCTGTGGTTGTCTTTCACATAACAACATAACATGGTTTTTAACGTACGATTCGTCCTTTCTGTTGGATTTGCTCTGGGGTGATAATACGGATTATACTGAATTTTAACCTGATAACTCTCAGCAAAACGCTTAAACTCGTTACTTTTGTACTGAGGGCCATTATCACAAAGTATCAAACGGGGTACTCCGAAGACCATAAATACTTGCTCCTCAAGATGCTTGACAACTGCTTGAGTAGGGGCTGTTCGCATTGGAAAAACTAAGGAAAACTTACTCAAATAGTCCGTAACGACGAGAATCCAGCAATTACCCTTTGTCGAACGAGGTAGAAGTCCACATAAATCTGTTGAGATAATTTCCCAAGGACGAGTTGGTTTTGGGTGAGATATCATCTGATCAGATACACCTTGTGTATCACCTTTATGAGCTGCACAGACAAAGCATTTCTTTACAAAAGTTGCCACGTCCTGGCACATTTTTGGCCAATAATATTTTTCTGCCAGTCTGTGGAAGGTTTTATACACACCCATGTGTCCTGCGGTAGGAGGATCGTGAGCTTCTCCAATAATTCTACGCCTATGATCTTTGGGTACTACCTCTTTCCAATATTCGTTAGATGGTGAAAGTTGCGGGTATTCTTGTTTGACATAATTATACAACTTATTATCAGTGTATCTCCAATTCATAAATTTTAACGGTGATTCTACGACCCTCTTTACCATCTTTTGGTACCATCGATCTTTAATTGCTGTTGAAACGTCTCTGGGCTGCGAAATTGTATCAATCATAGGTACTGCGCGAGACAACATGTCCGGGACAACTAAATCTTTCCCTTTCCGATGGATTACTTCAAAGTCATATTGCTGCAGCTTTACAGACCAACGAGCAAGTCTTCCACTGGGCTCTTTTAAGCTATGAAGCCATTTTAAGCTAAAATGATCTGTTATGACCTTAAATGAGATCCCCTCAATATAAGGCCGGAGCTTCTCTATCGCCCAAACCAATGCCAAACATTCTCGCTCGGTGGTCGTGTAAACACGTTCTTGCTTAGTCAAAGATCGACTCAAATAGCATATGACTTTGTCTCCTTCAGGATAAGGTTGCGTTAAACATGCTCCTATTCCATATCCTGATGCATCTGTTTGAATGACAAATTCTTTGGTATAATCTGGACATGTAAGAATCGGTGCAGTCACTAAAAGTTCCTTAATCTTAATAAATGCTTTTTCGCAGTCTGGAGTCCAATCGAACTTTTGATTTTTCTTAGTTAGAGCTGTAATTGGAGCTATTATCGCTGAAAAATTCTCTATGAAACGTCTATACCAGGATATTGTGCCTACAACTCTACGAACTTCTCTGACAGTTCTTGGCCTCTGGAGCTCTAACATGGCTTTAATCTTATTAGGGTCAACTCGGATGCCTCGACGGTCCACTACGAAACCTAAATAAGTCATTTCTGGCCTACACAGTTGGCATTTTTCCCAACTTACCGTTATCTTTGCATTCTGCAATCTTCGTAGGACTTCCTCAAGAATTCTAAGATGTTCAGAAAAGCTCTGTGTGACAATTACGAGGTCATCGAGATATACGTACACGTAGGGGTCTAAATCGTTTCCTATGATGCTATCTATGAGTCTCTGCCAAGTTGCAGGTGCATTATGAAGACCAAATGGTAAACGCTTAAATTGGAAGAGACCTCGTCGACAGATGAATGCTGTTAGTGGCTTCGATGATTCTTCCATTGGTACTTGCCAGTAAGCACTCTTAATATCTAAAGTTGACAAGTACTTAGCATCTTCCAATTTGTCAAGAGTCTCGGATACGAGTGGTAAAGGATAACTATCACGCGCCGTCACTGAGTTCAATTTGCGGTAGTCTACACAGAAACGATATTTCTTTGTGTTTTTCTTTTGTACCATTACCACTGGTGAAGCCCATGAACTACTACTACGTTCTATTACATCCATTTTCAGCATTTCGTCGATCTCGTCATCAATAAGTTTTTGAATGACCGGTGAGACCTTATATGAACGTTGTCTTATCGGTGCTGCATCTGTTGTAATCTTATGCTCTACCCTGTCTGTACATCCCAGTGAGTCACCCATAATAGTCTTATATTTAACGACAAATTCCTCTAGTCGTTCTGATTCATAAGGTGTAAGAGTTGTTTGTTGGTCTGATGTTTCTAAAGAACAAATCACATCTTTATTATCGGCAAAGTGCCACTCATTAGTACTTAAGTTCGGTACTATCCCCATCGAAATCCAAAAATCTAATCCCAAAATCAAAGTGTGCGGCAACTCAGGAACGACGACGGCCTCTATTAACCTAAATTTATCCTGAACTCGCATAGGAAGTTGCACTGTCCCAATACTACTCGTGCTTTGACCATTTGCCACAATACAACTCGTCTTCTTTGTCGTATCAAGTGAAAAACCAAACCTCTCGATGATTGACCAACCATGATTCCCTAAAAAGGTACGTGAAGCCCCGGAATCCAACAAACCTAGTAACTTATTTCCGAGCACATCCACTTCTAAATAAGGTCTCTCATCTTTACGAGCATGACTTATCACATAATCTAAAACGTTCAGGCTGACTCGAAGGTCGACCACCTACGAGCGCCTGGGTCCGTTTCCCTGACGATTACAATTTCGACATTCTCTGACTGTTACCCCTGCTTGACCACACGAATAACACTGCTTACCTCTAGGTAGTGCACACCCGATTGCCATGTGCCCTGTTTGGTTGCATCTATAACAAACAACATCCCTATTCGCCATACCAGGTCTAGCACCTTGTGGTGGTTGTCCATCTCTGTCATTTACACTAGACTGACCACTAGCGGGTTGTTGTCTCTCTCTATCAGCTCTAGCAGAGGAACTGCTTGTTGGCTGTCGCCTATTTCTGTTAAATCTATTATCAGGAATATTCAAATTCTGTTGATTTGATGTCCCGGCACCTGATATCTGAACTGTATCGATCCCTGTTGGGAAATCGTCATTATCGCTCTCTACGTCAACGTAGGCTAAGTCAGGTTCAATAGATTGGTTTTTCCTAGGAGTAAAATTCTCCTCCTCTAAACCATATCTCTGGTCTATTCTACGACACAACTTTTTTAAATGTGATAGGCTGTTGACCTCAGTAGCAATCAACCCATTTTTATAGATGTCCGCGATATTTCTGAAGACGATAGCTAATTTTGCCTCTTCGGAAACAGGACAGCCAAGTCTTTGGAAGTATGTGTTCATGACAGCAATGTAAGTCCCTATAGACTCCAGGGCCTTGTTTACGTTTTTGAATTTCCTTCAATAGCTTCTCGCCATATGAAGAAGGAAGATACTCTGCCATGAACCTCTGTTCCAGCTGTTCCCATGTATGGACTTCTCTTCGAACATCTTTATAAAAAGTATAGGCTGACTTTTCAAAAAGATCAATGCCTGACACACCTTTTTGCACAAAAATGAAAAAAAAAGAAAAACAATATCTTTTTGCTAACTCCTCTAGCCTGACTCAACTCGTCCACTCTCTCAAAAAATGCGGTGACGGAGATCGTACCCCTCTCGCCTGTAAACTTTAAGTTCCACTTATGCGGAGGTACAGGTGCAACATGATATGAAGTACCAGGATCACTTGACATTGGTACTGGCGAGGAACATGAAAATGGTCGTGACTGAGCAATTGGTGCAATGCTACTTTGGAGGGCAGCTAAACTCAAAGGAACGGTAGACGGTTGTTGATACTGAAAAGCTGTTGTACCGTAATTCTCAATCGGCATAGGGAGTGGTGCTTGTACAGATGTTTGAGTTGGGTTTGTAAGCACTTGCATTTGCAATGGAGCAATGACCGACGGTTGATTTGTGGGCTGTTGAGCTGTTCTTTGTGTGCTCGAGTGCTGTGGTTGCGGGAGTTGAGAGTGGCTGGGAATGTTGCCAACATTTGTCGAGTGATCTGAGCTTCGACTCGTTGATTGGGTTTCAGATGCTTCATCATCATCTGAGGTCACGCCAACTCTTAATAAATCTGTTGCTTGGCTCTGCAATCTCCCAATCAAACTCAAGGTTTCCGCAACCAGTATGCCTTTTGTTTGACTTTCTTCGAAGTTGGACGGATTCATGTTGTTAATCCTGGCTAACACGTGTTCCAACCTTACAGCGATTTTCCTAAACTCTCCCCCTTTGCTCGTACCAGAGAACTTCTCTACCAGCGGTACTAGACTATCTAGCTTCTCCATGCAGCTAAAAGCATCCTGGCCAAATTTAAAGGGATACGGAGGGTATCTGTGTACAGGGTCTTTAGGTAATGTGAGGTAATGCTATAAACTGTTTCCCTCTTAACTAACTTGGGTTGTTACCTTTAATGCAAATAAGCTTTAGGGTCCATCTCAGCGACTTTTTTTTCATTACTTAGCTTAAAGCGTTTCTTAATATAATCATAATATGACGTAATAAGGAACACTTAAGGCTAAGTAACGAAAAAAAAAGTCGGTGCGATGGGCTATTATTGTCCAAAAAAGATATTGTTTTTCTTTTTTTTCATTTTTCTTTTGTGCAAAAAGCCTGACATGTGCACACCCAGGGGCACATCATAAACCTGTGGGAGGTTTCATAGCTGCAATGCCAGGGGAGAGACAACAGGGAGCCCAGGTCTCTTTTGGTATTTAATTGGCTACCCCAAAAATTTTGTTGTGTCTTCTGTTAAACTTTAAAATTGACCCAGCTTTGGTATAGACATTATTGATATTAGTTGGCCAAAAATTTTGTTGCATCTTATGTTAAAATAGACCCAGCTCTGGTATAGACATCTCCATGAGTGCACTCAACTAGAGTCCCTGTATGTTGACATATTTGGATATATTAATATATTAATAAATCCAAATATGTCAACATACAGGGACTCTACACTCAACCAGAAACAAGTGTTTAAAATACAGTGCATTGATATTGGGGCGGTTACACGGCTTCAATGCCATTAGAAAACAAGGAAAAGACTGTGTGCATTTCTAGATTTGTCCAAAACTTTTGATAGCCTTGACCATGATCTCTTGAAAAAACTTGAGCCTTATGGAATTTGAGGTCCAGCACTTAAATGGGTAAAGTGATATCTTTCAGGGAGATCTCAAAAGGTCTATTTAGGTACTTTTTCAGGTGTATATCTTTGAGTGCATCATCTTTTTAAAATTTTCTTATTTTAGTCAACTTTTGCCTGGCCACAATTATAATACAAGAAGCTTAAATCTAAATGTTTTTACACATAGATTATCACTGTCACAAAATAGTCCTGCCTTGCTTTGTCAATAAGACTTGTTACTTTTAATACTTCTTGGACAATAAATTACTTCCAATCAATATGCATGTGTAGGATTCTATAATAAACTGCCTGCAGGCATAAAGGAGGAAATTTTTTTTAAAATTTTCAAAAAACTGGGGTTTTCTTACATTCTTCAAATAGAGCCCTACACTATAACAGAGTTTCTGGAGCATTTGCCTCCTCAAGTACTTTTATAAGACGGATTGTACTTTAAGATTGCAATCTCCATGAATTTTTAATAACTTTTTTAATGACATCTCATTTGTTTGTTCTTGTTTGTGTATTATGTGTATAACAGCAGAGAACAAAAAAAATATCTGATTATTATGTTTTTATTTTTTAATTTTTATTTTTAATTTGCAATGTAGTTTTTGTTTGTTAAAATATCTTTTATTGCCAACAAACATTACAGAAGTACAAAAAGCACATTTCTATAACAAAAAGCAACATCAAAAAAAGGCGATCTCACAGGTCTGAAAATTGACAGTCCCAGGATTGCAGGGCAAGCATGCTGGCCAAAAACTGACAATCACCAGATCCTTGAGTGTGAAATTACACGATGTAGAAATTCCAAAAAAATAAACAATCCTTGAATTAAGAAACTTTACGCAAATAAAGTTTGTAGCATAAATTGATAAAAACATTCTTCTTTTAAAATTATTAAAATTAAAAATTGAAACTTTTGTTAGCAAAAAAAGGACAGGTACTAAAATCACAGTTTGTTTTCAAGACATACAGCAACCTCACACAAATAATTTTTTTAGCATTAGTTTTAAATAAAACGTTTTTGTGGTTTGTAGCATAAATTGATAAAAACATTCTTCTTTTAAAATTATTAAAAATAAAAATTCAATTTTTTGTTACAAAAACAATAATAATAAGAATCAAAAATATAGATGAAAAAAAAAACAAAAAATTAAATACCTACAGGTAAATCACAGTTTTTCTTAAAAATACATCATTTGACAAACCTCCATAAACCTAACAAGCGAACCTCAATAAAAATAAATAAAATACATTCCAGAATTATGTGCTAATTTCGTCCACTTTTTAAAAATTTTGTACTCCTTTGGTTTCCACGGAAATTTAAAAAAATGATTGGCGTGCTTTTTTTTTGTTAAGGGCGTAGTCAGTGCAAGCTCTGAAAACAAGTTGTCAAATCTCACACAAGAAGTTATCCAACACTTAATTAATATCCAAAATAAGTACTGGGTAGGTATTCGTGGGTAGAGGACAGACCAAAAAGAAACTAAGGTACCTTTAGCAACGTTTCGGATTTAATTAATCCGTTTTCAAGCCTCAGATAGAAATGTTTCTTGGGTCCATAAGTACAGCGAACAGGGGTGAGTGTTGATCGAAACAAATTTTGTTTATAAAATTTTAAAGTAAAATGTTCTTCGATCAACACTCACCCCTGTTCGCTGTACTTATGGACCCAAGAAACATTTCTATCTGAGGCTTGAAAACGGATTAATTAAATCCGAAACGTTGCCAAAGGTACCTTAGTTTCTTTTTGGTCTGTCCTCTACCCACGAATACCTACCTGATTCTATAATAGGACACAAAATGCACACAAACAAAATAAGTACTTTTGAACCGACTCTATTATGACTAAGATGGGTGAAAAGTGAGAAATAGTTCAGGCCCTACTGCGTTTAATGATAGAAGGAACACAGTTGTTATGGATAGACGTAATACTCGCCCAAACATTTTACTTGTGGCATTTTGTATCCCTAATACATTGTTTTTTTTAAAAGTATTTTTGTTCAAAAACCCTTTGTATACAGTTAAATATTTAATAAGTTAGACATAACTTTTTAAAGTAGCCGCCTTGAAATAAAAATAAATGTGTCCTTAATAGCAGTTTTTTGTTAATGCTCTCTGTATTTTCTGATAAATATTTTTTGATTAACTGTAACGCAGCTTGAATTGCTTATCAGTTTAAATACTATTATTGGTGGATATTCTTTTTAAAAATTTTGTACCAGTTTAAATACCATTGGTGAATATTTTTTTAAAAAAATGTGCCATTTGTCACAGATCTTTATAGTCAATATTTTATTGTTGTCCATGTGTCAAAGTTTGTCAAAAAATTAAGAAGGCAATCGCATAATTGATACAATAGTGAAAAAATAAAACAGTTTTCGGGAACCACTACACCGATTTCAATTATTTATACTTCTTTGTGCGTGGCAGAAATAGGGCTTTTTTATGAATTTGAAAAACGGCCTAAAAACTATACGAGGCTATTTAAGTTTAATTTGATTCTGTCTGCCATTTTGAAATTTAAAATGGCGGACAAAAATATTGCTTTAAAAGCCTGATCAATTCTCTGCAAAGTGCAGTTTGTTTAATGAAAATCGATGGTATAGTTTAGAAGTTATAATGAAAAGCATTTTGTCCAGGGTTTTTAGGACCACCCAGTAATTTTCTTTAAATAACCTCAAAATTTCATTTGAAAAGAATTGTTTTTCTACGGTGGTTTACAACTTTTCAGATCAAACCACGAGAAATCATCATAAATCGCTATCGAGATCGGTATCATCAGAGTCGACTGACGGGGCCACCCGACAAGGGTGCCACCCTCTTCGCCGAAGCTCAAGTCCCAGTAGCCCTACTGTACCTCATCCAGGTTCTCGAAGGTTAGTAATCTGACTAAAGAAAAAAAATTACGCTGCAGGCACGAACACTACCGGCATCATTACATTGGTGTACACAATACTTTTTGTGGTAAGATGTTAGCATGTTTAAAATTTAGTACTTCCTATTCCGCATTCCCTAACAAGACGGCTGTATGTCAGTTTTTTTACATATTAATTATTAACAGATTTTATAGACAAAAACCCATTAAAAAACAAATGGATCCATGATGGATCTTATGCCTTCCTAGCCGGGTAGGGGACAATTCGCCGCGGCCGATTCGCCGCAGCCGATTCGCCGCATCCAATTCGCCGCGGAGACAATTCGCCGCGGGGACAATTTGCCGCCGGCCGATTCGCCGCAGGGACAATTCACCGCGAGATTTTTTGTTTTATGATATTACCATTGGCAATTGTTTAAACATTTTTATTTAGCTTGACTTCAGATAATTATTTGTTTGGTTATAATTTTTTTCAACCTTTTCCAACTAGGTATTTGGTGGTTAGTATACATTTCAATATTTTTTTTTATTAAAAAAAACTAATAAAATTATGATTTCTAACTTAAACTTTAAAAAAATTAAAATGGCGGTTCCAAAATGGCAGATTTTCCCATTTATGAACCGATTGGCATCAAACTCGGAACTTCGAGATCTTTCAGGTCGCATTATTATTTTTACCCTAAATTTATAAAAATCAAAATGGTGGTTCCAAAATGGCGCCCTTTCTTATTTATAAATCCATTTGTTTCGAGTTTTATGCATATTGGTTTATAAATGGGGAAATCCGCCATTTTGGATCCGCCGTCTTCAGGTTTGTAAATTTAAGTAAAAAATTATACGGAGTTACCTTAACCCGAGAACGGTCGCTGCGGGTCATGGAGACCCGCACGGGTTGGTTTTACTAATTTTTACACGCACTATTTAGGATATGTTGGTCGTTTTAGGATATGTTGGTCGTTTTTCCAGTACCTTCCTAGCTTCCACTTATCTACAAAACGAAATACCCGTGGCTCAGTTCGAGTAAGGCCATTAACGCGAACAGAGCGCGACCTCTTTAAGGTGCACTAGGGGTGCGACCGTTTCCGGGTTAAGCGCCGCGATGCTTCAAGTTTGAGACAAATCGGTTTATAAATAAGAAAGTGCGCCGTTGTGGAACCGCCATTTTGATTTTTTATAGTTTAAGTTAGAATTCATAATTAGCGACCTGAAACACCCGAAAGTTCCGATTATATTGGTTCATAAATGGGAAAGTCCGCCGTTTTGGATCCGCCATTTTGATTTTTATAAATTTAAGTTAAAAATAATAATCAGCGACCTGAAAGATCCTAAAGTTTCGAGTTTGATACAAATCAGTTTATAAATGGGAAAATCCGCCATTTTGGATCCACCATTTTATTTATTTTTTTATTTAAAAAAAAGTTGAATTGTATACTAACCACCAAATACCTATATAGTTGGAAAAGTTTGAAAAAAGTTATAACCAAACTAATAAATAAATATATTATATGAAGTCAAGCTAAATAAAAATGTTTAAACAAAAAATCTCGCGGCGAGTCGTCCCCGCGGTGAATCGGCCGGCGGCGAAGTGCCCCGCGGCGAATTGGCCGCGGCGAATCGGCCGCGGCGAATTGTCCCACCCCCTTCCTAGCCCATTAGCACACTCCAAGTGAACTCTACACTATATCAGCCTCGAAAACAGTTTTTGTACAAAGTGTTTAGTAATAACATTAATTATTGAGAAAAACGAGTTCTACTATATTCCGAAAAACGCATATTAATGCAATGCCATGCTCCGTTAAGAAGTTTATTTTTAATTTTGACGAAAATCTATCATTAGCTCTTTACAATATTGTACACTATTTTACCTGAAAATTTCATGAAAATCGGCTTAGCGCTTTAGGAGCTATCATGTTACGGATAGACATACACACACACACACACAGACAGACGTGACGACGATATTGCAAAAAACACATTTTCGGCGAAAAAAAAATCCTTGAAAACAATACCTTCTCTGGCCATTGCTGCGCGGGCTGGGAATTTAAAAATTCTTCAAAATATTATATTACTTTGCTTAAATGTCCTCTAAATTTTTCGTCTTGAATTTTTTGGAAAGAAGGAGCTTTCAATTTTATCATAATAACATATTTTTTTATAAAACAGTAAAAAACTAGACAGGGTATTCAACAAAAATGAGTCTTTGACAATTGCTCTTTACTCAAATATTTTTGTAGAATTTTCATAATTTTAGTCATTTTTGATAAAGCCACTAGGTATTTCAACATTAAAAATTGTCACTTCCGACATTTCATAAACAATTAAGATGGCTGACAAATTTAGCTATTAGGCTATTAAAAAAATATTTTTGTATTTAGGCAACTAAAACCCCCGTAGCTCGGTACAAAATGTATTTTTTCTTAATGTGAAACCAGATTTTTAATATCCCCCAAAAACTGTACATTTTATCTTATTTGACCAACCTTGTAGTTCTTATAGTTACCGAGATAGCAATAGTGGCCCATGGCATGGCAATTGGGACATCCTATATAATACAGTGCCCGCGTTAAAGTTTGCACCATATGGCAACTATGTCTATTTTAAGATAATTTTGTAAAAAAAAAATTGCTAAAATTTCTAAAATAAAAAAAATTGCTATAGTTGGAAAAAAATATATACCTACTTAAAAATGGAAAAAAGTTACAAAACATTTGAAACAGATTTTTTCTCCCATATAGTACAAAAATTTACCGTATGCTCTGTATATACATATTTTATAAATACCTTTATTATAAGTTTTTAAAAACTCAAAGGGTGGTCTAACTTATTTTCCTCCACAAACCGTGACTCGACTCTACAGGATTTGTTGTTAACTTTACGGAAAAATTTTTGAAATTCTTTTCAATTTCCAAAAAATGTTCAATATTAGGAAGCTCTTTTATTTTTTTGAATGGTTCTTGTGCCATTTTTGAATCCCATATTGGTATCCTTTAATATCAGAAATAAGTCCCAATTTGTTTTAATCAAATTCATATTAGATCCAGTTTTTTAAATAAAAATTGTCGTTGTTTTGATAACAATAAAATAAGCAAAGAAGAAAGATGGAAAACGTGCTGTGTGTGGATCGATGAAAATCAAAACGAATTTTATACTTAACACAAAGGTATGTGTGCCTAACTTGCAAGTGTCAGAAGGAGAGGGAAGAGTTGATTTTGGTTGTTTTCCTACTTACACAAGGTTGCATCTCTAGACGTACGTTTCTGTGTGTTTCACGTCATCAGTAGAATTCAATTCAATAAAATTTATTGTAAAAATTTGTAAATATGTACAGGATTCAGTTAATTCTAGCCTATCTAGCCTAACTCTACTAAATAAACTAGCCTAACCTATCCTAATCTATATACATGTTATATACAATGACATGCGCCTATTGCAACGTTGCGTCAGAGGAACTCCGCCGTTCAGCTGCACTGCGCATGCCCAATAACTTTGCCCTTTTCCTTTGGGATATTGCCTCCGCAATAGCATGCAAACTTCTTCGCTACAGACAGGCTTCAGAGAACCTTTTTGCTTTGACTTTTAACTTTTGTGTATTTGTATTTTTGTGTTTTTGCCAGGAAAATTTCGGCTAAAAACCTGGTTAAGTCTTTGTTAGTCGGTCCGTCCGTCTGTAATTAGTCTTGGCGTTGTTTTGTTTTGGTGTCCTAAGCTTGTCCTGCGCGCCCCGTGAGAAAGCCATGTGTATTTCTACTCATGTTCCTCTGGACGGCGCCCCAGGAGTTTGCTTTTTCAAGCCAGTTTATCATAAACCGAAAGTTTATGGTAAATTGGCCTGTACTTCAAATCAGAGTTATATCATCTGTAAAACGTCATGTCTGTGGTGAGCTCTGATTTGTGTATGTGTATGTCAAAAAAGTTTTCCGCAATTTGGAGTATGTAGTCTTTTAAGTCGGTCAAATCAGTCAGTTCGAGAATGCGAACATTTGATGTTCTGAATGTGACATTGACAATTTTTCTAATTAATTTATTTTGTACTCGACGTAGGCGTGCCACTGAGTTTCAGATATGTGAGTAAACAGTGGACAGCCATACGTTAGAAGTGGCCTTATGATGCTTTTGTAGAGTAAGATTTTGTTTTGCAGTGTGAGAGGCGATCGCTGGTTTATAAGAGGGTATATTGCACTGATGGCTCGCTGGGTTCTCTGTATGAGATGGGTGATATGGGGGATGAAGGTTAAGCCCCGGTCTAGGTGCATTCCTAGATATATGGCACAGTCCTTTGTCGGTAACCTAGTAGCGCTAATAGATGGGGGTTGGACAATATTGATGTTAGTGCGTTTCTTTGTGAGGACAACTTGCTCACATTTAGCAGCATTGATTCGCAGTTTCCATTTTTCAAAATATGGTAAAAGAAGTCTTAGATGAAAGATGATTTGCCGGTTTGCAGTTTCGGCGTGGAAAGAGGCGTCCGTCACGCCGATGTCATCTGCAAACGCGGCGAGTTCTGTTCTTGGATAAGTTGGAAGATCTGCGACGTAGAGAGTATAAAGCTTCGGAGAAAGAACTGTGCCCTGTGGTGTCCGTGCGCTAATTTGTTGTGGTGGTGAAAGTTGGTTATTCACCCTTACAGAGAATGATCTGCCTTGGAGAAAAGATGCTGACAGTGTGACCAGGTTTCTAGGAATATGTAAGATGTGATGAAATTTAAAGATAAGCCCGTCGTGCCAAACCGTGTCGAATGCTTTTTCCATGTCTAACATGGTCAGCACCGTACACTGGTTTTGGTTAAACTTAAGCTGTGCATGATGGACAATTCTGGCGACTTGAAGTTCTGTGCTATGTCCTGGTCTGAACCCAAACTGATAGTCCGGGATAATGCGCCAGTTTTGGTCGAGTTTGTTAATTCTGTTAAGAACTGTCCTTTCTGCGACCTTGGAAAGAGAGTTTAGAAGAGAAATAGGCCTATAACTGTTTGGGTTCGTTGGGTCCTTATTTGGTTTTGGGATGGGAATCAAAATCGCGTGTTTCCATTGCGCAGGGAACTGCTATAGGATTAAAATTGAAGTGAAAATATAGGAGAGTTGAACTTGTCCTTTTCTGGGTAATTGTTTAAATAAAATATTTGGAATATTATCTGGTCCAGGGGCCTTGTTGTTAGGAAGTTTTTTGGTGATCTCCGCAATTTCGTGTGGTGAAACTATATGTTTTCGTCTTGTGCGTGGCGGCAATGGTACTGGATGTTTCAGTGCCCGTGCCATGTCTGTAACGTCTGTTTGAAAGGGTGTTGTGTCTGGTGTAGTTGTGTAAATTTGGGAAAAATGGTTGGCAAATGTCTGTGCTTTTTCAGCATCTGTCATCACCGATCCATTCAGCGAGTGGATTTGGGGCGCCCTCCCTCTACCCTGTCTTACGACCCGCCAAAGAGATTGGTCGCCCACTCTCGCATTACGGAGTCGGTTCGTCCAAACGTCGTTGTAGTTGTTGTAGTCTGTCAGCAGGCTGTCTGTGTCTTTGCCAATTTTTCCTGTACCGGTTTTTCTGTCTGATGCGGTCGGTTATGTCTTGTGGTAGTCCTGCATTGATCACCTTTTCCTTTCTAGCAACAAGGTCCCTGGCCCGCTGGACGGCTCGGGTGAAGTTGCCAACTTCAGTTTCCAGCTCCTGCAAGTTAGAAATATTATTATTAATTTGAATTGTCTCTAAGTATCTGTCTGTATCTTGGCCAATTTACGTGTTTGTAATTGTACGTTTGTTTGTTTGTCTGTGCCGGCCTTATTTCTTCAATTTGAAATAGAACGGGATTATGGTCACTGCTCAGCTCCGAAAGGGAGACTGGCTCAAATTTTTGTTAATTATTATGTCTATGTAGGTGGGCGTGGTCCCATTCCACGGAATGTGGGTGGGACTTGCCGTATCATGTATTGCGTAAAGTCTGTTAGTTGTGTAGTCATGTAAGTTAATCCCGTTTCTATTGTTGGTGTGGTTATTCCACGTCGTGTGTCTTGCGTTCAAATCTCCTACAAGAAGGACCTTTTGGACTTGATTAAAAACTGTGTCCAATTCCTGGAAAGATAGAATGTTATTTGGGTGATTATATGCACACGTTAGGACGATGTGATTTTGAAGTTTGATGCTAATATTCTCGAAAGAAAGATTAAGATGTGGTAGAGTTGTGTGCGGGATGCTGTTTTTGATGAGAATAGCGACGCCTGTCTCTCTCGGATTTGTCTTGTCTCGTCGCAGTACTGTGTATCCTGTAACTTGTAGTTGTCTGTCGTCTGTAAGTTGTGTGTCCTGTAGGAGCAAAATGTCGATACTTGGTTTTACCAAAAAATCGATCATTTTGCCCTTTTTTGTCCTAATTGAGTCTGCGTTCCAAGATGAGATTGTCAACAACGCCATGTCATTGTCGGGAATGATTTACAGACCATATTCACTGAGATCTTCGAAAAAATGAGCCATTGCGAATAGTCGCTGGCCTTTTCCTTCGATCCCAGCCAATATCCTCCGTAAATCATTAATTGCCCTAAGGGCTTCTTTTATGTTTATAAGCTCGTTTAGTTCTCTGAAGCCTGTCTGTAGTGCGAAGAAGTCCATGCTCCCGGCAGCTCCCATCGGATTAGGGGGGCGTGCATGCGCACTGCCGCTGACCGGCGGAGGTCTCTGTAATTGTTGTTGCCTTTGTCTGGCCCTCTCCTCCCAGATATTCGCCTTGGGGGGCTGTGCGGCACATATTGTTCGTGCCGGTCGCCTTTTCTCGGCAGGTTCTTGATCCGGGCCTGGTACACAGGACAATCCAGACTGCAGCTTGTGTGGGATCCCTTGCAGTTTGCGCAGGTTGCAGGCGCTTCTTTGTCCTTCATTCAGGTGAAGGTGACGTGGTCTTTGGCGCATTTCATGCACCTTATGGGCCGGTTGCAATTAGATTGCGAATGGCCAAACAATTGACACCTTCGACACTGCATGATGGGCCTGTCGTTTCTCCTAAGCTCCCATTGTACTCGAGTATAGTTCAGATATCGTACGTTGTTTTGGAGGTTTTTGAGTGTAATTTTGGCGTCCGTGACTACCAAAAATAGGGGTACAACCTTGGTTTTCATCCTGTATACATCCGTGACGTTGAGTTTGTATTCGTTCTGCAGTTCATCTCGGATTTCTGACGGTTTTATACAGCTCTGTAGTCCCCTTACTACAAAGGCATGGGTCTTCTCGCCGTGGGGTGTGTATGTATGGAAGCTGGTTTCGGCTTCCCTCCCGAGCATATCTTTGAATGTTATAAACTCGTCGAAATCTTTGATGAACAGCAGAGTATCTTTTCGGCTGTATCTCAGTGTAAACCCCTTTTTGATATGAGTTTTAAGGTAGTCCACGAAGCCATGATGATCTTTGACTTGTCCATCCAGTACAATGGGAGGTGGTTTTTTGTTGGATTTTGGTTTTTGCGCTGCCCTAGTTGGAGACAAACTTTTCCTGGCCTTTTCCCTTACGAGCCCTTCAGTTTCCATGTCGCTCTCTGAGTCTTGGATGGTACTGTCCTGCGTCTGGTTTGCTTGTTCTGCCCGCTTGTTGATGGGCCGGATTGACTCAATTGTGTTGTCAAAGTTGGCTGCTCTTTTTCCGCAACTTTGCTGAATTTATTTCGGATTGGTGTACTTGGCACTTTTTGCAAAAAAGAGCCAACTTTTGAAACTTTTCACGGTATTCTGAAACCATCCTTATCGACGTCTCCTATTGGCGAATTTTCCTGGGTATCCATCATTTCCGTTGTTGGGCCAATCAGGATGCTTGTTCGGATTTCATTTAGTGCAGATTTTTCGATAAGCTGGTTTTCAAATAGGGCTTGCTGATCAGGCCCGGTCAACTCTTGTGACGCGCTTGCTTTTGGCGGATTCAGTGGGTTTTCTTTTGTAATTGTGTTGGCAAGGCCGGTCAACTCTTTTGACACGTTTTCGCTTAAGTGCGCATGCGCCAGATTTTCAGCACGTGGCAGAGGGTTTGCTAGTGTAGGGTGTACTTCACCCTTCCCCACTACACTAGCACTACCACTCGCGTTACCACTTTGCACTTTTTCACTACTTTTTGTCTTTGTTTTGAATTGGTTTGGATGTTTTGCGGGATCTACCCATTTGTTTGACAACGGTAGATAATGGTACCGGTTAAAACCTATGTTTCCAGACTTTAAGTGTTCGTCTAGCTTATGACGGGTTTCTCGTCTTGAGTTACTGTCAATCTTTGATTTTAGCCGATTACAGTAAAATATGCACTTCGTGCATCTTCCCTGGTTTTTTCATGCGTATCTGAAAATGTTGAATACTCGGAATCCGACTTGGTTCCGTCTTTTTGGGTGTTTCGCTTTGTATCGCTAAGAACGCTATCTCCTGTTTACATAGGTCAGAAGCACCTACTAAATTCGGATCAATCTGCACATGCAACATACAACCTTAGCCGACGGCGTTCTCAACACAAGTGACTACATTAATGGACGAAACTTGTCATAGATGGCGCTTCGGCGCGTCTCAGACAAGACGATGCCAGTGTGCTTAAACTTTCGAGTGCTCGAGCCAGTCCGGTAGATGGCGCTACACCTTGTAGTTTACTCGCATTGCACCGCCGCGAGTATTTCATATGTAGGAGTTGGTTTTGGTTAAAATTGGCTTACCTGGGTTTGCTTTTCTCTACTGATGACGTGAAACACACAGAAACGTACGTCTAGAGATGCAACCTTGTGTAAGTAGGAAAACAACCAAAATCAACTCTTCCCTCTCCTTCTGACACTCGCAAGTTAGGCACACATACCTTTGTGTGAAGTATAAAATTCGTTTTGATTTTTATCGATCCACACACAGCACGTTTTCCATCTTTCTTCTTTGCATATGCTTCGGGCAGTACGGCCTTTTAGTTGCTACGTGATTACGTGGTTTTAATACCACATTAATGGACGAAACTTGTCATAGATGGCGCTTTGGCGTCTCAGACAAGACGATGCCAGGTGCTTAAACTTTCGAGTGCTCGAGCCAGTCCGCTAGATGGCGCTACACCTTGTAGTTTACTCGCATTGCACCGCCGCGAGTATTTCATATGTAGGAGTTGGTTTTGGTTAAAATTGGCTTACCTGGGTTTGCTGTTCTCTACTGATGACGTGAAACACACAGAAACGTACGTCTAGAGATGCAACCTTGTGTAAGTAGGAAAACAACCAAAATCAACTCTTCCCTCTTCTTCTGACACTCGCAAGTTAGGCACACATACCTTTGTGTGAAGTATAAAATTCGTTTTGATTAATAAAATAAGGCATTCAATATTTTCTTAGCACAAAAATCTTAAAATGAGTCCACACAATAAGAATTTTAAATAATTTAGAAATTAAAAAGCACTAGTAAAACTTTTTGACAACTCGAATGCGCTTTTTATAATGAACTGCCAAAAAATGACGCTTTGCCCATACGCTCAACTTTTGTTAATTCCATAGCCATCTTGGTAGCAGATCGTAGCAGATAAATGTTAAATTTTCGTGATCGTAATTATTTGAGATTACTGGTAAACCGAATCCTGTCGAATATCAAATTTTGTAAATACAAAAACTTAGATGTTGATATATTTTTACCTAATTTGTTCATTTTATTATTATATTTCTTATAAAAAATACGACTTATTTGTGTAAAAATCTCAAAAAACCATTAAGGAGCCCCTTAAAAAAAAATTTTAGGTAGATCCTAATTGTTCTTATTCTTAATTATTTTGGAGCCCCTGGATGGTTGAGCTCCCTGCGGTTGCCCTGCCCTAATTAATTTTTCATGAAAATTGGTCCAGCGGTTCCAGAGCTACCGTGGACCGGAGATTCAGAAAACGCACACACACACGGACAGACGTCACGACAAGATTGCTAAGATAGCTCCAAATACACCCAAATAACACATTTATAAGGTTATTTTAAAAAAATTATTATTCGAACTCAATACCTCTCTAGCTATTGCTACACAAGCTAGGAAGATAAATATCTTCAAATATCTACCATGAGAAGAAAAACACAATTTAATTTAAACAACAAAAATAGTAAGGAAATATTTTCGTTATCCAGCAACAGGTCATAAATATGAAATTTAATACAGAATGTAATCTATTAAAATATGTAGAAGTATTATGACGCAAGTGTATTTATTATTTTTATTCAGGTTGTTTAATACTTATAGTTCGGGGCCATAGCGTCAAAAAATGGCCTCCATGGGATTTTTGTGTTGTAGATTTAATGACATTTTGATCGATTACTTACGATCCCACCAACAGTGCCTGAGCAGTTAACAGACCCAAAAATGTCTCAGTCAAAAAGTACGGTTATGGTGTCAAAATAGTTTTTTAATTCTGCACGTCTGTCGGCCTTTAAGCAGTGATTCTTTAGCTGTCAAAAAATATATATGGTAAGAGGGCAAAATATGTTTTTAGATTATCCATTATATCTTCTACACTATTGCACCTACACATCTAGGTCTTACTGAATTAATATTTATTGCATTTGTAAAAAAAGCTGCAAAAAGGTTATATTTTTTTATATTTCTCACAATAGTACTTATGACCTAAAGCTAAATTTTCATTCGAGGATCCCCGATTTTCCGGCTTCAGAATCCAAGATGCCGAAGTTGGAAAAAAAATAATTCCCTATTTTAGGAGAGATGAAATTAATTTTGATGGATTTACTGGAAGTGAGACCTACACAATTGAAAACTTGAAACCTGTGACTTCAAAACAAAATGGCGGCTATATTTCAAAAAATTAGTTTTTCTTCCATATTTCCTTTAATTTTGGTGCAATATTAATTTTTAACGTCTCCTATTAAAGCTATTAACCAGTTCATTAAACTCATTATCATTAAAATTTGGTTTTCCAGTCGACACAAAGATGGCGCTTAATATGTCAAAAATAAAAGAGACCTTCATAACTTATAAATTTAATTTTTACAAAAGAAAATTCTGGATTTTATCAAGAGACAAGTTTAGATTAAAAAGCTATTTTTTCATTCTTGTTTGATACAACTAGTGTTGACGTGTAGCATATCAATGTATACTAAATACGGGTCGCTGATTTTAAAAATTTGATAATAAAGGACATATGTCTAATATAATCCAACATGGCGGCGTTCTAAATATAAAAACTGTATTTTTTTAGATTGGTAAAATTTTTGACCAAGGAATGTAATTTTATATTACTCTGAGCTAGTCTTAAATTAATGTACAGGGTGTCTCATTATATTTTTCACACCCTTTTAGACTATTAATAATTGATATAGGAATATAAAAGAAATTGTGTTCGAATTCGCGAAATTTTTACTTTTAAATTGCATCTTGACTTTATTCCTGATGCTTACCGTATTTGACAGGCGCTCAAATTTATAGCTTTTTTTAAATTGGATGCTCCTTATATTATTTAATTAATAGATTAGGCTTGGAATATACTTTCCAAAAATACCCCATGTGTCGCAGTTTTGATAAATAGTTTCTGAAATATTAGCGATAATTTTTTTAATTATAAAAAAAATAATTAACACAAAATTTCAGTGTCCTTATTGCGAACTATGTTAGTCCCCATATATAAACAGTGACAATGACAAATATATATTTTTTTAAATGACGCTCAAAATGACAACCGGTAACGACAACAAAGTTAATATGTCGTATCACATCATGTCATTGTCACTGTTGATACATGGGGACTAACATAATTTAAAATAAGGATACTAAAATTAACACAAGCGGTACCGTTATCTTTTTATCATTTTAAAAAATAATTGCCAATTTCTCAGAAACTATGGCTCTAAACTACGGCATATGGGGTATTTTTGGAAAATGTTCCAAGCCTAATCTATTAATTAAATAATATAAAGAGCATCCAATTTACAAAAACTATAAATTTGAGCGCCTGTCAAATATGGTAAGCATCAGGAATAAAGTCAAGATGCAATTTAAAAGTAAAAATTTCGTGAATTCGAACACAATTTCTTTTATATTTCTATATCAATTAGTAATGGTCTAAATGGGTGGGAAAAATATAATGGAACACCCTGTACAAAAAACATACATTATCAAAAACAGAATCACTCTAGGTTCAGTATTTATGTAATTTTTGCACCTGAATATTTTAGTTTAGTCTTTTTAGTGTGAGTTGGGTTTGGTTTAATTGCATTGTATTTTTTCTTTATTTAAACCTGGCATGCCACTATGAAGGATTCGGCGTACTACACTCTGGCACGCGTGCCGCGGGTTGGCCACTCGTTCGGTCGTTTTGAATTTGAAATGATTACATTTGATCAGACCACTCGATCTTTTAAATGTATAGCCCCTATGTGAGGGGCTACCCCTAAGGATCAAAAATTTTGCATTTAGTGGAAGTATTATATTAATGATTTCCTGATTATTAAGTGGGCTCAAAATAAGATATCTTCCCTTACACCCCCCAGGGGCCATGGGCAAAGTATAAAATATTTAAAATTAAAAAATCGTTCTTGGTGCTATTTTGCTGAAATGGGGCATAGTAGAAGTCAAATATTTTTTTATTGTAAATGACAAAATTTGTTAACAGCTTTGAAACTTTATTTTGTATGGCAGACCTTTGGTTAATTGTATAAACTAACAGTAGCAACATGGGCGCACCTGAGTCTCCCCCTAAAACAATTTTTTTTTACATATTTTCCACATACTTAAGAAATAAAAAGATAAAATAGAATAAAATACGACATCATGAGGCTTCCCTCCCCCCCTTTAAGACATAATTCTTGATGCGCCCTGGTAGTGACACGGGTATGCAGGCACAATCGTGTAAAAGATATAATGGATAATCTAAAAACACATTTCGTCCCCTTACTCCCCCTAGGGGCTATTTCGTCGCTAAAAAAGCAGGGGCGAAAGCAACAAGATACGCAAAACACCATTTTGTGGATGTTCGCCCTTTTGTCTGATCCTTTAATATAAATAAATACGTTAGAGCATAAATATGGGGCATACCCATGCATTCGTACACGCGATGTTTGAAGCCAGAACCCCTATTTAATTCTTAATGTTATTTTTCTGCTAGACAGGATATCGGTTACTGCGCATGCGTCAGTTTTGGTGGTTTGGGAACATACTCCGTTATATCACTACATTATTTGACAATTATCAAATATTTAGGGTTATATCTATTTTTTTTTGTAAACTAGATTGGGTGAAAATTTATTAAATTGTGGATTAATTTTGTAGTTTTTCTAAAACTAATTGTGCAGATTTATTGAGGACACCATGAAGACTGTTTAATGGCATCTATAAACCACTCTTAACTTTATTAACAAATTATAAGGAAAAATACACGTAGTAACCTATGGAATGACACTCTTTTACTTCTTCCGGACATTTTTCCACAAACCGCACGTTTTACGTGAAATATTTCCAATTTTTCAGAGAAAAAACATAATTTTACATGACAAACACAAAACACCGCAAAATTTTAAGATGGCCTCCACTTATCCGAGAATTTAAATTTGCCATTGTTTTCAAAGCCAGCTATGAGGGCTTCACTTTTCGATTCTTTGAACATGTATTTATGCTAGAACGTATTTGAATATAAATAATGTCGCTGTCGCCTGTAGACGATATTGCTGTGTACTTCAAACGGCTATATAGATAGACGTTTGCCTCTTTGTCAGTTCATAGATACCAATAAATCTTATCACTTGATGAGCCCCTTTGCCTTTACAGCGACGATATATACAGGGTGTAATTTAAATGATGCACCAAACTTTAAGGGGTGATGGGAAGGGTCAAATAAAGGGTTTTTTCCTATTATATTTTGCATCAAACCTCTTTGTTTTTTCTTAGATACAGGGTGTCAAAATTAACTTTTTTTTAAAATTTGTAATAACTTTCTAAAAAATTACAACAGACATTGGGTGTTCAAATTATTTGAAAAAATTACTCTATATTATCAAAAATGTGTTTTTTGATTTAAAATGCTAATCTTACCATTTTCTGTAATTATTAAAGGGCCTTTAGATATGTCTAAAACATATCTAATTTTTTTTATATAAATTTAGTAGCTTATTAAAAAATTAATTCTTAATCTTAACTTGGAAACAAAAAACTTTTGATCACAAGTTATTTGAAATTTTTATCTACTTTTCACCTCCACCACCATATCCCTTAGAGTTTGGTGTCTCATTTAAATTACACCTTGTATGTATTCTTTTTTTTTGACAGCTAAAGAGTCAGTGCTTAAAGATCGATATGTATGCCAATTTTCATTACTCTAGCTTAAACTGTTAAAAAAAAATGTTTTGACACCCGTTATTTTTTACTGAGAAGGCGTTTTTGGGTCTGTTAACAGGTCAGGCAGTGTTAGTGGGATCATTAGTTCATCAAAACATGTCTCATAAAATTTTATCAAAAAGCCCACAAAAGACGCTGTGGTCCTGTACTATTATAAATTTTATAAAATTAAACCTGAAAGATAAGTAAAAAATGTCTAGATTATAATTTACATTAGTTAGTTGAAGTACTTATTGTTTGTCTACATCAGCAAATATTAAAAACAAAAACCACGCGCAACTTTGGTCTTTGTGGTTTTTTTTTAAATTTATTTGCTTAATTGTCAAAATCATCGAGGTAGAAAATTTCATTTTGCAAATTATTAAAAGTTTGACTTTGCTTTACAAAAGATTTTTTACGGTTAAATATTGAGTCAACTCCTCATACATTTTTTAAATTATCAGCAAAAACAATAGAATACGCTCAAGAAAACGTCATTTGGTGAAAGTTTTAAAACTTTAAAAATAATACTGAACTTTCTTTAAAAGTACTTTAATTCCATTAATTTAGTAAAACGTAATATGGATTGTGATAATTAGTGAAAGAAATTTCGTAATAATGTTATTTTTCGGGTAACTTTTTGTTGCTAATTTTAAAAACACTTTATTTTTGTCTTAAAGATTTAAGTTATTTTCAAGTTTCGAAGTTTCAAATTATTTATTTTAATTATTTATGTATGTTATGGCTTTAATGGCCCATTATTTCAATGTTTATATACACAGAACACCAAAGGGTAGAAATGCAAACTACGGGTTAAAACCATTGGAAACGCGAGAATGACTGTCAAGATCAATCTCCTATGGACATCAGCTGATTAGACAACAGTTGATATCTGTCAATATAAATCAGCTGATATTTCTCTAAATAAATCAGCTTTTTTATCAGGTTTTAGTTGTAAATTAATTTTTTTATTTTTGCAGAACCATTCCATCTAAAATGTTGGTACATTTTTTTATTAAACTTGCACAAATATATTGTTAAGAAGTAAAACTTTATGGACAATATTTTTTTACAAATTTAATAAAAAATACCAACATTTTATCCGGAATGGTTCTAAAAAACAAAAAAATTAAATTTGAAACAAAAACAATTTTTTTACGACTAACAGCCGATTTTCACTTAACAGTAAAATACAAATATTTGACAATTAATAAATTTATTATAAGATTTACCAGGTTTTTGACTACTACTACATTTGTATAAATGGTGATATTGTCATTTCAGTTTCAACCAAATAAGTTTACCTAAACTAGAAAAATATCAATTTCTTACAGTACGAAAACACTTCCTAGGATAAACAAATTTTACTGAACTAAACCACTTTACGGAATAAACACTACACTGAACTCAAACACCTCTCAGGATAGACAGCTAGTTCACTGAACTAAAAGACTTCCTAGGACAAACCCTGCACTGAATTGCGAGTTTAATGAAAATATTTTGCGCATTACCTGAATGGCGAGCACTGGTGGAACCACCATACAGCAAGTTTTACAAATCTAGGGGCTCTGGCCTCTTTAAGGGATCCACAGGACGGGGGTGCTCCCTCCACAATAAACTTTTTTAATTTTCTCACAAGAAGTTTACTATAAATTGGTATAATAATAAAGAATAATCTTAGGTTGTATGTAAACATAAAAAAATTAAGACAAAAAAACCAGTACATTTTGTAACTTTTCTTTTCCATGAAAAGGGATTAATGATAACAAAAACATTTCATGTAAAAAAGCCAAGTACGCGAAAATAGGATTCCGTAAAAAGAATTGAGATAAAAGTAAGGCCAAGTTCTCCAAAACAAATTTCAAAATGAAAGGTTCTTACTAGTTTGGAAAAGTTTTTTTTTTTAATTTTGCAATTACAGCCAAACTTCTTTATGTTCAATTTAGCACTGTGCCTAAGAGTCATTTGCAACTGCGATAGCCAAGTTTAGAAAAACATTTCCAAACTAGTAAGAACCTTTCATTTTACTTAATTCTTTTTACGGAATCCTATTTTCGCGTGCTTGGCTTTTTTTACATGTAATGTTTTTGATATTCACTTCTTTTTTAAAGGATTTGGATAATATTTAAGTTTTAAAGTAGTAAAATATGCTGAATATTCTTCAAAACTTTTGCAATGCCTTATTAAAAATGGTTTTTATTTTTTTCCTGTGGTTTTATCATAGTTCCTATCAGTCTTCCAAAGCTCAGCTTTCTGGCGTTTCTGGAAGTGGGCAATGTTACTTTTACATAACTTTACATTTATAGAAGAGGGAAGTCAATTAAAATGTTTGGGTTTTTTTATTTTTTCCATAGTTTTATCATAGTTCCTATCGGCCCTCCAAAGCTCAGCTCTCTAGCGTTTCTGGAAGTGGAAAATATTACTTTTACATAACTTTACATTTATAGGGGAGGAAACTAAATTAAATTTTTTCCCAAAGTTTTATTATATTCCTATCAGTCTGCCAAATTTCAGCTTTGTAGCATGTCTGGAAGTACAGTAGAATTTTGATGAACTATACATGAGTGAGTGAGTGGCAATTTCGACGTTTTTTGAAATTTCGTAACTACTTTACTACTTTATGGAAGTCCATGAAACTTGGAGGGGTTATTAGATCTACGACTGCGCAAAGTTTGAGTTCCGTAGCTGAAATGTTTCAAGAAAAAATCGTACAGCAGTTGACGCAAACTTGTAATATATATATTTTTTTTTTGATGAGCGTAATAACTTTGTTTTCGTTGATTATTCTCTGGTTTATTTCCTCTGTAATATAGTTTTTTTGTTTATGTTTGCTCCGAAGAATGTAAACTTTTCCACTTGCTCGAAACTATAATTAAGTACCTAAAAATAACATATCTGTCGTTGTTTTTTGAGAAGTTACTGTGTTTAGTTTTTGACTCATTTATTGGTTTTTGGTTTTTCAATATCAAGCACTGTTGCAGTTTTGGCCAAAGATCTTTTGTCTCTACTATGCACACCAATATCATCCGCGACATTCAATCAAAAACTGTTGTTTGTGAGTAAATACATTTTTCGGTTGTTTAACGAGGATTACTATAAATACATTTTTCTCGATTGGTCAACTCAGGGCAAAAGTTGAAGACCCCAATAAAAACAAAATTATTTGAACCGTCGTAATTTCGTAATTTTTTCTTTCTACAGGTGTTCCGCGTCTGGCTACGAGCAGTATCAAAAAAGTTTACTAGAAGTACCTTTTAACGTCGACTACGGCGACCCAAGTAGCGACGATCTAAGTTCTGAGTGGGAATCGGAAAAAGAAGAACCGCAACATGCAAAGCACAAGGTAGTTGTATTTAAATCAGTGGCGTGTTTAGGAAATTTCCTTAGAGTATTGAATTCATTAAAAAAGCTTAATTCCAAAGTATAGGCAGGTTGTTTATCGCAAAGGTGTTAAATGCCACGATGTCAATTTAACATTGTAAATATTTTTAAACGAGTTGTAGGTATTGTATTTATTAATTAAAAGAAATTTGGCAACAAGAATTCCGTTTATTTGTATG
This sequence comes from Aspidapion aeneum, assembly GCA_963576565.1. NCBI lineage: Eukaryota > Metazoa > Arthropoda > Insecta > Coleoptera > Brentidae > Aspidapion > Aspidapion aeneum. Next base: position 75,009,378 of record OY755039.1, on the reverse strand, counting down.
TATATGTAAACAAAAGCCCACATTTTTTCAGGTTCTTAGTTGTGAAACGAACGGTTTAAATATCGTTTACACACTCTCACATAAGACACAACGTTTTACTTTTTTTTACAAACCAAAATCAAATAAAACAGTACGGTCGTGGTTTATTTAAATGCTTTATACGATTATACTACTTGACAAAAATCCAGCCTTGAAGCAAGGACAAAAAAAAATCGTCCAAGATCGTCATCTCATGCGCAGAAGTTTTAAAGAAATGTCTATAGAGTGTTTTTTGAAGGCTTACAAATCCTACATAAGACCAATTCTTGAACATGCGGTGGTGGTGTGGAATCCTTATTTTTCAGAAAGACCCAAATACTTAAAAACGTCCCTCGCAGAGCTACAAGGAATCCAGCAATGAGGAACATCCATTATAAAGATAGGTTGGAAACCCTACCAATACCAACACTGTATGAGAAAAGGGGAGACCTTATTGAGACCTACAAGATACTCCATTGTCACTATTCAAGTGAGCTTGAAATCCTCCATAGGAACACGCACTTAACCTCAAAGAACATTCCTTGAAACTTAAAACAGAGAAATCTCATAGACTATCACGGGCTAATTTTCTTACAAATCGAGTGATACAAACGTGGAATTTGATACCTGAAGGAACAGTGAACGCCATTAGTGTATATAGTTTTAAAAACACATTAGATAATTGATGATTAAATAGCAGTTTACAAGTTTTACTGCATATCCGCTGAGACATAATAAAAATAATAATAAAGATCTTAAAGGAAAATGGTATAACAGTCCAATTTCAAAAACGGAACTATTAATAACCAGACATTATCAAAAGCGTCATTCATCAAAACAAGATATGAACAGAATCGAAGTTTTCTAAAGACCGGACAAAAGCATAATAACAAAAACATTTCACGTAAAAAAGACCAAGTACGCGAAAAATATATTCCGTAAAATAATTGAGATGAAAGTGAAGCCAAATTCTCTAATACAAATTTTAAAATGAAAGGTTCTTAATAGTTTGGAAATATTTTTTAAAACTTTTTTATTACAGCCAAGCTTCTTTAAGTTCAATTTAGCCCTGTCATTTGCAGCCGTAATAGCCAAGTTTAGGAAAATATTTCCAAACTAGTAAGAACCTTTTATTTTAAAATATGTATTGGAGAACTTGGCTTCACTTTTATCTCAATCCTTTTTACGGAATATCATTTTCGCGTACTTGGCCTTTTTTACATGAAATGTTTTTGTTATGATTTCATTCTTTTTTTAAAGGATTTGGATACTAATTAAGTTTTATAGTAGTAAAATATGCTGAGTATTGTTCAAAACTTTTGCAATGCCTTATTTAAAATTTTGAGGTTTTTTTCTTATGATTTTATCATAGTTCGTATCAGCCTTCCAAAGCTCAGCTATCTAGCGTTTCTGGAAGTAGCCAATGTAACTTTTACATAACTTTACATTTATAGAGGAGGGAAGTAAATTAAATTTTGGTATTTTAAAATTTTTTACTATAGTTTTATCATAGTTCCTATTAGTCTTCCAAAGCTTAGTTCTCTAGCGTTTCTGGAAGTGGGCAATGTTAATTTTACATAATTTTACATTTATAGGGGAGGGAAGTAAAATAAAATGTGGGGGTTTTTTAATTTTTTCTATAGTTTTATCAAAGTTCCTATCGGCCTTCCAAAGCTCAGCTCTCTAGTGTTTCTGAAAGTGGACAATGTTACTTTTACATAACTTTGCATTTATAGAGGAGAGAAGTAAATGAAAACTTTGGGGTTTTTAAATTTTTTCCTATAGTTTTATATTATAGTTCCTATCAGTCTGCCAAAGCTTAGCTCTCTAGCGTTTGAGCAATGTTGCTTTTACATAATTTTACATGTATAGGGGTGGGGAGTAAATTATAATTTTGGGGTTTTTTGCTTTTTTCCTTGGGTTTGGTCATAATTTCTATCAGTCTGCCAAATTTCAGCTTTGTAGCATATCTGGAAGTACAGTAGAATTTTGATGATCTATACAAGAATGAGTGAGCGAGTGGGAATTTCGACGTTTTTTGAAATTTCGTAACTACTTTATGGAAGTCCATGAAACTTTGAGGGGTTGGTAACTTTTTCAAGATCTACGACTATGCAAAGTTTATTAGCTTATTCCGAAGTAGATTTTTAGATAGGCCAAATATGGGCTGAAATGTTTCAAGAAAAGATGGTACAGCAGTTGCGCGAACTTGGCGAGGCACTGCCGTGCCCTCAGATAAAGGACAGTATCAAAAGAGGGGTTGGCTTGTGTGTTTTTCACGTAAAAAAGAGACCGGGAGAGTGTTTTACTTGATTTTTTCGTTCTCGTTTTACAGTATTAAGACTTTATGCCTTTTTTTCTTTTTTAGTCCTCCGGATGGCGAAAATTGCGAAACATCTGGTGGAGCCCTTTTTTTCAGACGTACAAAAAACACCGTTACCCGTGGGTACAGCTCGCCGGCCACCAAGGCAACTTTAAGGCCGGCCCGGATCAAGGCACTATTCTAAAAAAGCGCAGCTCCAACGAGGAAGCTTGTTTCCAAGTAAGTTTAGAGTGTCATACGAACACCGATTGATAAATACTAACTGAATGGACTCCGGTTCCTTGGTATTCTCCAAAACGAAAATACCCCGAAAAACACCCATTTAATACACAATCCAAATAACATTTTAGGGCATATTGGCAAGCTGAAGGCTCAAAATTTCCAATTATATGTCAAAACTTTGAAGTTACAGGTTTGTAGGATATGTCATAATCTGGAACAAATCACCCAAGAAATCGTTATTTATAGATAAGACATTTTAAAGAATTCTTTTAGGATAAACTTTCTAATTTTTCCTCTATTTGTCAGTCTTTAAACTCGTTTTAGCTATAAAGGCAAAGGGAGGAGACAATTTATGCTAAGCGTGGTTCTCGATTGCTGTGGGCATTTTTAAGACAACAAAGCTTGTAAAACAGCGTTAATCTTGACCTTAAGAACTTTTTTGGTTTGCTACGTAGTTAGAGTTACTTAGTTTTGACCTGAATTAATTCCTTTAAGGCAGAGCCATTTTTGGTTAAGTTACAGGTTACAAATTATTATTTTTAACAAATAAGTACGACCTATAATCGTTAACAATAACAACTCTATATTTTTTTAACCATATGGAAACTTCGGCGTTGAAAGAAACCTAATACACAGCCCTGCCAGGGAGTGGTGGTGGGGGAATATGCTGTGTGGGAGTGTTAACATAACATTTTGTTTAGCTAACGTTGGTTAGATTCGCTATTTTTTCGCAGATCACTTTTAGATGACGTCACCACACCGCGGCCATTTTAGAGAGAGCACAACCAAATAGGGTATCCAAGTCCCGGGACCAAATATGTTTTCAGGACTTTGGGACCAAATGTCTGGTCCCGGAACTAGTCCCGGGACTGGTCTCGAAACTAAAATAAAAGTAATTAAATTAATTTAACACAGAGCAGACCACAGGTTTATTGATATTGGTAAATGGTTAACATAAAAACAAATTGACAAACGTAGCAAATAAAAAGGTAAGTATAAGGAAACACTACTTTTGTCCAAAGCGCGATTGTGCGCCGTAGCGCCGCCTATCGCATGATCGCGAAAGGATCGCAAAAGCTGTCTAAAATTTTCACTGAAAATAAAGAAAGCTCTAAACAGCTTTTGCGTTCATGCAATAGACGGCGCTGCGTCTCGCTTATTATGCATGTGTCTATAAAGTATAATTTAGCGGTTTCGGGACCAAGTTGAGGTCCCGGGACCTTCACTGAGTTCCGGGACCCGGTACTGGATACCCTACAACCAAACCTTGAACCAGTGTTTATTTTTATGGTTGTTTCGTGTTTTACGTTGTCTTTGTGTTTATTTTTCACCAAAAACTAAAAAAAAACACTTAAAACAAACTGCCCAAATGTTTATCACTAATTATTTTTGTATATTCAGTCAATTTTGAAGTATAACACTGATTGTTATCGAGTTGCCGAAAATATGATTTTTTTCTCGTTTAAATTTGCCGGCAAACTTCTATAATACCGATTTATATGAGGGGAAAAGAGGGAAAGGGAAAAAAGAGAGAATGGCGCATGCGCAGCTGAAAAAATAGGATTCCAATTTGTTCTTTAAGGTCCTAGTACGAGCATCGCCGGTTTTCAGCCTTCATTCATTAGCATGTCATTATTCCATATTAAATACACGCGCTCGTACTAGGGTGTTCTCACTAAGGCTCAAAAGCTCTGGTACCTACTCTACAGGGTGCCTTTACCTAAAGAAGTGTAAAAAACTCCTCAAAATCATTCATTTGAATAGGCGGATTTTGAATTGCAGTATGTTGTAGATCTTGATACCCTGATGAATAGCTATCATTGCCCCATCGTCCTCCAACCTATGGTTTTTAAGATTCAGGGGTTCGAAGTTTCAGTTTTTAGCTTTTATGCATTTCTTCAAAAAACTATTTCATCAAGTCCTTTCTACCTATTTTGAAAAATAATATTATTATGTTATGATATACGTAGGTCACAAGTATAGCTTAATATACAAACAAAAAAATTGGACCTATTAACAATTCGCTACATTCAGTGGAACGAACATAAAAATTATTTATTTAAAAACCGATGCTTTACAGAAACTATAAAAAACAAACGGAATTTTTTTGGTTTTCTCCTGTCTTTTAGGAATCTCCCAAAGGAACCAGAATATGTATATATGGAAAAAATCGGTTTGTAAAGTTTTTCACAAAACACTGTAAAGCTCTAAGCTTTATAGGATTTTAATGTTTTTGTTTAGAAATGCAAAATACTCGCTTCGCTTTTTTTTAACGATAATATTTAAACAAATATAATTTTGAGGTTAATGGAATGATTTTTGTTGCTCACAGTACATTTTTAATCATTTATTCATTCAGTGGCGTGCAATTTACTAAGATGAGTGTTCGAAATTCTAACTTCTTTTGACATTGATTTTTTTGCGTCATTAAAAGTAAAATAAAAAAGTTTAACAATATGATCGGTCAATTTGACATTGGCAGGTTAGTGCAACGACCTAAAGGTGAGCTTACCACGAAAAAAACTTATTCCGGGTGGGCCAAAAAAACTACTACAATACTCTACTTGTGACCGAACGTTAGGTAGAAATGGCTTGAAATAGTTTTTTGTGAAAAACGCCAAAAGCTAAAATCTGAAACTTTGATCCCCTGTATCTTAGAAACCATAGGTCGATCGACGATGGGGCAATAATAACTTTTCATCAGGGCATCAAGATCTACAACATACTGAAATTCAAAAGAAATCCAGCCGAAAGCCACCGCCCATAAGCTCCGGGCGGGATCCTTTTCGCACTTTGTGTTACGGGTGAATGTATAAATATAATTAATAAAATTCCCTTTCTTCTGGAAAAATTACTCAAAATTCCCTTTTTCCCGTTCAGGCTCGAAAATTCCCTAAAGAGGGAAAATTCCCTGCGGTTGGGAACACTGGTAACAGTTGAAAACTACCTTAGTATCATTAAAGAATGATGTGATGCGGATTTATTATCTTTTAGTATCAAAAACACATATTTTAAGTGTTATCTGAATAATATTCAATTACAAAATGAAAATATTACAAACCAAGGTATTAATAATTTTTACGTAACAAAAGTTAAATGGTAAGAGTAGTAGCACACAATTTGGATTTTACTACAGCAAGAAAGTTTATTATTGTTTGGAATTGAATATATTTTTTGTTTAGTTAACAAAATACATAAAACAAGGTATAATTAATGTATAACAATTGATTAAATTAATAATAAAATCAAAGAAATAAATAAAATTGTAAAACTAAAATAAAAAAACAAAAAGGAAACATCAACAATAAAAAGTTTCCTCTAAACCAGTATCGTCTGAGATTGTTCCAAGAATTCAAGCTGCGTTGCCGCGTTGAATTGCAAGACCTATTTGTTGTTTAATGAAGCAATTTGCATTTTTATTGTTTATTAGTTTTGATAATTTTTGAACAAAAGATTTAGCTTCTTCACCCCGGGGCCCCAATGTTTCGACGCTAAAGGGTACGAAAATGTACCCTTTGGCTTCCAGCTCTTCGTATTTTTTTTGCTTTTGTTTTTCTCCCTTACGGGCAGCTTCTCCTGATTTTATTGATGTTTTGGTTTAATTTTATTCTTTGGTTTAATCGCACCTTTCTTATGGCATATGCTTTTGAGGATGCTGTTCAAATCAAATTTTTAAATCAGTATTTAGTTTTAAAAAGGGAGCAAATAGAAATATTTGTAGAGTAAAAACACGTAGTCCATAAAATACTAACCTTGTGTTTTATTTTTATTTTAAAAACTATTTGCTTAAAGTTTAAAAATATTGAGGTGAATTAGGGAGACATAGTACTTATTCTAGTCGTCGTTCCTTTTTAATACCACTGCCACTACCGCCTGTTCGGATTTAGTACATATTATATCTAAAATTTCTTCAAAAATTGGGTATTTAGGAAGGATTAGTTATTATTTATCATCATCATGTGTTTACAATACAACAATATTACCACATTTTTCCTACTGCTCAACTATATTATATACAGCGAATGAAAATATTTTAGATAAACTTCAAATATTACAGAATAGAGTAATGAGAATAATTCTTAAAGCAGATAAATACACAAAAATTACACTAATGTAAAAAAAATTAAATTGGCTTAATGTAAAAAATTTCATTTTCTATAATGTTTGTATATTTATTTACAAAATTCAAAACAATCTACTACCAGAACAACTTAAAGATTTTGTCCTCCAAAATTCAAATTTCCATTCACATTATACAAGATACAAGACGATTTTCATTTAAATAATTCCCAAAAATTAATTGTCCAAAAATCATTTTTTTGTAAAGGTTTGTCAGAATTCAATAAATTAAAAAACTCAATAAAAAATGAAAAGAAATTAAACACATTTTAAAAAAGTTTGAAAAAATATTTATTTTCAATGCAGTTTGTTTAATTATAGTATTATTCATTTGGATGCAGATAGAATAAATTATTGTGTTACAGTTGAAAATATTACTTAGTCTATTAATATTTATATAGCTAACAATTAGATTTTAATGTAATTTACTTTACTATTGTTAAAATTGTAGCATATTCTTGCTAAATAAAGTTTTAAAGTTAAAGTTATTATGAAACCTTTATTTTCCGCGCCACGACTTTTATTCAAACTTCTCGCGTATCCAATGAAAGGATTAGAGCGAGCATAGTAACAGAAAACTCCTTCTTAAAAGTGTCAAAACGTTCTCTAAACCTAACCCGCACATAAACATTTGTTTTTTTTGTTACATAGAAGGCTTTAAACCTTGCACAGAAGAAGATATTGACTTTATGTTTTTAAAGTTCGATGGATGGTCTAAAGACTGCCTTAAAGAGGGTGGTTTCTAAAACTGTTTTCAAGATTATACACAAAGTAAATTTGCAGCGAAACGATGCATCCTAGCGAAAAACGAACTATTTTTATACTACTTTTAATTCCGCTTCTTCTGATCATTGTCATATCTGTTACAATTTTTCAGAAAAAAATCGATTTTGGAGCGAAAACATGGAATTTTTACAAAATTGTATAGTTTGGCTGGCTTGTACAGCTAACTATCAAAGCTAGGATGCTACATGATACATCAGAAGAAGCAAAATTAAAATTAATTTTATCCTTTTTCGCTAGGATGCATCGTTTCGCTGCAAATTCACTTTTTCTATAATATTGTGAACAGTTTCAGAAGCCACCCTCTTTAAGGCAGTCTTTAGGGGTACCATCCAACGATGTTTAAAAACATATAGTCAATATCCTCTTCTGTGAAAGGTTTAAAGCCTTCTATGTAACAAAAAAAAACAAATCTCAATAATATTGTAGCTACAATAAAATGAGCATGGGTATTATTTTAACTCTTTTGCGAGCGGAAATACTAATAATCTTGGTATATAAAAACTACGTAATTTATCAAAAAAGATGTTATGACAAAATTTGTTTGCCTTTCAAAAAAGAGTAAAACAAGCTTTAAAAAATAAAATAGGTTCACTGGGTAGGGAGATACGCTTAAACAAAAAATCTTTTAATTTTGCGGCCATTTTCAAAGATGGCGGCCAAATGACCATTAGTTCGACCACATGACCAAACTTTTTTTAAACTGCTGTGGGTGCTTCACAAAGCCCCGCAGTCAAATTGAGCGCACATATTAGGTCACACGTGACAGGAGCCAGCGTCTAGACTAACTAGAAAAATGGCAAAAAATGGATAAAATTTTGAGAAGAGGATCAGCTAGGATTTATATGAATATGGCTCTTAAGTCAGGAAAGAGTCCATATTCAAAATGTGCAATTAGTTTTTGGAACCATTTTTATTTAACCTATACTTCATTCAGGCACACTGTCGTATATCTTTCAAGCTGCCCACGAAACATACAAGAGAAACAAAACTTTTCAATACCCGCTTAGCCACGATAAATATTTTTGTCTTATTATTCACTTTTTTTGCTTTTAGCTGTTGATGGACGATAAGCTTCGGTCGTTTGTGCCCGAATACAAGGGTATCATCAAACACGATTCTGATGGGGAATACATCCAGTTGGAGGATCTTTTAGGCGACTTCGATGCGCCCTGCGTTATGGACTGCAAAATCGGCGTACGTACTTACTTAGAAGAAGAATTAGCCAAAGCAAAGGATAAACCCAAGCTACGGAAGGTAATTGTAATGTATTGTTTGTGTATAAACTTGTACAGAGACCCCATGTGGTATAGAATAATAGTGTACAGACCCCGCGAGTGATTGACAGTTATGACACTTGACATGCGGGGTCACAAGCGACTGCACAGCGGCCGCTGATTTTTTTGCCAACCAATCAAGCGGCTGCACAGCGGCCGCTGATTTTTTTGCCAACCAATGAAAAAGCGTTTACGTTCACAGCTGAACATAACCTAGCTTTCTTGTTTATTTTCTTGGTTCCTTTGGTGTTTTGTATTGTAACTTTTTTTTGTGATGCCCATTTTTTAAAAAAAAATATATAATCTGTGGCACATTTTTTGCCACTTGTATAAACTACTGATTGTAGATCGAATGCGGTATTGATGAAGTAAAATGTTACTTATTTTAAGCACAAAGTATATAGCCTATATACTGTGTGTTTTAAGGCTTTACAGTTCATAACTATCTTTCTTAAGGCAGTATTGTACTGCTTCATAGTAGAAACACTGACTGAAGAAAATAGGACATCAAGAAAAACCTCAGGAATATCCCTTTGTTTTAAAAGCTCTCCTGACAAAATCCCTGCACTCAGGGTAAGTTTTTGCCACAACGGGTAAGGTTTCCTGTCAACAGAAAGAAGAAGTGATCATTTTTGTAGATAACATCTGAAAAATTGGAAACCGAGGCTGACTAGGCCAGTAAGGTATAACAACTATACTTCTAGCTTTTTCAGTTCTAATCTTTCTGAGAACGAGAGGCATGAGACAAAATAGGGGAAAGCATAAAAACATTTGTTGCCTCAGGATCAGGAAACCAAGATATAAAATTATAACATTTTTATTTAATCTACTGACAAATAAGTCAATATTACGACGGTCTAATTGATTGGTAATCTTTGAGAATGCCAAATTAGACAGCTGTCATTCATTATCCATGTTTCAATTCCTGGATTCCTGATCAGCTTCAAAATTCTGAGCAGAGCTAATATATGAAGCATAAACCCAAATTTTCCGTTGCTTTCATCAAGACCACAATTGCCTTGTAAGATTATTTAAAATCAGGTATTGCACTCCCCCCATTTTGTTAACGTACGCCAATGCCGTAGTATTATCGATGCGTAATAAAACTTCACAATTGTTTAAATGATATACAAGGCACAAAAAGGCAGCTAACAAATCTAAGGCATTTATATGCATCTATGCCTCACTAGCGCGCCAAAAATCCCTTGACCTACTTCCTTGGCATGTAACACCCCTCAGAAAAAATTTCTGTGCAAAATGACATCTGTCTTATAGGGCATAAAGGGCTTTGCAAATTCCTTATCCACCATTGAAAATGATGCTGCAAATCTTCAGAAATCTTCATAGTTTTATCATAGTCATTATTTGAAAACTGTAAAGCCAAGAATTTTCCCTTTCAAAAAACTTAGTGTAAACCACACTATAAGCAACTGCCGGGCGTACAGCGTGTTCCATTTTCGATGGGATTAAATGGGAAACTCGGTTATTATTAAAGATATTGATTTTCTGATTGCACCTTACCGTGCTCTTTTTTTGAGCCCTTAAAAATGGCGTAATCAGATTGTTGCTATACCCCGTAGTTTCGCTAATACAGGGAGTTTTTGAAAAAATTGTATTTTTAATAATCCCTTGTATCTCGCTTATTTTGCGAGATATTTTTATTCTGTAAAAACCTTTTCATGGCAATTTTTTTAGAAGAAAATAATGACGTTGTCAATTTTTTAAAATATTGTTTAGTTTTTGAGGTATGGTATTTATCATAAAAAAATTAAATACGGACCTGGATTTTTTTTATTACTATTTTGATTGGTTTCATGCTAGTATTATCATAAAATAATAAAAATTTAAAAATTTTTTGTTTTAAGGTAAAAAAAATATTTAATATTAAAAAAAAAAATTAATCCGAACCTGGATATTTCCAACATAAATATAAATTAAAAATTGCTAGTAAAACAATTTTTAGTTTAACTGTTTTGATACTTAGCATATTAAAATGGGTTTTATTTGAAACAAAGTCTACGAAAAATACAAAAAAAAACAAATTATAAAAAATAACTAATTTTTCTGATTACCATTATGTGTAAGACATTGTTGGCATTTTTGAGTAATTTTTCTTAACCCATTTTGCATAAAAATATTTCTGCCATTTAAATATTGGGATTTTGTTGCTTGAATGAAGCAGTCAAACATATCACATTTTTCAAAATCTGGATATGGTCGATTTCTAGCCAGTTTAAAATAATTGTAAGCCATTCACAAAAATGACAAGTAAAATGACAATGTCAATTCCACGCTTTTGTTTTGTAAATTTCACGACCTGCTGTGCTACCATCAAATAATTAGTAGGATATTATTTTTGTAACTTTTTAAGGTTTTTACTTTATTTATAAATCTTTTAATTATCATTTTAAAACAGATAAACTAAAAATCGTTCAAGTAGTATGTCTTGCAATTTTTTATTTATAATTACGTTGGAAATTTCCAGGTTCGGACTATAATTTTTTTTTCAAATATTAAATAGTTTTTTTTAACCTTAAATCAAAAAAATATTAAAGTTTTATCATTTTAAGGTAATAATAGCATGAAACCAATCAAAATAGTAATAAAAAAAATCCAGGTCCGTATTTAATTTTTTTATGATAATTACCATATCTCAAAAACTAAACAATATTTTAAAAAATTGACAACGTTATTATTTTCTTCTAAAAAAGTTGCCATGAAAAGGTTTTTACAGAATAAAAACATCTCGCAAAATAAGCGAGATACAAGGGATTATTAAAAATACAATTTTTTCAAAAACTCCCTGTATTAGCGAAACTACGGGGTATAGCAAAAATCTGATTACGCCATTTTTAAGGGCTCCAAAAAAGAGCACGGTAAGGTGCAATCAGAAAATCGATATCTTTAATAATAACCGAGTTTCCCATTTAATCCCATCGAAAATGGGACACGCTGTACAGAGACCAAAACACCACACAACTGAGCAAAATCTCTAATCCTACAAGATTTTAAATTTAAAAACTTGTATAACATGCCCAGAACGCGAATGCGCTTATCTTCTGGCAAACTTAAAGTCACAGACCTGCTTAAAAATAAAACTTAAACATTTTCAGCATGTAGAAGAAATCAGAACTGACTTTTTATAATTTGTTATGAACCCTAATTCTTTCAAAAGATTGCATGACACTTGGACATTCTTCTGACAAGACTCAAAACTGTCTCCAATTATAAAGTCAAGAAACTATTAATTGGCTTCAAGAGTTTAGTAAAGACCCATGGAGCAGTGCATAAACCAAACTGACAAAATTATGAAACTGTCATAACTTCGAATAAAAAAAGAATCGCAAATATTTTCTGTGTTGCTTAGCAACAAGAATCAGAAAATATGCTTCATTAAGGTCTATTGTTGCCATAAAAAAAATTGACAGTATTCTTTCAGCAATCTTTCGGTCTTCGAGCTTGAAGTGATAGGTATCAACAACTTTATTTAAGTTAATACTAATCTAAATGAACCATCAGATTTAGGGACCAAAAATATTTTTGAGACAAACCGTTCTTTAGTAGGTAAATATTTTGCAATGGCCCCAATTTCAACCAAATAACTAATGGCTTCTGCCATATTACTCTTTTCTTTAACAGGCCAACTAGGTTCTATTGGAACAAAATTTTGCACCACAGGTCTAGCAAAAGTAATTGCATAGCCTTTTAACCATCAAAAAATCAGTGGGTCCTTTGTATTTAGTCCAAAATAAACTAAAAAAATATAATCTACCTGCAAACCTACTGACTACTTTGTCTTACTCATGTGTCTTCTGTCTCTCTCCTCCCTGAAATTGAGCTTGCGAGGACGACTGTCCCGATGATTGGCTTGCCGTATACTGGGCCCACTTCACCTCGGGGCCTGTACATGCCTTGCACATTTTTGGGTCTGTGAAGGCTGTAAAGGATGTACCTCAGTCTTTGCTTTAGGTTTCAGATCTGCCACTGACTTCTCAAGGGCTTTTGCAAATTTAATCCTGTCCTTCAAGTCTTCACCAAAAAGAAAACTGTCCATTGGGGCTGACATCAATGCTTCCTTTAACTGAAGTTGTAAATTATTTGATTTAAAGAAAAATTCAAAATGGATGCTTAACGATATTCTGAATCCGTGAAATGTATCTTACTCAAAACCGAGGAACATTCCCTAGATGCTCAATAAGTTTAACAATTCATCGTTCTTATCAGGTTAATTTAGCAGAACTGATTCAGCCCTAGTAATGGCAATTATTGCCATCTCTCAGGGTTTAATTTGGGAGAAACAACGGGACAATTCTCTGGCACTTGAGAAGATTTGGTTTAACTGCTCCTCAGGTATACCATTCCTCAATAAAGAATGTACTTCTTTATTGAGGTACCCCGCTAAAATGACTTGTAGAGGTTCTCCAACCACTACAGACTTCTTTCGGTTTGCTCCCATTGCATTCAATACTCTTTTGTCCAGATCAGGCTGTAAAGGTATCAGATCCTCTAAATTTCGAACAAAAGATTGGCCCAAAAATAAATAAATAAGAAAATATTTACATATATTTTTAAATCATTCCATTTTAACTTCAAACTGGAGATAAACCAATCAAAACATTTTTTCAAAAAATTTGAAAAATGTCATCTTTATATTTTTTCATAACCTGGAAAAATATACAACCAAAGACATTGGTTGGCCCCTGCGCTAAAAAGATAACCTCAATTTGCGCATTGTACTCACATTCAACAAATGGAGACTCAAGGGGTCTTTCTGGTCCCGAGAAACCGGAAGAGCATGTCCCAGACCGGGATCTAGAAGAAGAACGACTGGACGAATGGCATCCATGTCTATTCTTAGACCTGGAATGCCTCCAAATTTGCTTCTTTTTTTCTTCGTAACGACGTTTCCATTTCTGTATTTTACGCCTTAGATAGTCATCCTCGCTGGATGATAGCGAAGAAACACTTCCAGAGCGCATTCTGGACCGCTTCTTACCCATTTTTCTTAAAAATTCGCTGGCAAAAATTTTTTTTGAACGTGACCCCAAAAACGCAACGCTAAAACCTGGAATGAGGTAAGTCATTGCAAGGGCACTTACACAGATGCAGGGGACTGTTCACGGAGGATGAATTGGTCTACTTTGGTATGGAGCTAGTTTTTTCCTTAATTACTATAAACTAAATGATTTCATAGAAGAGACGTAAGTACCATAAAATTAGAATCATTGCGTTCATAGAAAAAAATAACATGGAATTCAGGCTTTTATTTTTTTTTCCACTGCAATAGATTTTCTATATTGTACAATGCATTCTCTCCAAACGCATATTAGTATTTACAACACTAAATAAGCGGTAACAATATGCCCAAGACTTACAATTGTTCATATAGGTAGTTATAAAAAAAACATCACAATTCTTTGATGTGCATATTTTCTAACAAATAAGACTTTAATTGAATAATTAGGTGGTTGAAGGTATCTTCATTCGTTTCCACCAGAAGTGTCCTTAAAAAGAATCAGTGAATATTCCATGACAGGATTTTTTAAATTAAAAGAAAAAGTCTGAAAATACCTTAGAAAAATGCATGCATGACATTCACAAGAATTAATTAATTATGGAATTACAGTTTGGGAAAGCAATATGCTGCTATGAAGCAAATTTATATCCCTTAAAAATAATACCGAAAAGTTATATTTATTACATTCAAGGAGATGGCTACAATCAACACACTGGAGAATTATTTAAATTATCAAATAATAATAAAGATTTATTCCTTTATTTATATTAAGATGTAAAGAGTTTGTGTTTGACAGAAAAAGTTCAGTATTAATTATCATTAAAATTATTAGTTTAATAATTAAGTAATAAAATGCAGGTAGTTAGTCAATGTTCTGAAAGTTGTTAAAATTTTAATAAGCTATGTTTATTTATTATTTTTTTTTGTATTCTATCTTTTGTTTAAGTTACTCGCTTTCAGCACAATTAAAAAATTTATTATAAGAATTAAAATTTCTATATTTACATTTGAAATGTGTTGAATAGAAATCTTAAAAAATTACAACACAACAAAAAGACTTGAGAAATAGTGGAGAAAGTTAGGTTATGTGAAGTATGATGTAGACGATTTTTATTGGTTGGCAAAAAAATCAGCGGCTGCTGTGCAGCCGCTTGTTGCGGGGTCTCTTGAACGCCAATCGTGGCTGATAACGGACGCATCTAATGAACAGTAATAATTAACGGACTAATTAACGTGATAATCAACCCCGTACCCGCTCGAAGCACTCTTCATGAACCTCTGCCAAGGTAATTAATATATTACATTAATCATCTTTTCTTATCTACCATACCAAATTGCAGATATTTGACCCAGTAGGCACGCATTGCCATCCATAAAAACGGCGAATATTTAACGGGATTTTTCGGGATTTTCTTGATGGAACTTCGAAAAACTCTCGGACACTTCGAGTTTGTCTGCGAGTGGGACACTTTTTGGCTATTTTAATATTTTTGTAGCATGCACGATTTATGAAGGGTAAAGTTCACGTATTTTTATTTTGAAAGGGAAAGTGGGTTAAGTGATACCTTGCTTTGAAGGATTATTGAATGACTTTACACCTGGGTAAATATTTCGAATATCGAGTCGAAAATCTATCCACTTGTATTTGAGATATTTGCCTCCAAATTGCAAACTACCATAGAGCGATAAAAAAATAAAATAAATAAAAAAATAAAAACAAAAACAAAATGTTTCTTCGATAAAAAATTAATCGACGTGTTCCTCAGAATTTTTTAAATTTTGTTTTAGAAATGTACATATAAACGTTATTTTATCGTTCCGTCGTAACTTTGGAGGCACATATCTCAAAAACAAATTAATAGATTTTCAAAATGTTTACCCGATTCTAAGTACATTTAGGAGACCTTTAAAATAAGAGGTCACTCGACCCACTTTCCCTATCCAAAATATAGGGGTAAAGTTTACCCCTTAACATAAATACATGCTTCAAACAGCTCAAAAAGTGTTCCCCTCGAAACCAAGATCAACGTGTTCGAGGATTTTTCTAAAAACGTACGATAAACACTAGGGCAGTCATTAGAGTGAAAAAATACCCCCAGCTTGCAAAAGGCGGTGTAGTCGCGATTTTAACATATGTAAATCACATTGGAATCCTAAAAAATTGAGTTTTCGACATTGCCAAAACCGAACCCCCCCCCCCCCATTAAAATTTCCTATAAAAGCGCTTTTTTATGTATTTTCGTCAGTTTTCGAGTTCTAAGGCTCATCATTACGCCGCCATTTTGAGTTTTGACCAAGGGTTCGTATCTCAGCAGGGGTCCTACCCAGGTCTTTAATTTATGTTATAACATATTTTCTCAAAAATAAGCAATTTCTTACGCCCACTAAAAAAAAGGTCGAAATCCTAAATGGCGGCGAAATAGTTAGCCTTATAACTCAAAAACCATTCGTCTGACAAAAAAAACGTCAAGAAGGTCTTTTGCAGGAAATTCTGTTGTCCTCAACTTTTGTTTAAAACTTTTTTTTCTAAAATGTACATGAACCAAATAATTTTAAAAAAAACTTTTTGTGCGGACTAAATTCAAGATGCTGGCGGGCCCCCCTCCCCCCTCCAAAGTTGAAAACTTGGGGCACGGCGGTGCCCCGCCAAGTTTGCGTATACTGCTTTTCTTAAAACATTTTAGCCCATATTTGACCTATCTATAATTCTACTTCAGAATGAGCCACGAAACTCAAACTTTGCACAGTCGTAGATCTTGATAGAGCTAACAGTCCCTTCAAGTTTCATGGACTTGACGGAATGTTAAAAGACGTCGAATTTGCCACTTCCTCACTCATGTATAGAGACGCTGTAATTCGTCAGACTGATAGAAAGTACGACCAAACCCTTGAAAAAGTCCACATTTATAATTGAGGAGCAACTGTCCAAAATACATTAAATCCACTTTTTGTGATTTTAGGGCTGAATATAAAAATGTTTTGCTTTTTTGTCAATCTATAGTAAAAACAACCCAATTCAATCAAAGCGGATTAAATTCATTCAGAATAGCCTTAGGCAAACATCAACATCTTAATTTTTGTTCTAACTGTGCTCTTTTTTAAAGTTTTTCTCAAAACAACATTTTGGATTTAATGCATTTTGGTCAGTTGCTCCTCAATTAAGCTTAGACGGTAGATGCATACCTGTCTCAAAAGTAGCTGTTGTTCATAATCGCGCAGTAGCATTTTAATAATTTATCTTAATTTATTTATTCTTGTAGGATATGTACGATAAAATGTGTCAAATTGATGAAAAAGCCCCTACCCAGGAAGAACACAAGCTGAAAGGTGTTACGAAACCAAGATATATGGTAAGATTTTATTTCATCCAAGGAGTTTTAATATTAATAGCAGGGTGGTTAGCGGCGTACACTTTAGATATTGTCAACTAATCATATCGCCCGACAATGACTGTACAGGGTGTTCGATATTCGATCTTTTTGGAAGGTTTTGGGTTTTTCCAGAGGAGATAGAAAAAACCAACCCCATGCATATTGTATCCCAAATTCGAGGGTTTTGGAGAGTTTCAGGTACTTCTAGAGCCTCCATTTTCAAGAGATGTTTAAATGTGGAAACTGCATCTTGGTATAGGAACCCGTTTTTAATTTAAGGGGGGTTTTTGAAAAAATCTGCATTTTGGATGGGGCCCATAACTTTTTGAAGTGTAAACTTCTTTAGGCGCGTTTAGCAGTTTTTGTGGGTAGTAAATTGAACTGAGTCGTCAGGCTCGGCTATGTAACGCTCATTCGGGTGAAGTCGACTCGAGTCGACTAACTCTGAGAGGAACATTCAGCGAGCGATATGATGATGCAGATGAAAGCCAGTATTATTAATTTCGCCTTGTTGAAATTTACACTTCTGCCGTGTGGCCTTAAGCACACACAATTTTTTATTTATGAAAGCTTTATTTTTCTCAGAAATGTACTTAAAAACCTTGTATTTGTCACTTAAATAAAATTAAATTTGGAGGTATTAAATACGAATCGATAGATTTTTAACATTTTTACCCGACTGTAAAGACAAACAAGGTATCACTCTACACACTAAATTAAAAACTTATGAGTGATGACTCATTAGGCTAGGAGAAGAATTATTTCATTAAAATTGTTATTATTTTAATAAAACTTCAAAAGATCCCAAAAAAACTCCCGCAATAACTAGATCATAATCAGCCCAAAAAACATCAAGCCTTTGAAAAAAAAACTAATAAACTAACTATTGGTAATTATAAAATCGGAATAATTCTGCCCAAATATGGACAAAAGCCGTAACTAGGAATCAAAATACGTTTTTTTGATACCATTAATCTTAAATTACCTAATATTTTTCGCTCAAATTCAACGTAAAAAACCAGTAATTTACTTAATTTATTGTAAATATTCAATAAAATGCTTTCTGGAAAAACTAAACCTTTGCTAGTTAAAGTCGATTTTCCACAATTCTGCAGATTTCACCCTTCTTCATAGCAGAATTTCTTTTAACCAAGCAACGCAGACGCTTGCATGGCATACGACCAAGACGACAAGCGAACAACCCAAGTAACATTATTACCACTCAAGGTTTTATTAATTTGGTTCCTAGTTTATTTAGAGGGTGCTGTTATGGGTTTTAGGATCAATTTGGCTACATAAAGGTAATTTATATTGCCAATTACCTAAAGAGGTGTTATACAACCAAAAAGTGATTTATAAAGGGAGTATAATAAAACTGATATTCCTTCTGTTCCTTTTAAATACTTTTGGTTTTATTGATTTCTGATTTATAAAGATGGTCTTATAAAACCCTTTTACCTAAAGTTTTAAAAAATAATAAGTATAAACTTTGGTCATTTAGTTTTTTTTATTACTTTAGGTCATCACAAAAGTGTTTTATAATAGAGCTAAAGGGTTACCTTATATCCTTTTGTTTTTATAGTTACCAGTAGTTTAAAAGTAAATATGATTAGATAGGCGGCCATATAGAACCTAGTTTCCTTAAGGTTTTTAAGAGTGGTAAATATAAACTTTAGACTTTTGGTTTTTGCCATTACTTTTAGGCATTTTAAAAAGGTTTTATAGGAAGGCTTAAAGGTATGCTTTATTCTTTTGTATTTATAATTACCCATAGCTGTATATTAAATATTATTTAAATAGGCGGCTATATAAAACCTTGTTTCCTTAAGGGTTCTAACAGAAATAAGTAAATACCTTCGTGTTTTATTTTTTTTAGGTATTTTTGGTAAAAATAATAGATATACCTAGGTACAGATTGGTACCTACCTATTGCAAGATTGATTATTTAAAGCCCAATAATTAATAATTGTTGAGTTTCCTTCCTCCTGGGTAGGACACCCAGACCTAGATAAGGCCTGTTTAGACGGCCAATATAAGAGGTTGCCCTCCAACCTGCAGGCACAACGAATATCATTGCACTGGCCCTCTCGATTGTGTCGAAACTGCACGAGAAAAAACATTTAAAAGTGTTGAATTATACGCTTTTAAACACTTTAAAAAACAAATACAAAAAATTTAAGTGAGGTTATGTTGACTTTGTTCTTTTTTGTTGGTTTCATAAGGGCACTCAAAAATCCTTGTTGCGATACAGTAACAAAGAAAACCAAGTGACCACTATAAAACCATAATGGCGTATATAAATTTATTTAAAAAATATTGTAAAGAGAAAATATTAATCTAGTCGTTTTAGCAGTGTTTTTTAACAATAATTTTACTTTAATTTTGATTTATGTAAACCAAACAGACTTTTTTAATGGTGAATAGTGTAAATTTTTTATTTTATTTTAAATATTTGTTATTTTGATATCAAAAAACTACTAAAAAGCATTTTTGAGCTGGCGCGCTTGTTTTGAGAGCTTTTTAGATACGATTTTATCAGAAAAATAAATCTGGCAGGCAATTTGATCATCAACAAAACGACAAACTCGGTATATTTTTATGTGATGAAATAATTTTGGGACTCTGACATTTTTGGCAATTTTGTGACCTAAATTATATGAATCTAAAATATCGCCATAGCTTTTATAGGAAAACTTCTTTACTCTAAAGGTATTATGGTATTCAACAGAATCGCCAGGCTACCAAATTACCAAATCTAGTTTTATAATAGGATAGAGGACGTTTCTGAGTTGCTTTTAGAACCTGGCATAATAGCTTTAGGCTCTACAAGGTTTATAATGGTGGAACCGCTAGAGGGCGAAGCTGGAGTTTATTTCTTGTTTTATAGTGAGTTTAATACATAGGTTGCCACCACCAATTGGGGAGTCCCATTTAGAAGGTCTAAGGGGTATATAAGGGTAATGGGAACGTGCTAGCGACCAAACATTGAAACTAATGGTTTTAAGGAAAGGCGCTGGCAACCTTTTAGCTTCTGCTATAAATAAAGAAATGTTACTTGGGAAACCACGCGAAGCGTCCTTGTTCTGTCTCTCTCATTCTTACAGCGCCAGCTTTTTGCAGAATTTAAGGGTCTTTCAAGAATCGAAAAGGCACAGCCTTTAAAATCATGCCGCGTTCACGAAAGTCATATAGCGCCTATTAGGAAAGTATTAGATTAGAAATGCGGGATAATGCAGTGTGTGCAATCAATGAAAGTATCTCTTCCGCAATCTCTAAAATAAATTTTTAAAAACGGCTTCTAATGCATATTTATGTTTGTTGGATGTGTCTTGAGTTGAGTTATTAAAATATGATGATATGAATAGAACAGTTTTTAGAGTTTATCAAGGGTAGGCAACGCCTGTCCACGTTTTTTGGACGACACGGCTTTGTAGTGAATTACTTTTGTTAGGTTACTTAAGTATCTCAATGCTTTATCTTCTTAAGGTCTGGCGAGAAACAATCTCTTCTACAGCGACGTTGGGATTTCGGATAGAGGGTATCAGGAATGCGACCGGGACGACATGTAAAGATTTTAAAACTACCAAAACGAAGGAAGAAATCATACAGGCATTCCAAAATTTTACTAAAGGATTCTCTCATGCTGTGGTAAGTTTCGCTGAAATTTTATTTAAAAAAATTAATAAATGCACAGGGTGGGCCACATTCGATGTTTTTTGGTGTTTTAGGTATTTCTAGCGGAGATACATAAAAACGAGTAGACATGCTCTCAATTTGCGAGACGTCTTCAAATATCAAAACCACTTCTACTACTACTACGAGGGATTTTGAAAAGTCTGCATTTATGGAAATGGCCTATAAATTCTTTTTTTTTAAATTTCATTTTGGTGTAAAATGCTTTTTTATAGATTTTTTAATAAATATTGCATTTGTCAAAGTAAGATGCAATTCATTCATTCACTTTTACTCTTTTTAAAATCAGCGTAAATTTTCCTCACACTCACACAAAAATATAAAATATTATTTTTTAAATTTTTTTATTGTTTTTTATATATATTTATTTTTAATTATTTATTTATTTTTTGATATTTTTTTAATTTGATGATTTTAAATAATGTAAACCCAGTCATTAAATTACAATATAAAATTAAAATTATAAAAAATAAAAAGAATATAACGAAAAAGAAGAGAGAATCCATAAAGAAATAACGATTTTATGTAATATATCAAAAACTACAAGTGACAGAATAAAATTCAGTTTGACAGTTAGATTCTCAAACCATTTTACACCAAAATAAAATTTTCATAAATAAAAAAGTTATAGGCCACCTCCATAAATGCAAACTTTTCAAAATCTCTTCCTCCTCCTAGCTAAGAACTACTAGGTCTATCAAGAAGCGGTTTTGCTACATGAAGACGTCTCGAAAATCGAGCACATCTAAAATTCTCAAATAACATCGAGTTTGGCCCACCTAGTACAAAACAAAACATCATTACGAAAATAATAAAAAAGTTTTAAAACAATTATATATATGGTTCAATTTCTTGACACTTAGAAACAGAAAAACCGGGTCGCGGAAATTTCTTCGAAAAAGTTTCTTCCAATTTTTTTGCTTAAACGGAAATTTGTTCGAAAGTATTTTGTTCAAACGGAATTTTGTTCAAAAACGTTTTCTTCGAAAGAAAATTTGTTTGAAAACATTTTCCTCGAATAGAAAATTTGTTCGAAAACAATTCCTTCGAACGGAAATTTGTTTGAAACCATTTTCTTCCAACGGAAATTAGTTGGAAAACATATTCTTCGACAACAGTTTTTTCGAAAATTTTTTTATAGACCTGGCTTTCTAAACTTAACAACTCATATAGTTCGACTAAGCGGTCTCTTTTTACATATTAAAGAAAAAAAACTTCTCTGACTTATTTTCCGGAATCCTAGAGGGTGTGAAACCACACCGAACCAAACTGAAACATTTTTTCGAAAAATTATGTTCTTAATGCTCCTCTGTCCTCCTTTTTGAAGGTCGAAATTGGTGTTTTCCTAACCTTTGTCAATTGATCGCAAACATATACTAACCGATCCAGAAAACCCCTGACATTTTCCGACAAAAATAAATGGCAGATCTGATACCTTCCTAGCTAGCCTATTAGCACACTTCAAGTGAAGCTATGATAATCAGCCTTGAAAACAGTTTTTTGTAAATATCTCCGAAACTAAAGGTCCTACGAAGTTTTTGATTATAACACAAATAATTGAGCCAAATATAGTTTACTATATTCCGAAAACTTTATATTGATGCGATGCTCCGTTAAAAAGTTTGAATTCTTAAATTTTTTAAGTGTCAAGAACCTGTCCTTAGCATTAATGGAGTTTGACGAAAATCTAATCAGCTCGTTAGAGTGTCCAACACTATTTTTCCTGGAAATTTAAAATCGTTTAAGTGGGTTAGCAACTATCGTGTTACGGACAGAAAAAAATACACACACACAGACAGACGTCACGACGATATTGCTAGGATAGGTCAAAATACACCCAAATAACACATTTTCGGCGTTATCTCAAAAAAAATATTTTCGTCGAAAACAATACCTTCTCTAGCCATTGCTGTGCCGGCTAGGAAGGTAAAAATGTCCCCAGGTCACAGGTTAGGACACATTTGTGCTCAATTTGCAAAGGTTAGAATAACGCCGACTTCAACTTCCCAGAGTGATGGCTGAAGAGCTAATTTAGGCAAATAATTTTTCTAAGAAATGTTTCAGTTTGGTCGCCCCCCCCCCACTATTTAACGGCATGCACCGCCATTGGTGGGACCCCTTAACAAAATGGCCCGAAAGATCACATTGTCTAATTCGGGAAAAATCGAAAATTATAATACAATAACAGTCATATTTTCACAGATGCAGGTGGATTAAATTAAAAGAAATATAATAAACAAACTATGTAAACTTAGTTCTTATTCGGCAATCTCACTTTTAAAAAAATAATTTCCTAAATTTCCACTCCTTGCTTATTAGCGAAGAGTCAAAAAGGGCTCCTTATCAACATGGTTTCAATCAATTTTTAATCCCTTTAATAGCTATCCTTCGTCTATTAATGTCAAAATTTGTAAACAATTTCCACAAAAGACAACCGCAAATTGTTGAGCCATTGAGTGAAAAAGAAAATAATGTCTAATATTGCGACAGGCCAGTGTTATAGAACTTTATACATTGATATAACCGGAGCCTTTTATCACGTGTATTCGAAGTTATGCATCAAACTTTAACATCAGTATTTACTAAAGGGTCTAAAAGTCTATATTTTGGTTGAAGATTTAACTCATTTTTGGAAAAAAAATGTATGTTTATATAATTTGTTTATTTATATATTCCAACATAGGCCATCTTTTTTTCGTTCTCGCAATGACATTACATCCACACAAAAATAAATGAAAAATATAATATTTTGGTTCAAAGATGGCAGCCGTACTTAAACTTCCAAACGTCACAGGTGATGTCGAATAAAAAAGGAATAAGTCAGTATCAGCTGTCCGCTACATTTCACACGTTAACTATTTGAATAAGTTAGTAATCATTAAACCGATTTTCAATTGTTGTTATAGTTTTACTGAAAAAGGATTCTAATATATTGTTACAAATTTAAATTATTTAAATTTTATAGTTAGAATTTATTTAGGTTTAGTGTAGTATTAGGTTGACGTATTTTATGGTTGTATTCTTAATCTAGGTTTTAGTTGCGTTATCTGTGACAAACTGGTATGCGAACGGTCCGTGTTCTAGAAAAGGTTGGAATAATTCCGAATCGAACAAGGATGGAAAATTCTCGAATAGTAGGCAGCCCGTTATATATAGGGCCGGACGTCGTGCATCGGGCAGTCAGAGATAGCCAATGGTAGTGATCGCTAGATGTTAACGCGAAGTTAATAGGCGTATTAAAGTAGTGAATTATAAGCAAGTTATTAGTAAGTTTAAGTGCGTGTTTTTGTACATAATTTGTCGAAATAAATTGACGTATCGTTTTCAACAATTGCGAGTTTTAATTTGTGGTTAGTGCAAAGACTATCCTTACATAGTACCACCGGCTAGGACAATTGAAAAGAAGAACAGTAAGTGATTTTGCCAGAATATTCAGAACTGAAAAGTGCAAAGACTACCCTTACATAGTACCACCGGCTAGGACAATTGGACAGAAAAACAGTAAGTGATTTTTCCAGAATATTCGAAGAAGTTCGATATTAATTTATTCAAAAACCAAAAGAGATATTTAAGAATCGACTTCGATATTAGCTTAGTTAAGTTAAAAAGTAAGAATTAGAAAGAATTTCTAGAATATTCCATAACATTCTACGACGTTCTATTCAAAAACTAGAAGAGATATACAAATACCGACTTCGACAGTAGCTTAGTTATTTTAAAAGTAAGAATTAGAAATTATTTCTAGAATATTCCGTAACATTCTACGACGGTCTATTCGAGAACCAAAAGAGATAATCAAAAAGTGACTTCTACATTTGCCTACTAGCAGAAAGAGTAGCATTTACCAGTATATTCCAGAACATTCCATTAGGTTCTATTTAAGAATTAGAGGAGATATTGAAAAACCGACATTCGCTTTGTAGCCCTAAAATACACGTTTTAAGTGATTTATCACGAAGTTGATGCTTACTAGACAAAGATCGGCCAAGATGGAAGATTTAACTAAAATGATGCAGGCTCTAGCAGCTCAAAAGGCTCAAAACCAGAACGACATGAAACAGACCATTGAACAAAACCAGGGCGATATGAAACACACCATGGACGACATGAAACACACTATTGAACAAAATCAGAATGATATGAGACAGACCATCGAACAAAATCAGAACGACATGCAGGAAAACTTTGACCAAATAAAGAGCAACTCCGAACAGCTGAGAGTAGAGTTTAAGACTGCAACCGAAGATCTTAAGGAAGAAATAACTCAAAGAATGGATAGTGTGGAACAAAAGGTACAAAATAAATTGCAGAATGTAGAAGAAAAGGTACATAATGTTGAAGAAAAGGTACAAAATGTTAGAGAAGAAGTTTTTCAAACCATGGAAGAAAAATTCCAGGACGTGTCAAAACAGCTTATACAGCTCCAAAAAGAACACAACAAAATGAAAGCTCAAATTTTGATGGTACGTCTTCCTGGTCTACTTACAAACAACAGTTTGAAACTGCCGCTGCTGCAAATGGTTGGGATGATGACGAAAAAGCTAGAGCTTTGTTAGTAGCTCTCCGAGAACCTGCTCTGGGACTTTTACGGTCCATTCCAGTCGAACAAAAACAGAATTATAACGCTTTAGTGGCAGCGTTCGAAAGAAGGTAT
Organism: Aspidapion aeneum; assembly: GCA_963576565.1. Lineage (NCBI taxonomy): Eukaryota > Metazoa > Arthropoda > Insecta > Coleoptera > Brentidae > Aspidapion > Aspidapion aeneum. The sequence continues at coordinate 74,983,901 of OY755039.1, read as the reverse complement.
GGAGACGAACACTTGCGAAATTTACATTGGTCAGAATTAAATATTCGTCAGCAAAGACCAGGAGAATCATTGCAAGAGTATGAAGCAGATATCAGGAGGCTGATGTACTTGGCTTACCCAGAGATGCCAGAAAATTACAGAGATCCCTTCACGGTAGATCGCTTTATTAATGGCTTGTGAGACACAGACTTAGCAAAGTTACTTCGCCGAGAACGCTTCCATAGCAGCAGTGAAGCGTTGATTCGAGCCCTTGAAATTGAGTCATCAAATAATATGTCCAGGCCAAATGTGAGGGCTGTTTCAATTCACGAGCGTAAAGAAATGAGCAAGGAACAAGAGGTTCCCTCAAAGACGCTAAGCCAAATTCTTCAATCACTGAAATAGAAGATTGACTCTTTAAAAGAAAGCAGACGATCCCCTCCAAATGTAAAGTGTTTTAGATGCGGACTTACAGGGCACATTCAACGCAATTGTCGTGTCCAAATGAGGTCTCGCCTACCATGTAGCGGGACAAAGTACAGAAGAGGAGATCAGGAAAAACTAAAACTTTTCAACACGGAAAGGCGGGTGTTAACTAATGGAAGGGTAGCCCCCAAAATTTATTCAATTAAGAGCTTAAAACATACTGCTGACAGTCTTAACATCGACGGACTTATAAATGGAAGACAAGTTAACATAACAGTAGACACTGGTGCTGCCATATCATTGCTTAAGTTCAATATTGCAACGAGATATAAAATTCGACCAACAGAAAAGAAAATAACACTTAAGTCTGTGACTGGAGAATTCGCCGACGTGTTGGGGCAGACAGACATAGACCTACAGCTGGGAAGATTGAAGATTCGCCACACTGTATTGGTTGCCGAAATAGAAGACGAATTTATTTTGGGAATGGACTTGATAAGTAAACATGGATTTGCGTTTGATAATAAACTTAATACCCTAAGATTTGGGAATGAAGAGTTCATTTTGTCAAATAGTCACTTCAATAAAGAACCAATAAAGGTCGTGGCAGTATGTACAACAAGACTGGTCGGTAACAGTGAGACCATAATTTTTGGGAGGCTAGAAAGTAAAACATCAAGCTGTGTCGGACTCATAAGCCAACAGAAATTATCCAACACCTACCTCGTTGCAAAGTCACTAGTTAAAACCGATAAAGACATCCCGATTAGAGTCGCCAATATTTTCCCAAATAGTGTCAAAATTAATAAGGGGGAGGTGGTAGCATTATTTGAACCAGTACAGAAAGTAACAAGATGTGAAGAGCCAACCTCCGAGGATAAATGCAAGTTATCAATGGAGGTACTTCAGCAATTTCAGTCAACTTGGCAACATCTCACTCCAGAAGAATTTCGTAAAGCGAGAGAGTTTATAGAAGAACAAAGTAATATCTTTGAAACTAAGAGTAGTTCGGGACGCACAAACCTTATTCAACATTCCATCAGCACTGGCGATGCCCAACCGATAAGACAGCCCCCAAGAAGACTACCATTGGCCAAACAAGAAGAAGTTCACAATCTCATTAATAAAATGCTCAGCGACGGTGTTATTGAAGAGTCATCAAGTCCTTGGTCATTTCCTGTGGTGTTGGTCACTAAAAAGGATGGAAGTACTAGATTTTGTGTCGATTACAGGAAACTTAACGATGTGACCAAGAAAGATAGTTACCCACTGCCAAGAATAGACGACACATTAACAACATTGGTTTTCTACTCTTGCCTAAAAAGTGGGTATTGGCAAGTAGGAATCTTTAAAAAGGATAAAGAGAAGACTGCATTCTCTGCTGGAAGTGGACTTTATCAGTTTAATGTGATGCCATTTGGCCTATGCAATGCTCCAGCTACATTTGAAAGACTAATGGAAGTCGTTCTACGAGGCCTTACTTGGAAAACCTGTCTAGTATATTTGGATGATGTCATAGTAATGGGGAAATCATTTCAAGATCATCTAGACAATTTACGAGAAGTATTTTCAAGAATCAGAAATGCCAATCTCAAATTAAACTCAAAGAAATGTTTTCTATTCCAAGAAAAAGTTGAATTCCTGGGTCACGTCGTTTCCCGAGAAGGCATCCATACTGACGAAAAGAAGTTACAAGCAATAAAAGAATGGCCTCAACCTCGTGACAAACATGAATTGAGAAGCTTTTTGGGTCTGTGTACATACTAAATAGCGTCTCCATTACATAGACTTACAGAAGATAAAGCTTCTTACAGATGGAATACTGAATGTGACCAAGCATTTAGAAGACTGAAGGCAGCATTATGTTCTAGTCCGATTCTCGCATATCCTATTCCAAAAGATAAATTCATATTAGATACTGATGCGAGCAACGATGGCATAGGAGCAGTACTCTCCCAAGTACAAGATGGAGAAGAACGGGTCATCGAATTTTTCAGCAAAAAGCTATCCAAACCAGAGAGAAATTATTGTGTTACCAGAAAGGAGCTCCTAGCCATCATTAAATCCGTAGATCACTTTCACAAATATCTCTATGGGCAAGAGTTTCTGATTAGAACGGATCATGCTGCGTTACAGTGGCTCATGAAAATGAAACAACCTGAGGGGCAAGTCGCGAGATGGATAGAAAAGCTACAACAATACCATTATCAAATTAAGCACCGAGCGGGAAGGGTGCATAATAATGCGGATGCATTGTCCAGAAGACCTTGCCCTGAGGATTGTAAACATTGCAGGAAAATTGACCAGAAAGAAGGAATTACCTACGTGCGCCAGATAAAGTTAGAACCAGATGAAGAATGGATGTCGGCTTCGATTAGAACCACACAACTTAACGACAAAGATGTAGGACCTATCTTGCGATTGAAAGAAGAGAACAAGCCACGACCATCATGGCAAGATATCGCAAACCAAGGGGTGATATTCACTGTGGGCACAATGGGATTCACTGATAATAGAAGAAAACATCCTTAAACGTGCCTGGGAAAGTGCCGATGGCCTTACTGTGATTAATCAAGTAGTGGTTCCTAGGAGCATGGTAGACAATATAATGGCCGAATGCCATGGTGGAAAATCAGGCGCGCACCTAGGCATAAATAAAACCATGGACAAAATTCGAAACCGATTTTATTGGGTCAATTACTTTCAAGATGTGAAAAACTGGTGCCGCCGATGTTCGACTTGTGCAGCCAGCCAAGGTCCCAAAACAAGGTCCAGAGGTCAAATGAAACAATATAACGTAGGTCTGCCATTCGATCGCATTGCTATTGATGTGGCCGGACCATTTCCAGAAACTAAAAAGGGCAACAAATACATCCTTGTTGTCATGTATTACTTTAGCAAATGGCCAGAAGTTTTTGCTTTGCCTAACCAAGAGGCCGCTACAGTTGCGGAAGTTCTGGTAAATGATGTTTTCAGCCGATTTGGCATTTCTTTGGAACTACATTCAGATCAAGGAAGAAACTTTGAATCAAAGCTCTTCCAGAATCTCTGTGACCTTTTAGGAATACATAAGACACGGACTACTGCTTTACATCCGCAGTCAGATGGCATGGTTGAAAGATTTAATAAAACAATAGAAGAACATCTTTGCAAAGTTGTTGATGAGCACCAAACAGATTGGGACCAATATATTCCATTGTTTTTGATGGCCTATAGAATCGCCATTCACAATACGACAGGAGCTACTCCATCTAGTATCCTGTTTGGTAGAGAACTGCGTTTACCATGTGATATCATGTTTGGTTCACCTGAAGAAGAACACTTAGAGGTTAATGACTATGTCGAACGTTTAAGGCAAAAGCTGCACGATATCCATGAAGTGGTTAGAGAGCGAATAGAAATAGCCAGTGACCGCATGAAAGCGAGATATGACCTGAAAGCAAACTCTTCAGGGTTCAAAGAGAATGATCAAGTCTGGCTATACAATCCTCAACGCAAGAAAGGAAGATCACCTAAGTTGACACCACCATGGGAAGGGCCTTATAAAATTGTTAAGAGAATTAATGATGTAGTCTACCGAATCCAGAAAAGCCCGAAGTCCAGGATGAAAGTTGTTCATCTAGACAGACTAAAACCTTACCTGGGAAATGTTGATCGAGACGATCAAACCTGAAGAAGAGGATAGTGTTACAACTTTAAGTTATTTAAATTTTATAGTTAGAATTTATTTAGGTTTAGTGTAGTATTAGGTTGACGTATTTTATGGTTGTATTCTTAATCTAGGTTTTAGTTGCGTTATCTGTGACAAACTGGTATGCGAACGGTCCGTGTTCTAGAAAAGGTTGGAATAATTCCGAATCGAACAAGGATGGAAAATTCTCGAATAGTAGGCAGCCCGTTATATATAGGGCCGGACGTCGTGCATCGGGCAGTCAGAGATAACCAATGGTAGTGATCGCTAGATGTTAACGCGAAGTTACTAGGCGTATTAAAGTAGTGAATTGTTAGCAAGTTATTAGTAAGTTTAAGTGCGTGTTTTTGTACATAATTTGTCGAAATAAATTGACGTATCGTTTTCAACAGTTGCGAGTTTTAATTTGTCGTTGTGAACCCGTAACAATATCTTGCGCTTTTTACAATATATAAATATTCATACGTATTTGATACGGTAATGCATCTACAGAGGCAATTTTAAGTTATTTATATAGTTTTTCGAACTTTAAACCACCCCTCAGGCATGGTACTACAATCTGAGACTATTTTTAACGTAAAAACATATATCATTACAAAATTTTTATTTGGTTTTGCTTCAGTTTTAAAGTAAATTTGATTTATTGTGAGATAAAACTTAATTATTTAAAATGCTTATTATGATATTGCACATTAGCGTGAGCGTGAGCAGTTATTTGACCTGTAAGTAATAAAAAATACTCTGCCAATATATGGGCCCCTAAGCTCACACTAGGTACTATAGTTATAGTGTACGTGTGAGCTAATATAACTAAAAACTAAAATATATTTTATTCAATTCTAGACTAAATTACCTTTTGTTTGATACCAAACAAACCATGTTTTGACTTAAACTGAAATTTTTGAAATCTACCCCCACCCTTAAAAAAACTAAAATGTATTTTATTAAACTCCGGACTCAATTACCTTTCGTTTGATATCACACACGCTATATTTTCACTTAAACTCTAATTTTTGAAATAAACCCCCACCCTTTTTTTAAAATAAATTAAAATGTATTTTGTTTAACTCCAGACTCAATTACCTTTCGTTTGATATCACACACGCCATATTTTCACATAAACTCTAATTTTTGAAATCTACCCCCACCCTTTTATTTGGTTTGTGTTCGGTCGATTTTGTTCATTTTTAAATGGGACCATCTCGACCCAAAACCCAGCCTAGGTACCAAATTTCATTAAAATCGGCCAAACGGTTTTTGAGTTATGCGCGTTGGTCGTTACAGACAGACAGACAGACAGACGGCGCAACAAAAAAGTTTCAAAATCATCTGAAACGCAAAGATATATAAAAATTTTTGAAATCGGAGCAACTTTTTTTTTCTCGAAAAAATTAGGATTACCATAGCTCACACTACTATAGTATAGTATATGTGTGAGCTAATACTCTGCCAATATATGGGCACCTAAGCTCACACGATTAATGTATAATGTATTTTTTACCCATTTTGGTCCGCGCAAAATAACCCCTAGCCGCCACCCGGGGATGCGTCCAATTGAAGATCCCCCCAGTGTAATAGCACTGAACAAAACAAACTATATTTTATTCGTATGGTTTTTGTCTTATGGACAGTTACCTTTAAAATAGTACCACACAAGTATAGTCTAAATTATTTGTAATAACGTCACCAGGTGAGAAAAAAACGTATGGCGTAGATATTTTTTATATTTACTGTCGTTGTTGGGCTCAATTTTGTTGCATCTGCGTCTCGCTGTATTACATTCTCAAATTGAAGTGCGATTCCATTTCGAACTTGTTTCCTTTCCAGTTGAAAAAAAGGCAATATATTTTAAATTATCAGCTGCGATTGTTCATTGAACCTATTATATTTGTTTCTCGGCATTTTACAACTTTTTAAAATAATTTCCGACAAGTTGACAAACTCATGTTTTTGATTAACAGTGACGGATACTTCACATAACCAATTACCTACCATTACCTACCTAATTAAAAAATGAATTAATCATAGACATTACTTTTTTTTTAAGTTTATTGTCGCCGCTGTTTATAATATACTAAACAAAGATAAACAAAAATGACGTCATTACAAATGCCTATAATTTGGACTATAATATTTTTACCAGAACTCTAATTTTTTAAATCTCCACCCTTTTTTCGGCTTATGTCTGTTGGATTTTATTCATTTTTAAATGGGACCATCTACAGCCAAAACCCAACCTAGGCACTAAATTTCATTAAAATCGGGCAAGCAGTTTTGGAGTTATGCGCGTTGGTTTTTACAGACAGACAGATGGCGCGACAAAAACGTTTCAAAATCATCTGAAAAATCAAAGATATATAATTTTTTTCTAAATCGGACAAGTTTTTTTTTCTCATTTTTGACATGATCACCATAGCTCACACTACTTATAGTATACGTGTGAGCTTAAAAACATATATTGCTCTGCTAGCTTTAGCACGACACGGCAGCATGGTGCTCTGAGCACCGAACTTTAAAAAAAAGACAGGGATAATAAAAATCAACCTATAGGGTTTTCAGATTTAATTGCTCTATATTTACCGTATCAGTACCAAACCTCGGTACCATTATACTGCTCTGCTAGATTTAGTCGATAAATAAAAACCAAAAAGACGAGGAAGATAAACATCAATCGCTAATATAGTGGTAGAACCGTTCTAGGGACCCCTTTTTAAAAAAAACATATATTGATCTGTTAGCTTTTAGCAAAGCACCAAACTTTGAAATACTCTGCCAATATATGGGCCCCTAAGCTCACACTAGGTACTATAGTTATAGTGTACGTGTGAGCTAATATAACTTAAAACTGAAATATATTTTATTTAACTCCAGACTAAATTTCCTTTTGTTTGATACCACACAAGCCATGTTTTGACTTAATCTCAAATTTTTGAAATCTACCCCTACCCTTAAAAAAAACAAAAACTAAAATGTATTTTGTTAAACTCCGGAGTCAATTACCTTTCGTTTGATATCACACACGCCATATTTTCACTTAAACTCTAATTTTTGAAATATACCCCCACCCTTTTTTTTAAATAAATTAAAATGTATTTTGGTTAACTCCAGACTCAATTACCTTTCGTTTGATATCACACACGCCATATTTTCACATAAACTCTAATTTTTGAAATCTACCCCACCCTTTTATTTGGTTTGTGTTCGGTGGATTTTGTTCATTTTTAAATGGGACCATCTCGACACAAGACCCAGCCTAGGTACCAAATTTCATTAAAATCGGCCAAGCGGTTTTTGAGTTTTGCGCGTTGGTCGTTACAGACAGACATACAGACAGACAGACAGGCGGCGCAACAAAAAAGTTTCAAAATCATCTGAAACGCAAAGATATATAAAAATTTTTGAAATCGGAGCAACTTTTTTTTTTCGAAAAAATTAGGATCACCATAGCTCACACTACTATAGTATAGTATATGTGTGAGCTAATACACTCAGGATCAAGTTTATAGACTTAGTACTAACCCCCTGATAATGCTATAAACTTATAGCAGTTTAGTTTAAGTTTTAACCTTATATGTTTCTTGTTTTAGCTTAGCTATATTCAAAGACTTACAAGTATTAAAGAAGCTCTAATGGAATCAAGGTTTTTCGAGACTCATGAGGTAAGTGTAATTCTATTTTATTTGTATGCAGTCCTTGGTTTACAAGAAAAGGTAACTGCTTAGATAAAAAAGCTTTCTAATCACAATTGAAAAAAAAATCAGTGATGGATTGTAGGGCCATCTAGGTTTTTAATTAAGAAGTGAACCTTTGCGATGTTGCCCGCCCGGCACTGGCGTGGCGATGAGAGGGCTTTATCTTTATCAAATCAAATACATTTTTTTGTTATTTGGACACAAATTATATAAAATTACTATTTTTCTACTAAACGCGGAAAATCCTCTTCTTCCGTACGAGACTGCCTCGTTGACAGCACGACGTAACTGCGACGTAAGGAGTGCGGTCAACCAGTACAGTGGAAAAGTGATTTCCCGCAAGCGTTGGGAACAATTGCTGTTATAAAATACAAATTAATTAGGCAACTTAATAAAAAGATAGGCTAGTTTTAACATTACGATGCGTAAAAATTTCTTCACACTAGAGTGCAAAAAGTTTTGCACACTAGTGCTGCAAAGTAAAACTTAGTACACTGTTATAAATGCTCAAAATCGTATTTTCCGCAAGCTCGTAGGAAATAATAATTATTATAGTTAAATAACGCGTTTTAACACAACGATGTTTTATCTAAAAGTTACAATGTTTGTTATACTTGAAAGAATCCATTACATTTTCTTTCTTGTGATTAAGTTTTCATAATAATTAGTTCTTCCGTTAATGGGTTGTTCTTGAAATATGGTAACATTTGACTTAATGGTTTTCAAAAAAACAAAAATTGATTTACCACTTTTGAAGTGATTACAATATGTTGCTATGTTTAAAATGTGATAAGTGACCGAGATAACAAATCTTTAGTTTTTATGTTTTTGTGTTCACACAAGTGACAAATGTATCACACATGTGACAATTAGCTCACACCAGTGACATATAAATATCCTTGAAACAAAAATAGCAAAAATCCTAAATATTTTATTTTAACGACTATTATCAATGACTAGTTGAGCTTTATGATTTTCAAAAAAATCAATATGCAAAAGTCCCTCCGATCCAGAGAGATTTGTTTTAATTTCTCGAATTTTAGTGAACTCATAGGTCATTCTATAAACATGATGCATGTACATATAGAATATATTGTAAAATGTCTGTAAAAGCTGATATTTAGTACACTGTACCTCCTTTTTGACGGTTTTAATAATGTTACATCAAAAGAATTAATCTTGATCTTTTTATGTTGGCAACCAGAACATGATCTTTCCATAAATTTTACTATAATGGGCATATTTAATTATCGTGGACAACAGAAAGACTTGACCATTTGATCAGCAAAACTTTCGTCAATAATTTTGTATTTGCATGTTGTGCAATTTTTTTCTTATTTGTGTTGCTGAGAAATCTCTTTTAACACACAAACACAAATGTTTTGCCAAAATAGTCGATAACGTATCTTATATCCTGATGATTTCTTAAATTTAACATCCAAATTGTTTAAGGAATCATATCCGTATTTTTTGTTTGTTTGTTGTAATACTCTCTTTTTTCCAGCGATCAGTCGGCTGTTTTCATCTTGATCTAAGTAACTTATGACTTTCTTTTACATAGTCTCAGGTTTTATTTTAAACATATACCTTTTTGTCTCTGTAGCTCTGAACTGTTTAAATGAAGCCAATGATCGGATTCTAGAAACATATTTGTATTTTTTTATAAGTTTACAATAATACTTAGATTAGCTGAAATCTTTGTTACCTTCCTAGCCCGCGTAGTAATGACTAGAAAAGGTATTAGTTTCGACCAAAAAAATTTTTTTTTCAGATAACGCCGAAAATTTGTTATTTGGGTGTGATCTGGGCAATATGATTGTGATGTCTGTCTTTGTGTATGTATATTATTTCTGTCCGTAACACGATAGCTCCCAAACCGTTGAACCGATTTTCATAAAATTTTCAGATAACATAGTGTTTGACACTCTTACGAGCTAATTAGATTTTCGTCAATATCCAATATTGCTAATGACAGTTTTTTGACAATTAAAAATTTTTTAAAATACTAACTTTTTAATGGAGCGTCGTATTAATATGCGGTTTTCGTGTTCAATAATTTGTGTTATAACCAAAAACTTCGTGAGAGCTTTAGTTTCCAAGATATTTACAAAAAACTGCTAATAGGCTAGCTAGGAAGGTATCAGATCCGTTACGGATCCATTTATTCTCTTACTTTTTTATTGGTAGAAATGAGACATTATTTGCTGAGCTAAAACTTTTCCAAAGTGAAGTTTCCTTTTCAAATTTTCTACACCAAAATTTTCAATACCGTTCTGCTTATTTTTTGAAGGTGTTATTTTACTCTTCTGACTTTTTAACTATTGACTACACTCGAGTTATTGAAACTCTCATACGAATAGTTAAAGCTTCTTGGTCACAAACTTTTCCTTTTAATTTACGATTCTCCAGACATCGCTGTTTTCAATATTTTTTTTGTACCTGTTTTCCATAGTCAATAATTCTACTCATCCTACTGCTTACCGTACTTGTGAAGGCCCAAACTGCATAACTCCAGGTGTATCTATCTTCAAAAGTAATTTTTGATGAACCTGCTTGGCTCAAAGGGGTACTTAGTTGTGTAGGCATCTGGTTTATCCAGTTACTGGTGTCTTGCATTTTTTCTTCTTTCTACTCTTTTGGTTCTGTTCCCTCCATCCTTTTCTAATAATTTTTTGGGTTCTTTTACCAAAATCACTCCTGATCCTGTAATTTTCTCTACGTTTTATCTTCAATGCATGCTTTTCGGGATTTTATATACCTGTTGTCTAGCTATTGCCATTTTATGTCTAAAAATTATTGAGTTTTTTCCGTCCGACAGTTTCTAGTACACAACTGACAGTCTGGGAACGCGGGTGGATTGTACATGAATAGGCACCTTTATTAGCAAAAATGTGATAATGTGATACGATGTCACAAGTTTTATCAATAAAACATTCTAAAAGATCCCACCAGTGATATTCACACAAGTGACATTTAGCTAAATGTCTAAATAACAAAAAAGCAAAACTGCTTGTTATATTTAAGGAAAAGTTTTGAAAAAAATATTTTACTATTTACTCCTTATATAATATGTAGAAACATGTGTAACACTTATCTCGGCCAAAACATTAAAACTATTTTAACATCATTAAAACTTCACAAAAACTGAATTATATAACCCATTTTTACACCTATAAACTGTACCTTTGGTTCTGCCCCGTTTTTAGTAAATAAGAATAAAAACAAGAACCTATGACTGCATGTGTTCCCGCCAGTGACAGCAAAATAAGTTGCATGTGGATTTTTTGTTTTTTTGTAAAAACAAAAAACTGATATCAAAAAATCTTTTTTTAGAAAATTAAAATTTTTGAGTTTTGATCCACTTAAATGATCCCCAAAATCATTATTTTATCGAAGCATTTTTTTGTGCTATTCAAATCTGTTAACTTTGAAAATTACAGATTACACCACGTGACATGTCACATAGTGTGAATAGTTTTACTTATATGGAGACGCTGCTGATTAATGTTAGTCTTTGGGTATATTAACTATACACTTATTTTGATTTGAAAAGAATAAATGGTTTTAAATATACAATCCAATTACATGCAATGTTACAATTTTTCAAGAACAACCCTTATACTATAATTCCAGTTGAAGTAATTTGACGTCACACCACAAAGTGGCCAGTGGCGTCCATCAAGCAAGCTTGTGATGGGGAAGCTTCTTGCTGCATATTTTTTTTTTTAAATTTAATTGGATTCAACCATCACACATATTTATGAAAAATACAAAAAACACATACCTGATATAGTTTCTGTTGGTTTCACACAGTTTATGCTCTATCACCTGCACCCAATAAGGTTGAACCCAACGAAAGTTTGAAATCATCAGTATAAATCAAGGCCGGTTGGGGAATTTTCTCTCTTCTGTTGGTACAACTTTTGAGTTCTTATTATGCCTTTTTGAAAAAGTTTCAGGTTTGCTTAGTCAAGTCCTCACTTAAAAATATTGTTACGGACAGGTGCGCAAAGTAGTTTTCCCGCACTTTACTTACTGCTTTCAAACATAACTTTGCACACTGATCACGAAAAGTACTATTTATTGCGAAAGCTTCAAAACTACTGAAACAAGTTTAACCATTTTTTTAACCGGATCCATTTTGTGACGGCAACGTCGCGCTTTATAATAGCAAAATCTCTGTATTTATTGGAAGTAGAAAGTTCAAACAAAAACTGGTCGATATTAAATTATTACTACTTCAAGCAAGCATTTTTTGGCTATCTTACTATATATGCTTCAAATGTTATTTAAAAAAAAAAAATAAACACCCTATAATGATACATTCGTTTTAATCGAATAATATTTTAGGTTATTGGAAGCTCCCTTCTTTTCGTTCACGACAAAAACACGGCCAACATATGGCTCATCGACTTCGCGAAGACTGTCGAATTACCAGAGGGCGTTCAAATATCGCACAAAACAAAATGGAAAATTGGCAACCACGAGGACGGGTACCTCATCGGCATCGATAATCTCATAAAGCTGTTTAATGTGGTTCTGGAAAGTCAGCGCGCTGCGGGTACGCCCCCATTAGTTCTTCACGATTCGTCGGAGCTAAGCGCCGAGCTAGACAGACACAAATAGTTTTTTCTTTTCAAGATACAGGACGGATAAGTGAATTCCTTTTGGTAGAAACAAAAACCTGATTGCGAGTAAGACAAACCCATCCTTCAATACGGGTCGCGGAACTTTGTTTGAAAACACGTTGTTCGAAAACCATTTTTTTGAAAGCAATAGTTCGAAAACATTTTCTTCGAATGGAACTTTGTTCGAAAACAGTTTCTTCGAACGAAAATTTGTTCGAAAACAGTTTCTTCGAACGGAAATTTGTTCGAAAACAGTTTGTTCGAATGGAAATTGGTTCGAAAACATTTTCTTCGAACGGAAATTTGTTCAAAAACATTTTGTTCGAACGGAAATTTGATCGAAAACATTTTGTTCGAAAACATTTTGTTCTAACGAAAATTTGCTCGAAAACATTTTGTTTGAACGAAAATTTGTTCGAAAGGACATTTATTCGAAAACATTTTGTTCAAACGGAAATTTGTTCGAAAACGTTTTCTTCGATCGGAAATTCGTTCGAAAATATTTTGTTCAATAAAAACAGCAACTGTTTGACTAAGAGGTCTCTTTCTTAGTTAAACAGTTGCTGTTTTTAATGAACAAAATGTTTTCGAATGAATTTCCGTTCGAAGAAAACGTTTTCCAACAAATTTCCGTTTGAACAAATTTTTTCGAACAAATTTTCGTTCGAACAATATGTTTTCGAACAAATCTCCGTTCGAACAAAATGTTTTTGAACAAATTTCCGTTCGAACAAAATGTTTTCGAACAAATTTCCGTTCGAACAAACAAATTTCCGTTCGAAGAAAATGTTTTCGAACCAATTTCCGTTCAAAGAAACTGTTTTCGAACAAAATTTCGTTCGAACAAAATGTTTTCGAATAAATTTCCGTTCCAACAAAATGACTTTCGAAGAAAATGTTTTCGAACAATTTTCCGTTCGAACCAAAAAATTGGAACAAAATTTTTCGAAGAAATTTCCGCGGCCCCTTCAATACGATGCTACAAGGCTTTCCGTTTTCGGTCTAGAAGCATTTCATATTACTTTTTGGCAAATGGTCATTTCCCCTTATTTCCACCCCGCTGAAACCAAATATCTCGGTTGCCCCCTCCCCCGAAATGTAATTAGGGCCTGAGAAAACCCCTCTAAAATGGATATTTTTAATTCTATTTATTCAATTTTCTCGAAAACGTTCTAGCTAAAATTGCCAGGAATACTTTTTTGTGCAAAGCCAAATTCTCTTTTTAACAATGTATTGATCGAGAAGATTAGGAAAAGAAAGTAACACTCCAGTAGCGTCCGTAAATTGGGATTATTTGGCAACAAAAATGTTGATTATAGGTTTTATAACATTTTCTCAAAAACTACACTTGGGAAGAATTTGTGTTATACGTTATTGTAGAAAATTAAATTTTCTTTTAAGCGCTGTCTTAGAATAGGGGCAGTATGCCACATTTAAAACTCTAGGGTCCCCAAGTAACATTTCTTTATTTATAGCAGAAGCTAAAAGGTTGCCAGCGCCTTTCCTAAAACCATTAGTTTCAATGTTTGGTCGCTAGCACGTTCCCATTACCCTTATATACCCCTTAGACCTCCTAAATGGGACTCCCCAATTGGTGGTGGCAACCTATTCTCACTCACTATAAAACCATAAGAAATAAACTCCAGCTTCGCCCCCTAGCGGTTCCACCAGTATAGAACCTTTTAGAGCCTAAAGCTATTATGCCAGGTTCTAAAAGCAACTCAGAAGCGTCCTCTATCCTATTATAAAACTAGATTTGGTAATTTGGTATCCTGGCGATTCTGTTGAATACGATATATGATGGCGATATTTTAGATTCATAATGGCTATATAAAATAATTTAAGTGACAAAATTCCCAAAATTATTTTATCATATAAAAATATACCGAGTTTGTCGTTTTGTTGATGATCAAATTGCCTGCCAGATTTATTTTTCTGATAAAATCGTATCTGAAAAGCTCTCAAAACAAGCGCGCCAGCTCAAAAATGCTTTTTAATAGTTTTTTTTAACAAAATAACAAATATTTAAAATAAAAATAAAATAATTTACACTATTAACCATTAAAAAAGTCAGTTTGGTTTACATAAATCAAAATTAAAGTAAATTTATTGTTAAAAAGCACTGCTAAAACGACTAGATAAATATTTTCTCTTTACAATATTTTTTAAATAAATTTATATACGCCATTTTGGTTTTATAGTGGTCACTTGGTTTTATTTGTTACTGTATCGCAACAAGGATTTTTGAGTGCCCTTATGAAACCAACAAAAAAGAACAAAGTAAACAGAGTCATCATAACCTCACTTAAATTTTTTGTATTTGTTTTTAAAAAAAGCCTATAATTCAACACTTTTAATTGTTTTTTATCGTGCAATTTCGACACAATCGAGAGGGCCAGTGCAATGATATTCGTTGTGCCTGCAGGTTGGAGAGCAACCTCTTATATTGGCCGTCTAAACAGGCCTTATCTAGGCCTGGGTGTCCTACCCAGGAGGACGGAAACTCAGCAATTATTAATTCTTGGGCTTTAAATAATCAATCTTGCAATAGGTAGGTACCAATCGGTACCTTGGTATCTCTATTATTTTTACCAGAAATGCCTAAAAAAAATAAAACACGAAAGTATTTACCTACTTCTATTAGAACCCTGAAGGAAACAAGGTTTTATATGGCCGCCTATTTAAATAATATTTAATATACAGCTATGGGTAACTATAAATACAAAAGAATTAAGTTTACCTTTAAGCCTTCCTATAAAACCTTTTTAAAATGCCTAAAAGTAATGGCAAAAACGAAAAGTCTAAAGTTTATATTTACCACTCTTAAAAACCTTAAGGAAACTAGGTTCTATATGGCCGCCTATCTAATCAGATTTACTTTTGAACTACTGGTAACTATAAAAACAAAAGGATATAAGGTAACCTTTTAGCTTTATTATAAAACACTTTTGTGATGACCTAAAGTAATGAAAAAAACTAAATGACCAAAGTTGATATTTATTTCTTTTTAAAAACTTTAGGTAAAAGGATTTTATATTATAAGACCATCTTTATAAATCAGAAATCAATAAAACCAAAAGTATCTAAAAGGAACAGAAGGAATATCAGTTTAATTATCGTCCCTTTATAAATCACTCTTTGGATGTATAACACCTGTTTAGGTAATTGGCAATATAAATTACCTTTATGTAGTCAAATTGATCCTAAAACCCATAACAGCACCCTCTAAATAACCTAGGAACCAAATTAATAAAACCTTGAGTGGTAATAATGTTACTTGGGTCGTACTTATATAAATACATTTTCAAAAATAACCAAAATAATTACATCAATATCCGTTAATATTTTATCTATATCTATCTAGCTCTAAAATTTTATTTTTTACCTTATTCTATCCTACTGAAAAAAGTCATTTTTAAAAGTGACCCTAATTTACGGACGCCCCTGAAGAGTTATCCCTAATATTTATCACATTTTGTGATACACCGTTTAAAAGGAAATTTTATTATCCACCGTAAAGTAGGAAACACATTTTGTCGTAATAAGCGTTTTCAAGAACATTGGATAAAATCTGTAACAAAAGTGATTTGGTTGGTAATAAAGACACCACTATAAATAGTTATAAAATAACTTTTACCCTGTTATACACTTTTTAAAAGGAAATTTTTATATCTACGAGATCAAATTTTTTGATAAGCTTGGTTTTTAAGAAAATTGAACAAAATATTGGATTTTTTTTTAACGACCCCCATTTTTTTGAATTCCTTCAATTGACGGACGCCACTGGAGTTCTTATTACTCTAACCCCACCGAGTTACACATTGTTAGAAAGGAAATTTTATTGTCCTTACCTTAGAAGCTTACTTTTTGAGAAAATTTGAAAAAACCTAAAATATACAGACTTCGGGGGTCTGGAAGGGTTTCTGGCGGTTATTGCATCTAATTAAAAAAAAAACTGATATGATAATATTTTTTTGATTACACAAATATACATTTTGAATGAATATCTATGTCAAATTGGGCTTTACAGCGTAATTTAATTTCGGCGCCATGTTGGCCGCCATGTTGAATATCTCAACCGCTGTCCATATTTTGGGAAAGGGAGGGAAAGGGACAACCGGGATATTCGGATTTAGCGGGGTCGAAATATGGGGAATCGACCATTTGCCAAAAAGTAATATAAAATGCTTCTGAAAAGTCGATTGAACTGAAATCTTGCCTTGACTAAACAGCCGATTCGTTGATTTTAATTAGACGCTGTCGGTCGCCTTCCATAGTCGTGTAATCTTTGACATAAACGTTTCGTATTTATGTGATCTAAATAGTTTTTTGATACATCTTCAATCTGTGTGATGAACAAAGTGATTTAATTATACATATTTAAAACTTTTATAACCTGGAATTTGAAAAAGACGACAGTACCTCGGGCTGTACATTGTATTTAATTTTCAATGGAATTAAATGAGAAACTTGCCTTACTCTTTTTCTGGGCTCTTAATTATTGTGTAATCAGTTTTACCATACCCCGTCGTTTCTCGAATACGGAGAATTATTAACACCCTATGTTATTTAAAGTAAAAACGTTCACATAGAGTTTTCCAAAAAAAAAATAAATAAAAATGTTAATTTTTATTTTTAGGAATGATTTTTCAATATCAATTGTTCTTTGAGAAAAGTTTATTTGAATATGTTATACAGCATTCAAATATCTTCCAAAATAAGCATGATATGAAATATTCATGATATTTGAAAATATATCAAGATATTTGAAAATATATCAAGATATTTTATGTTTTGGGTGTCCCATAACTAAGGGGCCATAGTGCAGCAGGTGATAGCGGAGGTTATTTCCGAGAAAAAAGTTTATATAACATGGGGGTCAACACACATCCGTTTTTAAGATAGGATTTTTAAAGTTAGAGGAGTGGGGGGAAAAAATGTTAAAAAAAAAAGAAAATCTGTCACAGCCAGCTTAATACTCAGCTAATTGTGATTCAAAAGTGTGGTATTCTTTTCTTTTATAATATTACAAGTTAACAAGATACAGGCTGTCAAAATAACCTCCAAAAATGTATAAAAAATAATAATTTTTGAAAAAAATTCATTTTTGCTTACTTATTCTTTTAAAAATATCAATAATATTTTATTACTATGCCTCGCTAGAGACTGGTTTTTATTAACAAAAAATATTTATAAAAAAATTGCGATTAATATGGAATTTATAAATATTTATACCAAAAAAATAGTTTTTTCTAAAAAAAATTGACCTACCAATTTTTTTAAAAATTATTTTTATTTTATTGCTCTTGTTCTAGTACACGACTTTACCCAATTTCATATTTTTACTGCATTTTTTAATAAGTTATTATCAAAAAAGTAAAAAAAAATTGCCAACTTTGATGCTCTGTATCTTGAAAAAGAAAGAGTTTTGACCCATGCATTATAGGAACTATCACCTGTTAGCCTATGGCCTCTAAGTAATGGGACACCCTGTATAACTTTTTTAAGGTTTCGTTTTTGACATGAGTTATTACCAAAACGTTATAACAAAGGGTACCTACAGAATTTGAAAGGTCATTGAACCCTACTTTCCAACCGTAATGTTCACAGTGTGCCTGAATGAAGTATAGGTTACATAAAAATGGTTCCAAAAACTAATTGCAGATTTTGAATAAGGACCCTTTCCTGACTTCAGAGCCATATTCATATAAATCCTAGCTGATCCTCTTCTCGAAATTTTTTGCAATTTTTCTAGTTAGTCTAGACGCTGGCTCCTGTCACGTGTGACCTAATATGCGCGCTCACTTTGACTGCGGGACATTGAGTTGTATAACGCCCTAAAAGGGCGTTAGAGACGGAAAGACAAGGCATTTTTTATTGACCCTATCCAATTTGGTTCCTATGGTCGGGTATTTCTTTTACAATAAAAACAGAGATAGACATTATTGAACATGTGAAACGGACAAAGATAGGGTGATTTTGCATGCCAATAATACCCTAGATAATATAAGGGTACTTTTATCTCTTTCACACTGACGGCATAAGTGCGACAGAAAAGCAGCTGGCTACCTTTAATCCACCTGCCGTATTTTGAGTGATTCTACCTGTTAGTCCGTGTATACAGGGAAAACTGATAGACAATGTTGTCTAAGTACGGAAATGATTTTTTTTGAATTTTGTGCGGGAATATTACAAAAAGAAATCTTAAAACGTTTAAAAACAAGTTTAGAAGTAACTATTTGAGTTTAAACATGGTCCAAAATTGTTTTTTGTGCAAAAGAAGAAAAAAAATCCATAAAAAAACAACATTTCATGGGTAAGTCGTCTTGACAGATAGTTTTTCCGAAAACACGAGAAAGTTCAGTAGCGTCACGATAGATAGTTTTTTCTGCGACCGTGCGATTTTACCCTCACACATTTTGATTCAGAAAGTGTCACTTCCCCGCACTTTTTTTTGCATTGCATGAAAATTAACAAAAAGTATTTGATTTTCTTAAAAATGATTTCTTTTTAAATTCTTACATACCGATTTTTATCCAGTTGTTTTTGTTTTTTCGAACCAAACTTTTGACATGTCACGGTCGAGTTTCATACATCTTGATGAATTGTTACACATACTGATCTATGTTTTTATAAATTTCGATAAATTTAATGTTTTTTGCGGACTTTACAGTAATTTTAAGTTAAATTTTGGTCTTTCATCGCGAAAGTATATATTTATTATTATATGACCACCGCGACCGGTCTACAGGCCGGTATCATATGTTTATGTCCTTCTAATGTCATTTGACTATCATGCTGTCTTACTTAATAAGGTCACTTAGTTTAATTAATAATTTTGTCCTACATAATATAAAAGAAGAATAGAAACCAACAAAAAATTTGTGACACTTCGATTACCCATTTTCTTTGATTGCGATGGATTAGGGTGACCAGATTACGGTTTATTAGGGTGCCCAGAGTGCGCAAAAAAAGATTTTGAAAAATTTCCCTAAAAAAATTGAAGACCAAACACTCACTCGCCACTCAATGTTTATGGTCGCATACACTAATCCTAACTCGATTTCCGACGATTATGGACAATGGTTACCCCCTGGACATAAACCTAACAACTTTTACTATATTTATTAACAATAGGTAGGTTAGGTTTGGTTAGGTTGGGTTAGGTTGGGTTAGGTTGGGCTGGGTTGGGTTAGGTTGGGTTAGGTTGGGTTAGGTTGGGTTGGGTTAGGTTGGGTTAGGTTGGGTTAGGTTGGGTTGGGTTGGGTTAGGTTGGGTTAGGTTGGGTTAGGTTGGGTTAGGTTGGGTTAGGTTGGGTTAGGTTAGGTTGGGTTAGGTTGGGTTAGGTTGGGTTAGGTTGGGTTAGGTTGGGTTAGGTTATGTTAGGTTGGGTTAGGTTGGTTCAGTTTGAGTATGTTCGGTTAGGTTCCGCTAGGATTGTTTAGGTTAGGTTTAGCTATATTTGGTTAGGTTCGGTTCAGTTTAAGCAAATCGAACCGAACCAAACCGAACCGTTAGATTCGGTTTGATTTGGTTCATTTCGATACGGATGGGTTCAGTTTGCTTTTGTTCAGTTAGACCTTCGACAAATTTTAAAAAAGTAAATAATTATTAATTTTTAGTGTTTTAAGGAATAAAAATTGATATAATGTTCAATTAAACTAATTTTTATTTGTAAAAATGTAGGAATCATAATTTTCTTGATTTTGTTTTGAATTTCATGCTTTTTTAAAAATTGTGCATTTTCATAAAAGGACCAAAAAAACTGACCCGATTTGGATCAGTGACCTTAGTTATTTCAAGTTTTTGTTGACAGCTGATAGACGTCAGGGACCGTTTTTTTTCAGTTTGAAATGAGAAAATGCTTCTTTTGTAGCCATTTGTATGGGTTTTAATGGGGTTTTAAGAATGTTTCAATTTCAATTTTTTTAACAAAATCAACGATAGTCCGCAATTTTTTTTTTAGAAATCACTATAAAATGGTCTAAAATTATCATTTTTCAAAAAACTTCGTAGTTTTAAGAAAGGTGGTAAAACGTACCAGACCCCTGAAATGTGTTGCAGTCTAGGACAACTGGGCGCCGCCAACTCGGCGCCACCAACTGGGCGGCAGGCCAACTGGGCGCCGGGCCAACTTGACGCCGAGCCAACTGGGCGCCGGA
This sequence comes from Aspidapion aeneum, assembly GCA_963576565.1. Taxonomy (NCBI): domain Eukaryota; kingdom Metazoa; phylum Arthropoda; class Insecta; order Coleoptera; family Brentidae; genus Aspidapion; species Aspidapion aeneum. Next base: position 74,963,323 of record OY755039.1, on the reverse strand, counting down.
CTAAAATATTTTTTCTTGATAAAATGTGCAGATGAAAAACAACCTTAAAAAAATTAAAGTGGCGGATCCAAAATGGCGGACTTTCTTATTTATGCATCGATATGTATCGAATATGGAACTTGGCGGTGTTTCAAGTCGCAGAACACTACACCTACCAAATTTCAACACTCGACTTAATAGATGTTGAAAGTTTTGTATAAATAACATATTTATTTTGTTTTTATCTGCACATTTTATCGAAAAAAAAATAGTCCGGCGCTGAGTTGGCCCGGCGCCCATTAGGCCCGGCGTGGCGCCCTGTTGGCGGCGCCGAGTTGGCCCGGCGCCCGGTTGTCCCATTTCGAATTGAAATTTTTAGTTCCGAAATTTCATCTGACTCGAGCATAACTTGTAGTCCACCCAAGAAAAGAAGAGTTGAAGAAGACCCTTGTTCAAAGAAAGAAAATATTTTACCTGGAAGGTACAACATTTGTAAAGTTCTAAGATGAAAACAATAATTTTAATACATCCACTGCACTTAGCATGCTTAGAAATTCTTTTTACTCTTTTTTTTTTACTGAAGAGAATTTTGTAAACACACACAAGTAAGTATTCATGAATTATTTATTATTCAAACAGAAAATTGTTGATAAAAAAATTCTAGTGGAATTCAAAATTTTTATTTTGCGCCGCCACTGCCCTTTTTTTATCCAAGACAAGCAAATAGAATATTTTTGCGATGTTGCATGTTTCCGGACTCACCAAACCGAAATTCTATTTTCATCCCTATTTTGCTCATTAAATTCTTACTTGTATTTGGTCAATTGCGATAAAAGCTTGATATAATGGCAATTTTGGCCCATGCCGGGTCTACCCGTAGGGTATAGAAGTCAATGCTGCGGGACGTTGTTAAGCACCCATAGGAGTATAAAAAAAGTTTGGTCACGTGCTCGAACTCATGGTCGTTTGGCCGCAATCTTTGAAAATGGCCGCCAAATTGATAGATTTTTTTTGTTCAAGTGTCTCTTCCTACCCAGTGGTCCGATTTTAAATTTTAATTTAATGGCGTCCTAAACGTCTTACCTTTTGAGATACTGGGTGGTAAAGTTTTCAAAAATAAATCATTTATTTAGATGTAACTAGTAACAAATAACTGCAATGACAAAGATTCAAACCACAATTAGTGACCAATGAAATTATTTCTATATTTTCACGCTTGACAACCAAACAATTCACTGCTGTTCTTGATGTCCGTTAATATTTTGTGTTACTTTTAAACATAAAATAATTCGAAAACAGTGAAAAAAATAAAGCGACGATTTTTATCATAAAATGCTAAACGAAATTTTTATTGAGGTATGTATAAACGTCAGAGAGATGGACCAGATACAAACTACAAGCAACAAAACACGAAACTTTCCGTATTTGTCATTGGTTGTCAGTAGCTTGTATTTAGTATTTTTATTGTTATAAGTAAGTAAGTTACAGCATTTACTTGAAGGTACACGCACAATTAAAAATACAAATACTGCAAATACATACAAAGGTTCAAACTGGATACAAATACCAACCAATGGAATGGTTTCTATTATTTTGACACTTGACAACCAAACACTTCACTGCCGTTCTCAATGTCCATTAATATTTATTATATACTTTTAAACACAAAATAAAATAATTCAAAAACAGTGAAAAAATAAAGCAACAATTTATAATGAAATTTTTATTGAGGTTATGTATAAATGTCAGAAGAAGTGGGCTACCATTGGCCAGATACAGAAGACGAGCAACAAAATACGAAACTTTCCGTATTTGTCATTGTTCATTATAAGTTGTTCATTATAAGTTGATTTTAGTGTTTCGGAATTTTGTTGCCAGTATCAAGTAGCTTGTATTTTTAATTGTACCTTCACCTTCATACGAATGGCAGCTTTAAGTTAGTCTAGTATTGACCATTTTGGGTCACACGATTATTTTCAGGCATGGATGACATACAAAGCATTGTTTTGCGGGTTTAGTGCCTATGTCTAGTGTTGATTTTTTGGTAATCTATTGATTTCTAAGGATAGTGTTATGGTGTAGTTAGAAAATAGAGTTGAGTTATTAATATAAGCAAATTAGGCCCTAAATGCATTATTGTCTACATTTTTAGGTAAATCTGGCTTAAAATGCATTTATTATCATTACTTTTTTTCTGTTAAAAAATGTTTTGGACAAACTCTGACATATTTTAAGATAGAAATCAGGCGATTTTCCTCTTTTAAAGGATTTAACCCAACTTTTTCGTCTTTCCACTTAAAGCACCCCTAACTCTTTGTCTTGTAAAACAGCAAGAATTCCAGAAAATCGAAGTTTGGCTGTATCTCACTCATCTAAGCAACCCACAACGGCACATATAGTCGGCATTTTTACAAGAAATTGAAAATAAAAGTCGATTAACTACATGCATTCTAATGTAAACAATCCTTTGTTTGTTATTCGATATGTCAACGCATGAGCTGATCAATTTGTGAATATTGTACCAGGTCTATCAAAACGAACGGGCCACGATCCTCCACTTTGTTGACGTCACATCCGAGGCTGATTTTTTTTTGATGGTCACGCTACGACACAGTAGTCTTTAAAATATTGAAGTTGGAATGACGTTTCACGAATATTTGATTTTTTTAAAAATAAAGCCGATTTTGAGATTGTTTTTACTATATTCTTGCAGAACAATTTTTTTAAAATGTATAGTGATCCTTAATTTTTCAGAGCCGCTTCATTAGCTCACAGTAAAATGAAATTTAAAGCAGAAGCGAATGTGACAAACACAGATGACAAAGTCAAATACATGTCAAATATAACAGTTAGCACGGCGGGTAATTTAAATTCAAAATAATAAATGCTAAATCTTGAAGATTTTAACCTTTAGATTTTAACCTTTTAATTATCTTGCATTCTTACAAAAGTTTGGTGGAATATCGGGATGGTTTGAGAATATTTCACTGGAATTTTGCGGAAATCTGTAGTGCCATTTTGAAAATATCATAAAAAACGTCTGACCTCCCATAAAACTCAATGTAAAAGTCAGCCCCCCGGAGAACAGCTGATTTTTTCAGGGTCGTGGCCTGTATTTTTTTGTGGGCCTTGATTGTACCTAAGTAAAAATCGGAGTAATACAAACTTGAGGATAGTGACTGGAAACTTAACCTAACACTGTTAAACTGATTTTTTTTGACCGGTGCAAAAGTCCACGGCACTTTACGTAATATATATATATATATATATATATATATATATATATATATATATATATATATATATATATATATATATAGATATAGATATGATATAATTTTTTTTCACGGGGGGGGGGTCAAAAATGGTCACTTGGTAATTAATCTACGCAACAAATTTTTTTTGGCCCAACCTATGTGATGTTTTTGTTGCTACCGACACGGACTAAAATAATATTTTTTTAAATGTATCTGTTCATTTACCAAAATAAGCCAAAGAGCTAAAGCTGGTATTTTGGTGACTATTTACGTCAAAAATGTTAATTTATCAATAAACGATTAGACATAAGACAAAAAGTATATAAATCAAGATTTACTTGCAATAAAATTACCGAAAAAATAAAATAAAATTTTTACAAAATTAAATATATTGATTTTATTTTTAATAGGGACCCATTGCCAGGCACAAATTGTGCCGGGCACTATATTGACAGTTTCGCATTAAAAACTGACAGTTGATCTTTCAAAATTGACATACCAAAGTCGAATTTGGAAATCCAGTCGTTTATATTCCATTAATAGTGGCGTCACTATTAATTCCGGCTCTTATGATCCACAAAGGCCTAATGAAAGAAGACAGCTGTTCTTATAATGTGAAACTGTCAATATAGTGCCCGGCACAATTTGTGCCTGGCACTATTGCAATAGGTCCCTAATATTTTGAGAGCAAATCTGCCCTACACTTGCAAAACCTAGTAACTCGAATTACAAGGTTTAAAAAAGTTATGGCTTTTTTGAAACCACCGGAAGAAACTACATATAATATATTTTTTTGTATGTGCTCTTACGGTTTTGCGCTTATAGCCTATGCGTCTTTATCATAAACGCTCTCCTGAAAAGTTGCCAAAAACGTAGTTACTAGGTTTTGCAAAAGTAGGGCAGCAATCGGCTAGAATATGTGGTTAGAATGTCTTAATCGACTTGAAAGTATTCAGTCGGGTAAAAATTCGTTTTCATTTAAAACAAATTCTAACAAAAGATTTTTTGCAGTTTTAATCACTGCTAAATGCACTTGTCAACCCAAAAAAAGTCTTTTAAAATCGGACCACCGAAACTGTAATTTTTGCACAAGAACTCCTATTTCGCTTTCTCTTCAAAGATATTATTTAACTATAATTTTTCATCGGTTTTATACTTTTACTCATACCTATGATACTGTTCGGAGAAAGTCTTCCATGTTTTTCTTTTACTTCTTAGTCATGATAGCTGTTTTCATTTTTAATAACACGGCCTTAGATGTTTAACAATTTTTTATAGTAGTAAACAGTCGAACCGAACCTTGAAAATGGCATTTTTTTTACTTAGAATTTGTTTTAGGTTTTGCAGATTTTTTAGTAAGATTTACTCCCCTAAGTAGTATTATGTATACCGTGTGGGCTAGAAAACGCTGAATAAAATCTTTTTAATTATGACTTTTGAACTATACCATCGATTTTCATGGAAGAAACTGCAGTTTGCAGGGAATCGATCAAGCTTTTGACCAAACATTTTTTTGTCCACCATCGGAAATTCCAAAATGGCAGAGAAAATCAAATTTAGCCCTTTAAAAAGGTTAGTTTTGTAAAGAAACTTCTTCTGCCACGCACAACAAAAAATCGGTTTAGTGGTTCCCAAAAAAATATTTTTTTCAACCATTGTTTTATCAATTATACGAGATTGCCTTCTCAATCTTGTCTGCATTAATTTCCCCATAAATGAAATTTTACTGAGCGGATTTCAATTAAATAAAAGCATTGTAGTAAGGATCGACTGCTCTTTGAAAATAATTATTAGCAAACTTTGTCGCCGTCTTAAAATCCAAGATGTCATTGCAACTCATTTGAATCGCCATCATTTTTGCCCTCTTTTTAAAAGTTCACAAAAAACGCCTTAACTCTACTTCTCTAATGTCTTACACTTAAAAGTTACAGTTTTGCGGTAAAAACTGTAAGAAACTAGGTAAAAATCGTGTTTATATTAAAGGTCATTGATTGCTTGATTAATTTTCAAAACAGCATTATTTTAAGTCGCCTGCGATAATTTTCATATACCACTTAACTCTTATTCAACTTCGCTGAACCATGTTCTCAATGAAACTTTTAGAAAATTGCAAAGAAAATGTATTCTACCAAAGGTCATTGATTGATTAATTTTCATTTTTAAAACAGCATATGTTTAGGTCGCCTTCGATAATTTTCACTATCCGACTCGGGATATACCCCTTCTGAAATATTAATTTAATTCTTTTTCAAGGTCGCTGAACTGTTCTCAATAAAAAGTTAAGAAAATTGCAAAGAAAATGTATCCTACGTGTCTAAACGTCTCTCTAACGTCTCTAAACAAGTATCAGCTGACATCACCCTAGAGACCCTGTGTATATCACATATTTGCCCACCCTAAACTAAATAAAAACGGCACTAGTTGTAAATATTTCACTTTATTAACCCATAAAAAATTCCAGAACAAAATATGATGTAATATAAATAAAATCTGGCGACAAATAAATATTTTTAACCACGAGATTCGGCTAGTCTGTCTAGTCTGTTAGTTTTAGTTATAAACCAACCATAAAAATGTTTTATTATAATTTAAAAACACCAAACCTAACCGAGCCTTCAAACCATATATTCTACGAGGCGTTGGAAAGAAACTATTACTCCACCATGATGCCAATTTTACGTGTTAGTATTAAATTATAGGATGTAATTATATCTGTAATCATATACTCAAAGACATCCGTGCTGTGATCCACTAACAGGCTGTGCTAACAGGTTTATATTGCTACTGTGACGGTTTACAAATTTTGAATACACACTATATTTTATATTTCCAAAAAACGCATTTTTTGAGAAACGTATTTGCGAAAACGATTTTTTAAATTATAGCTCCCCGGTCCTCCTTTCGAAAGACCGGAATTGGTAATAAACTAACCTTGACCCGATCAATTGACCGACAATGTATTCTAACCTGTCCAGACAAGCCCAGGTTAGGATAAATTGGTGATGAATTGGCCAAGGTATGTGGTTTTTAATCAAAACATCGATTTCAGCCTCCCTATAGGAGTTATCCTCCTTTTGTTATTTTCCTTCATCACAAACAAGAATAAAAAAAATTCGTGTGGAAAGTGAAAAATATAAAAAAACTAGTTTTACTTACTAAATTTTCGCGCCAAATTATTAAACTAATCTGCGCGCGCTATCCCTTCAACTCGTCGTAACGATACACTGTTGCCATTTGTGAGGGTTAATAGTCTCTCATTAACGGCTTGTGTATACTATATAGGAAAAAACTATACTGGCCATAGTGAAGCCTGCTTAGTAAGAGTGTTTAGATAAGAATAGAAACATAAGGGTTTAAAGAAAAGAAAGAAATTATACACCAGAGTTGGCGGGAGAACAAACTAAAAGAACGGGAACAGCGGAGGAAAAATTATACACCAGAGTTGGCGGGAGAACAAACAAGCTCTTGTTACGGCATCGACAGTGTATTTTCTTTTAAATCTTCGTAGAAGATAATGAAATAAAATTTATTCCACTTGACAGGCGGAGCAAAACCTGGGAGGGGATAAAGAGAATAATTTGCTTCTATTAGGTAATATCTAAACCCCTGCTAAATTAGTTTTTCTCTTTCTAAGCAGGCTTCCCTATGGCCAGTATAGCTTTATCCTATGTGGAATACGTTCTGTTGTTTTCTGGATTGCAACAATTACAGAGGAATTTCAGTAACCAGTACTCTAAGTAGATTGTACGGTAGGATTCTTAGATATCTAATAGAGAATGATTTTAATGAACAAGAAGAACAAGAGCAAGGTGGGTGTCGTGCAGGCAGATCTTGTAGTGATAATGTTTTTTGTCTTAAACAAGTAATTGATAAAAGGAGCGCCAGAAATATAGAGACTCTTGCACGGATATTAGAACAATAACGGATTGGATTTCACAACCAACCAAAATAGAAAAAGTGGGGACGCCATGCGTTTGACATATCGAAAGCAATTTGCTACTAAAAGTTGGGCACTGTGTTCTGTGGGTCATGGCAGCCCAAACCAAACTCTTTTATACTTTGATTTTATCATGAAGCACCCGTCTAAAATGGCGGAAGATGTCTTGTTTTTGTGGTGTTTTTTGAATTTTTGTCGTGTTTGATATATTTACAGACTTCTAGTTTATGAATACAGTAGATATAATTATAATCTATAACTGTTGTGTGTTTGTTAAGGGTTTTTGTAGCAGAATCCAACCGGACACTGGGATTAGTAAAGGTAAAATGTATTTGGGGTTGAATGTGATTTTCTGTGGTCTTCTTACATTAAAATTTTTAGGAACCAATGTAAAGCAGTTGGGAACCTCACAATGAATTATTCTACTTGTAGGTTTGTTTACATATTTACAGGAACAAAAATATATGGCTTGGTAAGACAGTTTATTACCTATACCAAATTCGATCAAGGGGGAAACAACTGTTTACCTTGCACTAACCATATAAATTAGCATGGCATTACAGTAATTTATGTGTGAATTTCTTGGCATTATTCAAATATTTACATGACATTACTTGCAACATATGTACAAATTTTGGGTCAGTTGTTACCCCCAATAAACTAATAAAAAGCCTTTTTCCTCGAGGTTACTAGTCACTGATTTAAGTTACTGGAAATGATGTCACAGTTACTTGGAGTAACCGCTGTATGACGTCAGAGAGTCAGCTGTGGATGACATTTTCAATTGACTCACACTCCCTTGTATTCCATAGAAAAAGAAGGGTGGGTGAAATTAGTAGCTGAGCACTATTTTTCAAATAGTTAATTTAATAGGGGTTGATAGTTTAATTTCTTGACTTGTACAAGTTGGAAGATCTGTTATTAATTCATGTGAACCTAGCTTTAAAAAAGATTACTATGAAAAATTTTAAGAAATAACTTACCAATTAATAATCTGTTATAATCTGCTTCATTTTCTACCGTTAGCAAACATAATTCGTTGTTAATATATTAATTAAAATCAAACATTTTGAAAAAAAAACAATCTTAACCTCAAAATATTTCAGCACCCACGTCTGCTAGGCTGGTTACACTGTGTGGTTACTCGTGACGTCATAGTTAGTGTTACTCAGCGAAGAAAAACAGAAAACGAGTAACCAGGTTACCTGGTAACTTGTAGTTACTGCGAGGAAAAAGGCTTAAAGTGCACTGGACTGTCCCAAGAAAAGACACAGTAATTGACATTAGGGAGAAATCATGGTATTACCTTTCCATTGTCTTATGACAAATGTAAAATTTTTATTGAGGCATTATGATTCAACAATGTATACTGTGCACTTGTTTGTTTGGTGTTCCATTTCAGTTCGGCAGGTTTCTTTTAGTGGTCATAAAGAGAGCTTAGAGAGAGTGCAGAGAAAATTTTTAAGAAGAGTGGGAGAGGATGGTTATTTCTTGCTATAAAGAAATTAACTAGTGAGATATTGAAATTGTATTTTATTTATTTAACATATCAACAGCGTACAAGCAAATAAAAGATACAGATTTATATTATCTAACCTAATAACTACCTATCTACCTACTAGACTAACTTTCAAGGGTCCTATATATAGGTATATATGAATAAATAAATAAATAAGTTATAGGTTGTGATAAAAAGTCATATTCTGATTGTGTGAATTATGATAACTTGCACTTTAGTAATTTTATTTATAAAATGGCATTATTATAATTTTTTTTTGATGTGACAATACTGTTAGTACCTACTATTTTATTTGTAACTGCTATATGCATTAATAAAGATTCTAGTTTTGATTTGATAGACCAAGTATACCTACTAAATATCTATGTCATCCTTGTTTGAAAATTACTTGCTCTATGCCTTAATAAACACTTTGCATTGAGTAAATGGACAATGAAAAATTTATGCTTTTTTTGGGACAAAATTCAATAACATAATTTTAATGCTAAATTCCTTGAGTGATTTCAAGACAAACAAACAGTTTATAAGCATAGGTCCACAAACAAGCATAGGTCCACAAACACTTAGTTTCAGAGATACCTACAGGGTGTTAAAATTTAGTTTTTTTTATATTTTCTGCAGTTTTGAGATGAACCAAATGTGTTTTAATTAATTTGTTTTCATATAGTTCCCATATATTTTTTTATTTTCTGATACTTAGAAGTGTTTGGTTCAACAGCGATTTTTTCTAAAACAGTTAGAGATGTGAAATATTGCAAAAAACAAAAAAAATTGCAAATGAAACAGCTATTTTATTTCTTGTTTTAAAATCTACCAGTGGCTTACAAAAAAAAATCAGGGGGAAAAGGTGACAAGACCCCGGAAAAAGAATCACCCTGTAGATTTTTACTATTATATGGCATGTCTAATAGTGTAGTGAGTGCCTAAGCTAAATATATGTGCCAAATTTGAGCTAAATATCTGAAAAACTGGACTAGCTATAGACAAAAACTACAAAAAATATTACACCCTGTATCTCAAAACAAGGGGTTTGAGGACCTATATTTATATGAAAATTTTGTCTTAGAATCACTCAGAGAATTCAACACTAAAATTATGTTAATGAATTTTGAAACTCCCTGTATATAGTTGGTCAATGAAAAAGTTCACAAAAAATAAATATGATTTATTTCAGACTTGCCAAATAATAATCACAAACTTTTTCCATTAAGGTGTACTTAATCAGGCTTGCAACTATTTTTTTTGAGGCTATTTTTTGTGAAATGAAGCTATTTTTTTATTTAGAAATTTAGCCTGTCACTCATTACTTAAAAAATAGACCAGTGAACTATAGACTATCTGTATCTTTTTAATTTGAAGGGTAATTTCATATCAAATAATTTTTTTTTTCTGATCAGTAGTTTTTTTTAAATTTATTTTCAAATATCGAAAAATTGACCAATATTAGTCCAACACAGCTTCACAAAAATTAGAATATCTTGAGAACTACTTACCGTAGGTCTATAAGATGTAGCTCGTTTCAAAGGTAGTTGAAATACCTTTCCAAAGATGTGTCATATGACCGATTATATTTTTATCAGTTTTTATTTTGAAATTTTGATTTTTTTTTTAATTAAAACAAAAAATTCATTTTTGATTTAAAAAAAAAAAGTATTTTTTTTATCAATGCTTTAGGAAACTATGTGCCACATTTTGAAATCGAGAAATCATGGGTTCAGTATGAAAAAAAATATATGTTATAATCTAATTAAAGAGTGAAAATTATGAAAATTTTTACAAATAGTTTCATTTATGTATGTATGTATGTATCATGAGAATTGGTCCAGCTAAAAAGATTTTTTGTAAATATTTCAGAAACCAAAGCTTCTACGGATTTTTTTATATTTATACAAATTATTGAAAAAAATGTCTTCTACTATATTCCAAAAACCGTATATTGATGCGATGCTGCTTTAAAAATTATAATTTTTTGAATTCCTTAACTGTAAAAACACTGTCATTAACATTAATGGATTTCGACTAAACTTTTTTCAGATCGTTACAGTGTCAAGCACTAAATCTCATGAAAATCGGTTCAGCGGTTTCGGAGCTATCGTGGACTGGTCAAAATACACCCAAACAACCGAGGGGTGATCAGCTGAACCAAATTTGTACACTGTCCTACAGAACTTTAATAAATTTTTGGTCCTGTAGGACTATACATGTCCTGTACAAGTCCTGTATAGTTCTGCCTCTGGGGTCCTGTATAGTTCTGTGGCTGAAAAGGCGCCCATAAAAAAATTCGCGACCAAAAAAAAAACTCATTTTTCTTAGAGAGCCGATTTGCCTTTGCCGACCTTAGGACTTAATCATGATTCGGGCACCCCCTTGGGCACCCCTTAGGCGCCAGTACCCTCGGGGTCCTGTATAGTCCTGTACAATCCTGTGGGGTCCTGTAGAAAAATTTGTACACCTACTGTGGGCAGCTGATCACCCCTCACAAATAACACATTTTTGGAGTTATCTGAAAAAAAATCGAAAACAATACCTTCTCTAGCCATTGCTATGCTGGCTAGGACGGTAAAAACGGGCAAAAATCTTTATACCATAAAAATGGCTTGCTTCCTATCAATAATAATTAGTTTTAACAAGCTATGCAAATATACATACTGCTGCTTCAGGCGAATTATTTTTTTAAAAACTTTTTATGAGTTTCATTCGACACACAGCACATATTTTCTGAAACATTTCTCAATTTTCCAGAATGTTTCTTCAGTTTTATCCCCACACCTGGTCGCAAATATTTTAGACCAATCTTTTGGATTATCTTTAATTTCTTTACATTTTTAATAGTATAATATAGAAGTGTAACACTATCAACAGATCAGGTTTAAATAAATAAAATCGGCATTCTGGCGTGTTTTTGCGACAATTCCTTGCAGGAATTTTCCTGTATCAAACAGGCACAGATTGTCTGGTCTGATAGGCTGGGAATAACTCACCAATGAAAAAGTAGACATGACAGGAATAAACAAATTTGCACAAATAAAAACACAAGTTTTAGACCCATAAAAAGACTTACAGGATGAAAAAAAGGGGGTATTTTTATGTTAGCTTTAATTTACCTACAACGAATTAATATTAAAAATATAACTTTTTCCTTCAGATTTTTGTTGCTTTTATTTGGTTTTTGTTTTTTTTTTACCATGAACCCATAATGTCTCCATTTAGAATTTTTTTTCAAAAAAATCAAGAATGACTTTTTTGAAAAAAATTAATTTTTTTCCATATTTCAAAAAAAGGGGATGCAAATATAATAGGTCATGTGACACATCGTTGGAAATGTATTTAAATTGCCTTTATAACGAGCTATATCTGATCAATCTGCGATAAGTTGTCCTCAAGATATTTTAATTTTTGTGACGCTGTGTTGGACCAAAATGGGTCAAGTTTTCGATTTTTGAAAATTAATTAAAAAAAAGTATCAGAAAAAAAAATATTTTGGAATTTTTATCCCACTCATATATCCAAATTTTATCAAAATCTGTGAAATCGTCTGCCAAACCTGTGGTTGATTTGATACCCTGAAGGAACAGATATTTTCTGATGACAGTAAATTAAAACTTCATCTTAGCATATCAAACTTGTCATTTTAACAGTCTTTAAATCAGGTAAAATTAAATAAAAAAATTATTTACAGGTCACAATTGGCCTGGCAGGTGAGAACCACCACCACCAAGGACTCACCAGCTCAAGTTGACTTTTGGAAAGCCAGAAACTTGCTACACACCTAGCAAAAGGTAAGATAGGCTACATACTTTTCTTCTTGGAATCAAAAAGAGTCACTTGTATAATTATATAATACTATACAGTAGTGGCCAATAATTTAGCAACCAAACAATGAAAATCTGATCCTACAGTAACTATCAAAAGAGTAGATTTAAAACCTTCACTCTGTTTCTCAGCCAATATTCAATGAACCTACAGATCAGATATGTCTTTCATATAATTTTATAGAACCTTTATTAAAAAGCTTCAAAACTGACTTTCAACATTCGAAAAAGGTGTAAACATTTTACACTTGAAAATTTTATTTACAATTGAAATTGCTAAATTTAAAAATTTATTTCTTGACCATCCTGTGTCCAATAGATACGAAATTGTAAGGAGCTATAAAATTTTGACCTTTCTTTCGAATGGTGTCAGCCAGTTTTGCCTAAAACTACACAAAAAAGTATTTTGTAAGCTTTTTTTTAAATGTGACAAGGGCATTATAAAATTGTACAAAAAAAATCGCTGTAGCTTGTGAGTTGAGAAATATGTATTTTTTCAATACACATTTACTTTTTTCATAGTAAGTGTAGGATCAGATCATAACCCTCATTTAAAAAGTTCTTATAAACATATTTCCGCAAACCTTTTGTTAGGTACCAATTTCTGTCTTCAAAAATTATATACAGATTCACCTGTTAAAATATGGTTATTTAATTATGTCACACCCTGTATTTTCTTATTGTTATAGGTGAACCCAATACTAATGCGGGGTTTAAATTTGATCCATTATGTGGTGAACCACTTGGAAGCAACACTGTTGTTCTGGTCAGTGTTTACAGCTGGATTAGCTATCATAGCTACAACATGTTCATCATTATCTTCAAAAAAACAATAGCAAAAATCCTGGTGAGTGTCTTTTTAATTAAAATGTTTTAAAAATATTTGGAGATTTCAAAATTGTTTTTAACATTGGTATGAAACGTTTGCCGTTGATCAAAAATCATTATAACATTTTATTTAAAATACTCATAGCTCATTCATTGGCATTCTATCATTTAAACTAATGGAAATATGTCATGATTTAACCGCCAAAATAAAAAAAAACTATAGTTAGTGTAGGATCAGATTTTTATACAGTTTTGGGTGATAGCTAAATTATTCGCCAGGTTTGCCACTACATTCAATTATATTTTTATTCAAAAAAAATTATTACCTTTTATCAGAGCATCTTAAAATTTTCAGCATCACCCTCTTATTAAAAGTCTTATAAACATATTTCTGCAAACCTTTTGTTATCAATTTCTGTCTTAAAAAATCATATATAGTTTCACCTCTTAAAATAAGGTTGTTTAATTTAGTAAAACCCTGTATTTTCTTATTGTTATAGGTAAACCCAATACTAAAGCAGGGTTTAGATTCGATCAGTTATGTGATGAACCACTTGAAAACAACACACAAAAAAACTCAAAAAGACCCACTACAGATCAAAGGGAGTAAATGGACAGAATCATTGAACCACTGGAGGCAACACACATAAAATACCCACCATAGATCAAAGAAAACGTCATGGGGCATATATACATAGATTTTTGTGATTTAAGACCCAGCACAGATTAAAGAGACTAAATGGCCAGAATCATTGAACCACTTGGAGGCAACACACAAAAAGACCCACCACAGATCAAAGAGACTAAATTTCTTGTAGTTGAGGAGAAGAGCTGTAGGGCATTTTAAAAACAAAATGAAAGCTGCTCTAGATGATCCAAGAAACAGTCAGGTATCACTACATACATTGACATTAAATTGCAATAACAGTATTCGTTCGATCGCAGTTCAGTACGGTTATATTGCATCGTACCTGCATGATAGTACTAACGAGGTCAAAGTCGAAGTTTGTTTTGTTTACAATAAACCTCGCGCGCGAAATACCTATGTTAAAAATCTATATACAATGTGTATTATAAATAATATATCATGTTTAAAAGCAAAAAAAGTGTACCATCACCTGTAAAACTTGTTTTAAAAATTAGCGAAAAGCCCAAACAAAATCAAGAAAAAATGGATAATGCCGAATTATTTCAGGATAGCCATGCTAGAACACAAAATGAAGAAGTTTTATATAGCGAATGGAAAAAATCCCAAAACGAAAAAAATTCACTTAGTGTACAAGTGGATTATCTCCGAAGTCAACTGGAAAGTATGCAAAGAAAATTTGCAGATTTAGAGACAAAAGTCACTAAAAAAGAAGAGTCTGACATGGACTACATTACTGATGAGGACGATCTGGCAAGAGAAACTGAGTGGATCAGACAAAAAGGAAAAGGTTGGAAAAAACGTCGAATGGATACTTCACTCTCACCACCACAACAAAGCTCGGGCACTGGAGAGCCCTCCAATAAAACACAAAATGAAGAACCCCCAACTAAGGTTAAAAAAGCTCCATTACCTCCACCGATTATGGTAAATGGCGTAAATAATTTTAATGATATTTATGAAAAGTTAAATATCATACAAGGAGTTAAAATAAAAGTTTTAAATAACGAAAATATTAAAATAAATGTACAAGACGCAGACAGCTATCGGCTGGTTACTAAAATGCTTAATGAAATAAAGCATCAATGGCACTCATACGAAAACAAACAAATAAGGCCAATTAGAGTAATAGCGAATAGGCTACACTTCTCATGTGACCCACAAAAAATTGTAGCTGATCTACAAAAAAAAGGTTTTAAGGCACTGGAGGCCAGCAACAAACTTAAATGGAGAACAGGACAACCTCTTAACATGTTTATGCTCACATTTAGCCACGATGAAGATATCAACAAAATTTTTGAAATTTCCAGTATCCTTGGGATTGAAGTGGAAATAAAAGCACTAAAAACCTCAAAGTTAGTCCCTCAATGCAAAAGATGCCAATCTTATGGACACACGCAAAAATATTGCGCTAAAGAACCACGTTGCGTAAAATGCACGGGGAAACATCTTACTGTAGAATGCCCCAAACCAAAAGAATCTGAGCCAAAATGCATCCACTGTGGAGGCAAGCATCCTGCTAACTACAGAGGATGCCTTGTTGCTAAGGAAATACAAAAATTGAAAAATAAACCTAAGAAACCGAATCTCATACCAAACGTGAGTACAAATAGACAAAACCAACAGACAAGAAACACAGTCACACAAAACTCTGTGATAAGGACATACAGCCAAGTAGCAGCAACAGCTACTATACCTGATATTAATATCAGTAGTCAAAATACTATCGAACAAACACTACAATTAATTTTGGAGAAATTGAACAAACTTGATGAGCGATTAACTAAACTAGAAAGTAGCAATAACGGAGCTACCAATATGCCTCAAAATGGTCAGTAATCTTAGAATCCTAGCTTGGAATGCCAATGGTCTTGTGTCAGAAACGCATTTCACTAACCAGTCTCACATTAAATTTAAAGGTTATAAAGTGTATCATACAACTCACCCTAGCAATACTGCACATGGGGGAAGTGCTGTAATAATTAAAGAAAATATATCACATTATGAGGAGATGGGATATAAAACCATAGAGATTCAAGCTACATTAGTAAGTGTAAAAACCAAAACATATACATTATTCATAAGTGCTGTCTATATACCACCAAGGCACTTACTAAAGAAAAATCAATATCTTAATTTTCTCAGAAAATTAGGAAACCGTTTTATAATTGGAGGTGACTTTAATGCAAAAAATACCTACTGGGGATCTAGACTGACGAATTCTAAAGGAAAAGAACTTTTGCAAGCTATTAGTGAATATCAATGTGAGCCGATATCAACTGGTAAGCCCACATACTATCCAACAGATCCAGGAAAAATTCCAGATCTAATTGATTTTTTTATAGTAAAAAATATATCTTTAAGTTTTGTAGATATAGAAGAAAGTTTTGATTTACACTCAGATCATTCACCTATTATTCTAACTCTTAGTAAAAACATAATAAAGAAAGAAGCAAATATCTCACTAGTTAATAAACTGACTGACTGGATTAGTTTTAAACAAAGTCTGTCAGAAAAAATAAACCTATCAGTACCATTGCAAACGCCAGAACAAATCGATAAAGAAGTTGATTATTTTGTTACAAATATTCAACAAGCAGCTTGGGAAAACAGTCCAAAATCAAAGAGAATTTATAAGGGAAAAAACTATCCAAAGGAAATTAGAGACCTTATATTGGAAAAAAGGAAACTAAGAAGAAAGTGGCAACAAAGCCGTGATCCTCGGGACAAAACAAATCTCAACAACATGACGCAGCGCATTAGGCGAGAAATTCTAGTAATAAAAAATGAATCTATTAACCATTTTCTTAATGAACTTACAGATGATAAAAATACCGACTATTCCCTTTGGAAAGCAACCAAAGATTTTAAAAGACCAATTATTCAAATTCCACCCATACGAAAATCTAACAACCAGTGGGCAAGGAGTAACGAAGAAAAAGCAGATATTTTTGCAAGTCATTTAGAAAAAACATTTCAGCCCCACGAAGCACCAGATGAACACTTTCATTTAAATAAACCCCATCAAATCGAGGACCATATTAAGCTTACATCACCAAAAGAAATATTAACAGAAATCAAAAATATTAATTCGAAAAAAGCCCCAGGGTATGATCTTATTAACGGGGTAGTCATAAAACAACTCCCCAGAAAAGCTATCGTAAAACTATGCAACCTAATTAATGCGTCTTTTAGGCTTGGGTATGTACCTAAACTGTGGAAAGTTGCAGAAGTTATCATGATTCCAAAACCGGGAAAACCACTCCATGACGTGTCATCTTACAGGCCAATATCTTTGCTGCCAATTATATCCAAGCTCTATGAAAAATTATTGCTTAAAAGAATAAAACCCATCATAGAAAGACAAGAAATTATTCCAACTCATCAATTTGGTTTTCGAGACAAGCATTCCACGATAGTACACAGAATTACTAATATAATAGAAAAAGCACTAGAAGAGGGAAAAGTTTGTTCTGCAGTTTTTCTAGATGTAGCACAAGCATTTGACAAAGTGTGGCATGAAGGCCTTAATTTTAAACTAAAAAGGTTTCTGCCAAAACAATATTCGGATATTTTGGAATCATACATATCTGATAGACATTTTAGAGTAAAACAGGAAGACTCATACTCAAATTTAAGAGAAATTCAAGCAGGCGTGCCCCAGGGTAGCGTACTAGGCCCTTATCTATACTTATTATTCACTTGTGATATCCCAAAGCCAGAAAATTGTCACTTAGCAACATTTGCCGATGATACTGGTTTATTGACGGTAGAAAAATCTATTGAAAAATGCATAGAAAAACTTCAGGATGCAGTCACCCAAATTCACAGTTGGACCACAAAGTGGCGAATAAAATTAAATGAAACCAAATCAATTCATGTTGATTTTACAAACAAAAATATAAATCACATACAAATAACAATTAACAACATTCCAGTACCATATTCGAATCAGGCAAAATATCTAGGTATGACACTTGATGCCAAATTGCGCTGGAAAGCACATGTTAAGAAAAAAAAAGAAGAACTTGAGATAAGGTATAGAAAAATGAACTGGCTAATTGGAAGGAAGTCCAATTTAACAATTCATAATAAGTTACTGCTTTATAGACAAATACTGAAACCAGTATGGACATATGGTATTCAACTATGGGGTTGTGCTAAAGAGAGTAACATTCTAGTTGTACAGAGATTTCAAAATAAAGTATTAAGAAACATTGTGAATGCACCTTGGTACGTTCGAAATAGTGACCTTCATCGAGATCTAAAAATCGAAACTGTAACAGAGACTATAAAAAGTACGCAAAAAGCCATGAAGATAGACTCCATCGGCATGTGAATGTGGAAGCAATTCAGCTTCTAGACAATACTATGCTAGTTCGAGAGTGAAGCCGTTTGAGCTAGTAAACTAAGTGAATTACACGTAAAACAAAATAATGCTATAAACACAACACAATTGTGAGTTACAGACTAAACAAAGCGGGGAGAACTGTTGAGTGAACCCTAAGTTTAAATCTGACTTTTCTAGTAAATTAAGTTAAAACAAAATTGCTAATTAGTCTTACTGACTAGATTGTAATAAAAAAACACAGTGTGTTTGACAAATAAAAAAAAAAAATTGCAATAAAAAAAATAATAGGTAAAACAACATATCTTTGCAACACAGACTAGTATTTTTATTTTATTTTATTTTATTTTATTTTATTTTATTTACACCACTTAACAGGAGTTAACCCAATTACAAAGTGGGGAAGAATACAGTGATTAACAATAACAGAATCTAAGGATAAAATGAAGTACAAAATAAAAGAAATTTACTACATCTACACTGAGTGAGCAGAAATAAAAATTATGAAAATCGTATATTTTTTAAGGTAGAGATACTGCAATTAAATATGTCACATCTGTCGCAAGCCTGATTGCACGTGTTACAAGCCCGAATTATTGGAGAATTTTTGCAAATATTGGTGCGCTGGTAAGGAAGATAAAACGGAACAGTAGTGCGTGCTGATGTTCTGGGTACTAAAAAATTAATCTTATGCAATAATTCCTGGGAGTCGATTTGATTATGTATTAATTTGAAAATGAATTGCAACTCTGCCAACTTGCGCCGGTCCTCCAATGAACCTTTCACAAAGGACCTGGTTCAGAATACCAATTTCGGGATACACACCATCAAGCTTAAAAACAAGGTACTTCAGAAACTTACGTTGAATTTTTTCAATAGTATTAACGTGAGTATCATAATACGGAGACCATACTATGCACGAGTATTCCAATTTAGATCTGACATAAGCAAAATAGAGTAATTTTATACTAGAAATATTTTCTAGGTACTGAGAATTCCGTATTATGAACCCAAGCATTCGGTAGCTTTTCTTTACAACATCCTGGATGTGGGGAACAAATGATAGAGCACTATCGAATGTTACTCCGAGATCTTTAAATTCCAGACTCCTGGGTATTTCGGTTGTATCAATGGAGTAATTGAATTGAATTACCTGTTTTCTAAGGGTGAAAGACACTACATTGCATTTAGACGGATTGAGAGGGAGAGAGTTATCAAGACACCAAGTATATACCTTATTTAGAGCAGCTTGAAGTTTTTCACAATCAGCAATGTTATTTATTCTACAGATAAGCTTTAAGTCATCAGCGTACAATAGGCAAATAACTTCTATGTCCTGAACTATGCTATTTATAAAAGCTATAAAGAAGAGAGGACCTAGTATAGAGCCTTGAGGAACTCCGGAAGTAGCCTTGATCGTAGAGGAGGTTTGTCCATAGCATTCTACATACTGAAGCCTTTCAGTTAAGTATGAATAAAGAAACTTAGATAAATCATCAGAGATGCCAAAGGTTACAAGTGTACGGAGAAGAATACTATGGTCTAGTCTGTCAAAGGCCTTAGAAAAGTCGGTGTAAATAACATCAATCTGAGCACCCGCATCCAAGGATTCAGCTATTAGGTGTGTAACAGTAATTAAATTGGTTGTGGTAGATTTGCGTTTCATGAAGCCGTGTTGACAGGAATCTATTTGACTGCTCAGGGGAAAGTACAGCGATGTATGGAGAACGCGTTCAAAACATTTTGAAAAATTGTTTATTATGGTAATTGGCCGATAATTTACAATACGATCTTTTTCTTGTTTTTTATGGACAGGTATAATTTTAGAATTTTTCCAAGTATCAGGAAATGTGCAGAATTTTAAAGATAAGTTAAAAAGAACAGTTAAGGGGTAAGCGAAGACGTATGCACAATCTTTCAGTAAAAATGCAGGAATTTTGTCGGGACCGACAATGGCCTTGGGTTTCATGGTCTTTAGTGCTTGCAATACCTCAGATTCATTGAAGCTTTTAAGTGAAATGAAATTTGAGTTAAGGTTAGAAGGAATATTATTTTGTACTGAGGTACGCTGCTGAGATTGTGTATATGAACTCTGAAAGTAATCAGCAAATGCATCAGCTATGCGCTGGGGATCCGTCGTACTCTCTTCATTGTGATCTGTCATGCACTGCGGCAGACCATTATTCGACTGCAATGATTGTATTAGGCGCCAGAAATTTCCAGGTTGAGTTGTCAGGTTCGCTTCAAGTCTAGCGCAATACTCGCGGTATCATGTTTCTGTATCGCGTTTTATTTTATTACGAAGTTCTCGAAATTTAAGTAAATCATTATCGCTGCGACTTTTTTTGTGTTTTTGAAAGTATTTATGTTTTTCTTTAATCGACCGTATGATGAGGGAAGTAAACCAGGGAGGATATTTTCTACGCCGCTTAGATGTTTTTGGCACGTGGGTGTCTAGACAGGAGTATAATTTGTAATAAAATAATTCGACAGCCTCATTGACGTTATCAACCGTTTCCAAAACACGCCAGTCAATCTCAGCTAAGCTCGCATATAGATTTCTCAAGTCAGATCTCTTGAAATTATAAAAGATGTCATTAATTTTGAGTTTGCTCACCTTTTTGTCACCGGTCATTTTATAGTCAATTAATAAAGAAGGATGGCACCTGTCCTCGTTTAGCAGGATGTCATAACATCTCTGCACGGAAGTGAGGTTTGAGGAAGATGTTAATACTAGATCAAGCAGTCGATTATCAGAATTTTTGACAGTGTTAATCTGATGCCAATCAAGAAAATTAATAAAATTCAGCAAGTGAGTTAACCTACTGTTGGGAGGAGGATCCCTCTCTATGTAGGTTACGTATTCAGGGTAATTAAAATTTCCGAGAAAGACTGCTTTAGCACTATATAGGAAATTCAGGGATGACAGATATTCAAAAAGTTGTTCATATATGTATGAGATTTTGCCTGGCGGAATATATACAAGGAAAATATAAAGAGATAGTTTGTTCGAGAAAGATACTTTGATTCCAGCTATGTCTATGGTGTCACGGATTGATACAGGCAATTCAATTTCCAGATTCGTTGTCTGTAGATTTTCCCTTACAGCCAACAAGACACCACCCCCCAAGTTTTGTTCTACTTCATCGTAGTTTCTGTCAGATCTAAAGATGCAATACCCCGAATGAAAAAGTTCTGTATCGTGAATACCCGGGTACAACCAAGTCTCAGTCAACGCTATGATATCAAATTCACAAGCGAGTGTGGAATTAAAAATAGTTTTTGTTTTTGTCCTTAGCCCGCGTACGTTTTGATAATAAATTGAAAGGATATCACAGCGCCTACCAGACTCAGTCGACTGTAGTGAAATATTGTGGGGATCAACAGTAAACTCAACTAAGGAGGGGGCTAGCGCGGTTGGCTGCTACATGGTGGACCCAAAACTTTCCGACTTGTATTTTTGGTTTGCTTGTTTATAAGCGTAACATGCATCATAATTCCAGCAAGCATGATTTATTTCGATGTTTAGGTCGAATTTTGTTTTAAGATGCTTACAATTGACGCAGCATTTATTGGCAGAGTTGTCACACGCGTTTACCAAGTGTGGCCCAGCGCAGAGAGGGCAGGTGGGGTCTTTTTGACAATATTTTTTTGAGTGGCCAAAGTTGTTGTAGTTGAAACAGCATGATAAAGAAGTTGAATCATAAACGGTACAATAATCAAGACCAACTACAAGGCGTTTTTTTTCAGTTAGTTTTTTGTGTGTGACCATATCTACTTGCAGTACCATCTGGAAAATGTTCGCGTTATTTTTGGTTGGCCAGACTTTTAGAATATTTATATCTGCTGAGTTATTAAAGAAAAAATTTTGAGTTTTTAGGTGTCGTAATAGTACGTCTTTGTCGTACTCGGCTGAGAGACCAACAATCTTGACCATCGGCGATACGGATTTTGATTCCCGAACCTCGTAATCGTCTGCTAAGTTTTGGCTAAAAAGATCTTTCATGCGTTGGGCATCATTGTGGTTGGTGGACAGTACGATGCCTCCGTTGGAAATGTGCTTTACCCGATTGATTTGGATTTTTTCTTGGTCTGGCTTGATTTTATGGAGAATATCGCTCTTTGTTTGCGTATTGTTCTGTATCAAGAAATGACGGGTAAAAACAAGATACCCTGTATGTATGACATATTTTAAACAAATAGAGACGCGACAAACCCATCAAAGTCACTGAAATTCATATTTTTTGGTTGTTATTTTCTTGTCAAGTTCATTGGCGTTTCACTAAAATAATTTAAGTCGTCAGCGGTGAATGACATCTATAATCATGCAACATATAAACAATTTGTTAGCCACATGGTATATTTTTGTCAAAAATCGTTTATTTTTATTTCCCTGTGCTTATGAATTAACAATGGCGGAGGTGAGTCTCTCTAAACAATGCTAGAGTATACAGTACTGATATTTTCCTTCTTTGATTTTCACATATAAATTTGAGTTTGATAAGTTTGTCGTGTCTCTATTTCCTTAAAATATATCACACATACAGAGTATCTGGTGAAAACCAACAGAGAAGTCAAGAACAACCAGAAGAAGACTACTCATACATAAAAATCAACAAACAACTGTGACCCAGACTAAAGCTATTGCACCAACTTCCCCTCATATTGAGCAACCTCTAAAACAAGCAATCCCCCGTTTTACAATCAAATAACAATTATTTTAATAGCTCTGGAGCAGTAGAGTCACTACAAGACCTTCCAGAATTTCATCAATATGAAAGTGACACTAATAGTCAAAATGGCTCTTTTAACAGCTTTCTTACAGCAGGTTCCAATGGTTCTACCACTGCATTATCATGACCTGGTGAAAGAAGACAAATTAGCCCTATGGCAAACTCAAACTTTGCACAGTGCTAGAACCAGAGGAAAACCCCCAGAGAAATTAGCAGACTATCAGCTCCAAAGCCAGTAAGGAAAATGGAAGGGGTAAAATATTAAATTAAACTATTTTATAGCATAGCATAGCATAGCATAAGTTGATAGTAAAAAATAGTTAATTGCTATTAGTTTGGATACAATTTAGAGATTGTTACTTATTTTTACCTACATAGAAAAATTTCATTAAAATTTAGTCATAAAACTCTTATTCTTAAAAAAATATATATTTTTGGGTTACAGACATATACAAACATTAATTAAGTTTCCAAATTTCATCCAAACAATTAGCAATTAACTATTTTTCTTTTTTTTTTATGTTTTTTTCAGTCTTTTAATAATAATCTTGTAACATTCAGCAGCATGTAAAATCTTGAACAAAACTCAAAAATAAACAGCAGAAAAATTTTTATATATTGGTGAATGTGGTAGGAAAGTATATTTTGCTGGAGATCAAATTTTAAATATTTTAAAACGCAATGTCTGATAGAAAGGTTTTTTTATTTTTATACCTAAAAATAATTCCTAAATAAATCGAGTTTGAAATTATTATTAATAAATCAAATCTGTGATAAATAATTTTAATTAAAAAAAAAAAAAGAAAATATAATATATTTTTTTTTGTATGTTTATATGTAAGAATACCATGTAGTAAATTAAGGTAGTAATCTAGATTGTTTTCAACCTTTTTTAGATTTTTTTTTGCAATGGTGGCTTAGCACTTAAGAAGGGAGTATGGAGTTATATACAGGGTGTTTCCTAATTGAATGTCAATATTTATGTGGGTCATTTTTGGGCTATGTCCTAAACGTCTTACCTTTTGAGATACAGGGTGGTAAAGTTTTCAAAAATAAATCATTTCACATTCAATTAGGAAACACCCTGTATAGTAACTTATAAGCGAGACTCTTGTAGACTTAAGGGGGTTAGAATTGATCGAGACTTTAATTTTTAAAAGTAAATTTAGTTATTGTAAACAATCGTTAAACAAATTTGTAGCTTCCTAAAAATAATGAAAATGGTTGAAAATGTTTATTGGGCAGCTCGATCAGTTGATCATTTTAGGAAACTTTAAAACTGTTTTTTTTGTGGCAAAATAAAAAGAATAATAATTCTGTAACCAATTTTAGTTTATATCTGTAGACAAATCTATTTTACAGGAAATAAATGTTTGCTTATTCTATTAAAAATTAAGACAATTGCTTAATATTGTAGTAAGAAAAGTTAGGGTTACATATAGATTACATAAAGTTTCACACAAATACGCTTCCAACTCATTAGTTTCTACAGAAAGTTTATATTGGATTTATATCACTAAAAAGTTATTGAATGTAATGATTTTGGTGCTATTTAAAGGATTTTTATGAGTTACAACACTTTGTGAGATGAGGGAACGACACAAATAAGGTAGTATTATGGTCATCTCAAAGCTGAATTTTTTTGAGATACGTCAGTTTGTAAGATCAACGACGATATGTTTAGCTTTTATTTGCAATGAAAATTGAAATCGCGCATATAGCCGTTTTCAAGAAATAATATAAAATTACTTTTTTTACATAAGTTAATGCTCAATGTGCCTTATTAATGTTCTTGGAGTATCTTCTGGTAAAAATGTCACTCCAATATGAACCGGGTGGGCCAAAAAAAACCGGACAATTTTTTTTTCATTATAACTTGAACTATACCATTGATTTTAATGGGACAAACTGCAGCTGACAGAGGATTAATCAGAGATGGCAGACGAAATAAAATGTACCCTTCAAAGATGATCGTTTATTCTTGTGTTGCGAACATGTTTTATTAATTTTTTTAAATCATTAAAAAAGCTGCATTCTTGCCACGCACAACAAGGTATGAGTCAGCAAAATCGGTTCGGTGGTTTTAAAAAATATATATTTTTGATTTAACCATTGTTTTGAATATTATACGATTGCCTTGCCAATCATGTCTGCATTTATTTCCTTATAAATTCATTACTACTAAACCGATTTTGATGAAATAAAAAATATCCTGGTGAGAATTAATTGCTTTTTAAAGATCATCATCAAAATTCAAATCAAAATCTTAAAATTTAAGATGGTGGACAAAATCATAATTGATTCTTCAAAATGGCGTGTTAAGTCTTATTTTATGAAAATATTTTAGTTTTTTTAATTTATAGAAAAGCACTATTTTTCCCTTCCCCCGCACAACAAGGTATAAATTAGTAAAATCGGTTCGGTGGTTCTCAAAAAATCTTTTTTTGTTTCGGCCATTGTTTTACAGATACGATTGCATTGCCAATCCTGTCTGCATTCATTTCTTTATAAACTCATTATTACTGAACCGATTTTAGTGAAATAAAAAATTCATGCTGAGAATTGAGCCTATAATCGAAATTTGCCGCCACCTTCAAAGTTAGGAGGTCGGAAATAATCATACTTGACCCTTCAAAGAGGCACGTTTATTCGTATTTTCAAAAAATGTTTTAATTTATAGAAAAGCACTTAATTAATTTTTATCTCCTTATGCAGGAGAAAAGTAATGTTTTTCTATAAATTTTAAAAAAACAAACATTTTCGGAAAATAAGAATACGCACGCCATTTTGATGAATCAAGTATGATTCTGTCCGACATCTTAAATTTTAAGATGGCGGCAAATTTCGATTACAATCTTTAAAGAGCAATAAATTCTCAACATGATTTGTTTTACTTCACTAACATTGGTTTAGTAATAAGGAATTTATAAACGAATAAATGCAGACAGGATTGGCAATGCAATCGTATAATCTGTAAAACAATGGCTGAAACAAAAATAGATTTTTTGAGAACCACCACACCGATTTTACTAACTTGCACCTCGTTGTGTGGGGGAAAAGCAGTGCCTTTCTATAAATTAAAAAAAAGACTAAAACATATTCGGAAACTAAGAATAAACACGCCATTTAGAAGAATCAAATATGATTCCGACCGCCATCTTAAATTTAAAGATGGCCATAAACTTTAATCATGATCTTTAAAAAGCAATCATTTCTCACCAGAATGTTTTTTATTTCATTAAAATCGGTTCAGTAGTAATGAATTTATAGGAAAATAAGTGCAGACATGGTTGGCAAAGCAATCGTATAATGTTCAAAACAATGGTTAAAAAAAATATTTTTTTTAGAACCACCAAACCGATTTTGCTGATTCATACCTTGTGATTTAAAAAAATTAATAAAACATGTTCGCAACACGAGAATAAACGATCATCTTTGAAGGGTACATTTTAGTTTCGTCCACCATCTTGGATTTTGAGATGATGGACAAAAAAATACATTCAGTCAAAACTCTGATTAATTCTCTGCCAAGTACAGTTTGTCCCATAAAAATCGATTGTATAGTTCAAAAGTGATAATGAAAAAAAAATTGTCCGGTTTTTTTTGGCCCACCCGGTATATTATACAAGATAAGATGAAAATTAAAAAATATTATTAGTTAAACATAACCTTTATTTTGAAATCAATCAAATTATACCAAAAATGCAAAACTAAAAGAAAAATGTCCATTCTGGTGCTGTTAAATAAAATATCCTTGTGAAAATAAAATATAGGTTACTAAAAAGGAGTATATATGTTGTGTATTGTATGAACAAACTCAGCGAATTTTCAAACGTTTTTTTCAAACATATCGAATGAATGATGGATCTGCTAAAAAATCCTATTGCTGTTTGATACTGCTCTATAAATTCTGGTACGTGATATACTAGAGCATGCATTTTCGCTGTAGGAAGAATTTTGACTTTGTCCAGCTCTATATTGAACTGTAGTGCTTAATGAATATTTTGTAGTTTGCATCTAAAACTCATCCAAAACAACTGCTAACCACCTTGTAAATCGCAAAAAAACAGCCACATGTTTGATTCCTGTAAGAAAATAATTATAAATATTCCTTGTTTCGTTTTTTCATCTTTTACCATACCGCTTGAAAGTTGTTTAAATAAAAACTTCAAACAATAAGGTAAATTTCGAAAAAATAAAACCGTTCAAGCTATAATTATGATTATTTTCTTACAGGAAACAAATATGTGGCTCTTTTTTCTGCGTTTCACAAGGTCAAATTCCTCCTACACCAAAAATTCATGCTCTAGTATATCACGTACCAGAATTTATAGAGCAGTATCAAAGACAATTACGATTTTTTTCCGAATAGGCCTCGGAGCAGATCCATCATTCATTAGGTATGTTTGAGAAAACGTTTAAGTCAAATAAGAACAATTATGATCATTGTAAGAAAAAACTAATACGCTGCGCTTATTCATACAAGGCACAACATATATAGCTTTTTAGTAATCTATATTTTATTGTCACAAGAATATTTTGTTTAGTACCACCAGAATTATAAATATTTTTCTTTTAGTTTTGAATTTTTGTTATAATTAGATTAACTTCAAAATAAAGGTTATGTTTAATTAATATAAATTTGTTAAAACTTTAGGTTATCTTTTTTTAAATATATGTATAATGTATGTATTGAATTGATATTTTAACCAGAACATACTGTAAGAACATTAATAAGGCAAACCGAACATTAATTTATTTCTTCAAAAGGGCTACATACGCGATTTTAATTTTTATTGCAGAAGCTAAAAATATATGTATTCCAAAAAAAAATGTTTCAGTTTATATATTTTTAGAGTTAAAATCGCCAAATGTACCAACGTGTTGGTCTCCCTCTTGCTCCTAGATAACATTCTCCCTTGTGTCCGCCATTGCACTAGTGATTAAAAATGTACTAAATTGTGACTCATTATAACCACCCAATCACCGACATCTCTTAAACATAAAAGAAACGAAATAGAGCAAAAGAAATGATTCACGCACCAGTTGGAGACATATCAGTAAAGCGAATTTTAGACCTTTATTCTTGTTTTTTCTACAGCTTTCAAAACTCCAAAAAGTAAAAAATTATGTGACCCTAATAGTTGAAGTACAGCTTTAACTATAAAAAAAATGGACAAACAAAAGCTGATAGATGCAAAGATATTTGCTGGGAAAATAAAATCCAGTAATATATTGAAATTTGATTGGGTACTAAAATTTACATTAGCTAGCGAAACAATGAAAAAGGTGTTCAATATATAATACAATTTTAGTTAAAAAGCAAAGAACTAGTTTTTTTTTAAATTAGGAAGCGCACTATTTTAGTCTAGTTATGAATTTTATTAAGTAAAACTACACTATATTAAGAAAATATCTGTTTATCGTTAGTATGGAAGTAACCAATTTTTTATGGTTGATTTGAAAACAGTTTTTTTTCAGTGTACCTTAGAAAAATGATCTAATTGCCTTTTATGCCGTCAGTATTTTTTTATGGTTAAAATTTCAAAATTGGCTGCTTAAGGCCTCTTTAAAAAAATATATGTTTTAAATTAATTATAAAAAAGTTTTGTATATGTGTTTATTATTTTTTTTTAATATAAACTATTAATCTTTGTAATTCTTGCCTTTTTTCACATTCATCACTACCAAAACCTTGATAATGAAACTGATTAGGTGAATCTTACATCCCAGCTACTGACCGAAGAAAATTTGCACATTTTCCTAAAAATGAATAATTCTGTATCATCATGCAATAAATACAGTTGAGTTTTTAGAAATGTTCTATGCCTAGTCCATTAGCACACTCCAAGTGAACTCCTACAAAGTTTTTGGTTATAACACAAATTTCTAAACATTGCTGTGCAGGCTAGGAAGGATTTTGTCAAAAGGAATAATACTAGAAATAGATTGTTTCTAAAACCTATTTTTTTTCTCAGCTTTACCCCATATGCATAACTTTTGCAACACTATTGAGGAAAAAACAAGAACCTAAACCTAACCTTACCCATTAAAACCACAAAACACATTTCAGAGGAACCCCCTAAAAATATGTAACACTAGCGAAAAAAATTGCATTGATACATTTGTTGTCTAAAAAACTAAATGTGACAGGTCTGGCACCTTCCTAGCTTATTACCTACAAGACTATAAAACCATAAACTATTTTTTTAAATCAGAAAGAAATACTAAAGTTCTTTGCTGTCTTTCATTTTGAAAAGGAGGGAAATACATACCAAGGGCAAAAATAAAAGTCAAACTATAAATCAGACCTAAGCAGTGCTTTGCAGGATAGAAAGGTAAAAATTCTGTTTTTGTTACACAACACAACAAAATACACATGACCTCTTTTTAACCTACCTATATCTTTAATTGTCACATATTTTGTCCAGTTATCATTTTCTCATAAGGTCTGTACCTAAGTATTTGCTGCAGGCCTGCATTTGTTTTGATAGGTATTTTGCAAGGCTTAAAAATTATGCTAAAAAAAACAAATCAATTATTCAAAAAGTCACTATTTGTCTTTGACTTATTTTTTATAGTTTTGCAAAATAATTTGGACAGTTACCTATTTTTAACCTACCAACTTCTTTAATTGTCACCTTTTGTTCATTTTCTGTGTAAGTATTTGCTGGCCTGTGTGGCTTTTGATGGTATTTGGCAAAGCTTAAAATTATGCTAAAAAAACAATTTTTGTAAATTTTTCACTAGTGCATCATTGTTTTAACAATCGAAAGCTAACAAATTCATAACTGGATATGTAAAAATGAGATAACTTCACAAATCTCACTTTGCTAGGATATTATTCCCAGCAGAAACTTAAGTTCAATCTGTGGTTCAATCAAATCTAACACACCCATGATACACTTCCTCTCCCAATTTATGTTTATGTAATTTATAACCCCTTTTTTAACAAAATAATTTGGATAAGAAGGTGTACTTAAAGACACAAAGTCATTATCTGACTTCAAGACTCATTTTGTAAAGTCTTGCAGAATAATTTGGACAGACCTCTTTTTAACCTACCAATCGGTATATTCAATTGTCACCTATTGTGACAGTTATCATTTTCTGTCTAATATAAGGTCCCTAAGCATTTGCAGGCCTGCATTGCTTTTGGTGTTTAGCAAAGCTTAAAATTATACTAAAAAAAAAAAATTTTTAATATTTCAACAGCTATTTAATTAATATTTGTTTTTCTACACCAGGATTCTAGAGGCTCCTAGATGGACTTAAATAAATTAAGACATTAATGTACATACGAAATTATGTAACACATAAATTCAGGATTTTTGAGCCCCCCTCGTAATGCATTTTCAAGAAAAAACACATTAGAAACACATTGAGTGTAATGCAAGGCCAACCCCCCCCCCTCTAGGGCTTTAGATAATTTAAGAACAGACCCTAAACACAGAAATAAAATGACATTTCAAAATTTATCAGCACATTCCACTTCGTGCATATTTAGAAATGTAACATTGTTTCGCATACACATTCACATTTTTGGTTATGTCTTCATGCATGCACATTCATGTCTTAATTCACCCATGTCTGTCTGTAGGGACCTTAGGGTGGTTATGTAAATAATAGTGAGAGCTTTGACTAAGGGACCATTCTTAAATTATGTAACACTCAAAGAGGGGTGTGTGGGTTTTCACTTGAAAATGCATTAGGAGGCAGATAATAGCTAATAAAGATTTATTTATACATAGTGCCCAATTATAATGTTAGATTAAGTAAGAGATTTTAAAGTTGTAAAAAACTTACCTAAATGGCAACATAAACATACACCAACCTTTCTTCTGTTTGTCATCTTTCTTCCTTATTTTGTTTGGTAAACCTTTAAACCATGCTAAAAATTCAATGAAAATAATCCTGGGTATTATACCTATATTTTAAAACAAGTTGATGTAAAAGATTTTAAAAGCGTTAATATTTCTAATTTAATGTAAATGTAACTATTAAAATATATCTACAAATTGGTCAACATGATTCAAAACTAAGACAAATTTTGCCAATTTTAGGTAGGTATATATGATATAAACTTCACTTATTATTATTATTTCACTTATATAGTGAATTGAAAATTTTTATCTTTCTTTTACTCATTACCTACCTACCTACTAATTGTATGACAGAAAGGACCACCCATGTTACTTTAATACATGCCACTCCAGCTTGTAGGTATCATTCATATACATAATATTCCTACATATATGGTATCATTGTCATCATGGTGGATATAGTTGAATGCCTTAAGCTTGGTACCAAACAGATCATTCTGCAAGATCATCAAGCTATCTGCAGTCATCTACGAAAAAGTAAAACTTGTTGGCAGCATAAACTAATAAAATGCTCTATGTATGACCTTCCAACATTGAACCAAGTTGCAGGATAAACACCAATAAAGCTACCTGTCCATCTTTAAAACAATACTTACAGGCTTTTAATATAACTCGATAGGTACAATACTGAATTGATATTTCTCCAATGTATCCAAATTCGATTAGGAAAACTCGCAAAAACTGTTAAAAAATTTTTTTTTAAATAAACAAAAACAGCCGTTGACAAGCATTTGACATTTCGTCTTTCGTTTATTGGGTTTTTTAGGTTTGGTCGCGGCCATTTTGGATTTGCCGGCTTTACTTTGGTCAAATCCAATCCGTTATTGTTCTAATATCCGTGGACTCATGTTACCTTTGTGAACCTACAAAAAGCATATGATACCGTTCCAGTAGAAAAATTATGGACAGTGTTAGAGCAAACTAATATCAATCATACATACATAAAAGCGATAAAAGAACCACAAAAAGGGTCAAAATCTAAAATTAAAATTGGAAATCGACTTTCAAAAGAAATCCTGGTAACAAAAGGCTTAAGACAGGGATTTTGTATCTCTCCAACTATTTTTAAAATATATATCGCAGTAGCTCTAAAAAACTGGAAACGTACAGTGCACGACATGGGAATTCAACTTAACGACCGATTTACCATATACACACTACAGTTTGCTGACGACCAAGTAATTGTGGCTAATGATAAAGAAGACATGGAGTATATGATGAGAAAGTTAACAGAAGAATACCAAAAGTGGGGATTAACAGTGAACGTGGACAAGACACAGTACGTATGTATTGGAAACGAATCCAGTGAGTTAGTACTAGAAAATGAACAAACAATATCTCCATGCAATGAGTATGTATGGGTGAATTTCTGAAAAAGTGTATATATGGAGCCACAAATTTTGGTTTGAATTTTATCCATTTTTTTAAGATATATATTTTTTTGTAAATGCACTTAGGCCACTTATTAATACACCGACATGAGCAGCGCGGTATCTCAGCCAGGGAATAAAAAAATAAATAAAATAAAACTTGATCTCCAGGGGAATGTGAAATGCAGCAGGGGAATGTGAAATTAGTGGCTGCTTCTTTAATTTAGAATTTATTTATTCTCTATTTATGCTTGTTTAGGACTTTGGTGAATTTATTTGATATAAGCTGGTTCCTTTTATTTTATAAGTACATACAGATTGTTAATACATACCTACGGCGAATGATGACAGCCGAGTTTTTAAAAAATATTTGGCTCGAGGTAAAACAGATTTAAATAGGCATACATAAATCAGCAAATATATATATATATATATATATATATATATATATATATGTTAAGTATTAAGGTCACTAATTATAAGGTCTTAGCCATATTCTGAAAGAAAGTATAAAAAAATCTGAACTGAAAGTATAAAAAAATTCAAAAGTCAAAATTATGCCAAAATTTGTCAATGATATTTTCTTCTTAGTCAGTTTGAGACAGATACTTATTAAAATGAATTTATATTTTGAACAAGAGAAAATAATGGTATTATATGGGCAATAATAGCTACAGAATAATTGCCGACCACTTTGCTGCTGCGTTCCCAGACCAATTCCATATACATCAAGTCATGCATGCGGATTGTTCACAAGTTCGAAGAAACTGGGAGCGTCGGAAACAGATTTCTATAATTTTAGAAGAACTAAAGAATGCCATCCCTATTGCTTGCGAAGCGATTTCTCCAGAGGTACTTGCAAATTGTATTGTAAGAGTTGTATGAAAGATTGAGATAAGTACTGTTTGGCCGAAAATGAGGAGTTATTTGAACATTTACTTTAATTTTACCTAATCTTTTTTACACCGGTTTTTTGTCAAATAGTTAAATAATAAAAATTATTTCATTTTTATGCATTTATTTTTACACTCTTAAACACATCAGACTCAGTGGGCTGAAATTTTTTCTGGTTTGACCGGCACATAATATTTACAGCAGTACCTTCATACAGGGTTACAATATAATATTTCTTCTCTCTATGTTGCAAAGGCAAACGCATCACCCTGTATTAAGCTAAAAATTAGAAAAATGCGAAAGTTTATTTATCTATTTATGTGTGTATGTTCTTCAATCATGCAAAAACAGCTGAACCTATTAAAATGACAGGTGTCAACTTACAATATTTTTTCAACGAGCAAAGCCGCGAGTTGGCAGCTATAGCATAGTTAATCTAAATATTAATTACATCTATCTATCTTCCTCTAAAATACTCTCTTCAACACACTTAAATATTTTAGTTTTACAAGGTGAAAACTTTGAAAAAGTTATTTTCTATCCTATTAATAGAAATTTTAGAAAGAAAAGTATAAAATGTAAGTAAAACTATGTTATAGCTAGAAATGTGGAAACCCACAAAAAATGCGATAAACACAAACGTTATCGCTTGAAATATGCTAAAATATTTTAACCCTTAAATTATCAGCGTGACAGTACCATAACTATCCTAAGCAATCTCTAATTACTGAAAATGAGCACTTCATAATTATATAATAATTTGTCTCCAGGGGAATGTGAATCAGGGGAATGTGATTTATTTAAAGTAATTAAAATAATATCTTGATTTTCATTTGCAGTAAGTGGAACACCTATCAGTTTTGTTCCTCCCTACCTACATTAGCTAATATAAATGAAAATAAAATAAATTGAAACACTTACCGCATACTTATAGGGGAATGTGAAAAATTTAAATACGCCGTCAATTCGATAAACTAATAAGTGGCCTTAAAAAAACTTTGAAAAGATTTGTACGTTTTAATAATAAAATGACAAAGTAGTGACAGATAACCACCATCTCGAATCTCATTTGTTGTTCTCCACGCCTACGTCGATTAGTAATTTCTCATTAAAGCCGTATACAGGGGAATGTGAAAAATATTGAGGACAAACTTTCAAGGAAAATTGCAATATACTTAACTATTTTTAAACAAATTACGATTTTGTTTTTGTGTAATACAAACATTAATATAAACAAAAAAATAAATATAATTAACCAGGAATAAAATAAGTAGTAATAATTGCTGCTAATAAAATACTTACATGTACTGGGACAGGCCAAATAGCTTAGTTTTAAATTTTCTTTGGCCGTGTAACTTTTAGCACAAAGGAGCTAATTTAAAGTTTTTCTTCGGGTCGTATAGGCAGGAGGTTAGAGTTGATCGATTTGTATTACTCATAGCAATAATGTTATACTACGGGCGATAGTAAATATTAGTATTAAAGGGACACACTTTTGCATTTTTTCAGAAATTTACACTTATACTTGGGTGTCACATTTGATAAGACAGGAACAGACTGTAAAGAATTGGAAAAAAGAATAGTAAAAGCAAAAAAGGTTATTGGATGTCCTAACAGTATTTTATGGAGCAGAGAGATAAAAAGAATGTAAAATTTAACAAATATAAAACAATGGTGAAAAGCACGCTGTTGGAATAGAGACTTGTCGCGTAACAGAAAAATACAAAACAAAAATGGAGTGTCGAAATGGATGCAATAAGAAGATCAATGAGAATATCTAGAATAGATCACATAAGAAAGGAGATCATAAAAGAAAGAATTGGAATCGAGGGAAGCATAACGGATGATATCACTAAAAGGCAACTGATATGGTACGGCTATGTACAACGGATGAACGACGAAATATTACCAAAGCAGGTCCTAGAATGGCAAGCAATAGGTCGCAGAAAAAGAGGGCGTCCTAAACTAGAATGGCAACAGTCAATCCAAAGATCAATGAGTCAAAAAAATCTGACAGAAGATAGGTGGAGAATAGGCGTCGGACAACGTAGAAAAACGTTCTAAACCGACATAGTAGTAGGAATACGTTCTTTATTTTATACATGCAGGGTGATCATTTGAAAACGAAAAAATAGAGTAGCCGAAATAGCCAACATTTTTCCAAAAACATACAATAAATACCCAGAAACGCCCATGTTTTATTTTTAACTGCCACCCTGTGACGCCCAAACTCGGTCAAACTAAATCCACAGCTAAATCCAAAAAAAATATGTGTTGCTTTTTCATGAACCTACCACTAAAAATGCATTTGCCGGATAAACTTCGCAAAGATGACATGGATCAATAAAGGCCATCTAAAATTTTAGAACGGCCTAAGTTTCAAGGCTTTCGGCAGCGTAAATCGGGCGAGAATGATGCAGGATTTAGCTACTTTGGGAATCCCCTCAAAATACATTAAACTTATCAACGTTTCTAGTCAAGGTTCCAGAGCTGTAGTCAGAATAAATAACCAGTTTTCAGAGCCATTTTGTGTAATTTCAGGAGTGAAGGAAGGTGAATGGCGTTATCTTCATTACTGTTTACTCTGGTCCTTGAAGCTTCTGTTAGGATTGTTGACAAGCGAATATACGAGGTGGAATGAAAAGTTTCCGGCCTAGCCTATACCAGGCTCGATTTGCTTTTCTATTCCAACGTGTTGTGTAGCCTTGCTTGTGGTCAGTATACGCTCGAAGTTTAAAGTGAGTGCGTCAAGTAGTTTGTGTCCTGCTTATTTTGAAAGTTTATACACTGTGTCAATTTTAAAAGATGGAAAAAAACGTCGTGATAAAATATTTTCATATCCAGTGGCGGATCCAGAATTTCCAGGGAGGAGGGGCCAAAGTGGCAGCAAACATCGAATATTTTTTTATTAGCGGTTTTTTATAGATCTGAGGTGTAAAATTTAATATATACAGGAGATTTATGGTGCCGCAGGCGAAATTTTTTAAAAAATTAAGTAGAATTTGTGAGAAATTTTAAATAATTGATGCTGCCAAACATATATCAAAGGGTTATCGCCGACGGAAATAAAAGCTGAACTAGATGCTACACTAGGGGAATCTGCTCCTTCCTATACCACAGTTAAAACCTGGGTATCGGACTTTAAACGTGGTCGTACTAGCACTGATGATGCTTCGCGTTCTGGCCAAAAACAGCAACTTCTGAAGAAATGGTGCAAACCATTCACAAACTAATTCTAAAAGATCGCAGATTAAGACTGAAAAAGGTAGCTGAGGCTGTGGGCATATCAAAAGAGCGAGTTCACCATATTTTATGTGAAGTTTTATGTATGAGAAAGCTATCCGCCCGATGGGTGCCGCGTTTGCTTACGCCAGTTCAAAAGCTCGTGCGTCTATCCATTTCAGAGGAGAATTTGGTAATGTCTAAACGTGATTCAGGGGACTTTTTGCGTAGATTTATTACGGTTGATGAAACATGGGTTCCTCATTATACCCCTGAAACTAAGCAACAGTCAAAACAATTGACGGCAAAAGACGAACCAGTTCGAATGAAAGCAAAGGCAGTACCGTCTGCTGGAAAGGTCATGGCAACGTTCTTTTGTGATGCTATAGGGATTCTCCTCATGGATTATCTCGAAAAAGGAACACCCTGGTTTGGCAAAAAAGAAAATTTTGTTTCATCAGGACAATGCACCTTGCCACAAGTCCGCTCTTGTAATGGCTAAAATCCATCAACTAGGCTTTGAACTGTTAAACCATCCACCTTATTCGCCAGACCTAGCCAGATTTTTATTTGTTCCCAAACCTAAAAAAATTTCTTGCTGGAAAAAAATTTTCAGCTACAAACTCCTATTTTGACGAGTTGAATAAATCAGACTTCAGTGATGGCACCAAATCAGTTGAACATCGTTGGGCCAAATGTATTACCTTGAAAGGGGACTATGTAGAAAAATAAATTATTATTTAGTCACTATGGTGGTGCGTTCTATATTAGGCCAGAAACTTTTCATCCCATCCTCGTATTGGCACCAAATCAACACATAGTGTTGTCCTAGTAGAGGAAGATATTTGACCGAAACTCTAACAGTCCAGATATAGAAGCCAAATAATGAGGATTGAAAATAAATGAGTCAAAAACTAAATACATTAACTTCTTAAAAAATAACGAAAGATATGCTCATAATTTTCGGGTACTTGGTTATAGTTTTGAGCAAGTAGACACTAACAAAAGCGAATGAAGAACAACTAAAAATATTTGGAAGAAAAATCCTTCGTAAGATCTTTCGACCAGTGCAAACAGAAGATTCAGCTTGATTCAGACATGTACAGTCAGGGACTTTTCAAATTGCCGTGCTCGAAAATAAAAAATATTCTTATTTAAAATTCAGAAAACTAGTTTAAACCAAAAGAAAAATTATGAACCTTACCTCTGCCTGTACACATACATATTTAGGTCTTTTTAAATGATTAATTTTCACAGAAAAAAAACACCGGCAATTATGACTGCAGGAGGAGAGTAAGAGGGAGGCTACAAGAAAGGATAGACGAAGATGAAAGAAGTTACCGAAGAATCGTACCAGAATGGAGGGCTCTTGTTAATCAGGCTAAAACCCACCAGAAGTAGTAATGCCACTTGAAGAAGAAGACAAAGCCTAAATTTATGTCAGTTATTGGTCATATAATATTGAGATGAATTATTTGGTACTAATCAGTGTTTTTTCTCTCTGCAAGCCAGTTAGACTAACTCGTACATAAATTTTCGAAAAAAGTGACGTTAGGGAATTACAAACTTTCAAAAACGAAATTTAAAATCAGAACAGTACCAAATAAATTAACCGAAAATATAACATAACAAGGTATTGATTTGCAGCAAATTGTCGGGTGAAAAGGGAGCATGTTTTAATTCAAATAATGAAGACCCACAAAACCAGTTAAATTCCGAGTTTAAAAACATTTTGGTTTGGGCAAAGTCTGCCGCCACAGCTGCCGAAAAATTGAGTTATTGGCATATTTAGACTTAGACCTCAAAAGTTAAGAACCACATATATAGGTTCATTTAAACTGTCAAAATAACACAAAAACTTTAAACGTGATTATATCAGTTTCGCAAATAACGGAGTTAGGACCATTTGGCAGAATTTAATTAAAAAAACTACAACTTATAGTCAAAACTATTAACATAACAAAACATTTGTGAGAGTGTCAATTTTTAACAGAAAAGGCTGTTTTTTAAATATCTTTTTGGTCGATTTCTATTTGATGAAAACCGGATGCTAAATCAATATATTCAAATACCGGGTGGGCCAAAAAAAACCGGACAATATTTTTTTCATTATAACTTTTGAACTATACCATCGATTTTAATGGGACAAACTGCACTTGACAGAGAATTAATCGGAGTTTTGAGTAAATATATTTTTTGGTCCGCCGTCTTAAAATCCAAGATGGCGGACGAAATTAAATTCTAGCCTTCAAAGATACTCGTTTATTCTTGTGTTGCGAACATGTTTTAATTGTTTATTTAAATCAGTAACAAAGCTGCATTCTTGCCACGCACAACAAGGTACGAATCAGCAAAATCGGTTCAATGGTTCTAAACAAAATATTTTTGTTTCTACCCTTGTTTTGCATATTATACGATTGTCTTGCCAATCATGTCTGCATTTATGTCCGCCATCTTGGATTTTGAGATGGCGGGCAAAAAAATATATTTAGTCAAAACTCTGATTAATTCTCTAATAAGTGCAGTTCGTCCCATTGAAATCGATTGTATAGTTCAAAAGTTATAATGAAAAACAAATTGTCCGGTTTTTTTTTACCCACCCGGTATGTCAAAATATTGACATTCACTTAACTTTTTGCCTTGCGCTGATGAGTCTTTAGTTGCTAAAAGTTAACCGTTTTGTTTTTCAAATTCCCACCTCGGAAATCGTGAACCAAATAAAACTACGTCAAACTGGCTTCCATATTAGGTTTGGTGTTAGTTAGTTAAATCCAACGAATGGTTTGGTCTATTGCACATATATTTGTCGATCCGTAGGATCAATTAAAATAAACAATAAATAAAAAACTATGCAATTCGTAAACACACAAATATATCACTTTTTATCAAAAATGGTAAATTTGTGTGGTGTATATTCCGTGTCAATATTTAACTTAAGAGTTTACAGAATATTTTCTATTTTTACGATCTCTTTTTTGGTTCTTACCTTAAACTAAGCAATATAACAGTAATATATTGAGTAAAGGCAAAAACGGTATTTTTTGTATAATTTAGAACTAAAATATAGGCAAGGTACATGACTTAAAAATGGGAAGAAAAAATTAGTAGACTTCTTCTGCTCTTTGAACTCTTGGGTATAGCTAAAAAAAAATATAAAAAATTATTTTTACAAGCTTTTATTTAGCTTCAGATGTTCTGTCTATCTAACTAAGTATCTATCAAATCTTGTGAAGCGTTTTTAACACACTTCCCATTATCCGATTTCGATGAAATTTGGTACACACATAGTGGTCCCATGACAATACAACACTAAGAAAAAAATATCCTCCCACCCCTACCCCCACCCCTTCTATAGAAAAATGTGTTTTTGACACACTTCCCGTAATCCGATTTGGATAAAATTTGGTATACACATAGTGGTCCGATGATAATACAACAACAAGAAAAAAATATCCTCCCACCCCTACCCCCACCCCCTTCCATAGAAAAATTTGTTTTTGATACACTTCCTGTTATCCGATTTGGATGAAATTTGGTATTCACATAGTGGTCCGATGACAATACAACATTTAAAAAAAAATATCCTCCCACCCCTACCCCCATCCCCTTCCATAGAAAATGCGTTTTTGACACCCTTCCCATTATCCGATTTGGATGAAATTTGGTATACATATAGTGGTCCGATGACAATACAACATTAAAACAGAAAATCCTACCACTCCTACCCCCACCACCATCTATAGAAAAATGCTTTTTTGACACACTTCCCATTATCCGATTTCGATGAAATTTGGTATACATATAGTGGTCCGATCATAATACAACAATAATGAAAAAATGCGTTTTTGACTCACTTCACTTCAAATGACTTTTATAAAATTTGGTTTATGCATAAAGGTCCGATGGCAATACAGCCCAAACATTTCTATCTCTACCCCCACCCTCTCCTTCCCCCAATAGAAAAATGAGTTTCCAAACAACTCACGATCAGCGATTTCATTATAATCTAGAATAACCTCTTCTGTTCTGTTACTGAACAAATATTTTCATTTAAGAGTAGATAGCTGAGACTAAAAAGTAAAAAATAAATTGGAGAAAAAGTTTTTTTAAGTCACAAGCTTTTATAAAATGTACTAAAAATTAAAAAATTATTTTATAACATTCTAATATTATCATAATAATAAAAGCATTTTTGACACCCTTTCTATTATCCGATTTGGATGAAATTTGGTATACATATAGTGGTCCGATGACAATACAACATTGAAAAAAAAATCCTACCACTGCTACCCCCACCCTCATCTATAGAAAAATACGTTTTTGACACACTTCCCATTATCCGATTTGGATGAAATTTCGTATACATATAGTGATCCGATGACATAACAATATTAAGAAAAAAATATCCTCCCACCTCTACCCCCACCCCCTTTCATAGAAAAATGAGTTTTTGACACACTTCCCATTATCCGATTTGGATGAAATTTGGTATTCACATAGTGGTCCGATGACAATACAACATTTAAAAAAAAATATCCTCCCACCCCTACCCCCATCCCCTTCCATAGAAAATGCGTTTTTGACACCCTTCCCATTATCCGATTTGGATGAAATTTGGTATACATATAGTGGTCCGATGACAATACAACATTGAAAAAAAAATCCTACCACTGCTACCCCCACCCTCATCTATAGAAAAATGCGTTTTTGACACACTTCCCATTATCCGATTTGGATGAAATTTGGTATACATATAGTGATCCGATGACAATACAACAATAATTAAAAAATGTCCTCCCACCCCTACCCCCCACCCCCTTCCATAAAAAATGCGTTTTTGACACACTTCACTTCAAATGACTTTTATAAAATTTGGTATATGCATAAAGGTCCGATGGCAATACAGCCCAAACAAAAAATATATTTCTACCTCAACCCCCACCCTCTTCTTCCCCCAATAGAAAAATGAGTTTCCAAACAACTCACGATCAGCGATTTCATTATAATCTAGAATAAACTCTTCTTTATTTATTATTTTAAAAAATTTTGTTAAATGACCTCAAGCAATATAATATTTCAAGTTTGAGACAAATCGGTTAGTAAATAAAAAAATCCGCCATTTTGGATCCGCCATTTTGATTTTTGTAAGTTTGAGTAAAAAATGTTGTTAAATGACCTCAAGCAATGTAATATTTCAAGTTTGAGACAAATCGGTTAGTAAATAAGAAAATTCGCCATTTTGATTTTTTTAAGTTTGAGTAAAAAATGTTGTTAAATGACCTCAAGCAATGTAATATTTCAAGTTTGAGACAAATCGGTTAGTAAATAAGAAAATCCGCCATTTTGGGTCCGCCATTTTGATTTTTGGATCCGCCATTGTTGTAATAAAAAACGTAAATTGTAATATTACCAGGTTACCAAACACTACAACTACCAAGATTCAACAGTCGACTTAATGGATTTAACTTTACTTAACAATAACAAATTTCAAATAAATTAGTAAAAAAAATCACAAGCTTTTATAAAATGCACTAAAAATTTAATAAAAGCGATGGCCGACTGATGGAAATTTTGACGATGTTAGCACAATAAGATATCCGTATCAATTAAATATCACTATTTGCAAGAATCAATCTGCAGAAAAATGCAGAGGTAAATAAATAAAGAAGAGTTTATTCTAGATTATAATGAAATCGCTGATCGTGAGTTCATTTTTCACATCACTCATTTTTCTATTGGGGGAAGGAGAGGGTGGGGGTAGAGGTAGAAATATATTTTTTGTTTGGGCTGTTTTGCGGACCTTTATGCATATACCAAATTTTATAAAAGTCATTTGAAGTGAAGTGTTTTAAAAACGCATTTTTTATGGAAGAGGGTGGGAGGACATTTTTTCATTATTATTGTATTGTTATCGGACCACTATATGTATACCAAATTTCATCCAAATCGGATAATTGGAAGGGTGTCAAAAACGCATTTTTCTATAGATGAGGGTGGGGGTAGGATTGGTAGAATTTTTTTTTCAATGTTGTATTGTCATCGGACCACTATATGTATACCAAATTTCATCCAAATCGGATAATGGGAAGTGTGTCAAAAACGCATTTTTCTATAGATGAGGGTGGGGGTAGGAGTGGTAGGATTTTTTTTTCAATTTTATATTGTCATTGGACCACTATATGTATACCAAATTTCATCCAAATCGGATAATGGCAAGGGTGTCAAAAACGCATTTTTCTATAGATGAGGGTGGGGGTAGGAGTGATAGATTTTTTTTTTCAATGTTGTATTGTCATCGGACCACTATATGTATACCAAATTTCATCCAAATCGGATAATGGGAAGTGTGTCAAAAACGCATTTTTCCATAGATAAGGGTGGGGGTAGGACTAATAGGATTTTTTTTTCAATGTTGTATTGTCATCGGACCACTATGCGAATACCAAATTTCATCCAAATCGGATAATGGCAAGTGTGTCAAAAACTTATTTTTCTATAAAAGGGGGTGGGGGTAGAGGTGGGAGGATATTTTTTTCCTAATATTGTATTGTCATCGGATCACTATATGTATACCAAATTTCATCCAAATCGGATAATGGGAAGTGTGTCAAAAACGCATTTTTCTATAGATGAGGGTGGGGGTAGGAGTGGTAGGATTTTTTTTTCAATGTTGTATTGTCATCGGACCACTATATGTATACCAAATTTCATCCAAATCGGATAATGGGAAAGGTGTCAAAAACGCATTCTCAATGGAAGGGGGTGGGGGTAGGGGTGGGTGGATATTTTTTTCCTAATATTGTATTGTCATCGGATCACTATATGTATACCAAATTTCATCCAAATCGGATA
The DNA here is from genome assembly GCA_963576565.1 of Aspidapion aeneum. Classification (NCBI taxonomy): domain Eukaryota; kingdom Metazoa; phylum Arthropoda; class Insecta; order Coleoptera; family Brentidae; genus Aspidapion; species Aspidapion aeneum. The sequence continues at coordinate 74,920,043 of OY755039.1, read as the reverse complement.
ATGGGAAGTGTGTCAAAAACGCATTTTTCTATAGATCAGGGTGGGGGTAGGAGTGGACCACTATGTAAATACCAAATTTCATCCAAATCGGATAATGGGAAGTGTGTCAAAAACTCATTTTTCTATGAAAGGGGGTGGGGGTAGAAGTGGGAGGATATTTTTTTCTTAATATTGTATTGTCATCGGATCACTATATGTGTACCAAATTTCATCCAAATCGGATAATGGAAAGTGTGTCAAAAACGCTTCACAAGATTTGATAGATAGTTAGTTAGACAGAACATCTGAAGCTAAATAAAAGCTTGTAAAAAATTGCGTAAAGGATTTTTTAAACATGTTTTTATATAAATAATATAATTTATTTTTCATCTACACATTTTATCAAAAAAAAAAAATTTAGTCCGGCGCCGAGTTGGCCGGCGCTCAGTTGGCGGCGCCAAGTTGGCCTGGCGCCCAGTAGGCCCGGCGCCCAGTAGGCCCGGCGCCCAGTTGGCGGCGCCCAGTTGTCCCATTCCGAAGTAAATACATGGGGATTTCGCAAACAGGAAGAGATACAATTTTGGTTAAATAAACGCGATTCCAAGCCCAATCAGATGATGTATTGAAATTAAAATATCTACAGGGGATTTCAAAATATCGAATCAAAACTTAAAGTTGTGTTTTTCGTATAAATATCTCCGCCACCTTTTAAACAAATTTTATACAATTTAGTAGTTTTGTATAAGCAACTACAACCAGTTGAATGACGTTAACGAATTGTTTCCATGCTTTCTAGTTTTTTTTGTTACCATAACCAACTATAGAGCATAAAAAGAGCTTTTCAACCATATAACTATCATTAGATCGTGGAAAATATAAATTTATTAAAAAAACTTTTCACTTAGTTGGCTGTGAAACAAATGTCGTAATTGTGTTTGTTGTCATACCTATACACATAACTATCTAAAAAATATTTGTTTTGTAATTTGACTTTTTTTACCTTTTGCCAAAAAAAATTAAATTTCTTAAAATGTATCTGTTGTTTATGATACTAAAGTTAACAACTGAAACATTATTTATGAATAAAACCGATGACAAAGCGTTAAAATTAATTTAAAAGTGTTTCATTTTTAAAAATTCAAAATTTATTTATTGCAGAAAGCCTATAGCTGTACAATATTTTCCCCCCTATAGCTAAAAACAATCCATAATTAAAGAAATAAAGTTGATTTTTTTTGTTTTAATAGTAAAGTTGGAAAAAAGGTTTATATTTTCAGTTATATATTTTAGTGAATAGTGTACTGATTCTAGCAAATAATTTTTTAAAGCAATTTTACATTTAAATCTTTTATATTATTTGGTAGTCTATTGTAAATAGTTTTTCCCAGATGAAAAAGGAAGTTCCTGGTAAGTGCCGACAGTGGCCTAACAGTATACAAGTGATTTTTTGTCCTTGTATTATATTGATGTAATTCGCATCTTTTTTGAAAGAATCCCTTCTGGGTGTAACTGTGAATCAATGTTAGAGATTCATATATTTATTTTATTTATTTATTTATTTATTTATTTATTTATTTATTTATTTATTTATTTATTTATTTATTTATTTATTTATTTATTTATTTATTTATTTATTTATTTATTTATTTATTTATTTATTTATTTATTTATTTATTTATTTATTTATTTATTTATTTATTTATTTATTTATTTATTTATTTATTTATTTATTTATTTATTCATTTATTTATTTATTTAAAAAATATTTTATACAATACCCCTTCACACATGATAAATAACAAACAAATCAAATTACATAATTACTTATTGATTAACTGCTGCGCACTTTTAGATCTATAATTTTTTTAAATTTCTTATAGCTAGTCAATATCAAATAACATCAAAAACTGTAAGAATTTTTAGGGATTTAAAATATGATTGGCAGGATGTTAAATTAGAGATCTTTGCTTTGAGGTGAATTGCCCATTTTTGTAGTAAAAAAACTAGCTGCATGCTATAATTCGCAGAGTAACCCCAAAAGAGAATGCAATATCGTACATGCGACTCAATTGCAGCTTCTTGATTTAGGGTCTTCCTTGTTACTTTTATTGCATAAAGGCTTAAAGCATAATTTTTTTAATGTGTTGTTATATTGTGTCACCCATGATAGTTTATGATCAACAGTAATACCCAAAAATGTATATTCTTTAACACTTTGGATAGCTTGGCCCTCTATTTGAAGATTTAGTTTTGTTCTGTTTGAAATACCATATGTTTAGTTTTACTTAAATTTAGAGCCAACTTATTAGCATCGAACCACCCTTTGATCTGCTCAAGGTCCTCATTCATCATCCTCTCCAACTCCTCTTTGTTATTTGATGACCAAGTGTCATCTGCAAAAAACGTAAAAATACCTTGAATAGGAAGATCTGAAAGGTCATCGAGGAAGAGAAGAAAAAGAATGGGACTCAGAACAGATCCCTGAGGTACACCGCAAGTCATTGAAGCAAGAGAAGATCTAATCACCCCACCTCTGTCCCTTACTGTCGTAATTTGTCTTCTATTTACAAGATAGGACATAAACCACTGCAAGACCCTGCCACGAAAGCCGTAAAATTCCATTTTGTGCAGCAGTGTACTGTGATCTACGCAATCAAAGGCTTTTGCGAGATCACAGAACACCGATGCTACAAAAGACTTATCCAATTTTGAGTATACTTCTTTTAGGAAGTTGAAAAAGCATCTAGTGCCTTTTTTATTTTGAAAGCCAAATTGTTTTTTGGAAGGAAGTTTGATTTTTTCAAAGTAAGATAACATTCTAGATTTTCTATTTTTTCGAAAATCTTTAATATAACCGGTAAGAGGGGGTCTCCCCCTTTTGGAAAAGGCACCACTATTGCAGTTTTCAGGTCGGTTGGAAAGTAGCCTTCACTAAAAGATTCATTTATGATGTAACTTAGAGCTTCGCAACAGTTTTCTGGAAATTCTTTAATAATTTTAACAGATAAGCGATCTATACCATGAGAGTTTTTGTTCTTTAGTTCTTTTATTGTTTTTATTACTTCTTCAGTCGAGGTGGGCAAAAATACAAAGCTATTTATTTCATTAATTCTTTTCTTTTTTAGTAAATTATTAAGATCTATTTTTGACTTTATGTTCTTTGTAACAGAGGCTGCTGGGGGTGCAAAATGAGTATTTAATGTGTTAGCCATTGCTAGTGGTTCTTTGATGATAACAGAATTCACTTTAAGTTCAATATTTTTTGTTTGCTGTTTTTTGTCTACCTGATAATTTATTTATTATGTTCCAAGTTTCTTTTTTGTTATTTTTTGCTGTTTCAATTTGATTTTTATAAAATAAAGATTTGGCTTTCAAAATAATTTCTTTTAGGATAAATTTATATTTTTTAAAGTAATTAATGAAGCCTAAATTTGGCAATGTAGGATAGCGAGCGTTTGTTTCGACATGACATTTTTATTGCACTTGTAATGTACTGTATAGACTGCAAGTTTCGTTTAGTTTTCCAGGGAAAGCAAGTTTCTACGACATTGTTTACAGACTGTTGAAAAAACGCACATTTTTCATTTAAAGGAACATGCAAAAGTGCCGTCCAGTCTATTGTCGACAATGTCTTTCTGAACTTTGCTTTATTTTTTCCAGAAAAAATTTGAATTTTCTCAGGAATCTTATCAGTAGTCTCATTTAGCGAAATTTGTATATTTGCAACTTAAATCAGTGTTAATTGTTTCAACTTTTGTTTCAGAAAGAAAGTTAGTGCAAAAGTAGTCGATCATGTTTGCACTATTTTTTGTAATGCGAGTGAAAGAGTTTACATGCATTTTTATATTATTTGCCAGAAATATACATTTTAGTTGCAACATTTGGGAAGTTTTAAGATATTGATTTATATTTAGATCACCAGTAAGAACAATATTTGCTTTGGGGGCAAGTTGATGAGGATCTTATTTAAGTTTTCGTAAAAATTTTCAATATTTGCTAAAGGTGATCTATAGATACTTAAGATGTAAATGTTGTTGGGTTTTAAGTTTACACAGTCATTTTAAAATTTCTATCACTGTTTAAATTATTAAATCTATTTATAATTTCAAAAGTAAGACTATTTTTGACAAGTATACCCGCATTTTTCATAGTAGATTTGTTATAAATAACTTGTTAGCCAGTGTTCCGTTAGACAAACTATTTCTGAAAAGTCCATGTCTGATAACAGTACGTCTAGTTCATCCATTTTGTTTCTAGCACTTTATATATTTAAAGCAAATATTGAGAGTTCAAGTTTTTTTGTATTTTTTTGTTCATTTTAATAGTTCCTGTAGGAGTTTTTGTGATAAGATGGCGTTCTGTGGAATCGGTATGTTGAAGTGGGGGGCATAACTTCTCCTCGAAAAAACCGAAATTTCTTAACCACAACACCGTCTGGTCAGTTTTCCCGTTCCATAAATTGATTTTGTAAGACGGGATCAATATCTACCTTAAAGCTGCTATACTGCTCTAATTTAACTTGTTGCTGAGTTATGGTAAATTCATATTTATTACCCAATAAACTTGTGTGGTGGTGGTCTTGTAATGTATCCTCTGTGTTTGACTGATCCAACCTGCTAACAAACATACTCAGCGGTATTTATTAAGATGGTTTAAGGTTTAAGTTTAACTTTTAGTTTATCTTTTGTGAAACGTTTTAACTGAATTTCTTTTAAACTTAATAAAAGTTAATAGAATTTTGGACTAATTATAACTACATAGGTTATATCGCAATGAAAAAAAACCGGTTTAAATAAGAATCTGCAAGGATTTCGTAAAAAAATTGAAAAAACGGAAAAGAAATGGTTTAAACTATAGGTTTAAGTTTGTAGGGAACGAGGTTTAATTGAAAATGCAGCGATATTTAAGTGAATTACTTACATTTTTCAATTTACACGTACTTCCCAAACTTGACATTGTCGGAAAATGTGTTCTAATATCGTAATTTTTATTATATAACTTGCACAAACAAAACGAAACTGAATTTTTTTTAAATAAATTTATTAAAATGACGTAAAAGTGACTTGACTGACACTTGCTGGTCTAAGTACTGGGATAGGGCTGTCTAACAAAACATATGATCAAATCCAAGATGTCTTCCATGGGACAAACAAACCGATTTCCCATAAGCCGTAATGTTAACAAAAACGTAAATTTTACAAAAACGACAAGAGCTTTAGTCTCAAAAATTAATCAGTTTTAAGAATAGATCCTTTGTGCATATGAGAAAAATGCGTTTTTCTTAAAAATATTAAACTAAAGCGAGAAAATCTGAAATAAAAGGGACCATGTTTTCTTAAAAAAGTAGGTTATGTTTTTGTTTATTTTGTTTTTTTTAAAACTTTATTTCTAGTTTTTTCACTTATTTTGAATTATTACATGGGCGCACCAAGGGGGCGGGGGGCTAGGGGGCCGGACCCCCCAAACCACATATTTTTTTAGATATTTTCCATATATTTCATGAGTAAACAGAAAAAATAGCATAAAGTACATCATGAGACCTCTGGGGCGCCCCAAAGGTTTTTGAAGTTTTTTGACCAATGAATCAATGAACTATCAGCCCAAGGTAGGGGAAAGTAGTTCTATTCAAAGAGCTCACTTCAAGGCTCACTTAACAGAGACGAAATTGAAATAGACTAAACTTTTCTCATCAGATTCAGGTTTTCTATTAGGATCTTTTGTTGTACTTGACTAAACCTTTTGCTAAGTAATAGGCCTTCTATAGAATTAAACTGTGAAAAATATTTCACTATGATTTTTAGGTTTAGACAAAGTTTAATCACGGATCATCTTAACAAAGGTGATCCGTGGTTTAATTGTTTTAACCCTCCAGTAGTAAAATGAAAAAGAGGCACAACTTATAGGTAGGTCAGTCCAACAGATCAATATGCACATATAAGTTCCAACCAAGGTTGGTCAAGCAAACTTCTAATAAGTACTTTACAAAATATGTTTATTTAAAAAAATATAAGTAAACATTATATAAAAAAAAAACTTGCAAAATTAAAATACAGTTTTTTCTTGTCATTGGCCTCACACACCGTACATCACCATATGATTTTCCATGAACTATAATACATAGGGCTTAAGTACTGTAAAATTCATCAGCTCACAACAGTAAGTACTGTTCAAATTTTACAACAGTACAATATTCGCTGTTGTATTACTACTGTTACTATTACTTTTATTACTGTTTTTTTGTAACAATATTTGCTCAATTATGTATCTAAAAGTTTATGCAAATAAACATATACTCTACTCTACAATTGGGCGTAACAGCATATGACCCATTAGGAGTATTAGAACCCAAATTTTTTTGAGAGAAATTGAAAAAAATATCTGAGAGAACTTATTTGTTTTTCTTGTGGTTATCAAAGTCAACAAAGATTACTTTTTTATCCATCTATTATTAATGATGGCAAAAAAATTTTTTTTGCTAATAAGCTCAGTACAGTACCGGAGAAATTTCACAACAGGACTTGTAGTAGGTCCAGTCAGATACTATACAAATTTTACGGTGTACAAGTTTTAGGTGTCAAAAAGCATGGAAATAAAGGAAAATTTGCACCAAAATAGTTTAAGATAAAAAGAGGTTTGAGTTAGGGAGACTGTCAAACTCACCAGTTTATTCTAAACTGTTTTGAGGTCTGTAAAATAAATATTTATTAAAGAAAAAGAAACTTTGATGATACAGGACTTCACTCGACACTATACAGGACACTACACTACCAAAAGTTTATTTAAGGTTCTGTAGGATGGTGTACAAATTTGGTTCAGCTCATTATTCACACTTTAACCTCATATTGTTTTCCTTTTCTTTCTTTTCGGGACCCTTTTTTCAACCACCATTTTTAAAATTTTTCAACCGTTTTGAAACAATGGATGAATGGATATTCAGGAGAGACCCAGTCATGATCATTTCTGTATTGTATTGCCTAGAATAGTAAAAAAATCATAGTGAAATATTTCTTACAGTTTAACACAATTCTATGTTACACTTCTGCAAAAGGTCCACTCAAGCACAAAAAAAGATCCCAATAGAAAATGTTGCCAAAATGGCAGTTGCACATTTATCCAAAACAAACCTGACAAAAAACTTTCGAATATTTCAATTTATCCTCTGTTAAGTCAGGTAATAGAGCACTTATCCACTTTCTTTTCGCTTCTTTGAGCTGATACCTAGTTCATTTAAATCAAGATGATTTTTTAAGGTCAAAATACTTGGCATTCCATCAAAACTAACATTATCAAGCTCTCCCCAGCTGCCACAATTCATAACAGCACAGAAACTAATAATAATGATTCAAACTGAGTAAAAAACTGGAAAAAAAGTAAAAAAAAACAAAAGTAAATAAAAACATAACCTGACTTTTGAACAAAACATGGTCCCTTTTATTTGAGATTTACTGGCTTCAATTGATTTTTTTTAAGAAAAACGCATTTTTCCCATGTGTACAAAGGTTCAATACTTAAAACAGCATCTTTGTTGTAAGTTAAATCGTTTCACTTTTTTTAAAAATTACGTTTTTGTTAACATTGCGGCTTATGGGAAAACGCTTTGTTTGTCCCATGGCGACCATCTTGGATCGAAAAACAGCTGATCGTGACAGTTCGTTAGACAAGCTAATTGTCATCTGCTGTCATCTCGCTGCACGTACTTCTTAAATATATCTGTATGGCTAGAGCGTATTAAAACCATTAATGGAAAATGACTTCTACAAAGCGTTCATATTGGATTCAATTGAACACAAAATGGATTAAAAAAGCCAGTGACGTATATAAGGGGGGGCCCCCTTAAGCTAATAGTTTTTTTTTAGAAATTTTTCACATTAAGCTAATAGTTTTTTTAGAAATTTTTCACATATTTCATGAATACAAATATAAAATACGGCCTTATGGGGTCTCCCCCCACCCTCTAAACTGTCTCGGCCCCCTAAAACCTTTTTCCAAATACGCCACTAAAAAAAGTAAACGCTTTCAATAAAATTTATATTTATATTGAGTTGATTTAGGGTGGAATTTATAGTCGAGCCTTAAGGTCGGACGTTTGCGGGGCGTCCTCAAAGATTTCTCAGCGTTTTCATTTTATAAAGCTTTCCTTAAGAAAGGTTGAGTCAAGGAAGCGAATGAGCTGGCTACATTGACATTTATATTAATTTTTGATATTTATGACATCTTTTAACAATTTCAGCTAATTTATCAAGATTGGTTTAAATAACAGTTTTTAGCTGTGATAAAAGTTTCGCTAGAACGAAAAAGTATGATTGTGAAGAATGGTTTAAAACTACAAAAACTCCTACGAAATAAAAAACACATGGATGGAATTACCTACTTGAAAAAACAGGGGACAACAAAGGCCTGAAAGAAAATGAATTTGATGATCAAGAAATTTATATAGAAAGCCTTTTCAGTATCATGAAAAAGCCAAATTAATGTTTTAATGCAGTTGAATATTTACTTCAAATATCATTTGTACGAAATCTGGTTAAGTTAAATGTTGTATTTTATGTTTATATGTATTAAATGTTTTATCAAAATTAAATACAATTTTTTGACTTCTATAAAATATTTCTTTATTTGTTAGATAATAACTTTTTTGAAACTTTTCCAAATAGGTATTTGGTGGTTAGTATACAATCCAACATTTTTTTGTTTAGAAAAATAAATAAACTCGCGGATCCAAAATGGCGGATCTTCCCATTTATGAACCAATATGCATCAAATTCGGAACTTTGCGATCTTTAGGTCGCTGATTATTATTTTTAACTTAAGCTAAAAAAATCAAAATGGCGGATCAAAAATGGCGGACTTTCACATTTCTGAACCAATATGCATCAAATTCGGAACTTTCGGGTGTTCAGGTCGCTGATTATGATTTCTAACTTAAACTTTAAAAAAATCAAAATGGCGGATCCACAATTGTGCCTTCCTATTTATAAACCGATTTACCTCAAACTTGAAACGTCGCGGCGCTTAAGGTAACTCAATACAATTTTTGACTCAAATTTAAAAACATGATAATGGCTGGTACAAAATGGCGGATTTTCCCATTTATGAACCGATATACATCAAACTCGGAAATTTGGGGTGTTTTAGGTCGCTGATTATTATTTTATTGTTCATTGTTACAAGTGATTTAGTAGCACCGCGGTGGCACACCGGCCTTTATCAGGCCAGCAGACATAGTTTTTAGCACAAAATATATAGCATATACTTTTAAAGCAATGCATTTTTTTAAACTTTTTAGTACAAAAAAAATTAAATTAAAAAAAAATTAAACTTTTTTTACAAAAAAATTTGGACTTTTAAAGCAAAATATTTTGGTATATTGGTTCATAAATGGAAAACTCCGCCATTTTTGATACGCCATTTTGATTTAGTTTTAGTATAAGTAAAAAATAATAATCAGCGACCTGAAAAATCTCAAAGTTCTGAGTTTGATACAAATCGGTTTATAAATGGAAAAACCCACCATTTTGTATCCGACATTTTGATTTATTTTAAGTTTAAGTTAGAAATCATAATAAGGGACCGGAAACACCCCAAAGTTCCGAATTTGATGCATATTGGTTAACAAATGGGAAAGCCCGCCATTTTTCATCCGCCATTTTGATTTTTTTTAGTTTTAGTTAAAAATAATAATCGGCGACCTGAAAGATCGTAAAGTTCCGAGTTTGATGCATATCGGTTCATAAATGGGAAAATCCGCCATTTCGAATCCGCCATTTTATTTATTTTTCTAATAAAAAAAATGTTGAATTGTATACTAGTCACCAAATACCTATTTGGAAAAGCTTGAAAAAAGTTATGATCAAACAAATATATTATATGACGTCAAGTTAAATAAAACTGTTTAAACAATTAATAGTAATATCGTAAAACAAAAAGTCTCGCGGCGAACTGTCCCCGCGGCGTATTATCCGCGGCGAATTGTCCCCTACGCTACTTGAGACTTTAAGTTTCATTAATATTACAAAATATCTGAAATTTAGGTAGCTACCTATTTATTAAACTGTCTTTATCTATAAGGTTTAAAAATTGATTTTTTCAACATCCCGCTTTAGTTTTTAATCTACCAATTAAGGGAAAAACCATATGGGTCATTCTAAAAATTTGGGACAATATGAGGGGTAAAAGGGTAATCGACCTAAGTTATGAATATTAACACTCTTTTTAATTTACTTGCATGGGATATCGCTTTCTGATAATGTTTAGGTGTGTGGCCAAAAATCTATGTCAAAATTTGAAATATTATTGATAAAAAATAAAAATTCGTGTCCACGGAGTGGAATGGTTTCTCCACGGAGTTGAAATTTCATGTAGTTTAGAATTAATTTAATATTAAAAAAATTCTAAAACTAAAATTTTTGCATGGTATATGTTACTAAAAATGCTGTATTAAGGAGAGCGAAAATAACACATGGGTGGTAAGCTTACTTTTTTAAAGAAAAGAAAGGTTTTCTGTTTTAGTATATAAACAAAGAAACAATAAACTCGTATTTTAAAAATAAACAGGTTTTAAATAGTTTTACTTTACTTAGTTTAAAAATGTATGAAATACATAAAAAAACGCTAAACAGAGGATAATTTATTTTAATAATTTTGCATGCATAACCGTCGTCGCTGTCGTCGCATACAGAACAAGTGAAAAAAGCGTTCTGGCTCCCCTTATTGCACTTGCTACAGATCCATTTAAGACAATTTAGGCATTGAATCCATTCAAGATTAGTATTATATTTAGATTTGATATTGGGGGCTAATTACTATATCATATTATGAGTTATCTTCTTTACGTTGTTGCTTATCAGTTTTTCGAGATTTAAGTATCACTTTTGTTTCTTACTTTTTTTGGAGGTAATTACATCGTTTTTACCTGGATGTGCATTTTATAAACTGTCTTTTAGCCTTGTAGCTTTTGTTCATAGACATAAAATTGGTAAATAGTTGTTTTCTTAAAACTTCTGACTTCCGAAGAAACGGTTTGATCTTTTAACAAATTTTTGGTGTTTGTTAATGGGGAATTTTTCTATTATAATTATTATTATTCTATGTAGTCTTGTTTTGTACCGCTGCATTAATTTTTTGTCCTTCTCGACTATTTTCTATAATGCTTTCAATTTTCTTACAGTGTCTGAGCGCTTCCTTAAAATCCTTTTTCTTCTAGACCTGAGACAATTTCCTTTAACTCTCTGGCACTAGTTTTTTACTTGCACTATGATTTCGTTAGTATTCTTTCTACTTTCTCTAAATCTTTTTTTTCTCTTCTCGATACTTCTCCAATAAGCCTAATTTTGCATTGTTTTTGCCGCTTGTAATATCTTTGTCTTTTCTCCTGCTTTGCCATTTCATATTGCTGATAATCTTTTTTTTGCTGTCTTCGCTTTTCTAAGTCCACCTTTGGTTTCGCCATATTTTTGCTAAAACAAAAATCTATGTAAAAATAATTAATTTTTATGACCGGTTTACTATTATAGTCTAAAATCAGAATGCAGCATGAGTAAATTATTTGTTGATTTTCTCACAAGCACGAAAACAAGAACAGAAACCCTGTATTTAATGCAAAAATGTATACTTTTTTAAAGTTTATTTTTGCTGTTCTTTTAAATAAATACAAAGTCATATAGCTAAATATTAACCCACCCTAGGAGATGACTCTTCAACCCCAGTACAAGTAATTAACAAATACTAGCAATTAATTTAAATTAAAGCGTCTTCTAAGGTTAAAACACACTTTCTACTCCATAGACACCAATCTACTCCATTATAAATGTCCATGGAGCAGAAGTCCATAAAGTAGAATTTTTTTGGAAAAAAATAGTTATATATAGAGTAGAAAACAATAAAAATACGTACCTGCCAACGAGCACTACGACAATCATGACGACCAATCCGCACAAAATTGAGCAATGCTATCATATCGAACGACAAAACCAAACCAAAACGCAAGTGTCAAATAGTCCAGGTCCACGTAGTAGAATTCAAATGTAGGTACACACTTTTCTTAATAATTTTTAATAACTGTTTTTAGTAAATATTTGTTTTTGGCTATAGTATAATAATTATTGACATTTAATCTTTTGATGTAAATGGCTGTTATGACCCGAAAAAAAATTGGTTTTTTTAAATAAAGCAATATTTTTGGCAAAACGTGAGGGTTACAGTCCATGGAGCGGAATTTTGATGCTTTTGGGCTGTTTTTAAAAATATTTTTAAACTGAAAACAAATAATTTAATAAAAGATCCTAACAAAAGGCATTTTATATTATTACCGTAAAATTATAGATTAATAAAAAGTATTCTTGTTTTAATAATATTGGATGGTTACATCAAATTGCCCCAAATTTTGAGAATCATCCATATAGTTGTCTTCCTCAACTAATTATTTAGTTGCATGAAATCTCAAAAGTAACCGTCACAGATTTTTTAAACTAGTGCGCATAATAAGGAAGCGAACTAACAACAGAAATCGTTATTAATTTATATTTGTATTTTAAAAGTATTGAAATAAATAAATAAATAAATAAAAACTTATAATATTAATTTAAAGATTATTTGCAAATAAACAAATCGCGTGTGAGTTTATTTGGATTTTAATCTGAAGATCGTTTTTTTTTATTTTCTTTGTCAAGGCAAATATTGTTTAAAAGCTACATGCTAAAATATAAAAGAGATATGAGAATTTAGTACTAAACGGGTTATCCAGCCTTGTGTACATTGCCCTAAAAAACTCGCTCTAATAGTTAATTGAAGCTAAAAATCGTATAAAATTTTGTCATATCGTTTCTAAATATGATCAAATTTTACATTTTTAACAAATAAATTAACAAAAACGTGATTGTTTTCAAGTTACAATGAGATAAACCACCCCCCGTAGGTAGTTTAAAATTTAGGACGATTTTTAGTCGGAATCCCATGACCTAGGGGTTTAGAGTGACGGAGAAGTCTAAATTAGACAGTTGTAGAAAAATCTGTTTTCCATGTTTTCTTCTTTTTTCCGGTCTATATGGTCCATTTCAAATACTACAAATCGTCTTAAATTTCAATTTTTAGGACATTTTATCGTCCGTACAGGTAAAAATACCAAATCAATTGCGGCCTGTTTCGGCAAAAAATCAATTTTTCCAAACCAATGCACACTTAAATTTTAAACCTAAACCTTAAACTTAAACCAAAACCTAGACTAAAACTTACGCCTTAGTAAATACTGGTGTGATAGTTTTTGTTTTATTATGGCAGCTGATAATTTGTTTTGGCTTTCACGGAGTGTTGGGCCAGTTTGGTTCTGAGAAGCAATAGAGCTTTGAGCTGCTACTGCTTTATTTTGTTGTGATGTATGAGAGAAATAAATGTGGAGTTTGGCAGGTTAATTTTTGCTAGCCAACACCAACACTATGCAGTCATAAGGTCACTCATCGTCAAGCAAGCTTTACAGGTAGCGAAGCTAACGTCAGGGTTTCTATTTTTTGGTTATTATTTTTGACATGTTTTCCTCGGTTTCGCATTGGCGGTTCTGTTTTATTTTAAAGATGTTGTTTTACACAGTATGAAGGTACCTAAACTATACATATTTATGTAATTAGAATTAAAAAGTTATGCTGCAAACTATCTTGAAACTGTATCAATAATAAATAGATCTTTAGACTGTGTTAAAACCACATTTTTAAAATAACAACGCCAATGCGAAAACGAGGAAAACATGTAAAAAATTATAACCAAAAAATAGAAAGCCTGACGTTAGCTTCGCTACCTGTAAAGCTCGCTTGACGATGAGTGACCTTATGCGGTCATCTAGAGCTTAAACCTTGCACAGGTATTAATCGTACCAAGCTCCTCCAGCGTTCTTATGGCACAAAAATAAAGACCCATAAGTTCAATTATTGTCAATTTGCAAATCTTTCCACATTAAATTTAATTGGCAGTATAACTCAAAAAAATTAATTGGCAGACATTTGACAGATAGTTAAGTCGGTATGACAACAAACAAAATGACGACATTTGTTTCATAGCCAACTAAAACTCTTAATAAATTAACATTTTCCATCACGCAAAGATAGGCTTGGTATACACGGTTGAAAAACTCTATTATCTATTTAATGACGTATAAATCCAATATGACGGCCATAGAAATAACAAAGTTGGCTAGGGTTACAAAAAAGACTAGAAGGCCTAGAAAAAAATCGTTAACGTCATTCGGTTGGCCGCAGTTGCGAATACAAAATTACTAAATATTATAAAATTTGTTTAAAAGATGGCGGAGATATTTCAATTTTTCGAAAAACACGATCGATATTTTTAAAACCCCTGTAGATATGTTAAATTTGGATACGACATCTGATTGAGCTTGGAAGAGCGCAACTTTTTTCGCATTTAACCAGAATTGTATCTCTTACCGTTAACGAAATCCCTCCCCATTTAGCTACTTTTATCTGAGAAACCCTTTATAAGAAATACTATCAAGATCTAATTCAATTTTAAAATAAATAAGTACATTGTGGTATTTATGAAGAATAATTTATCTTTTTAGTTAGGTACCCAGTTTTTATTTTTATTATGTACTGTTACAGAACAAAATGATGTCAATAAGCCTTTGCGTGAGAAGGAATAATATAAAAACGTTTTATTGTACCTACGATTCTGTATTACAACACTAACAGTAGATACAAGTTTCCAAAAATTTATACCTATCGCTTGACGGCCTAATTAGTAGGACGTTGCACAGTGGGCTTACGGACCTGATTTCTGGTCAAAATTATAAAAAATGGTTTAATGGGAATATTCTAATAAAATAGTTTTTGAAGTGTTAACTTCTTTAGGCGCGTTTAGCAGTTTTTGTGGGTAGTGAATTGAATTGAGCCGTCAGGCTCGGCTATGTAACGCCCATTCGGGTGAAATCGGCTGGAGTCGATCAACTGTGAGAAACATTCAGCGAGCGATATGATGATGCAGATGGAGGCCAGTACACAGAAGAGTTCGGTTCGGTCCGCTTTGCAGAATATGTTATGGGCCAGTATTATTAATTGCGCCTTGTTGAAGTTTACACTTCAGCACACACAATAATTTTTTTTTACCTCTTTTTATTCAAGAGAAAACTTTATGTGTAATTTTTAGTTTTTAAGATATTACACAAAGTTGATATTTTTTACGAAATCCCCCCTTTATATTATTTGTTTTTTTTAAATATTATTGATTTTTTTATATTTTAATTTGTTTTAGTCTCGGTTTTAGTTAGCCTAGTCGATAAGACTGATATGCTGTGTTCTATATAATTAATATAACACTTGTCTTTCTTGGAAAAAAAATCCCTTTTCAGTAAATTATTAAAATCTCTTATATAGGCAACTTGTGCCAGCAAATTTTAAAGTGTTATTTTTGGGACATACGTACTCTTTTAAAAAATAAAAATTTCAAGAAAACGGTTGATGACGGAAAAAAAGAGTTCTTCCAACATTTTCTTATATATTTATAGAATTTCAGACGTGCCAAACAAAAACCATGGTGTGTGACCTACACAATCAAAATTGACATTAAAATGTACAGCTATAAAATCTACTTAACTACACCATAAAATGATTTCGCAAAATGGGTTTAAACCTAGATCAAATAATTATACAAATACCAATGGCACTTTTTACGCGTTCCTGAGAAAGGAAAAATTACACTTCTAAAAATTAACAGTCGTATAATAAATAAGTTGCGTCAAATAATTCATAGTTTTTTTTCAAGGCCTACTGGACTATCTACCCTTGTTTAGTGAAGGTGTTGAGGAGTTTCAGTATGTTTTTAATTTAACTCTTTTTGGTAAAAAATCAGGTCCATGAGCCCACTGTGCGTTTGCGCGTAAAGCCAAAGGTGAAATTTCTCGATATTTGATTTTTGCTTCTCCCTAGTTTATATTCTTATGTTTATTTATATTCCATTGATTTTAAAGAATATGTTATACTTACTCCCAAGAGATTCCTAGGCACGTATCCTTCCCTATCCTCCAGTTTGGACCACCACCATTCTCTTTCGTTTTCGTCTCCCTTCCGCAAGATGGTAAATTGCTGCCCCGCGCTAAAAGTCAGCTCGTCTGGTTGCTGGGCCGCGTAGTCGAACACCGCGTAGACCAAGCCACCGTTGAGGATTCCTAGCTTTTCCTGAACACCTAAAACAAAAAATGACTTATTTTGAACAAAAATAATCCTTGAGAGCTAGAACTAGATTAAACATAAAAGGAATTTTTCGAGGTGTATCCAAAGACTAAATAAATTCATTTTCGGTCGGTAGTCCTCAGAAAGGGGTCATGGTATCATCAGTACGGTGCAATCAAAATGGATGGACAGGGAATGAAATGAAGATGAAAACTGAAAAGGAAAATTTAAATGTGGATACTCACTTTAGAAAAACTGCCAATTTGCTGTATCAGCTAGGGTAGTCTTGGGTCTGAGACAAAAATCTAACATCACTACGGATACAGCTAAAGCCAATCGTAGTAGGTTTCCTAAGCCCAGGTTTAATATTAAATATAAAAGGAATTTGTCAAGTGTAGTCAACAACTAAATAAATTAATTTTCGGGTTAGTCCTCAGAAAGGGGTCACGGTAGCCGCAGATATATGTTTCCACCTTGTTAGACTTACTCATATTTTTCAGGTTCTTATTTATGGTTTTGAGCAAGTGGAAAAGGTAACATACTTGGGAGTAAACAAAAAAACTCTATTACAGAGGAAATAAACCAGACTATATTCAACGGAAACAAAGTCTTTCACACTAAGTAAAACTGCTCGAGTCAAAGATTTAAGATCTAATAAACAAAAAATCTACACTACAATAATTTGGCCGGTAGTGACATGGGTGCGAATCATGGACACTTACAAAAGCGAATAAAGAACAACTAGAAATATTTAAAAGGTATCCTTTGTAAGATCTTTGGACCAGTGTACAGCGTGTCCCATTTTCGATGGGATTAAATGGGAAACTCGGCTATTATTAAAGATATCAATTTTCTGATTGCACCTTACCGTGCTGTTTTTTTGAATTCTTTAAAATGGTTTAATCAGATTTTTGCTATACGCCGTAGTTTCGCTAATACAGGGAGTTTCTGAAAAAAATATTTTTATTCTGTAAAAACCTTTTTATGGCAACTTTCTTAGAAGAAAATAATGGCGTTGTCAATTTTTTTAAATATTGTTTAGTTTTTGAGATATGGTATTTATCATAAAAAAATTAAATACGGACCTGGATTTTTTTTATTACTAATTTGATTGGTTTCATGCTATTTTTATCACAAAATATTACAAATTTAATATTTTTTTGTTTTAGGTTAAAAAAATATATTCATTATTTAAAAAAAAAATTAATCCAAACCTGGAAATTTCTAACAAAAATATAAATTAAAAATTGCTGGTTCAACGATATTTAGTTTAACTAATTTGATATTTAGTAAATTAAAATGGTTTTACGTTAATTTAAAGATTTATTTGAAATAAAGTCTAGGACAAATACAAAAAAAAAATAACGAATTACAAAAAAGAATAACTAATTTTTCTTTAATGATATAAATGTTCAAACTGACTTCCATTATGTGTAAGACATTGTTGGCATTTTTAAGTAATTTTTCTTAACGCATTTTGTATAAAAATATTTCTGCCGTTTAAATATTGGGATTTTTTTTGCTTAAATAAAGCAGTTAAACATATCAAATTTTTCAAAATCTGGATATGGTCGATTTCTAGCCATTTTAGAATTATTTTGAGTGAGCCATTCACAAAAATAACAAGTAAAATGACAATGTCAATTTCACGCTTTTTTTTCTATGTTGAAGTAAATTTCATGAGTTGCTGTGCTAATATGAAATAATTACTATGATATCATTTTTGTAACTTCGTTTTTTCCTTTATTACTAAATCTTTTAATTAACGTTTTAAATCAATAAACTAAAAATCGTTCAACTAGAGTGTCTTGCAATTTTTCATTTATATTTACGTTGGAAATCTCCAGGTTCGGACTAAATTTTTTTTTTAAATATTAAATATTAAATATATATATAAAAGTTTTATTATTTTAAAATAATAATAGCATGAAACCAATCAAAATAGTAATAAAAAAAATCCAGGTCCATATTTATTTTTTATGATAAATACCATATCTCAAAAACTAAACAATATTTTAACAAATTGACAACGTCATTAATTTGCACTAAAAATGTTACCATAAAAAGGTTTTTATAGAATAAAAATATCTTGCAAAATAAGCGAGATACAAGGAATTATCAAAAATGCAATTTTTTCAAAAACTGCCTGTATTAGCGAAACCACGGGGTATAGCAAAAATCTGATTACACCATTTTTAAGGGCTCAAAAAAAGAGCACGGTAAGATGCAATCAGAAAATCGATATCTTTAATAATAACCGAGTTTTCCATTTAATCCTATCGAAAATGGGACACGCTGTACACAGGTCGGGCGGATACGCATAAATATTTTGAATTAGAACAGCTAATAGATGACGCAAACATCGTGAGATTCATTAAGAACACCTAGAAAATAATTACTGGAGACCTGCAGGAGTAAGACGGAGGTCATGAAAAAGGTGGATAGGGGTGATTCCACAGAAAGTGGTCCTAAGCGGATATTTTAAACATTTTTATAGGTTATCAAAATAAGTCTTAAATTAAAGCCAACAGGTTATGATCTTGAGTAAGGATTTCATATAGTTTTTCTATTTTCCCAAAAAATCCGAAAAAAAAGCATTAAAGTAATTTATATAAAAATATCCATTATTTTAGCTTAAAGATAAACATCTCAAAAAACTGTTTTTCCTTAAGCTTTTGATATTAAACAATAAATTAACCATACCGTAGTACCATATACAACAAATGTACCAATTTTCATGCCAAACTTCGCTTGTTTGTTCTTGGTTTAGCCTAAAAATACATGGCATGATAAACTGTTGTCACACACGTAACGAAAACAGAAATAAAAATGTATAACTCGGAAAATAGACATTAATTAAATGAAATTTTTCTTGTCAAAAGCCAACACATTTATGAGATACCAGAAACAAAATTTTAAAAAATTGCATGTTATAAGTTTTTTTTATCAACAGAAATAAATCTGTCACACACGTAACGAATATTTTAACTTTTGCAATAAAATGCAATATTTTTTAAGTAATAATTTTGTTTATTCAGTTTTCGCCTTAAATGTCTATTATTTGAGTAATTCTAAAAGGAATAGTTTGTGTAGTCATTGGCGTAAATAAAAAACAAAATAATTATATTATTCGTTGTGTTCATCTGCGGAATGCTACTAGACCTAATAATGTTATTCCAGTTAGGCCTAAATTGGCCCTTACTGCTACAAATAACACTGTCGAATTTCAACAAAGTTGTGTAAAATTTACTTAGTACATGGTAACATTCTTATGAAAAAACTATATTTACAAAAAGGTTTGACGTATCTTGAAATCTATATATTTTTAGATCTATGTTTAGAAGAATAAGAGAAGACTTTTTGATATGCTCGGACACAAAAGAAAAGACTTAAAATACCATATTTGTATTTGTTAATTGTCATGATATTCATTATTGATTGGCCTATATTTAAATGTTCAGTTACTGGCCTATATTAGTATCACACACATGTACCCCCACTTGTATTGTAATCTGCACTCTTTTCGATATACGAAAATAAACTCAGTTAAATACCCGACCTTGGTTGTATTACTTTACTCCATAAAACATAACATGGCGCTGCGATTCGCCAGTAATAAAAAGTAAATAAAATTAAAAATACTAAATTACAAAATAAAGTGCGTAAAATGCAATAAAAATTAAGAAAATTAAAGTGAAAAATTCCAAAAAGTTCGTAAGTTTCGCTGAAGTTTAGCGATCGTGAACACAAGTTTTTCGTAAATTGCAAAAACCTGCGTCACAAAAATGGCAACCGGAATTATACCGCCGTCCGCCATGGACTTCAACAACTCTTCATTGGATGAAAGTTGGACATTTTTCAAGCAAAAATTTGATTTGTACATCAAAGCCACCGATTTAAGCAAAAAGGCAACCGAGACAAAATGTTCCATTTTATTGAGTTGTATTGGTGATGAAGCTTTGAAGGTCTATAATCAGTTCGAGTGGCAAGAAGAGGAAAACAAGCTAGATCTTGAAACTGTCGTGAAAAAATTCGAATTAGCTTTTAAACCTGAAAAAAATGTCACATATGAACGACACATATTTTTTCTAAGAAATCAAGGACAGTCAGAAAATATTGATTCTTACGTCAAAGTTTTACGACAGCTAGCTAGCACATGTGAATTTGAAAACTTACGTGATAGTTTAATTCGAGATAAGCTTATTTTAGGTATTTTAGATACCCATGTAAAAAAAGACTTGCTAAAAAATAAAAACTTAACTCTTGAAAATGCGATTTCTGTGTGTAAACTTGCCGAAAGGACAAAAATTCAAATGGAATCATTGACAAATGATGTGTCATTTATGTCACTTAATAAAGTAAGTGCTCGTGAAAAGCCATCCACGTCAAATTATGACGGGAAAAGCGGTAATTTTTCTCGACAAAAATATAAAGTGCGCGAGAAAACTGTACAAAAATACCGAGATCATAGTCATGATCGTAGCAAATCACGCTCACGTCACTACAAAAAGCGACAAGAAAAAAGACAATTTGTATGTAGAAACTGTGGAAATAAACACGGTTTAAACGAATGCCCCGCATATGGAAGAAAATGTCAAAAATGTGAAAATTTACATCATTTTGCCAAATTTTGCAGGTCTGTAAAGCAAATTACATCTAAAAATACAAACTTAGATTATTCTTCTTATTCGTCTTCCGAGTACGATTCTGATTCTGATAATTATCACATTGAATACATTGCAAAAATTAATTTAGTACAAAAGTCCGATTGGAATATCAATTTAAAATTTGAAAATCAGGCTAGTATAAATTTCAAACTAGATTCAGGTGCTGAAATAAATGCCCTTCCTGCAAAATTTTTAAAATCAATAGATTTACATAAAAATAATCTGTTACCAAGTAATTTAAAAATATCCACCTATACAGGTTCAAAAATTGATATTTTAGGAAAATGCTCTCTCTTGTGCGAATATAAAAATTTTAAAGATTATATAACTTTTTATGTGGTTAATAATGAATTTTCACCCGCCGTTTTGGGCAAAGACGATTGCGAACGTCTAAATTTACTAAAATTCGTAGGCTCGGTAAAAACTGATAACAAAATAAAAAATAAATCAGAAAAATGCAAACATTCAGACAAAAATCAAAATATTAACTATTCAACAATTTCAGAAAAATACAAAGACGTTTTTGAAGGCTTAGGAACCCTTAAATGTCAAAAATATCACATAAATATAGATTCTTCAGTAAGACCCGTAATAAATCCACCCAGAAAAGTCCCGTTTGCTATTCAAGACAAATTAAAATCACTTTTAAAAGATCTTGAGAAAAAACAAATAATAGCGAAAGTAAATGAACCTACAGAGTGGGTCAATAGTTTGGTTTTAGTTCACAAACCTTCGGGTGACCTTCGCATTTGCATCGACCCCCAGACGTTGAATAAAGCAATTATCCCCGAAAACTACCCTTTAACTTCAGTCGACGAAATAATGTCAAAACTGTCAAATGCAACCATTTTTTCAAAACTTGATGCAAGTCAAGCTTTTTGGCAAGTACCCCTTGATACAGAAAGTTCATTTAAATGCACTTTTAATTCACCCTTTGGCCGCTATCGTTTTCTGCGCATGCCCTATGGCATAAAACCAGCCTCTGAAGTATTCCAAAAACTGATAAGACAACATTTTGAGGATATTGAGGGCGTGACGTCATATATTGATGATTTTCTAATATGGGGAAACAACAAAAATGAACATGATACACGTTTAAAACAAGTTCTTGATAGGTGCCGTCAAATAAACTTGAAATTAAACCTTTCTAAATGTGAATTTGGAGTAGAAAAAGTAATGTTTACAGGTCATATTTTTTCAAAAACTGGCGTAGAACCTGATGAATCAAAAATCTTAGCTCTACAAAATTTTAAAACACCCGAAAATAAAAAAGATGTTGAAAGATTTCTCGGCATCATAACCTACGTATCAAAATTCATTAAAAATATGTCATTTGAAACCGAAAATTTAAGAATTTTGCTTAAAAAAGACATAGCTTGGCATTGGGACAACCCCCAACAAGAAACTTTCAATCGCTTAAAAAACATTTTGACCAAAAAACCCATTTTACAATTTTTTGATAATAAAAAACCTATTACATTATCAGTAGACGCGTCACAAAACGCAATTGGAGGTGTGCTATTACAAAATAATTTACCTGTCTACTATATTTCAAAAGCCTTATCGGATAATCAGAAAAACTGGGCTCAAATCGAAAAGGAAATGTTTGCTATTACATATGCTTGTTTACGTTTTCACCAATTTATTTATGGTAAACAAATAACGGTTGAAACTGATCATAAGCCGCTTGTTTCTATTGTCAAAAAACCGCTTAACTCTTGTCCTTTACGTCTACAGCGCATGCTTATTCAAATTCAACCCTATTCAATTAAATTAATTTATAAACCCGGGACGCAACTTCCCATTGCTGATGCCTTGTCGAGGGCACATGATATAAATAAAAACAACGAAGATGAATTTTTATTAAATGAAAAAATCGAATCACAAATTTTATCTATTCAATCCAGTGTCCCGATTGCTCAAAAACAAATACAAAACATAAAAAACGAAACGAACAAAGATCCCGTTTTATTAAAAATAATTGACTACATAAAAAACGGTTGGCCGCTTAGCAAAAAACTAAATCAAAACTTAAAACCTTATTTTATTATTAGAGATAATTTATCTTTTTCCGATGGTCTACTATTTTTTAACGAAAAAATCATAATTCCTAAATGCCTACAACATGAAATGTTATCAAAATTGCATACAAGTCATTTAGGTAGAGAAAAAACGAAATATCGAGCGCGTACCATTTTTTATTGGCCAAATATGTCACAAGATATTGATAATTTTATATCTAACTGCAGATCTTGTGTTATTTTTTCAAAATCACCCCCTAAAGAACCTCTAATCCACCACAAAATACCAAAAAGAGCATGGCAAAAAATCGCCATGGATATTTTTAAATTAAATGGTTTTTTCTATATCTGTGTTGTGGATTATTATTCAAAATTCACAGATATTAAATGCCTAAAAAACATAACTTCTGAAAGTGTTATTTTGTATTTAAAACACCTTTTTTCATTATTAGGTACTCCCCTAGAAATAATTTCTGATAATGGAGGTCAACTATGCTCTGAATCATTTAAAAAATTTTCACAGGAGTGGGGATTTGATTGTACTTATACTAGTCCTTATTTTCCGCAAGCCAATGGACAAGTAGAGAGGCAAATAGGCACAGTGAAATCTATTTTAAAAAAATGCTTTTATGAAAAAACCGATCCCTATCTCGCCTTATTAGAATTTCATAACACGCCTCTTGACCAAAATTTATACTCTCCTGCTCAATTATTATTAAACAGAAACTTAAAAAGTATTTTGCCTGTTACAGATAAGCATTTAAAACCGAAAATAATCAGTTCTAAAGTTCATCGAAAAAATTTAAAGCAAAAACAAGAAACAAGTGAATTTTATTTTAATAGAAAAACAAGAAAATTGCCGCCTTTAAAATTAAAGCAGAATGTTTTAATAAAAAATAACGGATATTTTAATCTTCCTGGCAAAATAATAAAAATAAAGAAAAACCCTAGAAGTTATGAGATAAAACTGCACGGTTCCGGAAAGATTTTTACGAGAAATAGACATCATTTAAAAATTGATCCGAGACCGCCAATTGAATCTCAAAAAACGGAAGAGAATGAGAATATTGATCTAAATTTTGGCTATAGGCATGGCGATTTGCAAACCGAACAAAAATCTGATGGTTTTTACAGAACAAAATTTGGTAGAGTGGTTAAACCTGTTGTTAGGTTTCAGATTTAAATTTTTCTAGTGTTTAATTGTTGATACCTACCTATTTGAAATCATAGTTTTTATTGGTTCAGTGTATTGTGAAATATAAAAAGTACTTTTGATTTGAGAATTATAAATTTTGCATTACAAAACGTGCTTTAGTTTTTAAGGTTTATTGTAAAATTTTTAAGAATAATTTTAAGTTATCTCTTGCTTAAAAAAAAGGGGATGTCATGATATTCATTATTGATTGGCCTATATTTAAATGTTCAGTTACTGGCCTATATTAGTATCACACACATGTACCCCCACTTGTATTGTAATCTGCACTCTTTTCGATATACGAAAATAAACTCAGTTAAATACCCGACCTTGGTTGTATTACTTTACTCCATAAAACATAACATTAATAAGTTGTTTAAGATAATTTTTACTGAAGGTCAAAAGGAAGATGTGATAATTTTTAGTGATGGACCATCATCGGAATTCAAAAATAAATACTTACTTCCATTTTTAAAAGACAAATTTTATGTTAATTTTACATGGAAGTATTTTTGAACAAAACACGGTAAAGGTGTAGTAGACGGTATAGGAGGACGCGTAGAATCTTTGGTTTGGCAACTATCTCAATCTAAAGATGAAAAATTGGTAGTCCAAAATTTGCTCGACTTTTATAAAGCTGCATCAAGTGTTTAAAATCAACTTCTTTATGAAGACAACAACAGCAGATTACCATTTATAAAACTAAATAGGCCTAACCCAAAAATTTTGATTAAGAAGTTATTTGGTCAAGTAATTATGAAGTTTTTAAAAAAATATCCTTTTTAGTTGTCTAGTTATAGTTCTTTTTAAAAATAAAATACTATTAGCTGTTACTTTCTCTATTTTTTCATTAGTCACACACGTAACCGAACCGAACCGAAACGAACACGTTATTGTCACACACGAATTTTTTATAATCTTATAAGTAAATTAATTGATTTTTTTGGCGTTAACGTTAGCAAAACTAACAACTTAATCCAGCAAAGTTATATTTAATAATTACGATGTGTTTTTGTTGGGTTTAAAAGCAACAATTCTAAAAAAATAAGTCTGAATGTCACACACGTAACGGTGGAATCACCCATAGACGATATTGGACAAGAAGTTGGCGATTAATCGTACTAGAAATAACATAATGAAGGGCTCTGGTTAATGCCAAATCCCACCAGGGGTTGTAAAAATGGCACTCAGGAAAAAAAAATTTTGAAGAATTAGTTTGAAATAGTTTCGTAAATGTGTGGATACATTTTTAAAATGTTTTTCTGAATTACGCCTAAAAAAACCTAAATACTTTTTACCAAAGTTAAAATTAAGTGGCAACTAAAAAGGAGCAGACTTTCTATATGCATTTTGTCCATTTTTTGTAATTTTGGTAAATAAAAAAAAACTGCTATGCGTTTGACAAGAAATTAACCGAAAAGTTCATATACCTAAAATATGGATAAAAAATCATTCAAGGAGTATACCTATATACACGTCTTCTGTGGCATAATATTGTTGCTCTATGTATGTAGTTTGCGATGGCATCTTTGGTTAAAAATGTGAAAAAATCGTCTGCGAAGTCTGCTCCTCAAATATTCTAAATGTTGTTATGTTGCTGTCGGGACAAAAAGGCCCATTTGAACATTTTTGTGTTTTTATTTTTTGATCCTGAAATTATCTTAATATACAGTGCGGACGTAAAAATCCCCCCCCCCCTGTTAACTTTTGAACGGAATTAGATATTAACTTCAAACAAAAAGCATGTTAAATGGTATCAACTTTACTACTTTCTAACCTAATTGCTTTGAACCGTGGTGTGGGCGTAAGACTTGAAATTCTCAAATAAGAAAGGGGAGTCGGATCAAAAAAATAAAAAGTTATAAAATCGGTTTAATCTCACGGAGTTATGTGTATTTATGTTTATAGTGTTTGCAACTCCTCTTAGTCTTCAGCAGTTTCAGATATTGCAATGAAGTAAAACCTATAATTAATGGTAATTAAGTCGTTTTCAGTCAATAAACCATAGACCGTCACACCTGACTGCACCATAGTAGTATAAGTAGTAGTCTGTAGGCTGGATTAGAACTTGAAAACGGTTAGAGATAATAACCGAAATATAGGGTTTAAAATAAATAAAAACAAGAAATTTTGGTTCTATGCCAAGTTTTTCTAAATCAAACTTACTGTATAAGTATTCGGAGCATCCGTCGAACCCTTCTTCGTCTTCTTCACACTTCTCAGCAGCGGTCTCATGGTCGCTCAGAGTGGTCGCAAAAATGCACGCTCCATGTTCGACCAAGAACTTAACCTAGGGAAGATATACATTAAATTTGAGAAATATTTTAAACATTTTAAAAAATATCAACCACAAAATCGTAACGTGAAACGATCCTCGAAATTTTGCCTATTTTCTGCGGATGATTAGTAGTTGTAAGTAGAGACCCTGTATGTTGACATATTTTTACTAACACCATCAAAGCACTGAAATTAAAATTTTTTGGTTATGTTATTTTCTTGCCAAGTTCATTGGCGTTTCACTAAAATAATTTAAATTGTCAGCGGTCAGGAACATCAATCATCATGCAACATATAAACGAACATGCTTGTCGGTCACCCCCTGTATAGGTTTTGTTATGCAACGTTTATTTTTATTTTCCAACGCTTATGAATTAACAAGGAGAGAAGATGCGTCTCTCTCTCTCTCTCTCTCAACAACGCTAGAGTATAGATTACCGATATTTTCATCCTTTGATTTTGACTTAAATAAATTTGACTTTAAGGAGTTTGTCGCATCCTTATATCTTTAAAATATGTCATACATACAGGGTCTCTAGGTATATGTATTTTGTGTTACAAAATATAATCTATGGTTATAAAAAAAACATATTTTTACAAAAAAGGCACTGGTTTAATGTTCGAAGCATGCAAGCCATTTGTCACCCACTCATTAAGCATGCACTCATTTGGTTTCTAATATAGAGACTAATAGCCACATCCTTGGGTAAACGTAACGTACGTTACGTAAGTGGGATACGATGAAATGAGATGAAAACAGTTAAAACAATAGTAAAAGCGATAGATAATGTTAGAATAAGCAAAACGGTAGGGTTAGAATAATCAAAACAAAACCTTAGAATCAAATCACAGACCACAATCTTATGTATGGACGTAGCAATACTGCAACACCTTACTAAAGGTCAACCAACGCAAGACCATTGAAAACCAGATAGAGAGGGACGGTAAAGACTAAGATTAAGACTTTTTACATTCCTGGTGGTCTGCATAAACTCATCGATTGTGTAAAATGCATTATTTTAAAAATAAATTGCTTTATCGTTTCTTTAAATATCTTATCACTGCAAGCACGAACAGACACGGGTAGTACAGCGAAAAATTTTGCGAGCTTTCTCTACTGTCAAATGTTGTATACAATTTCGTTGTTTTTTTTGTTAAAGTACGTCTCTTAATTTTTAGTAAAATTTTAAAGCAGCGTTGCCAACAATTTTTGTGAACAATTACCTGAAAGAGCTTTAAAATTTCCCTAAATTTAAAAATTGGCGGTCCTGGATGGGTAGGTAAAGTAAATTTGTTTGTAAATCGTTTATTGTCAGCCTTAAAATGGCATTTTTTTTTCTTCTGTAATGAAAAAATAAATTTGGATATACATATAGCGATGGGTGGCGGAACAAAGATCGAAAGACAAAAAATCGAATACAAAACATCGAAAAACAAAAGATCGAAAAGGCAAAAGATCGAAACTACAAAAGATCGAAAAGGTTAAAGATCGAAAAAAAAATCGTATATCGATCTAGATATACAAAATGACGCGTATCAGGTCTGCTTATGTATATTCAATAAACAGTTTAGGCAAGATCCGGTAAGGTAAAATTACCTAACCGTTAAATAAACCGATGGCTTGCCATATTTAACAAAAATCATATAGTTCGACTAAGGGGTCTCTTTGTCGAACATATTAAACATTTCTTGATTTCTTTCCCGGGATCCTAGAGGGTGTGTAACCAAACCGAACCGTACCAAACCGCACCGAACCAAACCAAACCGGTTCGGTTTGGTTTTACACCCTGTAAAATCCCGGGAAACACGTCAGGAAAGTTTTTTTTAATAAATAATGTAGAACGAGACTCCTTAGTCAAACCGGTTCGGTTTGGTTGCACACCCTCTAGGACCCCGGAAAAGAAATCAGGAATCTTTTTTTTAAATATTTTAGTCATACTATGTAGATTTGAAACGCGATATTTTGATACGCGCTATTTTGATCTTTTGTCTTTCGATGATTTGTACTTTAGATCTTCTGTATTTTCGATCTCTTGTCTTTCGATCTTTTGTATTTTCGATCTGTGGTAATTTCGATCTTTTGTGGTTTCGATCTTTTGTCTTTTAGACCTTTTGTATTTCGATCTTTTGTCTTTCGACCGTTGTTCCGCCACCCAGAGAGCGATATTGCTACCTAAACTGTAAGTACTCTTTTTACATATTGTATTATTTATTTTTTTATAAATATTATTTTTACGGAGTATGAGCTTACGTACCTACTTACCTAATATTATCTACCTATTTGTTTGGATTTAACTTTAGTTTTTAGTTTTTTTTTTTAATATTTTACTATTAGAAAATTTAAAAAAAGAATATATAATTTTTATTTTCTTTTGTATCTACTGTTTGAACTTTGAGTGAGACTTATTGATTGGACAATAGGACATGCGTCTTCCAACTATATAGTTTCTACTTATTTTTTTTGCAACAATTGCAACTTTTTGTGTCATTTACTAATAAAATAGAATATTGTGTTAATCACGTTTTTTTTGCTTGCTGTTGCTTATTTTTATTTTACCTATATATTCTTATATATTCTTTTATTAAATAATCAATATGAGTTCAACAAAAAATAATTTTAAAATTGGTCATCTAAATGTATTGTCATTGTTTACAAACTTTAATGAATTTAAAATGCTCATTAATGATCAAAATTTTGATATCATGCTTCTATCTGAAACATGGCTTAAATCCGAAGATAGTGCAGATATTTTTAAAATACCTAATTACCAATTTATAAGAAACGATAGAATCGGCAGAGGAGGGGGCGTTGCTGCCTATATAAAATCAGAATATGGTATTGAGATGGTCCATTTTGATTTTTTAATTAATATAGAACTAGAATTCCTTATTTTCAAACTTAAAATGTTGTGTTTTTTATAGACCTCCAAAACTAAATTTTAATACATTAATACATGATTTTGATAATATTTTCTCATTTCTTTACCCTACTGTCGATGAAATTTTTTGCCTTGGTGATTTTAATATCAATCTAATGAATATTCATAATCCTTTGGTTCCTTTATTTGAAAACTATAACTTTGTGCAGATCATTGACGAGCCTACGCGCATTTCTGGGGTATCAAGTACACTTATTGACGCCATTTTTGTTACAAATAAGTCCCTAGTGTTAAAATCTGGAGTGGGGCCAACTGGAAGTATCTCCGATCATAAATACATTTATTGTGATGTTCAGCTATCAAAGGAGCTTAAAACGCCAAAAACTATTAAACATCGATCATTTAAACACTTTAATTTAAGTAATTTTTTGACAGATATGAATATTTTACTATGGGATGATATACTTTATGAACAAAACATTGATAATAAAATAGCTATATTAAATAAATTAATTCTGTCGTTATTCGATCGCCATGCGCCAGTTAAGGAGTCATTAATCACCAAACCTAAAGCTCCATGGTTGACAGAAAATATTAAAATATTTATGAGGCAAAGGGATAATGCATTACAGAAGTTTAAAAATTCTAAATTACAGACTGACTGGCTAAGTTATAAAAATCTCAGGAATATTACACTAGCAGCAATAAGAAAGGAAAAAAAATGTTATCTAGATTCGTTGAAAAATAATCAAAAGAAAACTTGGTCAGCTTTAAAAAGTTTTAACATCTGTTCAACAAAAAATAACGAAATTCCTCAACAATTTTCAAAACCAAACGATATACACAATTTTTTTTCAACCTTTTTACAAAATAAATCAAACTGTACGGAAAAAATAAATTTTTATAAAAATTCTTCTTTTAATGAAAGCTTAAATTTTACTTTTAAAATGACAGAAATATCCACAGTAAATAGAATTCTTAACAACATTAAAACTAACGCAACTGGAGTCGATAAAGTGTCCCCCATAATGTTAAAATACTGTAGCCCCTTTATAGATAAATATATCACTCATATTATAAATTGCTGTATTGAAATAAGCTATTTTCCCACTCAATGGAAAGTTTCTGTAGGCAAGCCCCTACCTAAAGTTTCAAATCCTTCTAGTTTTAATGATCTTCGCGTTATCAGTATTCTTCCGGCTTTATCTAAGATTTTTGAGAAAGTTCTTTATGAACAACTTTACGATTACTGTATACAAAATAATATTATTCCCAATGTCCAATGTGGATTTCGCAAAGGGTTTGGTACATCGGTAGCTTTGACTAACGTATTGGATGATATTATTGCAGCCTGTGATAAAAAAATGAGTTCTGTGCTAGTGCTATTGGATTTTTCAAAAGCTTTCGATACAATTAGTCATGAGCTGTTGGTGGCTAAAATACGTTATTACGGTTTAAATATAGACTCTTATACACTTCTTGAATCTTATTTAACTAACAGATTTCAATCAATTTTTTCAAATGGTGAGTACTCAGGCAGAGCAGAGATACTTTCGGGAGTTCCACAGGGATCAATTTTAGGCCCTTTGCTGTATCTTATCTACACATCTGATATTCTAAGATCTCTAAAATCTTGTAAAGTTCAAGCCTTTGCCGATGACACCCAAATTTATTGTTGTTTCATTCTGGAAAATTACAAAGTGTTTGAAAAATGTATAAATGATGACTTAAAGATCCTAAATGACCTATCTCATGATCATAATTTGAAGCTCAATCCAGATAAATCTTGCGTTATGATCTTTGGTAAAGACAAAAATATAGATTTTTTAAAAAATAATCTTAATATAGTTATCAATAACTCAAAATTAAATTTTAAAGATTGTACAAAAAATTTGGGAGTCATTTTGGACAACAAACTAAGATTTAAAGAACATCTTAAAAAGTTATTTCAAAAATCATTTACATCCATGAGAGTTTTATATGGCAATAGGCACATTCTTAGTAAACAATTAAAACGAAATTTATGTGAATCGTTGGTGCTCTCTAACTTTAACTACTGTGATTTTGTTTATGGATTCTGTCTAGATCAGGAAAGTAAAAATCGTATTCAAAAAGTACAGAATGTGTGTGTGAGGTTCGTCTATGGTTTGCGTAAATTTGATCATGTTTCACATTTATATAAGGATATAAAATGGCTTAAGATGAATGAACGTAGAGATCTTCATTTTTCGTCCTTCTTATTGAAAGTGATCAACAATCCTAATTCACCTGTTTCTATAAAAGAACGTTTAATATTTCGTAACACTATTCATAATATAAATATAAGAGACAATGTTAAATTAACGATGCCACTTCATAGTACTGCAATTTTTCAGCGCTCATTTTCCTATAACGCCGTGAAACAATTTAACTTAATACCACATCAGTTTCGGAATCTATCATCACAGGGATTTAAATCAAAATATAAAAAGTATCTGTTAAATCTTAATCACTAAAAAAAAAAATTTTAAGTATGAACCTACAACAAAAAAATTGGAAATCAGAAAGAGTATTTCATCGTTTAAGTATTTTTGTATGGGTAGCGTCGCCGCCGGTAAATTAGTTACCTAACTTTAATTAGTTATATAAAAAAAAATACCTACCATAAAGTAAGATTGTTGTTGTTATACCTACCAGTTTCTTAAAAATATAATTTAAATCTTATGAGAAACCTACAAAAAGTTTCTTAAAAATGTTAGACCAATAAGTTTCCTTTAATTTATATGTGCCTACATAAAGTTTAGTACAATGTACACAGTACAATTATCCCTTTAATTTATTTAAATAGGCAAAATAAATTCTACTGATAATTTCTGAGTGTGGATTAATATAGTATTTTGTAACTTTATTTGTCTATGCTGGGTTCAGTAGAGTAGCCAATGGCTAGACTTGCGCCGGGCGTAGCCAAGAAGTAATAATATTATCTTTGTAACAAATAAGTCTGTAAATTATTTTTCTCAATAAAGTCATTTATTATTATTATTATATTATTATTATTATATATAAAGTGAATGGGTAGATAAAATTTTATAATAAATAATTTTGTGATTTAAAATTACTTCGTAAATTAGTTGGAACATTAAATTTTGAAATTCTCCAAATTTACCTAAAATTCCCTAAACCCCTATATCTGGCAAAAATTTCCCTAAAACAGGGAAATTTCCATAAAGTTGCCAACCCTGAAATAAACGAACTTGAAATGCAAATATAATACTAACCATGGCAAGATTGTTACAGCTAGCCGCACAGTGTAGCGGTGTCCACCCGTCGCTATCCTGCGCATTAACATCACACCCAAACTCGACCAGAAACTTCACAATATCAAAGTGGCCAGCACAGATGGCGTTGTGCAGAGCGGTGATTCCTTCGTCGTTCGCCGCGCTGGGGTTTGTCACTTGGGTTGCCGTTTTCTTGACCAGTTCTAACTCGCCTTCGAGACTAGCATCTAAAAAAAAGCTTAATAAATATAAAACCATTACACTGTTTTGCGCCAAAATAACGACAGTTATAAATTATTTATGTAATGAAACATGGCGAAAGCACATTTTAATAAAAGGTTAGTGTTATATTATATTAACTGGTTTAATCAAATCTAGTTTTATTCCTAATTTATTGCCAAAAAGATTTTCTGATGGTGTCATTCCTGAAGATAGTGGATTAACTCTGTATCTGAATAAAAATGAATGTACTTTTTGATGTAACTTTCCTGGTTCTTTACTCATGCATTTCAGTTTCGCTTTCAGTGTTTGACAATATCTCTCGACTTGTCCATTTGTCGCTCGGTGTCCTGGTGAAAAAAAAGATTGTCTAATTCCATTTCTAGTACGGAAATCTCGGAACTCATTGCACTTGAATATTGTTGCATTATCGCTAACAAGTATTTCTGGTAGCCCATATCGGCTGAAAATTTCTCTTAAATTAGCAATAGGTCTGGCCTTTGTAGGAGCGTTTGTTGAAAATGTTAATTCTGGCCATTTTGATTTTGCGTCGACAACAATGAAGACGTGATGATTTAAGAAAGGACCAGCATAGTTCATATGAACACGTTGCCAATCCCTTTGTGGAGATTCCAATTGATGTACTGGTGCTCTTTCAGGATTTGATTTCACAGGGCAGCAAGGTCTATAGCTCTGTAAAATGTTTTCAATGTCTTTATCTATTCCTTTCCAGTAACAGTAGTTGCGAGCCAATGCTTTTATTTTGACAATACCTATGTGTGTAGAATGAAGTTCTTTCAGCATGATTGGTTGCAAACTTTTCGGAATCACTACTCTGCCCCCGCGAAATAGAATGTTTTCATGAATTGAGTATTCCTCTTCACTATAAATTCCTATAAATTCTTTTATCTTTGATAACTCTGGATCTCTTTGTGTTTCTCTGGCAATGTCTTGGGCATCTACTTTATCTGTACTCATCAAATTAATCATATTTTCTTTCAGAATGTATTCATTCCCTTTCGTTTAGTTTGATAGGATTTCTGGAAAAGTAATCTGTATTCTTGTGGTCACTGGATTTCTTGTATTCTATGACATGATCAAATCCAGATAGAAATTGTGCATATCGTAACATTCTTGATGCTGATAGGACTGGCATTTGTTTAGGGTTGAAAATTGTAGTTATTGGTTTATTGTCTACGACTAATGTAAATTTACGTCCGTATATAAAGTGCATCATTTTTTTACATGCCCATTAAATTGCTGTGGCTTCCCTGTCAATTTGACTGTAGTGTTTTTCGGCCTTTGTTAGTGATCTTAAAATAAATGCTACAGGTCTTTCAGATCCATCAGGTAGCCGATGCGATAGTACACCAGACAGTCCAAAAGGACTAGCGTCGTGAACCGATAGGAATTGGGTGTATATGGCATAAGTACCCTTTCACTGGAAATATCTGCTTTAGCTTTATGAAATGCTTTTTCGGCCTTTTTGAAGTAAGCTGTTCAGAGGGTGAAGAATACTTGCAGCTATTGCACATCTTCTACAGTTTTTAAGCGTTCAGGGACCCAATTCTTGAACCACTCGGATTTTTTGTCGTATACGAGTAAAATTCGAATGGTGGTTTCGAGCGCTCGAAAAAATTGCTATTCTTGAATGCCACTCGAACGCCAATTCCGTGTACGACTTTTTTTTCGACTACACTACTTGGCAACGCTGTTTTCGTATAATTTTGGCCAACCCAACGCCGGTATGTCCGCCTAAACTTGCCGCGATGAAGTAAGGTTGACAGTACCGCCTTTGTTTTTGCAATTTTTTTTTAAAAGTGATTTATTTTCTAGATATATGTTTTTGTTTTAATAAAAAAAGAAGCTGTGGTTTATTTTGGTAAAGGCAATTATTGTGTAATCATTGGTAACGGTAAGTACCAAATTATAGTAATGGAAATTTGGGGCCTAGGGGCATCTAACCTCTTTAAAGTGTGGAAATTTGGGGGTGAAATTCGCAGTTGAATTTTGAGACTGCTTAAAAGAAAACAAATAAACTTCATAAGTATTCTAAAGGGGTCTTGAACTTGAGGCTTTGTTTGAAATAAGTGGCCAGTGTTTGACGAACTTGCATACATCATGCTTTGACAAAAATTGTACAAGTGTTAAGTAACATAGGGGTTTTTACTGAAACATTTGGAGTTTGCATTTTGTCTGTAGTATAGAAACAATTTAAGTTTTTGCTCCCAGTGTTTTTTCTCAGTTTCTTTTTGAGTAGAACAGTTTTGCCTTTTAGGCGATAAGCATAATAAACATTTCAAGTAAAAATTGACAAAATCAGTAACCTTTGTTCAAAAAACCCATTTTTTTGTTTAAATTTGAATATCTTTACCTGTCAATTAACTGCAAAAAAATTTAAAACTGTTGTAGACTAAAGCAGCCCTCATATGATCAGTATGATTTGATTTGAATATGTACATTATTTTTGTAGATGTCTTTGTTTTTCAAAAGTTATAAACAAGGACATATATAAAAATCTTGCCAGTAATATGGATCCAGTGAGGTCTGCTGTGGTACACTCAATAAAAAAACTTTTTGTTACAGGTTTCTCAGAGAAGACATGAAGATCATTTTTGAGGTGTGAAGCAGTTTTTGCCTAGCGGTCCTGTTGCAATGATGATCCTACTAGAAATACTCAGATGCATTTGGTGATCTATTAACTTTTAAAGAACTTTTTTAAATAAATTATAAGTAAAATAAAATGTATTGTAGTTTTATTATAAAAAAGATTATACAACTTCTTACATAAAAGCTTATACAGTGATAACGAGCAAGTTGGAATACATTTCCTAGCAGGTTAAATTAAAAAAATTTTGAATAAACCAAAATCATGCCTACTGAGATTTTTAATGAGCAATATTTTTGATGAATTTTTTTGGACAGAACCCCAGAAAGGGGTCCAACAAGATAAAACTTGTGGCACCTTGTTGGAAAGCCTATTGAAAAAGAAAAATTATGGTTCACTTTTTTTTGGAAATCTGTCAAATTAAAAAAAAAACATTTTTTATTAGTTTTTGAACAAAGTGCTACAAGTTGAGTCTACCAGCTGCAAAAAATATTTTGGTATTACTGGACCTCTTGTCAGGGGTCCACCACCTATATTTTAATAAAATTATAGGTTTTACTTTAAATGACACTTATATTCTCTAAAAATTACAAAAAAATAGAAATAATTTTCTTTTTGTTAATTTAAAAAAATTATTTGATACCCTTTCTATCAAGGTGCCTTAAGTGGGATCATTCCATCTTAAAAAATAAGTTGTATGCTAGTGAACCCCTTTCTGGGGGTCTGTCCAAAAAATATTGCCGGTTAAAAATCTCAGTTAACATGTGTTTGGATTTTTTCAAAAAACTTAAATTTAACCGACTAGCAAGTTTATTCCAACTGGCTTGTTCTCACACTGTAGTCATATTGCATAGCGTTTTTTAATGCACTTGATAGTAAGTATAGTCTTTGCAATAAGGCTAGTCCTTTTGTTTAATCACCCCGTAATTCTGGTAACAAAACGCACGTGTATTCTTAATTCAGTTTTAAACCACAGGCTCCTAAGGTAACTGATAATGGATGCTGCGAAAGTAATTATCAGTTACCTTAATGTTAATATAATCGGTCACCACACTTTATAATAAGGGTGGTGGCTGGGTGTTAAAACTGCCATTGTTTTGAAATTTCTGACTTTGAAAGATTATCGCTTATTTTTTATTTAAATTCTGATTCTGATTTGGAATAGTTTTTTGAGAAAAAGGTTCTGTCCCAAAATGATTTTATGTAGTGAAAAATTTATGAACAATTGGGGTGCCCTTCCGGCAAAGTTTCTACATTGGAAGATTTTTAGTGCGACTGACCGTAGAGCTACAAACCATGAACAAACAATAAATTAATGATTATTTAATTTTTTCAAAAATGTTATTTTCTACAATGTATTTCGAGCTGGAGTTAAGCTAAGCTTTGCAATTTGTTTTGGTAAAAATTATGATTCAAATAAGATTAGGCCCTATTTATATTATTTTTTTTTATTATTACATAAGCATAAAGACTTAATAAAAGTTAAATTATTATTATTTGTAGTTTCCAATATAAACTCTCGACTTATATTAATGTAGTATACTCATGTCTTTGTTACAATAAGTATATAAGCAATTATATTTTTTGTTTAGGGTAAATTAAAACAGTATTTTATTATAATTTTTAATAAATAAACATTTTTTATGATCGACACATAGATCTTTTAAAAAGTATAATGAAGTTCTCAACTAATTTAACTGCAAAGGCTTTGGGAATTTTAACAAAAACAGTATTGTAAAGACTCTTTTTGAGTGAATGAAAAAAATATTTCAGACACAATATTTAAACTAAAAATAGCTATATTGAAGCTATTACTAACTACTAAGTTTAAAATGTTGCAGTAGAACAGTAGAACAGCTCATAGGATTAAGTTCAAATCAAAACCAGAAAATTATTATATTAAGCTTATTTGTATGGTTTTGTAAACCTATTTTCTTAAAATAAAATAAAACCAAACCAAAAAACTGAAAATTTAAAATCTAACTAAAAAACAAACTGTGCAACAATAATTTATTCTCATCGTCCAAAAAACTTGATCTCATAAACTGCCATCGTCAGTTATGACGAGAGGAGCGACATCAATAGCTGTTTCATTTTCTCAGTCTTCCAAAATTAGTTTTTCGCAATGTATCATATAATTTTAAACAATAGTTTTACAAACTTTTTGAATTAGATTTCTAAAGACGTTGTTTTGAATGGCATCAGAGAGTCTTCACACTTTTTGTCATTACCTATTAGGTACTGTGTTTCTTAAAATTTTGCCCTGTAGTTATTACGGATGGGACTGAAGATCGCAAAAAGCCTGGAATTTTCGTATGAACATTTTATCTTGGTCGCAGTTTTTACAAGACGCTAGCCCTACCAAGTCCACTTCCAATCCCTGACTTCGCATGCGTAGATCTACCAATATTATTTACCTCATGTATTGTAGGGGTCAGCTAACAGCTTAATTTTAAAAATCTACAATGGCAACTTAATTAATAATTTTACTCAGTTAGAATGAAGGTAGACCTTGCTGTACTAACAGAAACGAAAAAGAAAGGAAAAGGATCTGAAAACCTAGGACAATATGATCATTTCTATAGCGGAGTGGCAAAAGAAAAACATGCCCAACAAGGAGTATCTATTTTGGTCAACAAAAGATTTAGAAAATTTATCACCAACTGGGAAGCAGTCAATGAAAGGCTAATTAAAATGAATATAACAATAAAAGGAATGAGACTTACGATTTTTGGAATCTATGCGTATAACGACGATGCAAATGTAGCCGTGAAAGACAATTTTTTTGAAGAAATACACAATGAAATATCAGCAGTAAGTGCATCTAGAGAAATTGTCATATTGGGAGATTTAAATAGTAGAACCGGTAACAGAGTTAATGATCTGACAGTTGGCCAATATGGAGAAAATCTTGTTAATGACAATGGAAACCGGCTAATTACAGTATGTGAGCAATTAAACCTAAAAATCCAAAACGGTTTTTTTCAACATAAGGAAATACACAAATATACCTGGACCAAACCCTCACAAAACCTGAAATCCGTCATTGATTATCTTATCACTAAACAAAAGACAAAACTAAAAATTCAAGATGTCAGAACAAAGCGTGGATCAACACTATTTTCTGGAGTCCAAAATTCTCTTTCCTTATCAAGGCCGAAGCCTACATCAACAACATCTTGATGATACAGTGATTGAAGAAATTGATCACTGTAAATATAATCTACTAAGCCTAGAACATGACAGCGTAAAAAACTTATACAAAAAGAGACTGAACGAAAAACTTAATACAAGTTCAGGTGAAACCCCAGATGAGGAATACGAATGTATTACATTAAGCATCCACCAAGCTGCAAAAGAAGCACTAGGATTAGTGGAAGAAACTTCTAAAAGAAGAAAACCATACTGGTGGGATGCTGAGATTGAGAGAGAAATAGAGGAAAAAAGGAAATTATATCACACCTACTTATCCCAAAAGACAGATAGAAGCAGACAAGAATACAAAATCGCGCAATCAAAGGTGAGAAGAATGATCAGTGATAAGAAAAATCATTCGTGGACGCAAAAGTGTCAGAAAATAGATTCTTACTTAGGAGGTAGGAGAAGTACCGAAAGCTGGAAAACTATAAGATCG
This sequence comes from Aspidapion aeneum, assembly GCA_963576565.1. Taxonomy (NCBI): domain Eukaryota; kingdom Metazoa; phylum Arthropoda; class Insecta; order Coleoptera; family Brentidae; genus Aspidapion; species Aspidapion aeneum. Next base: position 74,881,138 of record OY755039.1, on the reverse strand, counting down.
ATTAAAAAAGAAACATGCAGAGATATCATTTCACCAATACCAGACAAAGAATGGGATGAGCATTTTAAAAAACTTTTAACTGAAGATAGAGCAGAATTCAAGGAAGACGCAAGAGACAATATAATTAGAACGATGGGATCTCCAGTACCCCTCACAATCTCTGAGGTCAAAAACGTGTGCACAACCTTAAAAAGCGGTAAATCTGCCGGACCCTGAAATATCCCAGCCGAACTTATTAAATATGGCACTGAAGAACTGTTTTGGAGATTACGGAATCTTTTCCAAAAATATTTAAATGGAACTGTAGTCCCAACTGAGTGGAAAACGTCATATATATCCACAATACACAAAAAAGGAAGGAAAGATATATGTGACAATTATAGAGGTATATCTGTGACTAGTACGCTAAGCAGAATATACGGTAAAATAATAAGAAATAAAGTAGAGAGCGAATATAAAGACATGGAGGCAGAAGAACAAGCTGGTTTCAGGGCGGGTAGATCGACTTCAGATCATCTCTTTTGTATAACCCAAGTTATTGAAAAGAAAATGGCATACGGTCAAGAGCTGCATCTGCTTTACGTGGATTTGCAGAAGGCATATGATAGTATACCACTAAATCTACTTTGGAAAGCGTTGGAAAACACAAACATAAGCGTACAACTAATTAAGGCCATCCAAGAGTTATACCGCAATAGTAAGGCAAAAGTTAAAATAAAAGCAAAACTAACCAAAGGCTTTCAAGTAAATAAAGGTCTGAAACAAGGTTGCTGTATCTCGCCTACGCTCTTCAAGATATACTTGGAACAAGTCCTTAAAGTATGGAAGAGAAAATGCCAAAACATGGGAATTCCGTTGGACGAAACCACCTTGTATACTTTATGTTTCGCCGATGATCAGATAGTAGTGGCTCAGGATTATGACGACCTCGAATATATGACACGAAAACTAATAGAAGAGTACAATAAGTGGGGACTAGAGGTTAATCTCAATAAGACAGAGTATATGTGTATCGGTGGAATGAAACAGGATCTAATCTTAAATACCGGGCAGCGAATTCACTCCTGTGATGAGTATAAATACTTAGGTCTAAAAATTACAGCTGACGGAACACTAGACAAAGCTATAAAAGATCGAAACGTACAAGGAAGAAAAGCAATAACTTTATTAAATGGAATAATTTGGGACCAAAGTATATCAAAACATAACAAAAAGCTTATATATAAAACACCATTATAAAAAGTATTATTACATACGGCTCAGAAGTATGGCCAATCAAGGATAGAACAGAAAAAATGCTTTCCGCTACGGAGATGGACTATTGGAGAAGAGCAGCAGGGAAATCAAAAAGAGAAAGAGTTACAAATCAAAGAATAAGAGAAATTATGACAGTAGGTGAACGTACTTTAGTGGATGATATAAGAACAAAACAACTGGTGTGGTACGGACATGTACAAAGAATGAATGACGAAAGACTACCTAAACAAATACTACAATGGAAACCAACTGGCCGAAGAAAACGAGGACGGCCAAGGAGAAGCTGGAGAGAAGGAATAGACAGTGAAATAAGAATAAGAGGCCTAGATGATGAATTATGGGCAAACAGAAACGAGTGGAGATTGGGTATCGGAAGACGTAGAACGTTGTGAAACCGATAAATATATATATACTCAGTTAGAGGTTGAACCGTAAAGAAAATTCATTTATTTTGAACACTCACTATTGTACGATATTAAATTAAAGTAACTCACGTTATTGTATTCAACCCATCACATCACTAACTTTGACTATAATCACTGACTAATACTTAACAACACCTTACTTGTAGAGACTGTGAGCTTAAATTAAATAAAAAAAAGAATAGATCCTAGCCTTTTTATCAACTCGGTTCGATGATGAAATATCCGCCAAATCAAGGTTCTAAAGCCTCGAGACAAAAACGGCGCCAACCTAATTTTAATTAGGACAGTCAAACAAGGCAAAATCTTTACTCTGTGTTTGCATGGCTTTGCGCATTGCTAAAAATAAAAGCAGGCAGACCGCAAGGTTAATCCCACTACGCCAAACTTGATACTTTGTATGACCTTAAATGGTGTTAGAAACAGAAAATCACGAGCAGGAAATCTTGATGTTGTTCCCCACTTTAACACTTGTTATAAAAGCGCGATCTGGATAGCAAAAGAGATCAATCGGAGTAGATCAATCGGAATAGATTAATCAGAGTAGATCAGTTGTAATATTTAAATCAATCGGAGTAGTAATTTTAATCAGTTCAAATCAGTCGGAGTATTAATTTTAAACGGAGTCATGATCTCTGTTACAATCAGTTCAAATCAGTCAAAAACTTAATATCATTCGTAATAAGTTATGATTTTTGAATCCAAACCTAAAAGTGAAAATAAGTAAATAAATAATAAAAGTGACTAAATGTGCCAAAGGTAACTGTAATGCCACAAAACAAAAAAACTAAGTAGTGTTAAATATTAGTGGTGGCATTCTGGCTGTAATTATGGTGAGAGATTTATTTTGAACTTTAATCTATCGGTTGTTGCTTAGAATTCGTGGACTATGAAAATTGACTATGAATCATTTTGTTTTACCATACAAACTTTTGCTCACAAGAGCGTTTTGCTAATATGTTAACTGATAGACTATGGTTAAAAAGAGTTTATTGAAAAATATGATTTTAATGTTATAAATTTAACTTTTGTGTGACTTGAATAAAAATAACGACATGCAATACTTTGGAATATGTACTATATTTATCAATATATAATAACTTGCTTTAAAGAAAGTGTTTAAAATATATCAAGAACACGGTTGCAAACAAAGCAATATACACTAAAACGCTTACGCTGAAAAGATGGTAAAGATTTTGTAACTGCACCCGGGGTAACTTAGAAAAATATTCGCTCGGTTTTCACGAAACCCTGGGGCAGCTTCACAATTGGCGCAGTCGGTAGGATGATTTTCTGAAAGAGGGCGAAAAGCCCTAGAAGAAGAAGAGAACAACAACAAACACAGAAAAGTTTTAGGTGCCCTTTGGACAGTATATAGCTTTTAAAATGGCAACCGAAAACGCGTCAGCGGCGCCTATAATATTGCAAATAGGCAACGAATTGATCCCAACCTACGATGGACAAACCAGCGTTGATGAATTTGTAGCAATCATAGCGATCATCGAAAAATCCGCTTTGCTAGGAACTAGTCAAATGGCTCCATTTTGCAAGACAATCCTAGCCGAAAGTACAAATAGAGCCTCAACTTTACGGAACTACAACGCAGCAGAACAGCAACCTTGGGGCTCTGCTGAGGAAGAAAAAAGATGGGAGTAAAGATCGAAATGGTAGGGATATTTGCGTGCACGTCCGAAGGAACGCCGTTTAATATGGTTAAAGTACAAGTAAATAGACGTGTATATTCAGCTTTAGTACATAGTGCATTATCCCTGATAAAAACCCATAGAGCAAAGGGGTTCAACCAAAGAATTAATTAATACCCACATTAGAAGAAATATTGTATTCAGTTTTGATTTATAGATTTAGAAGTGCCTCAACAATTTTTCTTGAAAAAAAGTTGATAGTATTGGAGCTTACTTAGGTTAGATTTTTGCAAAAATATGGAAAAAATGGGGAAATTATTTAATGTACGCTTTTAAATAGAGAAATACCCTTCATTAAAGAGAAAAGAAGTTTCGATAGTTTGTGCAATAAGATATGCAAGCAAATTTCCGTTCAGATTAAAAATTTTACAAGAAAAATAGTGTTTAAAAAGAGTTGACGAAACTTACTTTGTCCCAGGAAGGAAGAAATAATTAAAGTTCTCATGTAAGTGCCGTTACTGAGAACTTGTACACTGAATCGGCGGCAACCGGTCTCAAGTGTCATAACAACTCAAGGATTGATTCTTCGATCCAAACGACAACCCAAACGACAGAGGAAGGGAAGCCTGCAGCTTCCGACAGTAGAAACTCTTCAGTGAGAAAGAAAAAAACAAAATTGTTCGGAATCGAGAGATACGGTTTTAGAGAAACCCCAGAGAAGTGAAGGCCCGAAAAGTAGGCCTTTCCAGAGCAAGTAGTAGCAGACAGAAAAAGAAAGAAAGAGGTGTGTGTACTTAAAGGAAGACTTAATTATACCGCCACATATTGATGTACTTTGTTCAGTTACCATTCGCCAAATATCCAAAGTCGATACCCAGCAAATGGTTCTGGAACCAGTAATGGATAATCCTACGGGATTGCTTGTGGCAAGAGTCTTGCGCAAAACGGCTTTAGCCAGAGTTTTTAATGCAGAGCAAAGAGAACAAGAAGTTTGACAAGTGTGTTCTGAAGATATTGCCGAGATTTTTAAATAGCTAAACCTCAAATTGATTAAAAATCGACATAGAGTTAGTTGCATAAAATATAACTTATATGTACTACAGTGAACTTGCGAACGGATTTGTAAATGCAGACAGTGGTGAAGAAATTTTGATGGGCATTTTAGGTTTAGTTATTATAGATTTAAAAAAAAAAGAGGGAAGCAGAGAAAGAAGCATCCCAAATATATACCAATGAGAAAAAGTAGAAGAGACATAAGAAAAAAAAAATTTACGCACATATAGAATTTAGATGTGATCTAAATGCAGAATTGGATGGTGAGTTTAGATATTGACAAAGTTGAGTTTAGATAACTTTGGTCAATATAGAGGAATTTTGAAGTTAGACCAAGTATTTTATAAGATACTGTGGAGATGCAGTACCAGAGGTGATGTGAAAAGTTGGTTGAGCGGATAATAAAGAAGTTGTTGCTAAAAGAGAGCAGTTTTAATAACCCGGGATCATTTGAGTTTTGAGGTAGCTGACAGAGGGTCAGTTACGGTGATTTGGTAGCTGGCAGATGGTCAGCTACTGTGACAGAGATAGTCACGGAGAAGTTGTGGAAGACATCCAATAAATCAGTAGAACTTAAGCAGTTTTGAAATGGAAAATGTGCAACGACACAACATTTTGATGTACAAATCAAAATGCAGTTTTCAAAAAAGAGTTCTCTGAGAGTGTAACGAGTTAGCATTATGATGTTGTATGGTACTTCAGTGGCGCGATGCAAGATTTCTGCAAAGTTAGAAAAGTGCGAGTAGTCAACAAAATGCCTTGGTAACAATAAAGCTAAAATAAAATGTGCGTAAAAGAACTAAAGAGAGTTCCTTCTTGTCTCGACCCATTGTGCCGTCACTTTTCTTTTACTAGACGTTAGTAAAAAAAATAAACCAATCGGACATCGGACTGGTCCACAATATATTAGACGACAGACGACTTGAAATTTGAACCAGGAAAATACATTAATTGGGTCATAGCGTCTCGACGAAAAGAGAAGTCCTACGTTATAGTGAAGATGGTTAGACCGAGAACAGCAAACAGGGTTAGATGCAGTGTAGATGCCTAGACCGGGCAGAGTGTCTTACTTGCGGTCGGATTTTGTTTATATTACTTGGTCTTGAAAATTGAAACACGTATCAAGTAAAATATTTTGTAGTGCGTCAACTTTATAGGTTGAGATGATATATTTTTTGTTTGCGGTGAATGCTCAAACTAGTGTGCAAGAAGATATTCAGGGTGCGTGTGTTATTACTGTCATGAGAAGTATTTTTTTCGATTTGGGTTATTAAGTGTTTAAATAGTGACAGCTATGAAACTAAGCCCTAGAGGAGCAAATGTTTTATAAAATATGTTATTGGGTTGTATTTGCTAAACTTTAGAGGAAGTTGATTTATATTGCTTTCATGTAAACTATTTTAGGCCGCTAAAGATTAAAAATATTCTAATTTAAATTTGGCATTAGTTTAGGAAATATTATAGCAGTAAATCCTTTTAGTTCTGTATGTGTCAAACTAACCTTTAGTTTTAAGTTTAAAATGATAAATTTTAAAGAGTGCGGAGGCTAAGTAACTTAAAATTAATAAGAAAGGTTACATAAAGTGCAATAAAAGAAAATAATAATTCAAAAGTGAAGTGGAAATTAAAAAAAAATAAAAAGAAGTGAATATAAAAGAAAAAGTTTAACCTAATTACAAACGTGTTGGAATATGGTTAGAACGGGACGGCGTCAGATGTAGCTGCAGTTCGATATCTACATGAAAGATGAACGTGCAGATTCTATCCAACCACTTTTTACAGGAAAGCTACGAAAACTAAGAAGCAAGTGAGGTTTAGACATAGGTATTATTAATGCAGAAAAAGGATGTAAGTAGAATTTAAATTTAGAGAATGAAACTTTAGGTAATTTTTTTTTTGGTAAATAGCTTACCCTCTAAAATCATACTAAAACCGATTAATGATTGTACGAAATTTTAATTTCAGCGTGGCATGTATCTTACCTTTAAGCACAAAAGCACAAGACAAATATTATATTTTTGGAAATGGTAATAAATAAAATCTCAATTGTTGCCATTTGAGTAATTCGCAATCAAATAAATTGATTGTCGAGATTTTTTTTGTTTTGGTTTTGCAGATTAAAGGCTCTTTATAATAGGCCAAAGTAAAATAAAATAATTAAATATTCATCTCTTTGGAAAGCCATAAATCGTTTCTGTCAACAGAAAGTTAGGGCCTCATAAAAGTGGGTCAAATTAAAGGGATTGTCGCACACTCCCAAGAGGCTTTAAAGTAGGTAGGCGTTAACAGACGTTCTTAGACAGCTGTATCAAATTACTAGGAATACTTAATAAAATTATTGGTATACAATAATAGTAGGTCAAAAGAAAATATAGGTTAACATAAAAATAAAGTCACAGAGATAATCGTAATATTTTCTTTAATGATATTCATATTTAGTTTTTTTACAATTTTTACTTAATCTAACAATGCACAGCAATATCTCTTAACTTAATTTAAAATAAAGTGTCTATTATCTATCAAGGTAAATATTTATATAAACAATAACTACTTAAATTTATGTCACAATAAAAACTATGCTATATTCAAAAAAAAAAATCTTCATCCAATGAAAAGTACATAAACCAGATGTAAGCTATTTAAGAGCTTACATTGGTCTTGTAAGAAGGGAGGAATGTAGGGGTCAGCTAACAGCTTAATTTTAAAAATCTACAATGGCAACTTAATTAATAATTTTACTCAGTTAGAGGTTGAACCGTAAAGAAAATTCATTTATTTTTAACACTCACTATTGTACGATCTATATACAATGTGTATTATAAATAATATATCATGTTTAAAAGCAAAAAAAGTGTACCATCACCTGTGAAACTTGTTTTAAAAATTAGCGAAAAGCCCAAACAAAATCAAGAAAAAATGGATAATGCCGAATTATTTCAGGATAGCCATGCTAGAACACAAAATGAAGAAGTTTTATATAGCGAATGGAAAAAATCCCAAAACGAAAAAAATTCACTTAGTGTACAAGTGGATTATCTCCGAAGTCAACTGGAAAGTATGCAAAGAAAATTTGCAGATTTAGAGACAAAAGTCACTAAAAAAGAAGAGTCTGACATGGACTACATTACTGATGAGGACGATCTGGCAAGAGAAACTGAGTGGTTCAGACAAAAAGGAAAAGGTTGGAAAAAACGTCGAATGGATACTTCACTCTCACCACCACAACAAAGCTCGGGCACTGGAGAGCCCTCCAATAAAACACAAAATGAAGAACCCCCAACTAAGGTTAAAAAAGCTCCATTACCTCCACCGATTATGGTAAATGGCGTAAATAATTTTAATGATATTTATGAAAAGTTAAATATCATACAAGGAGTTAAAATAAAAGTTTTAAATAACGAAAATATTAAAATAAATGTACAAGACGCAGACAGCTATCGGCTGGTTACTAAAATGCTTAATGAAATAAAGCATCAATGGCACTCATACGAAAACAAACAAATAAGGCCAATTAGAGTAATAGCGAATAGGCTACACTTCTCATGTGACCCACAAAAAATTGTAGCTGATCTACAAAAAAAAGGTTTTAAGGGACTGGAGGCCAGCAACAAACTTAAATGGAGAACAAGACAACCTCTTAACATGTTTATGCTCACATTTAGCCACGATGAAGATATCAACAAAATTTTTGAAATTTCCAGTATCCTTGGGATTGAAGTGGAAATAAAAGCACTAAAAACCTCAAAGTTAGTCCCTCAATGCAAAAGATGCCAATCTTATGGACACACGCAAAAATATTGCGCTAAAGAACCACGTTGCGTAAAATGCACGGGGAAACATCTTACTGTAGAATGCCCCAAACCAAAAGAATCTGAGCCAAAATGCATCCACTGTGGAGGCAAGCATCCTGCTAACTACAGAGGATGCCTTGTTGCTAAGGAAATACAAAAATTGAAAAATAAACCTAAGAAACCGAATCTCATACCAAACGTGAGTACAAATAGACAAAACCAACAGACAAGAAACACAGTCACACAAAACTCTGTGACAAGGACATACAGCCAAGTAGCAGCAACAGCTACTATACCTGATATTAATATCAGTAGTCAAAATACTATGGAACAAACACTACAATTAATTTTGGAGAAATTGAACAAACTTGATGAGCGATTAACTAAACTAGAAAGTAGCAATAACGGAGCTACCAATATGCCTCAAAATGGTCAGTAATCTTAGAATCCTAGCTTGGAATGCCAATGGTCTCTTGCAACATCAGCAAGACTTGCAAGTTATTCTAGACATAGAAAAAATTGACGTCTGTCTTGTGTCAGAAACGCATTTCACTAACCAGTCTCACATTAAATTTAAAGGTTATAAAGTGTATCATACAACTCACCCTAGCAATACTGCACATGGGGGAAGTGCTGTAATAATTAAAGAAAATATATCACACTATGAGGAGATGGGATATAAAAGCATAGAGATTCAAGCTACATTAGTAAGTGTAAAAACCAAAACATATACATTAGTCATAAGTGCTGTCTATATACCACCAAGGCACTTACTAAAGAAAAATCAATATCTTAATTTTCTCAGAAAATTAGGAAACCGTTTTATAATTGGAGGTGACTTTAATGCAAAAAATACCTACTGGGGATCTAGACTGACGAACTCTAAAGGAAAAGAACTTTTGCAAGCTATTAGTGAATATCAATGTGAGCCGATATCAACTGGTAAGCCCACATACTATCCAACAGATCCAGGAAAAATTCCAGATCTAATTGATTTTTTTATAGTAAAAAATATATCTTTAAGTTTTGTAGATATAGAAGAAAGTTTTGATTTACACTCAGATCATTCACCTATTATTCTAACTCTTAGTAAAAACATAATAAAGAAAGAAGCAAATATCTCACTAGTTAATAAACTGACTGACTGGATTAGTTTTAAACAAAGTCTGTCAGAAAAAATAAACCTATCAGTACCATTGCAAACGCCAGAACATATCGATAAAGAAGTTGATTATTTTGTTACAAATATTCAACAAGCAGCTTGGGAAAACAGTCCAAAACCAAAGAGAATTTTTAAGGGAAAAAACTATCCAAAGGAAATTAGAGACCTTATATTGGAAAAAAGGAAACTAAGAAGAAAGTGGCAACAAAGCCGTGATCCTCGGGACAAAACAAATCTCAACAACATGACGCAGCGCATTAGGCGAGAAATTCTAGTAATAAAAAATGAATCTATTAACCATTTTCTTAATGAGCTTACAGATGATAAAAATACCGACTATTCCCTTTGGAAAGCAACCAAAGATTTTAAAAGACCAATTATCCAAATTCCACCCATACGAAAATCTAACAACCAGTGGGCAAGGAGTAACGAAGAAAAAGCAGATATTTTTGCAAGTCATTTAGAAAAAACATTTCAGCCCCACGAAGCACCAGATGAACACTTTCATTTAAATGAACCCCATCAAATCGAGGACCATATTAAGCTTACATCACCAAAAGAAATATTAACAGAAATCAAAAATATTAATTCGAAAAAAGCCCCAGGGTATGATCTTATTAACGGGGTAGTCATAAAACAACTCCCCAGAAAAGCTATCGTAAAACTATGCAACCTAATTAATGCGTCTTTTAGGCTTAGGTACGTACCTAAACTGTGGAAAGTTGCAGAAGTTATCATGATTCCAAAACCGGGAAAACCACTCCATGACGTGTCATCTTACAGGCCAATATCTTTGCTGCCAATTATATCCAAGCTCTATGAAAAATTATTGCTTAAAAGAATAAAACCCATCATAGAAAGACAAGAAATTATTCCATCTCATCAATTTGGTTTTCGAGACAAGCATTCCACGATAGATCAAGTACACAGAATTACTAATATAATAGAAAAAGCACTAGAAGAGGGAAAAGTTTGTTCTGCAGTTTTTCTAGATGTAGCACAAGCATTTGACAAAGTGTGGCATGAAGGCCTTAATTTTAAACTAAAAAGGTTTCTGCCAAAACAGTATTCGGATATTTTGGAATCATACATATCTGATAGACATTTTAGAGTAAAACAGGAAGACTCATACTCAAATTTAAGAGAAATTCAAGCAGGCGTGCCCCAGGGTAGCGTACTAGGCCCTTATCTATACTTATTATTCACTTGTGATATCCCAAAGCCAGAAAATTGTCACTTAGCAACATTTGCCGATGATACTGGTTTATTGACGGTAGAAAAATCTATTGAAAAATGCATAGAGAAACTTCAGGATGCAGTCACCCAAATTCACAGTTGGACCACAAAGTGGCGAATAAAATTAAATGAAACCAAATCAATTCATGTTGATTTTACAAACAAAAATATAAATCACATACAAATAACAATTAACAACATTCCAGTACCATATTCGAATCAGGCAAAATATCTAGGTATGACACTTGATACCAAATTGCGCTGGAAAGCACATGTTAAGAAAAAAAAAGAAGAACTTGAGATAAGGTATAGAAAAATGAACTGGCTAATTGGAAGGAAGTCCAATTTAACAATTCATAATAAGTTACTGCTTTATAGACAAATACTGAAACCAGTATGGACATATGGTATTCAACTATGGGGTTGTGCTAAAGAGAGTAACATTCTAGTTGTACAGAGATTTCAAAATAAAGTATTAAGAAACATTGTGAATGCACCTTGGTACGTTCGAAATAGTGACCTTCATCGAGATCTAAAAATCGAAACTGTAGCAGAGACTATAAAAAAGTACGCAAAAAGCCATGAAGATAGACTCCATCGGCATGTGAATGTAGAAGCAATTCAGCTTCTAGACAATACTATGCTAGTTCGACGACTAAAAAGAGTGAAGCCGTTTGAGCTAGTAAACTAAGTGAATTACACATAAAACAAAATAATGCTATAAACACAACACAATTGTGAGTTACAGACTAAACAAAGCGGGGAGAACTGTTGAGTGAACCCTAAGTTTAAATCTGACTTTTCTAGTAAATTAAGTTAAAACAAAATTGCTAATTAGTCTTACTGACTAGATTGTAATAAAAAAAAAACACAGTGTGTTTGACAAATAAAAAAAAAAAAAAAAAAAACTATTGTACGATATTAAATTAAAGTAACTCACGTTATTGTATTCAACCCATCACATCACTAACTTTGACTATAATCACTGACTAATACTTAACAACACCTTACTTGTAGAGACTGTGAGCTTAAATTAAATAAAAAAAAGAATAGATCCTAGCCTTTTTATCAACTCGGTTCGATGATGAAATATCCGCCAAATCAAGGTTCTAAAGCCTCGAGACAAAAACGGCGCCAACCTAATTTTAATTAGGACAGCCAAACAAGGCAAAATCTTTACTCTGTGTTTGCATGGCTTTGCGCATTGCTAAAAATAAAAGCAGGCAGACCGCAAGGTTAATCCCACTACGCCAAACTTGATACTTTGTATGACCTTAAATGGTGTTAGAAACAGAAAATCACGAGCAGGAAATCTTGATGTTGTTCCCCACTTTAACACTTGTTATAAAAGCGCGATCTGGATAGCAAAAGAGATCAATCGGAGTAGATCAATCGGAATAGATTAATCAGAGTAGATCAGTTGTAATATTTAAATCAATCGGAGTAGTAATTTTAATCAGTTCAAATCAGTCGGAGTATTAATTTTAAACGGAGTCATGATCTCTGTTACAATCAGTTCAAATCAGTCAAAAACTTAATATCATTCGTAATAAGTTATGATTTTTGAATCCAAACCTAAAAGTGAAAATAAGTAAATAAATAATAAAAGTGACTAAATGTGCCAAAGGTAACTGTAATGCCACAAAACAAAAAAACTAAGTAGTGTTAAATATTAGTGGTGGCATTCTGGCTGTAATTATGGTGAGAGATTTATTTTGAACTTTAATCTATCGGTTGTTGCTTAGAATTCGTGGACTATGAAAATTGACTATGAATCATTTTGTTTTACCATACAAACTTTTGCTCACAAGAGCGTTTTGCTAATATGTTAACTGATAGACTATGGTTAAAAAGAGTTTATTGAAAAATATGATTTTAATGTTATAAATTTAACTTTTGTGTGACTTGAATAAAAATAACGACATGCAATACTTTGGAATATGTACTATATTTATCAATATATAATAACTTGCTTTAAAGAAAGTGTTTAAAATATATCAAGAACACGGTTGCAAACAAAGCAATATACACTAAAACGCTTACGCTGAAAAGATGGTAAAGATTTTGTAACTGCACCCGGGGTAACTTAGAAAAATATTCGCTCGGTTTTCACAAAACCCTGGGGCAGCTTTACAGTATTAGAATAGATGTACAGGGTGATTTTCACTTGAATGATTCTAACCACATGAAAATAGAAAGTTTCAAAAACCTAACCTAACGAAACCTAATCAGATCTAACCGAACCGAACCAAAGCAAACTAAACCAATATTTTTTTTCAAAAAAAAAACTTTCCTGACTTCCTACCCGGGATCCTAGAGGATGTGAATCCGAACCGGACCGTACCGAACCGAACCTATCCAAACCTAACCCTACCCAACTAAACCTAATTAGCAGTACGTCTTGTAGTTTAGTTTGGTTAGGTTAGGTTTGGTTCAGTTTAGTTAGGTTCGGTTTGGTTCGGTTCGGATTTACATCCTCTAGGATCCCGGGCAGGAAGTCAGGAAAGCTTTTTTTTTAATTATTGGTTCAGTTTCCTTTGGTTCGGTTCGGTTAGATTTGATTAGGTTTTGCTGGGTTAGATTTTTAAAACTTTCTATTTTCATGTGGTTAGAATCATTCAAGTGAAAATCACCCTGTATTCATCTATTATAATACATGAGGTAAATAATATTGGTAGATCTGCGCATGCGAAGTCAGGGATTGAAAGTGGACTTGGTAGCGCTAGCGTCTTGTGCAGTTTTTTTTTAAACTTTTTTGACTACTTGCCAAAAATTTTTTGTTTTGAAAGTTGACTTTTATTGTTAATTTAAACTTTGATAGATAGACAGGCTTGCAACTGCCAACTGCAATCTGGGGCCAACAATGATTTTCGATGCTATTTTATGTTTTCTTTATAACAGAAAAATAAAAAAGGATAGCAAAGGGACTTGGGGTATTGCAAGGACTATACTTATTATGTACTTTGAAATGTAAATAAAGAAAAATAATGTTTTTATATTTTATATTTATTTTTGGCCAACATAGAAAGTCAGAAAAAATAGTGAAACTGGTAAAAGTATAAGATTAGGTTTATTATTTACATGCAGGGGATTTTCCTACTTGAAGCAGTTGGGCCCTTATATTATCCAAAAATTAAGCAAAATAAGATAAGGCGTTGTACACAGGGTGGAATCAAGAGGTATCAATGCCCCACAAAATAGTTGATAAAGTGTGTTAAAAGAGACACAAACAAGACAAAAAAATTGCACAATACTCAAATTTTTATTGAAACTTTTTAATCCCCCCGTGTTATGCCCGCAGTAAGAAAAACGATAAATGCAATGGACTGTATAATTTAATTAATGAAAGCGCGAGCAAACATAAATATATTGATTTGAATTACGAAATAATTAATAAGGTCCATAGGTTAATTGTTGGAACCACACAACGGTAATCAGATACAAATGCACTCACCAGTTTGCAGTCAAATTCTCCACTTCTAAGGGGCCCCTGATTGGATCTAATGATGTCACCACGTAGCTGAAGGGCTGAAGTTTCTGGTTCTATGCTTCAGTACACAAAAATCGAGCACTTTCAGGTGTAGATATTTGAAATAGTTGGAGAACGAAATTAACACGCCATTTTCTCTAGGCGATTGACAAGGCTCTCACTGGTTGTTGGTGCGCATGTCCAAATACGCGAAATGCGCTCTGTCCTTCATACAATTGTGTGGTTTTAAAAAGATATAAACAACCGCGAAATTTAGCGGGAGCTAACATAACTGCCCTCCAAAACACACAATTTTAGAATCTCAACCGGACAGATATAGATATAAGAAAAAGAAAAAGAATCGACCGATAAATATAAATGAATGAAAACAGATAAGTATCGTAAGTTTATTTTGAGATAACGAAATCCCGAAAAAGGCAAAACAAACAAACAAAAATTCAAAAAAAAATAACGAAAAACCTATTGTAATACCCGGTAAAAGGTAGAAAAACTAAAATTACTTTTAATTTGGCAAGAGGCACAGTTTTACAACTGGCCGCTTATAAACACAGGTAACCGTTTGTACCGTCGCAACACGCACATGACCGTCCCCGCCGGGATGCAGTTCGATGACCCGACCGACCGGCCATTTCAAAGATGATTGAATGTGATCACTTGTTATGATAACCAAATCATTTAATTTGATATTTGGGGACGAATCAGCCCACTTGTGTCGCTGTTGTAGCGTATGCAAATACTCTATAGAATACCGTTTCCAAAAATCATTATGTAGTTTTTGGATTAGTTGCCATCTCGAGAGCCGATTTAGGGGAACCTCGGACAAATCTGACTCCGGAATTTCTGAATTAAGGGGTTCAAGTGTCAAAAAATGCCCAGGGGTAAGAGGTTGAAGATCGTGTGGGTCCGAAGAGGCAGGAGATAAAGGGCGTCTATTAAGTACGGCTTCTATGCGACAGGTAAGGGTGGACATTTCCATGATAGACAACTTCTGGTCGCCGACAACTCGAACAAAGTGAGTTTTAAAACTTTTGACGCCAGCTTCTGCCAGGCCATTGAAATGTGGACTGAGAGGAGGTCCCAGATGCCAACGAATAGAAAGTCTGGTGGCAGCACTTCTTGCGTAATCAAGTAATTGGTTACGAAACCCTATAAAATTACTGCTTTGATCTGACCAGCATTGCGTCACGCTTCCACGTCTGGAAATGAATCGATGGAATGCACCTACGAACCCTTCGGTGGACAGTTCCATGGTTAATTCCAAATGCACGCAATGTGTGGCCGTACAGACAAACACACAGACATACGATTTGAAAGCTTTACAACCACGGTAACGATGAGGAATCACAAAGAAAGGTCCACAAAAGTCGATAGCTACACTCGAAAAAGGTTTAAGTTGATTGATTCGATGAGCGGGAAGTGAACTCATTATGGGCGGTCTATAGGGTTTAGGGTTGATTCTAAAACATTGTAAACACTTGGATATGGTTCTTTGAATTGCCCGTCTGGCAGATAATATCCAAAATTGCCGTAAAAGCAGATTATGTAATGTTTTAAACCCAGGATGAAGATATTGTCGATGAGCGGACTCGATAAGAAGAGTAGTTAAACGATGGTTATTCGAAAGTAAGACGGGGTGTTTTGCAGAATAAGACAAAAGGTCAGATTTTTGTAATCTGCCATCGACTCTAATGATATTATTTTCATCAAGAAAAGGTGAAAGTTTTCGCAAAGGTTTCGGTATTGGTTTATCCTTAGATAACGCGGAAAAAAGCTCAGAAAAACAAGAACCTTGAACGCGTTTGATAAGAAGGTATAACGCACTTTGCATCTCACCGGTGGTAGGAAAAACAATATTCTCAAAAATAACTTTTTGGTCCGGCGGCTTAGTGGGTTTTTGATAGGAATGGTTTTGAAAAAGGTTAACTATTCGAAGGACATAACAAATGATACGTTGAATTTTTGATATAGATGAATATTTGATAGGAAGCTGATCTAAGAAGTTGACATCAATTATCGCATTGCAACAGACTTTTGGCTTTTCCTCCAGATTAATATCTCCGAAATCAATCGGCATTTTTGATTTATGAAAATCGGGCCATTCGTTTTCGGGAGACCACAAAAACGACGGTGCGTTCCACCACATGCCATGTGACATGAGCTGTGAAGGGGTGGCCCCTCGTGACGCAATATCGGCTGCATTTAAAGCAGAAGGAATGTAGCGCCATGAGTTTGAGGGAATGATTTCTTGGATTCTACTGACTCGATTTCCAACAAAGGTTTGCCAGCGATTAGGAGGGGATGAAAGCCAGTGCAATACGACTTGCGAATCGCAGAAAGTAACGATATTTGTAAAAGTTATTTTTCCTTCATAGCTAGATAAAACGAAGTCAATTAATTCGCTTAAAAGAAATGCGCCTAGGAGTTCTAGCCTAGCCAAAGTTTGTGACTTTATAGGCGCGACCCTAGATTTTGCAGATATGAGAGAAACAGATATATTATTTTCCTCTTCTACACGAAAATATACGACGCCTGCGTAGCCTCGAATTGAAGCGTCACAGAAGCCGATGATTTGACAGGTATTGGTTTTTGACAGTTTGATTTGTCGGGGTAATTGAAAATTGGAAAGAAGCGGGAATTCAGAACGAAGTTTGTTCCAAGAGTCGATGATAGAAGAATCTGGTTCTTCGTCCCAGCCTATTTTCGATATCCACAACTGTTGCAAAATAAATTTTGCTTGTAGCAACAAGGGACAAAGAAAACCTAAGGGATCGAAGATTGTTCCTATGATAGATAAAATAGAACGTTTGGTTGGGGGTTTGTCCTTCATTCGGCATTGATAAGCAAAAATGTCATTTTTTGGATGCCATTGAAGTCCTAAAACTTTGATAAAGTGGGGTTCGTCCTTGTCGAAAGAGAGAGGCATTTGACGATCGGACTCTGGCAATGTTGCCAATAACTCAGGACAATTGCTTGCCCATTTTTTAAGTTCAAATCCTCCCGACTTCAACAAATCATTGAGTTCTGTTTGAAGGGAGAGAGCTTCAAAAAGCGAAGGGCTAGTTCCCAAGATATCGTCGATATAGATTGACGTTTTTAGAACAGTACTAGCCATAGGAAAACGTTCCTTTTCTCTCTCTGCCAGCTCATTTAAGGTACGCATGACTAGAAAAGGTGAGCATGTCATGCCAAAAGTGACAGTAGAAAGTTCCCACACTGAAAGTGGGTCCTGTGGAGAAAACCTCCACAATATCCTTTGATAAGGACGGTGATAAGGATTGATAAGGACTTGACGGAACATCTGTTTGATATCAGCAATGTAGGCAATAGGATTAAGACGAAACGTAAGAAGTAAAGAAGCAATATCCTTTTGAAGTTTCGGTCCAGATAACAATGTGTCATTGAGACTGATATTTTTTGGGGTGACTGCCGAACAATCCCAGACTACCCTTAATTTTGTACTTAAGCTTTCCGGCTTTAGTACGCAATGATGTGCTAAAAAACACGATACGTCGACCTTTGGTTGACTAGATAAAACTAAACTCATATGATTAGAATCGATATAGTCTTGCATGAAACTTGAATAGGCAGTGTACAGATCAGGATTTTTGATTAATCTATTTTCTAGAAGTAAAAATCTACGATAAGCTTGCGGATAAGTATTTCCTAGGTCAGGGTTTATTTTATCTTTAAACGGAAGATCCACCATGAACCTACCGCTCGGTTGCCGTAATACACTAGCAGTAAAAATTGATTCTGCTTGTTTTTCTTCCTTTGATAAGATTTCTTTTTTAGGCAAATGTTCGATTTCCCAAAACCTAGGGAGAATGACCTCTAAAGGAGGTGAATGACTCGTTAAAAAACAACTGGTTCGTTCCGTAAGACTACCTACTTCGTCAACCTTTCCCATGACGACCCAGCCAAAGATAGTTTCAAGGGCTGAAGGCTGCCCTACCTGTCCAAGAACCCTGCCCTCCTTGAATATCTGTGCGAATAGCTCGCAACCAATAACCAGGTCCACAGGTCTAGATTTGAAATAAGATGGGTCGGCAAGTTTAAGGTTTTCCAAGTGTTTCCACTGATTATCGTTCAAAGAGAATGTAGGCATATTGGAACATAGTTGTGGAACAACAATTGCTTCGAAATTAAGTAAAGGAGTGACTTGTCCTTGTGGCTTAATGTGACATTGAACGAGCCCTTTGGAAGTAAAAGAAGACATCTGATTTAATCCGAATATTTCAGTGGTGTAACTTCGCCTAGGAAGATTAAGACGCTGAATACACTTTTCACTGATGAATCCTGTCTGTGATCCAGAATCAAGCAGTGCACTTACAGGTTGAAAATTTCCGCAACCGTCCATAACATCTATTATGGCGGTGCATAAAAGAAAGGTACCTGAAGGTCCTGAGGCATTTAATGACACATGAAGATTATTGACAGGTGGTGTGTGAATGACAGGACTAGTATCTTGGCTTCCAGACTCTTGATTAGTTTCTAAGATATGAGTTAAAGTGTGGTGCCCTTTACTATTGCAAGTCCTGCATGAATATTTTGATTTGCACGTATCTACCCCATGCAAGGGATGAAAACACGCTAGACATAATTTTTTCTGCTTGACGAAAGATAGGCGATCGATAGGTGAGAGATCAAGAAATGTTTGACATTTCGAAAGCACGTGACCTATAAAAGGCGACTTGGATGATTTATAGGTAGGCCTTTGCCCAAACTGATTTCGCATAGAATTTGAATTTTGATAGGTAGGCTTTTGCCCAGACTGATTTTGCATAGAATTTGATTTTTGATAGATAGGCACCTTTTTGGGTGCTGTTGATTGAGGAATCGATTCCAAAACTTTACATCTTTTTTCTAGAAATTGAAAAAGTGACTGAAAAGTGGGAATTTTGGTATTAGTATTGGCGTGACTCATTTCGAAATTTGAACGCGTCGGAATATCCAATTTTTCTAACAAAATGAAAAAAATAATAAAGTCCCAACTGTCAACGTCAAAGCTGAGTGATTTTAAAATTTCTAGGGATTCAGAAAAGGTGTCAATTAAGTTACGCAATTCTTTAGCTGACTCGTTTTTTAAGGTGGAGTTCATAATTGTGCTTAAAGCATCATTTGCGAGGTCTCGCTTGTTTTGATATCTATTGACTAATTTGTCGTAAGCAATTTTATAATTTTGATCAGATAAGCTAATCCCTGATATCAATTTTAAAGGCTCATCCTCGAGATATGGAAATAAATATTGAAGTTTTCGAACGTTACTTAGACTTTGATTTTGATCTATAATGTTATTAAAAAGATCGAAAAAGCTTGGCCATAATTTTTTATCACCTCGGAATATGGGAATACCTAACTCTTTGAGTTTTGGAGTTTCAGATTCGTTTTGTCGAACATATGTTCCCGAAAGTGTTGGGGCCTCAACCGGAAATATTTTAGAGTAAACCCCCTTACACGCATAAAAATATTTACGAGCTTCTGAAAGGATCGCATCCTGCGTTTTAAACTCCTCGTCGTCCGAGTCGTCTATCAACATAATGACGTCATTATGTGCCAGCATGCATTTATCGAAGGTTCATCCAAATCGGAATACCTCACTTGAAACTCATTTCTCGCTCTTTCATCCGATGCCGCGGTTTGTGAAAACACATAACACTCGGTTATCGCAGATAAAAAACCCTTGCGTTTTTGCACGGCTTTTTTGACAGACATGATTTTACCTTTGAAATGACGAAATTGTCGGTAAATATACAATTAACGCTAAATTAATGCTTCTGAAATAGAAAAATGGCGAATTGTCGAAAATATGCACTAATTTATCGCAATTGATGAAAATTGTTTTAAATATCGAAATGATATGGAACACATCTAATCACAGAAATGTCGGTAAATATACAATTAACGCTAAATTAATGCTTCTGAAATAGAAAAATGACGAATTGTCGAAAATATGCACTAATTTATCGCAATTGATGAAAATTGTTTTAAATATCGAAATGATATGGAACACACCTAACACACTGAACGTTTGTTTTGTTTGTTTTGATCCCTTCTCGATTTTGTTTATACCACGCGGAGTAGACCCGTTACCATAGCAGCGGACCAAAAACAGTTACTGCGCCGACACCTTTCTCTCGTTTCAATACGATGCGAAAAATTCAAGGCCGCCTTGTTTTCGGCGTGAAAATAATGGCTGATTATTAATACCGTCGTATGGAGTTTTTGTTTAAAATAATTCGGCTCGAAAGGAACACTTATGTTATGCCCGCAGTAAGAAAAACGATAAATGCAATGGACTGTATAATTTACTTAATGAAAGCGCGAGCAAACATAAATATATTGATTTGAATTACGAAATAATTAATAAGGTCCATAGGTTAATTGTTGGAATCACACAACGGTAATCAGATACAAATGCACTCACCAGTTTGCAGCCAAATTCTCCACTTCTAAGGGGCCCCTGATTGGATCTAATGATGTCACCACGTAGCTGAAGGGCTGAAGTTTCTGGTTCTATGCTTCAGTACACAAAAATCGAGCACTTTCAGGTGTAGATATTTGAAATAGTTGGAGAACGAAATTAACACGCCATTTTCTCTAGGCGATTGACAAGGATCTCACTGGTTGTTGGTGCGCATGTCCAAATACGCGAAATGCGCTCTGTATATAATATGTCAACATACAGGGACTCTAGATAAGCCCAATCAATTGCTGTACAGTGGTTGTGAAAATACCGAGCAAAAACTAAAACTTGTGTTGTTCGAAAAATTAAAATATCTGCGCCATATTGTAAATAAATTTGATAAAATTCCGTAGTTCTGTATTAGTGCCTAAGGCGAATCGAATGATGTTCACTATTTTTTTTTGGCCTTCTACTTTGTTTGTAACCACCAACCAACCAGCTAAAACAATGCCAGGCATTGGTAGGAATAGGTTTAGGAAATGTTTGTTATTAGGCAGCTAGGTAAACAAGAAATTTATTTATTTAGTTATTCTACCGATTAGTGAATTATGTTTACTTTTTCATTCTGCAATCTTAATGCTTTGGAAATAATTGAACATATTTTAATTAAAAGTCCGATTTACCGGGAAGTCCGTCCGTTTTCTTGGAATGGCCTGGACGATATCTTGTCACTAATTTCAAACCCTTCAAGTTCGAGAAATGTATGTACGGTGTTAGTTGATATCTTGCGTCTTAGATCTTTTCTTAGATAGGAATAGTGTTTTATTTTTTGTTTTATTTTTATTAAATTTTTTTTATATAAACGGTTTTCTGGCTGTAAATTATATCTGATATATTTTTATTTTATTTTTATTCGGGATAAAAACTAGTTGTAAGCAGAACTTCTTGCTATAAAAATTTGTAAAAAATATTTTAGAAGCAATAAAGAAAGTAAGTAAGTACTTTATAAACTCGCTTCGTAATGCCCAGGGTAGAACACCTTAGAGGGCCCAATACAATGGGTTAAACAATGGGTCCAAACATGTGTCTCGTCTCTGGTGCAGTCAAGGTATTTTCTCGCGTAAAAAAAAAGTCTGCCATTGACCGGGCGCAGGTGAGGTGCGTTTTGCTGTAACACAAAATGCGTTATTAGACACGCGAATTATGCTAATCTATTAGCTATAATCTGATCTTGTTATGTAGTTCTCATCGTTCACACTCGTAAAGAATGTTAGTTTTACCAGATCAAACTGCGTCGCTTTCTGAATTAGTACACTAGTAGCACTATTAAATTGCACGTATTCAACGGTATGTTCCTAGATGGGTTCCAGTCGGTATAATGAATATGCTAACTTACCTAAAAGTAGGGCTAACGGATCAAAACTGACTCTTCTTGAAAGATTAACTTTACCGATTTGCTTTAGGTTCCCTTTTTTATATCTTCGAATAACAACCTCATCTTTTGTGTCCCTAAAATGAAAAAAAAATCATATACAGTGTGCCGACATATTAAGAGTAGGCAAGGTATAAATAAAAAAGTCAACACCTACCTGCAAGAGTCACTTGAATCCTCCACAGACGACCTTGAAAGCCTATCGGATTCATCTTTGTTGGTCGTTTCTTTTTCTGAACTAGATTGCTGACTGCACTCAGGTTTTTCAGTAGAGACTTCCGCAAATGTAAATACTGCAGGAATTTCCACTTTACGATTGACAAGTGACACTCCATTCTTAGAAAACGTATTACTGTTGTAAGATCGCAGTTTTGGCTGCTCAATAAGGGGCTGTTTCTTTATGTTGAGCGGTTTTGCTTTAATTATCATTTCTGTCGAAATAGAAGTATTGTTCAAAATCGGTCTGGATATCGCTGTTGCTATACCGTTGGCTTTTGCAACTAAGGTTGGAGATTTCTCGTCTGGTTGCTCTGCCAAAGGTAGAGGGACTGGTTTCGAGTTTTCTTCGGTGATTATTTGACTTAATCTAAAAAAAATTGAAATTGTTGCACAATAAACCTACTTTTGTATGTTTATTTATATTTGTAACCGAATCAATTTATTTTGTAATAAATTGGTTTTGTGGGGGCGTGGGTACGTTTTCATCTTACTAAACACATCAGGGCTGCAAAGGTATAACCATAATAAAAAGGCGATGGAATTAAAAGGGGAAAAACTGAAATGAAGAATGATATGTGGACACTCAGTGCCAATCGTGGTTCTTAAAAAATTTACGTAACTAAACGTACGATTGGGATACCGAGTGGGACCGATTGGATTTGCTTTAATTTTATTAAGTCTAATAAGATAGAAAACATCAAACTCTGCGAGCAACAAACCTCACGCTATGTAAATATGTATGCCTTACAATTTTTTGTAATCACATAATATACTTATCGAATTTTGATAAAATTTTACAGTTATGTACAGGGTGTCCCAAATTGGGCACTTTTAGGGGGTTTAAGGTACTTCTAGGGGAGACAGAGAAAAACTGACCACCTATTGCGAGGCTCAAATTTCAAGAAAAGACTTATAGTGAAAACCGCATTTTGAAATATCGTCTCGTCTTTGAGCTACGGGGGCTTTTTGAAAAGTCTGCATTTTGAAAGGGGTCTATAACTTCGTTATTAGTGGAAATTTTGATTTAGAGTAAATTGCGATTTTATAGACTTTGTCACGGGGAATTCACGTGCTAAATTAAATTTTAACTGTCATTTTTAGTTTTTGAGATATGACATAAAGTTGCATTTTTTCTTATGGAATGGCCTATATTTGTATTACTTTTAGAATTCGTCATTGAATTCTTTTCAAAATGATGTATCATATGTCATAGTTTGATTGAGCGGTTTAGGAGATATTCAGCTTTTTCACTTATTTCTAGTGCGCTATGATTTCCTGCTGAGGCAGGTCAAGGCACACCAGTATATTTATTATTTTACACAGTCAAAAATATAGTAAGCCTGCTTTGGAAAAATTATAATCTAGCTGACGGCCCTCAAAGCCTAGTTATAAAAAGAAACAAAAATTACAGACTCAATAGAAATTCGATATTATTAAAAATGATCAATAATCATTGCGTCATAGATCAACAAATAACAAAAATAACAACCAACCTACTATATAACTATAGTAACTTAATTTCATATCAATGCGTAATGTCAAATTGTTTAAACAATTGAAAACAATGACAAAATGCCAAGACGCAAGGCCAACTTGATTTGAGACAACAAAACTATAGGAGCATTGAAGTAGGATTTGACCGCAAGGCTTTCATGTCAATGGCGCATGACGTTATTTAGCACACTAGACAAAAATAAAAAACTTTAATTATCTCCGAAACCGTTCAATCAAACTAGGACATATGATACATTATTTTGAAAAGAATTCAATGACGAATTCTAAAATTAATTAAAATATAGGCCATTTTATAAGAAGACATGCAACTTTATGTAATATCTCAAAAACTAAAAGTGACAGTTAAAATTTAATTTAGCGGGTGAATTCCTCGCCACAAAGTCTATAAAATTGCAATTTACTCTAAATCAAAATTCCCACTAATAACGAAGTTATAGAGCCCCTTCCAAAATGCAGACTTTTCAAAAAGCCCCCGTAGCTCAAAGACGAGACGATATTTTAAAATGCGGTTTTCACTCTTTTCACTCTTTTCACTCAGTCTTCTCTTGAAATTTGAGCCTCGCAAAGCGTGGTCAGTTTTTCTCTGTCTCCCCTAGAAGTACCTTAAACCCCCTAAAAGTGCCCAATTTGGGACACCCTGTACATGTAACTAAAAAATAGACGAAAATTTAGCATGACCAAAGCTAGCCTTAGTTTTCTGGGGGGAGTGGCCCAGGTCTACGTTCTGTGTGATCAATGAGTATATGACCCATATAGAGTGGCAACCGGCGGCAGATGGCGCTGAAATAAATTCTTCTAGTACGCAATATTCAGAAACATTTACTATGATCTAATGACATTTGTATGTTAGGCATGAACCTCGGAACTCGCACATGCAACTAAATCGTACTTGTAGTCCCTGAATGTTGCGTACCAGAAGAATTTATTTCAGCGCCATCTGCCCCTCAATGTTGCAAAGTTCGCCGGCTGCCACTTATATGGGTCATATACTCATTGGTGTGATATACATATATTGTATCTTTATTTTTCCCATTCTAGCCACTAAATGGGTACTAACCTGGGTGGAGGTTTGATTGCCGGCTTGGGAGGTAACGCCGGTCTAGGTGATTGTGGTTCACTGGCACTCACTGGAGTACTAGAAGACTGAGGTGAAGATAAGGTGGAGTTTTCAAGTGACTGTATATTGCTTGAGTCCCTAGATAAAACCACGCAGATACAGTACTGTCAAAATATTCCCATAAAAAATCAGCGACCAAAAGTAAAGAATTAAATTGGATTGTATACATATACCTAGTCTTTTCTACAACCTTGCATTTAATTTTTGCTGAGATATGGAATCGTATATACAGGGTCTAACTAAATAAGTGTAAAACATTTAAGGATCTTTCATATAAAGAAACTTCATTGGAGCATCCCTTGTTAAGATACAGCCCCTTAAAGGGGGTACATAAAATTTGTTTAACAATTTTTTTCACAAGCACTAAAAAAGTTACAATATTAAAATTAACCTGACATTTTCTACTACCAAAAAGACACTTAGCTGGTAATTTATTTGGTTTACCCCATGGTTGTAAGTGGTGGAAAACGAACCCCTAAAATTTATTTGCAATGTAACTTTTTGTCTTATTTTTTGTTTACCATTTAAAAATGTATTTCAGATAGCCTGTTTCATTGGGAACAAAAAATGTCTCTTTTTTGCCCAAAATAAACAAGTTCGCAGCAAAAAATTATTTTACGAACAACTACAGAGATACATCGTCATAAATGCGAACTAGATTTATTGTTATTTTGTAGTTACTACCTGCATTAAATGATTAAAGGGGAATAAACAAAACTAATTTATTAATAACAAAACATACAACATGTAGAAATCATAGTAAATGTTCAATATGTCTACCTTCAGACATTACACATCAGTCTAGACATTTGAGTGAAAAAAATTGTTAAACAAATTTTATGTACCCCCTTTAAGGAGCTGTATCTTAACAAGGGATGCTCCAATGAAGTTTCTTTATATGAAAGATCCTATCTTTTTTTCGATGAGGAATCACCCCCTTAAATGTTTTACACTTATTTAGTTACACCCTGTATATACAGGATTTGATAAAAAGCTGATATTTAAGGAGGTAATTCTTGGAGTCATTTTGAGAAAAAAAAACTTCATATAAACGTATGCCCTAAACTTCTTAGATACAAAATTTATAGCGAATTCTTTTAGGAAAAAAATGCAGCGCTGGTAAGGTGTTGTATTCGTTTGTGAAAACTAGTGCAACAATTTGTATTCTTTTCAGCAACTGATAAACTCAGTGTTACACTCAGTGCACATTTGGCAGGGGCTCTCCGAGCTCGTGTTGCAGTAGTGCACTTTCGTATTCTTTTGAAACTACCCTGGGGCAATTTTTTGACAGCACGAAAACTGTCAGTGGACCACGAGTGGCGCACTAATTTTCTCAAAAGAATTCGCTATTAGCTTTGAATGTTAGGTACCACCATGTCAAATATAAAAAAAATATACCCTTTTTGCAGCCTTTTCTTAAAATACCCTACAAAATTACTCAATTATAATATAATATACTTACGGTGATTGAATCTGAGAAGCTAAGTTATTAGCTGAGTATGTCAAAGGCGTAACGGGCGTTAAAACTTTGGAACTTATTGTCTGTGGCTCCACGGGTTGGATTTTAATAGAAGAGGTCTGATAGACCGCTGAAGGAACTCCGACTAGATGAATGGATGTTGGGGCGACGCTGCTTATTGGTTTCTAAAATGGAATAAACAAAGTCATGTATTCAACTACCTCCAAGATAGGAGCACCGTCTGAGAGAAATCAGCTAGAGGAATCAACTGAAATGCATTTGCTTAGTATCTTAAACGAGGTGTGTTTTAACACTCAAACTTTTAAACTATACAGATACTACACCAAAATAATCGAGACAGTGAGAGTGTTTCGATATCTTCATTCGTTAATGAACTACTGCTGCGATGAGACTTAAACTTTTAAAATCCTTCCTACAGTCATGATCGCGCGATTGTGAGCATGCCGATTTGCAAATAAAATTTTAACACTTAATACTGTTTTATTTTGTTTTGTAAGTCATAAGGACTGAGAGTTTTAAAATTTTATAATCATGGTTTCGGTTGCCCAATTAATAGGACGTTTGTGTATAAAGCCAGAGGTTCCGGGTTCGAGTCCTGGCCGAAGCACAAGAAACTTTTTTAAAAAATTTCGTGCTTTAATTTCACCCCTCGTCTGGAATTGTTGTTCACGGTTTTGAGTAGCATTTGATATATTTAAAAATTACGTTGTCAGTTACCATTTTAGTTAACACTAATCTCTAATCTAATTTATAGATTTACCAAAATAAAAATGATAATTATTTTACAATTTTTATAAATATTTTAAATGTTAACCTATTTACCTGATATGATATCGTTGGCGTCCAATTCGCGAAGTTATTAGTTGAAAATGGTTGCTCATTCGAGTGAGTTTTAGGTTTATCAATTTTGGCGACGTCGGCGTTTACATTTTCTTTATCTTCGTTGATATATTTTTCGTGCTCGTTTTGCTGAATAACTGGATTTTGGTTTTGCACAGTGAATGGAGCATTATGAACAGCCAAATGATTGGCTTGAAAGTAAGTATTAGTTGGACCTGAAAAATTAACATTTTAGTTATAATGGCATAGGGGGTAATTATATAATCTCCATCACTCAAGATTGGCTAAATCCAAAAATATTTTAAATACTTATAGGTTATGAAAATAATAAATTAATCACGGATGTATGCATGTATGTATACCTTCATATCGACTCATGCAACGAAGACTGTAGTAGCTCATTATTAAGGCCGCTTGACATGGTGCATGACGCGCTGCAAATATTTGCAAGCAAAAAATTTCGGTCAAATTGTTGCCTGCAAAAAATCTTTTTTTCGTTTGACATTGTGCATGGCCATGCATTGATTCCCCAGAATCTTGGTAAAAATTCCCCACTTTGCATGCAAAAAAATGGCACCGGACCGATAAAAATGGATTGCCTGCAACAATCAGCTGGATTTGTACTGCGCATGCACCTGGGCAAAATTTCATGCATTTGCCTGCAAATTTTATTGTCATGCACCATGTCAAGCGGCCTTTAGGGAATAATGAGTTACTATAGGCTTCGTTACATGAGTCAATATGACGTATAATGATCAACCTTCTTTAAATAAACAGGAAGTACTTTTACTGTCAAATATTAAGGCCTTCACACACACCTCCGTAGCATGGTGCATAACGCGTAGCATGGGGCTTTCAACCAATCAGCGATCGAATAGCAGCGGCCATATTGGTTTTGCATAAGTAAAGTCCATAAGGTTAAACTTCTATGCGCTATGCATTTTTGTGTGTGATCGGCTTTATATGTAGGTATTTGAGTCCCAAACACATGCGCGGGCGTCGTTTCGTTAGCAATTTAGGAATACAATAACAATTTTAAATAATTTTGAACATCACAAAAAGATCCTAAAATAATCTTTCCACATGTCAATGAAAACAAATCATTTTTTCCTTGTTAACAAAATACTCTGCCAATATATGGGCCCCTAAGCTCACACTAGCTACTATAGTTATAGTGTACGTGTGAGCTAATATAACTAAAAACTGAAATATATTTTATTCAACTCCAGACTAAATTACCTTTTGTTTGATACCACACAAGCCATGTTTTGACTTAAACTCAAATTTTTGAAATCTACCCCCACCCCTAAAAAAAACAAAAACTAAAATGTATTTTGTTAAACTCCGGACTCAATTACCTTTCGTTTGATATCACACACGCGATATTTTCACTCAAATTCTAATTTTTAAAATATACCCCCACCCTTTTTCAAAATCATCTGAAACGCAAAGATATATAAAAAATTTTGAAATCGGAGCAACTTTTTTTTTCTCGAAAAAATTAGGATCACCATAGCTCACACTACTATAGTATAGTATATGTGTGAGCTAATATCCCAAATCTTAGTAAAATTTAGCATACTTGGCAACAGAAAAACGTCTACACAAATTTGAATAGCAAAGTGGAATTTTTAAGATGACCGCCCTCTTATAACTAAATAAATGGATCCATGACGGCTCCGATACCTTCCTAGTTCATTAGCGCCATGATCGATTTATGCAAAAAATATACCTCACTTGATCAGGTACAGTCAACTCCAAAACTTCGAATTTTTGCGTATTTTTAAACCGGATTTATGGCTGAGGTACGGGTCGGATAAGGTTGGGAATGGTTGCATTCGACTCGCCATGGTCGAAATATGCAGAAAAGATATTTCACACTTTTGTTTACAACTAACTTGATTTGTTTTTTAAATTGGCGGCCATTTTGAAAAAGAAGGACCGGTTCTCAAAGCGCAGTATTAATGCCTTACCGAATTAGAGAGACTGGCGGAACAAAATAGGGTGAAACTATTCTGCGTACCAGGACACAGACGTATTTAAAGCAATGAAAATACAAATGAATTAGGAAGGCTAGGATCATCCGCAGAATATATTGGACCAGGACCAGTCCTGGGGGTATCATAATCATAAGATACCAAGGAAAGATCTGGGTAAAAGAAAAGCAAACAGCCTCTTAGAAAGACACGGACCGAGACTCAGCAAGGCATACAGGTTTAAAGCGAAATCTATTCTCCTGGCCCATACCGACTGAATGTTTTTTGGTCGGATCGTAGGAGAAGCTTGCGCAAGGTCTTTTCGCATAGCACTTGACGTCTTGGAGATTATTTAAAGCTAGCTATTTGTCAAAGCATGTCATGGATACCATCACATCCTACGAGTACGAGAAATGCTATCAAGGTGAGGATAATAACGGGAAACATGACTGGTCATATGCCCGTCAAAGTTCATTTAAATAGAATGAGCTTTAATTATAGAGGCCAAGATCTGAACTATACACTATGCTCGCAAAAAACATCTTTGGAGAAGTCCAAGTTGACCAACAAATAACTACTAACTACTCCCATATAGGTTTGTGCAAGCTCGTACAAGTGACGAAAATAATGAAGTGTGGTTATCCTAAGAAAAGGAGGGCCAGCAGCACTGGTTTTAAAGACATTCAATAGACCTTCTAAACAAAGGATCACTCGAACCATTTTCTTGACTGCTTCCAAAAGAAAGTAAGATCGATGTGGCTCTAATCCAAGAATCGTGAATCTGTCAAGATACCATGCTAAGCAGGTCATTCTAATACATTAGTTCGTATGAACTATTAACGGAATGGCGATCCTGTCAGTGCTATAAATTTTATTATTTCATATTAGGCTAGCAGTTCATTAATTTTCCGGAATCAAATCAAAATTTGAGCGTGCCACTTAATGCAACAAATTAGGTGATTCGACTAATTGACTGAACGAACGCCGGATTTTACTTATTAGTTCAACTCAACAGTTCATTTCTATCAATTCGTTTGTTCCTCATAGAAAGCACCGCGGTATCGTTCAGTATTTCTCGAAGAAGAACACGGATAGCCGCGTTCCTAATGCACAATATAATGTACAGACATAATTTAAAAAAATTTAAATCATGCGTGTCCGAGGCAATCACAAAACATCAGATTACCCCCTTGCACAAAAAGAAACCATGGATTACACAAGGTCTTGTGACAACAATGAAACCTAGGGATCGTTTGTATCAAAATTATCTTGAATACCCAGAAAATCAAGTTTATAGAGACAATTTCAAAAATTATAGAAATAGACTTATTTCTTACAATTACTAAATATAATTATTTTAAACAAAAAATTGGCAATAAAACTTGCAGCAAGAATCTTTGGAAAGTAATGAGGGAATATTCCGTAACATCACCTAATAATAAACAACAAATCAAATCCATTTTAGTAGATGGGCAAACTATAAACGATTCTCAAATAATATCTGACAATTTTAATAACTTTTTTTCAACAATAGGGAAAAAACTAACTAAAAAAAACACAAAAAGTTGGAAAACCAGCTAATATTTTTATTACCAACCAACGAAAATGAAATTAAACGAATCATAAATGAACTAAAAAATGGTAAATCTTGTGGACCTGATAAACTAAAAAATTAACATTTAACTTGGAGTTGGTTATATATCAAAAGGACTTGCTGGGCTAATTAGCAGGTGTCTAAGTGAAGGATGTTTCCCATCCTGTTTGAAAATGTCTTATATTAAACCTATTTATAAATCTAAATGCGTTACCGAAATGTCTAATTATCGACTAATTAGCCTTACATCCGTCATAGCGAAAATTCTGAAAAAAGTAATAAAAAAAACTAAAACTCTATTTTATCACCATATCACAATATGGATTTCAAGAAGAAAAATCAACGGAGGACGCTGTATCCAAATTTACTTCACTGGTTTATAATGCAGTAGATACTAAAAAACCATATATGGCAGTGTTTTTGGATTTGGCGAAAGCGTTTGACACGGTGGACCATGCTCTAATGTTAAAAAAATAGAAAATATAGGAGTTAGAGGTGCGCCTCTCAAACTATTTTAAAGCTACTTAGAAGGTCAAAATTGTATTAGTAACGAGGCAAAAGTTACTTGTGGAGTCTCACAGGGAACAGCACTTGGCACTGTCCTTTTTCTAATATACATTAACTCTCTTCTAAAACAAAACTCTTTAGGACAAATACTGGCTTTTGCAGATGATACTGTTATTATCTACTTTGAAACATCTTAGAATACATTAAAGGAGGATATTGAGAGAGATATGCAACAATATTATTATTTGATTGGTTTGCCTCTAATCAGTTAACAATAAATGTAACAAAAACACAAGTCATACCATTTACATCTTACGTGGACCAATTACCATCTTTTGATGCTGTGAAGTTGCGAGAAGAACAAATAAAATTAAGCAATACTGCGAAATACCTGGGCATTATTGTAGATTTATTTCTGGGATCACCATATACTAGCGACAGTTAACCCTTTCGGGACGGGACCTGTCAGCTATTTATTTGCCACCTGGATGGCAGTTTTTGTAGTGCCAGCGGGACGGGTGTCAAACAGTTATGATATTTTGTATTTTTCGACAGTCGGCCGTCTGACAATCAAACTCTGTCTTAAGCGGTGTGACACTCGTCTGGCTGGCAAAAAATAATATAAAACTTGGCTTTTACGATATGAAACCCGCTTAGCGGGCGAATAAACAAGTGTCATATATATGTGACACCAGTTCGTGTGCCTTTGTTTTGTGTTGTCTCATAAGCTGTGACATCCGTCCTGAAAAGGTTAATAAAATAAGAGGCCTATAGTTTATAAGTTTTATCAATTTAGGAAATTTTTAGGAATCCCTCATTTAAGAATCTTATATTATTCCCTTGTTCAAACGTTACTACAATATGACACAATTGCTTGGGGAACACAACCTATACTTCCAAAGAGAGCAGCCAATAGTGCAAATATTCCTAGAATAACCAAACGAATTGGATAAAAATGCTTGGTCTTTCTTGGGCCAAAAATATATAATTTATTATCTCTGGAACTTAAAAATATTTATTCAAAAAAAACTTTTAAATATAAAGTGAAAAGATGGATTTTATCGATGCCGCATATACAGTATGTCCCCGTAAGTTTATATCATATGGAAAACTTTTTTATTATTAATTAATGGTAGGTGGTAGACGCTTTTACTCATTGGGCGTCGACCGGTGAGATACCACCATGCCAGAACTGAGTAGCGCTAAGTGGTATCACCACGTTCCGCTCCTGCGCTGGCAGTCCGGTTCCAACAATGAGTAACAGATAGCATAATGGCGCCTCCAGGATCAAAATATTCCGGAGGTAAAATACCCGACCACTTGGATCTCCGGGCGTCGGGTGATCCTGGGGGTCCTTCATGCAAAGATATTAAAAGAAGACCAAAAACTCAACTCAGAATTGATTTTAGCAATATAAGAGGATTAAGTACCAACATGAATTCAGTTCACCAACATCTTGAAGAACAAAGACCTGACATCCTTGTTCTCACTGAAACTAAAATCAGTTCCGCAACACCTATTGTGAGCTATCTTTATCCCGGCTATGACCTACACCACCGATTTCGACATAATTTTGGGATCTGTGTGTACTTTAAAAATGACCTTTCATGTCATCGAGAGGAGAAGCTAGAACCAGCGAACCTCGATATCATATGGCTAAAATTCACCTTAAAGTCATCGACCAAGTTCATCTGCTGCCTCTACCGACCGCTAAGTAACACCGAGTACCAAAACTTTTTCGCGATCCGAAAATTGTGATAGTATACAGTCTAACTTTCTAACTGCGGAAATTGTTTTTTTTAGGCAATTTCAACGTCCACAATATACCCTGGCTAAAACACCACAACAAAACAGATAATGAAGGCAGGAAAGCAGAAGCTTTTGCCATAAGTTGTCGCAGCTTGTCGATGAACCTACCCGTATCTCAGAAAGGGGTGAATTTGCAGCGCTTTTAGACTTGTTCCTAACTACAAATCCTGACTTGTACACAATTCAAGTAGATCCCCCACTTGGTTCATCCGATCATAAATTTATAAGAACAAAGTGCGAAATGTTCATACCGCCAAGCCAACAATCACTTCCTCGTAAAATGTGGCACTATAAATCCGCAAAATGGAATGACCTTAAACAGTTTTACCTGGATTTTCCATGGAAAGAAGTTTGCTTTAAAACAGCTGATCCCACTATTTGCTGTAATGAAATAACAAAAGTAATCTTATCTGGAATGGATGCATATATCCTACATACAATAAAACGCAGAGCAAATGCAAAACCTTGGTTCAACGGCCAGTGTCAAACGGCTGTACAGAAAAAACACAGAGCATGTAACCTTTGGAAACGACAACAAACCGCTCAAAACCACACAGAATTTATAGAAGCCAGAAATAGTTGCAAAATTACTATTGACGCCGCCAAACAAACATACAATCAAGGAATAAAAAACAGGTTGCTGAATTGTCCAAATAGTTCTAGGTCCTTTTGGTCTCTTGCAAAAGCTGTTGGATCAAACTTCACCAAGTCATCCATACCACCACTTACAGATAAAAATACTCACTTAGCCACAACATCAGAGGAAAAAGCCACTATGCTGGCCAAAATCTTTTCCTACAACTCAAACCTAACAGTGCCAAATGGAAAAACTCTACCGTTCATTGGAAGGGTTTCCCACAGTATGCCAGAGGTACCCTTTTGTCACCGAGAAACACGAAAATCCCTTAAAAAGTTGGATACAAACAAAGCAATGGGTCCAGATGGCATTCCCGCGATAGTACACAAAAAATTTGTGCTAACGAACTCACCCCAACTTTCGCTAAATTATTCAATTTATCTTACAGGCAAGGAGTATATCCATCATCATGGAAGTCTGCCGCAGTACAACCTATTCCAAAGAAAGGAAAAAAGACAGATCCGTTAAACTATAGACCAATTGCTCTACTTCCGGTGATATCAAAAGTAATGGAAAGAGTTGTGAACAATCACCTAACCAAGTACTTGGAAAAGTACAAAATGATCAACGACAAGCAATACGGATTTCGAAAATATATGTCAACTGGCGATTTACTTACATACGTCACTCACTTATGGCAAAAAGCGATTGAGTTACGGGGCGAAACAAGAACAATTGCCTTAGATATATCAAAAGCATTCGATAAAGTCTGGCATGAAAATCTGCTCAACAAGCTCAAAGCAATGAGATTGTCGCCGAAACTTTGCACTTGGTTTGAAAGTTACCTTAAGGATAGATCCATTTATGTTGCACTGGATGGCCGGAACTCCAACTCTTACCAAATAAATGCTGGTGTGCCACAGGGAGCAATCCTTTCGCCAACACTTTTTCTGATTTACATAAATGACCTCATAGATAAAACAGTAAATCCACTTTATTGCTTTGCAGATGTTGGCAATGTAGTCTCTTCAGTCATACCACCCACTCAGTGTCTATCCGCACGTGAATTCCATCATCTTAGACTAACTCAAATATCGCAGATAAATAACGACCTGGAGATAATAGAGGACTGGGGCAACAAAAACCTTGTACAGTTCAACGCGCAGAAAACCCAAGCAGCCCTGTTTTCAAAAAAGACCAGCACCGGTAAGCCAAACATCATGCTATCTGGAAGTGCTGTCACATTGCAGAGCCAGTTGAACATCTTAGGAGTCACTGCAGAGACCAACATGTCTTGGCACAGTCACGTGACAGATATAGCTAAAAGGGCGTCCCAAAAGCTTGGGGTGCTATTTCGTACAAGACATCTGTATACACCAAGCCAACTGCTGACATTCTATAAAGCCCAGATTCGACCAACTATGGAGTACTGCTCACATATATGGAGTGTGACACCCAAACATACCTTAATGCTTTTGAACACCGTGCAAAAACGAGCTATCAAGCTGATCAATGACCCCGCACTTACCCGTAGCTTGGATAGTCTCGAACACCGAAGAACTGTGGGCGATCTATCTCTCTTCTACAGGTATTATCACGGAAAATGATCTGAAGAGTTGGCACGTATGATCCCCCCGGGAGTAGCACCTACTAGGCGAACACGTCAAACAGACGGTAACCATCAATTTACTGTCAAAATAGATGCACCAAGAACCTCATTATATCAGAATTCATATCTCTGGAGAACAGCATCGCTGTGGAATAAACTCCCTGCGACAGTTTTCCCTGCAGGTTACAACCTGAACCGTTTCAAAACCACCACACACCAACATTTCCGCGCACTGGCCGCTTCTCGAGCGTGATAGGGATCTCCTTGCGAGTGCGCTTAACCGTAAAAAAAAAAAAATTTTAGGAAAAAAGTTATTCTTCATAAAAAGTTCTGCATTATCTAAAACCTAGAATACAGTCATCAAATATCAATTTTTTTCAGTGGTATACGAGGCTTGTCAAAAAATATGAGT
Organism: Aspidapion aeneum; assembly: GCA_963576565.1. Classification (NCBI taxonomy): domain Eukaryota; kingdom Metazoa; phylum Arthropoda; class Insecta; order Coleoptera; family Brentidae; genus Aspidapion; species Aspidapion aeneum. Next base: position 74,845,594 of record OY755039.1, on the reverse strand, counting down.
TTTACTCAAGAGTAAAGTGCCTTTAAATTTGCAAAATAAATGAATATGCAATTATTACGCGTTCTAATTGCAAAATTATTAGAAAACATCGAAAAACTAAAAGGTTATCATGTGTTTCGTAATAACAAGACATATATGTTCATTTAAAATAGAAATATTAGTAAAAAATAAATTAATCTGAAGTTTTAATTTTAATGGATGTACTTTTTAATTCTGATCAACTTTTTTTAGTAACATTTTTCGATATTGTCAACTTTAAAGGTACTTTACTCTTGACAAAACTCATATTTTTTGACAAACCTCGTATACCACTGAAAAAATTTGATATTTGATGACTGTATTCTAGGTTTTCGATAATGCATAACTTTTTATGAAGAATAACTTTTTTTCCTAAAATTAATAATAAAAAAGTTTTCAATATGATTCCAACTTAGGGGTACATACTGTATATGATGGAATAATCCATATTGCTTAATAAATGATAATTTATTGATAGTTATTGATGTATAAATTATTTTTTGTTTTTTCTATATTTAATTAAGCCTATTATTTTTTATAGATACCTATTTTGCAGTGGCCCTAGTGGTACGTTCCGGAATCATATTTTGTGTCGGGGTGTCAGTTTCAACATGCTACGTCACAGTCAGTGCTTTATTACCTATATTTTTAACCATAAGCCACTAAGTATCAGCTACTAACCTATACAGTTATTGCTTTCCTTCAAATCGGCAATATCAAATTCGTTATTTAATTGTTTTGTGTTGGAAAGCAAATTCACAGCAAACTTTGTGTTGTGAGGTAGCGTCTGGTATTTCGGATCCAGTTTCGACACTGAGAAATCCTTAAAATGATCCTGCTCCTCCGCCTTCTGTGCATAGTATAGATTCACTTGTTTATTGTTGATATGGGTAACATCTTGTACCCTATTAATCTCGATAAAGTCTGGCTTGCTATGTTCGTTTTGTTGATATTTGGTCTGATATGTGGTATTCTGAAAATATATTCAAAATTCAAAATTGAAACCCAACCAAACCTAACGGAAATTAAAGTTACCTAAACGGCCGGCGCACTGCGCTGCGCGGGGCGTCGTTCAGTTGCGTAGCTACGGGGGTGACAGGGCTGGCAAAGACACCCGGCGCCAAGTTAAAATAGCTGCCGAAGGCGTCCGCCGTTAATGAATTCTCAATTCTCTATTTTAAATAATGTAAAAATACATAAAAAATAAGTTTGCTTTAAATTAAAATTAAATTACCTCCAAACTGTTAGAAATGTAGCGAGGAGTTGCCGGCACGCATCTATCTTGAAAAATGCAGATAAGGCAACGCAGGGCGGTTTTATTGGTTTTATTAATATTGAGTACTTTTGAATTTTAATAGACCCTTTTTGTACCTAAAACGATATTTTACAAAGTTGGTAGGGATAGGAATACGATAAGAAATTGACATACCAAATTTAGTACAACTTGGTTGGTACAACAAGGGAAATGGGGAAAAAAAGTTTTTTTCTACTAAAAACGCAGATTTTTTTTTGTGTCTTTATTCTTATTAAAATTGTACTGTAATGATGTAGTTAGTTGGCCTCCATGTATAGATTAACACTGCAAAAATGTTCACCTACGGCGGCGGCGTCAAAAATACTTCTAAATGTAATGACATTTTTTGTATGCGGGACAAGAGTTACTCCCTCTCAATGTCAAGACCTGCCGTTACTTGTACCTTGCACCCCATACCCTATACTGTTTTTCTCTAGATTAGAGGGCGTCAAAAAACTCTTGCTACACGGCGCCAGTGGTTCAAAACCCCCTAAAAATGACGCGTTGGGGCTCCTATATGACTTTAAGCAAGTCAATAATTAGCTACTATTATACTAGAATCATGACCTTACTGTTTCTCATTGCCTCACTTCTCACTATCGCCGAATTGCTTATCGCCGGGTCGCTAAAGTGTTGCATTTTTGGTTTGTTTGTCTCTAGTTCTGGATGGAACAAATAAGTGACTTGTTTACATTGTTATTGGTAGTTACTTCTAAATAGAACATTATTAATATTATTATAGATATTTAATAGTATAAAATGAGTGATAATTTAATAAGAATTTGAGATTCAAGTGACTATATCCTTAGAGCTCCACCTAGCTTACCTTTAAAATTAATAACGTTAAAACCCTATATATTACTGCTTTTATTGCTAATAATATCTCATCCGATACGACCCGTCCTTCTAAGAAATACCTTTTAATATAGATAGGTGTCCCAATTTTAAAAATAAACAATTTTATGTTAAACCGTTTATTATACATATTAGCCTGTTTTGAAAAAACAATGTTACTTTTTCGATAAAAAGTTAACTTTTATCCCTTATTTAAGAGATCAAAGTGTCACTTTTTATCCTCAAAATGGATAATAAACCTCGCAATAAAAGTTATTGTTCCCCAAAGGATTGTAGTCCTTGCTACGCTTGTGCTACAACGTTTTTGACTCGGGCGAAAAAGTTCCACTTTCATCCCTTGGTAAATAATAAACAGTACAGTGTAGCCGTAAAAATACATTCTAACTAATAACTTTCAAACGGAATTAGATATCAATTTTAAGTAAAAAAATACTGTTCAAATTTTAGAGCGCCTTAAATTGAGAAAAGTTTCAATATTTACATGTCAATATCTATAAAACTATACTCAAGTTTTAGATGAGCATGAAGTTAGCGAAGCACCCATCGCAGATCGAATCGTGACTAGGTGGATAATTTGCCGTTAATTAGTCGTGAATTAGTTGTGGAATAATTAATTTTGTCGCTCTTATTTTTGACCGTTTTTTTGGGTGCTTCGCTAACTTCATATTTTGGCACCCATCGCAAATCGAATCGCCACTAGGTGGATAATTTGCCGTTAATTAGTCGTGAATTAGTTGTGGAAAAATTAATTTTGTCGCTCTTATTTTTGACCGTTTTTGAGGGTGCTTCGCTAACTTCATATTTTGGCACCCATCGCAAATCGAATCGCCACTAGGTGGATAATTTGCCGTTAATTAGTCGTGAATTAGTTGTGGAAAAACTAATTTTGTCGCTCTTATTTTTTACCCTTTTTTTGGGTGCTTCGCTAACTTCATATGAAGTTAGCGAAGCACCCTCGTAAAAATAGCTTTTATCAAAATCGAATTTGGTGGATTATTTGCCGCTAATTAGTCGTGAATTAGTTGTGGAAAAATTAATTTTGTCGCTCTTATTTTTGACCCTTTTTTTGGGTGCTTCGCTAACTTCATATTTTGGCACCCATCGCAAATCGAATCGCCACTAGGTGGATAATTTGCCGTTAATTAGTCGTGAATTAGTTGTGGAAAAATTAATTTTGTCGCTCTTATTTTTGACCGTTTTTGAGGGTGCTTCGCTAACTTCATATGAAGTTAGCGAAGCATCCTCGTAAAAATGGCTTTTATCAAAATCGAATATGGTGGATAATTTGCCGCTAATTAGTCGTGAATTAGTTGTGGAAAAATTAATTTTGTCGCTCTTATTTTTGACCCTTTTTTTGGGTGCTTCGCTAACTTCATATTTTGGCACCCATCGCAAATCGAATCGCCACTAGGTGGATAATTTGCCGTTAATTAGTCGTGAATTAGTTGTGGAAAAATTAATTTTGTCGCTCTTATTTTTGACCGTTTTTGAGGGTGCTTCGCTAACTTCATATGAAGTTAGCGAAGCACCCTCGTAAAAATAGCTTTTATCAAAATCGAATATGGTGGATAATTTGCCGCTAATTAGTCGTGAATAAGTTGTGGAAAAATTAATTTTGTCGCTCTTATTTTTTACCCTTTTTTTGGGTGCTTCGCTAACTTCATATGAAGTTAGCGAAGCACCCTCGTAAAAATGGCTTTTATCAAAATTGAATATGGTGGATAATTTGCCGCTAATTAGTCGTGAATTAGTTGTGGAAAAATTAATTTTGTCGCTCTTATTTTTGACCGTTTTTTGAGGGTGCTTCGCTTAATTCATATAAAGTGAGAGAGGCACCCAAAAAACACTCAAAACTAAACGCGACAAAATTAATTTTTCCACAACTAATTAACGACTAATTAGCGGCAAATTATCCACCATATTCGATTTCGATACGGCATGTCTAAAGCCATTTTTACGAAGGTGCTTCGCTAACTTTATATAAAGTTAGCGAAGCAACCTCAAAAACGGTCAAAAATAAGAGCGACAAAATTAATTTCTCAACAACTAATTCACGACTAATTAGCGGCAAATTATCCACCATATTCGTTTTTGATAAAAGCCATTTTTACAAGGGTGCTTCGCTAACTTCATATGAAGTTAGCGAAGCACCTTCAAAAACGGTCAAAAATAAGAGCGACAAAATTAATGTTTCCACAACTAATTCACGACTAATTAGCGGCAAATTATCCACCATATTCGATTTTGATAAAAGCAATTTTTACGAGGGTGCTTCGCTAACTTCATATGAAGTTAGCGAAGCACCCTCAAAAACGGTCAAAAATAAGAGCGACAAAATTAATTTTTCCACAACTAATTCACGACTAATTAACGGCAAATTATCCACCTAGTAGCGGTTCGATTTGCGATGGGTGCCAAAATATGAAGTTAGCGAAGCACCCAAAAAAAAGGTCAAAACTAAGAGCGACAAAATTAATTTTTCCACAACTAATTCACGACTAATTAGCGGTAAATTATCCTCCAAATTTGATTTTGATAAAATCCATTTTTAAGAGGGTGCTTCGCTAACTTCATATGAAGTTCGCGAAGCACCCAAAAAAAGGGTCAAAAATAAGAGCGACAAAATTAGTTTTTCCACAACTAATTCACGACTAATTAGCGGCAAATTATCCACCATATTCGATTTTGATAAAAGCCATTTTTACGAGGGTGCTTCGCTAACTTCATATGAAGTTAGCGAAGCACCCAAAAAAAGGGTAAAAAACAAGGGCGACAAAATTAATTTTTCCACAACTAATTCCCGACTAATTAGCTGCAAATTATCCACCACATTCGATTTTGATAAAAGCCATTTTTACAAGGGTGCTTCGCTAACTTCATATAAAGTTAGCAAAGCACCCTCAAAAGTGTCAAAAATGAGAGCGACAAAATTAATTTTTCCGCAACTAATTCACGACTAATTAACGGCAAATTATCCACCTAGTAGCGGTTCGATTTGCTATGGGTGCCAAAATATGAAGTTAGCGAAGCACCCAAAAAAAGGGTCAAAACTAAGAGCGACAAAATTAATTTTTCCACAACTAATTCACGACTAATTAGCCGCAAATTATCCACCACATTCGATTTTGATAAAAGCCATTTTTACAAGGGTGCTTCGCTAACTTCATATGAAGTTAGCGAAGCACCCTCAAAAACGGTCAAAAATAAGACCGACAAAATTAATTTTTCCACAACTAATTCACGACTAATTAACGGCAAATTATCCACCTAGTCACGATTCGATCTGCGATGGGTGCTTCGCTAACTTCATGCGCTATTTCAGTCACCTTGTATGCTAAGATGCATTATCAATACTGTCAAATTAATAAAAGAAAAATATAATTATAATAATAATATTTTATTGCAATTCGGATTTTTATATTTGACTAAGGTTTAATAGCTTCAATGGCAAAGAAAATTGAATGCGTCAGTTTTACACGCTTTTGAATCACTATGGCATGACAGGTCACAACTGCTTCGACTCAGAATAATGATAACCATGATTTTGCTGACAAAAAACACTTTATTATGATTGGTGAATATTGTCGATTTTAATGATTTTTGTAGCTAAAGTCACCTTGTTCATTTAATTCTATCTTTTTTAATACAAGACCCATTTGAACAAGTGATACCTTTTTATTCATAGCAGGGATGAAGCTTTTTAACAGATCCAAACTAAAAATGACAGCGGTGCGCGCAATTTTTATTAAGAATGTCAAAAATTGGCATTTTTAAAAAACGTCTGCGATCTTTAATTTTAACGAAATGTCAATTCTAGTAATGGGGTCGTATAGCTTAAAGCTTTAGCTTTCGAACAAGTTAAAAGTCTTTGAAATCGGTCCAGTAGTAACGAATTTATACCCAAAGAAAATGAATGGGCAGTTTTATACGGTTTTGAACCACTGTGCGGCGTTATCAGATCTAGCTACGCCACTGGCGCCTGGCGGAGCTGCTTTCAATTGTTTCCCGTTCATACGTAATCAAACTCAAACTCAAACTCAAAACATTTATTGCCGACAAAATCAAAACAATGTTTGACAAAGCAACGTCAAAAATTTGTACAAAATAGTTGTATACACTTAAATAAATACATATAAACATTTTTGGTAAAGATAGTTTTTTGTAGCGTTTTTAAATTTTATTTCATTCTCAATTGATTTGATCTCTGTTGGTAAACTGTTGTAGGCTTTTATAGCTTTATAAAATGGTCCCTTTTCAAAAAATGTTGATTTATGCATAGGAATAGCGAGCTCAGCTCTGGGTCTGGTTTCAACAGTCATATTACTGCCGTATCTGTCACTATTTGTTGGAAAAAGGGCTTTGTGTTTTTTAACAAAAATAACAAGTTGTAGGAAATATATAGATGGCACTGTCAGTATTCTTAGTCTGGTGAAGTGCTAAGCACATGAAGTGCCTGGTTTAAGTTTTAGTAAACACCTTATGATTCTTTTTTGCGTTCGGAAAACATCCATTGCAAAAGAGGAGGACCCCCAAAAAATAATACCATATGACAGTACACTATGTATACTCGCATAATAGTATGTTTTAAGACTGTCAAATGAAACCAGATCTCTAAGGCGTCTTATAACAGCACAAGAGCTATTAAGTTTGTTTTTTAATTTATTTATTTGTTGTTCCCAACAGACATGAATCTATTGTGATTCCTAAGAAATCTGTAAATTCTAAAACTGGTATAGACTTTCCATTGAACTGAACATATAAAGATTCATCAGTTTTGATTTGTTTGCGAAAAGTTAGTAAGCCAGTTTTCCCCATGTTAAGCCTAAGAGAATTTTCTGTACACCAGTTTGACATTTCATTGGAAGCTTGAGAGCATTTTTTAGAAAGTTCTTGACTATTACGTCCAGATGCAGTCACTGTTTTATCATCAGCAAACTGGGCTACTTTGCCAACTGTTATTTTTTCTTGAACCTCATCAACATACAGCAGGAAGATAAGTGGCCCCAGGATCGATCCCTGAGCCACCCCCTGCTGCATGTCACACCAGTTCGAAAAATACTGTCTGTGTTCTTGTGTTAGTGAAACAACAAAAAGAAAGTAACAGTTTTAAAGGCAGCCCTCTAATGCCAACACGTGGCAGTTTTTCCAAAAGTAAGTTGTGATTTATCGTGTCAAAGGCCTTTGAGAGGTCAAAGTATATACTTGCGGTTTTTTGTCCTTGTTCTAGGTTATTCTGTATTGTTGTTATGACATTGTAAATTGCTTCCTCTGTGGACTTCTTTGGTCTAAAACCATATTGGCCTTCATATAGTAAATCGTAGATCTGAATGCGATAGTGTGAGTTACCGTGCGTGTTAAAGTTTGGCCTTTATCCTAAATTGGGGGAGGGGGGGCTAGAAATAAACGTAGAGTAGCCGTAGAAGGCCTGTGGATCATCATAAAAAAGTAGGTACCTTAAATCCCCCAAAGGTGCATTATTTTAATTTTCTCGGAAATTATCACTTTTTTGAAAAAATGACAGGAATAACAATTTGAAGAGCAAAAAATTCCCTGTCAATTGGGATATAACTTAATGATTTTGGACAAAAATAAATCTTAAAATTGCCCTAAAACTCTCAACGAATTACCGCAAGACTCCCCTCCAAACGCGCATTTTATAATTTTTTTGAATTTCCACAGAAGCTAAACTTCTAAGGTAAAAATGCATAATTTACTTTATTGTAAACAATAAAATTCCCTTTCTACCTATGTATAAGCCGGTGTTTACTACAAAGTTTGTCATAACGTCAAAATCGTGTCATAGTCGCATTTTACGATGAATGAATTTTTTTATTTAAAAATTAAGCAAAAACTCTTCTAAAAAAACACAAAAACCCCTGTTTTTACCAGTTATTCAAAAATAACTCGAAAACTACTTAACCGATTGGATTTTTTCAACCAAGCTTAAACTAAGAATAAAAATATCTATCTTATTTATTCCAGCGTTCTCTTACATCGTACATACATAAATAAAAACTTTTTTCTTTTCATTTTTTTGAATTTTTGGTTTTTTTTTCAAATAATAAAAAAAAATTAAAAAGTAATTTTTAAATACATTTTAAATCAAGTATTATAAAATTGTAAACGATTGTTGAATTATCGTGGCTCAGATAGACTGATACACGGAGAGACAGACACCATTACAAAATTTAGAAGTTGAACCTTTTTTGACCCAAATAACTTATTTTAAGTGAAAATAACAAAATAAAAAATTTTGCGATATCAAAATCCCATATAACAACTGAAGAAAAGGTAATTTTATGAGAAAATACCAATTTTGTGTAATATTTAAAAAATCATAAATTTATTTTATTTATTTATTTATTTACTGATAAACTGATAAACTATTACAATACTTTAATTATTATTAATCTATCTGTTTTTTGGCTTTCTTTAAATTTAAAAGGCAAGGAAATTAATCCTGTGTGCCTTTTATTTATAAAGTACACTTTTAACAAAAAAGTAAAAAGAAAAAAAAATATATAGAGATCATTTTAACATAGTTAAATACAATTTAAATTTAAGTAAAAATAATAAAAAAAAACTAATAATAATAATAAATCCAATCTAAAATTATTATTATTTAGCCACTTTCTTTTATTCAAAAAGGTTTAAATGTTCATTGTCTACTTAAAATCTGTTCCACCAGAGGATTTAAAAAAAAGAATTCTTTGATTTTTATTTTAAATTTGTGAACTGGTAACATTTGTATATCTTTTGGAACTGAATTGAATATTTTTGGAGATAGATACATAAACATTTTTTGACTATGTGTTTTTGTAACTCGTGGAATAAAAAAACTTCTGTCGTTGTGATTTATTTCAAGATTTAGTCAATTATATTTTTTAATAAATTTACAAATATTTGTGCAGTAAAGTTCGGAAAACTTAAAAATTTTATGTTTTTTAAAAAGAGTTGTAGTGTGTTCTCGAAGTTTACAACCCTCTATACATCTTATGAATGATTTTTGAATATTATTTATGTGATATAAAGTTTCATTATATATACCACCCCAAATAATGTTTCCGTGATTCAATACAGGCTGAACCATTATATGTTTTACAAAGAAAAAACTAGGTACTTAATACAAACTTAAGTTTATTTGTTAAATATTAAATATGTTCCTTATTACCCCCAAGTATTTAACTTTATTTTTTGTTCTATTATTTCACAGTTACAATTCTTATTATTTTCACAGTTTATGTGGTATTTTAAAGGATTTTAAAATGTATAACTATCTCTTAAAGTAAAGTTAACGTATTCTGTTTTTGTCGAATTTATAAACATACTGTTTTGTGTATACCAATTTTGAAGAAGTTCCAAATCATTTTGCATGTTTATTCTTTTTGTTTCCCAGTTGGTTGATGAATAAATAAAAAAAAAATCAGTACATAATACTGGCCTCGTTAGCTAAAAGGCGGTAGAAATGCATTTCGGTAGGTGCCTACTTTTGTTCCCGTACAGGATGTTTCAAATTTGATTTTTTAGTGCGTTTCGATTTCTAGGGGAGATCCCCAATTGCGATCGTCGATTTTCAAGAGATGATTACAGGTGAAAACCGCATCTTGATACAGGAGGGGCCTATAATTTTTTTATTAATGAAAATTTCATTTGTGTAATTTGATTTTTTAGCAAATAATCCAACTGTCAAATTTAATTATATTATTAGTTCGGGGTCTGAGCCGGAAATTTAGGGGCTTGTCTGCATTTTCGCGTACCGTGATGAAATTTGGCACAAAGGTAGCATACACCTAGGAATGCCATTCTAGAAGTGGTGCTCCGATGGAACCCGGTGCAGGGCCAAGATACAGGGGCGTACTTGAGATGGGAAAGGGAAAATTAATAAATTAAATATAAAACTAGTTTCGCGTACACTTTTTGTTTCTTTAAGCTTATAGCTATGTAGCTTAAAAAATTGAAAAAAAATCTATTTAAATTAAACGTTGGAAAGGTTTTTTTAGGGGAGAGGGAGCAAATGGTAGGAGGATAAATTGTTCAAATCTTATTTCGTCTAAAGTGGCCGTGTGGGGTATCGATTTCTAGGTAATTTAGTATTCTTAACCAAAATAAATATTAATTGAGTCAATACGTTAAACTGTTCACATGATATGTCAAAACTGACACCTTAATCTGGTTTTACCCGAGAAGAGCCACCAACTATTCTCGGGTTTTACGCCAGGGATTATTAAAAATACCTGACCAAGCCTTAATAAAAATTGATAACTTAAGTAAAAGTGGAATCAAGTATTTAGAGTTGTGAATTTTTAACATAATCTGCCATTTCTTGGGCACCAAAGCATACACTTTTAATAAAATTACATAATTGCATCCTGTTTGAGATTGGTTGTCAGAAGTGATAATTAAATAGATATTTGAGAAATAATGATAATGCACATTATGTAAAAAATATTTTTTATAACATTAAAGTTACTGTATTTTTTATTAATAACTTTTTACTTAAAAAGAAAAAGTTATAAGACTTTTATTTATAGGTAGGTGCCTACTTTTGTTCCCGTACAGGATGTTTCAAATTTGATTTTTTAGTGCGTTTCGATTTCTAGGGGAGATCCCCAATTGCGATCGTCGATTTTCAAGAGATGATTACAGGTGAAAACCGCATCTTGATACAGGAGGGGCCTATAATTTTTTTATTAATGAAAATTTCATTTGTGTAATTTGATTTTTTAGCAAATAATCCAACTGTCAAATTTAATTATATTATTAGTTCGGGGTCTGAGCCGGAAATTTAGGGGCTTGTCTGCATTTTCGCGTACCGTGATGAAATTTGGCACAAAGGTAGCATACACCTAGGAATGCCATTCTAGAAGTGGTGCTCCGATGGAACCCGGTGCAGGGCCAAGATACAGGGGCGTACTTGAGATGGGAAAGGGAAAATTAATAAATTAAATATAAAACTAGTTTCGCGTACACTTTTTGTTTCTTTAAGCTTATAGCTATGTAGCTTAAAAAATTGAAAAAAAATCTATTTAAATTAAACGTTGGAAAGGTTTTTTTAGGGGAGAGGGAGCAAATGGTAGGAGGATAAATTGTTCAAATCTTATTTCGTCTAAAGTGGCCGTGTGGGGTATCGATTTCTAGGTAATTTAGTATTCTTAACCAAAATAAATATTAATTGAGTCAATACGTTAAACTGTTCACATGATATGTCAAAACTGACACCTTAATCTGGTTTTACCCGAGAAGAGCCACCAACTATTCTCGGGTTTTACGCCAGGGATTATTAAAAATACCTGACCAAGCCTTAATAAAAATTGATAACTTAAGTAAAAGTGGAATCAAGTATTTAGAGTTGTGAATTTTTAACATAATCTGCCATTTCTTGGGCACCAAAGCATACACTTTTAATAAAATTACATAATTGCATCCTGTTTGAGATTGGTTGTCAGAAGTGATAATTAAATAGATATTTGAGAAATAATGATAATGCACATTATGTAAAAAATATTTTTTATAACATTAAAGTTACTGTATTTTTTATTAATAACTTTTTACTTAAAAAGAAAAAGTTATAAGACTTTTATTTATATATAAAAAACAATTTATATTGCTGGTACTGTATACTATGTGTATATTTTAAAAATTATTTTTTCTGCCATAACTTACCTACGCGTCGTTTAATTTTAGTGCGAAAAAAATATTAAAATTTTGCCTAATAACTTAACCGACCTTTTTGATAATAACAAAGTTAACAATATTACCGACTTTAACTCGAATACCCTGTATGTTTTAAAGTCTCTAACTAACAGCTACATAGGTCATTAAAAGTTTAACTCTCTACTGTATATTTTCTAATTTTATAAGTGCTGGAAATAATGTTTTACGTAAAAAATTATATATTGACAAAAGAAACACCCTGTATTTTCTTACAATTACAAAGCTAAATTAAACAATGTACACCATGTGAGAAAGGCGTTCTTCTAGTTTTAAAAACTTGTAAAATTCAAAAAGTATCTTAAACTGCATATTCGGTATGACCCAAATTTTGTCTACTAGTTTTTACATGATTTTTTAATATCACCTTGTATCTTTCAGCATATCACAAAAATTACACAAACATTAACATTTGTGTCATAGCCTGTAACAAGCCGACAAATTGTGTCAAGTTTAACGCAATAGCTAAAATAAATAATGTAAAAAACAGTAAAAATGACAGCAAAGTTGTTGTCGCCCAGTATATACATTCACCAAAAGGTATTGATTTGGTGCTTATCACAAAAATAGAGTACGATAAATGGTTTATAAAGGAGAATATAGTGATTGCAATGAGATGTTTATTTGACATATCTAGAGTAATTTGAATTTTCAGCACTAAAATAAAAAATTATAAAAAAACCTTATTGTTGTTACTTTTTAACACTCTGTACAAAAGTTTTTATTTAGGAAAATGAAAGCTGTACTAGTATTGTTGTAACGTACTGACTTTGAGTTTTCCATAGTGATTTGTGACGTCGTCATAAAAAAACTACTTAAATTGGTTATAAAAACAGCCTGTATTTTTACCAGTTCAACAAAATTTTCATTTTCTTTTCGTAAAATATAAATAAACGCTAAGTATCTCTTATTTGTTATATATTTTTTGAAAATATCGTTACGTCTAAGAAATCCACATTTCTTTCTATCTTTTTAGATTTTTTCAATTTACAATTATTAATTTAAACCCCCTGTACCCCGACCCTGTATAAGTCACAACAGTCCAGCAATAGTTGTTCTAAAGAGAAACAAGTTGTTAATGCTCACAGTAAATTTTAGCAAGTTATCTTACATAGCTAAACGCCTGGAATTTTTTTTTTCTAGTCAACACCCACAACATAAATTTTTCAAAAAAAAAATATTATTTTTTATTTCTTGGAAGAAAATTAAACAATATAATTTTTTTATCGCTTAAAATAAAAACGTATATGTCCTTATAATCGGTGCCAAGTTTCATTGCTCTCGCTTTACATTTAAATTTTATACAGAATTTTAATGAGGGAGATGCAATTAAAAATAAAACACTCTGTATCTTTGTTCTGCACTGGGTTCGGGATGAGCACCACTGCGTAACATAATACCATAGTGTTGCATTATAATCGTGCCAAGTTTCATTACGGTACGCAAAAATGCAGACAAAAGTGGCTTAGGCTCCGGACTATATGGAATAACCTTCTATTTATTCGTTTTTTGAAATAAGTGTAAAACTTTAAAATGACGTATTACACTCAATATTTATTTAAAAAAAAAAAAAAATTTGAATTGGATTTGTTTCAAAATTTTAGAAGATATAAAATAAAAAGAAAATACCAAAAATACAAAGAAATAAAGGGGTCCTCTCTATGAACAATTTTATCAAAATCAATTTGACAGTTGGATTATTTATAAAAAATTCTATAAAAAAAAGCAATTTACTCCAAAAAGAAATTTTTATAAATTAAAAAGTTAAGAGGCCCGCTTTTGAAATGCAGACTTTTTAACAACCTCCTGTAGCTTAAAACGGTTACGCAGTAAATTTGATTGAGTCGGGCACTTAGATGTAAACAGCCTATTAAAAATCACACTGCGCACCGAGCCAGCCGCGCGGGGCGACCGACGCCCGCTTAAGTCTGAGTAGTCTATTATACTAAATTAGGTTGCGCGCCGTCCGATGAGGTAAGGTTAGGCCTTAAATAAAATTTTGTTCCAAAAACATTTTAAAAGTAGTAACATAAGAGGATGTTTTGGCGCAACCGATTCCTTCAGGTACGTAATGCAGCGACTATTACGCCGCGCGCCGCGGGGACGCTATAGTGCGAGATTTATTTAATACGATTTAACGTTGTTCACAATATCGAAATACATTTTATGAAAATCTTAATCACTTTAAAAGATTATTTTCTGACTAAGAGACTATTCCTAAATTACAAAACGCTGAAGAGGGGAGCTGCGTTACAGTCAATGTTTTGTATTATGTATATTTTTCTTTAAACTGCGTTACAATCGGGGGAGGTGAAAAATCCTAAATGTTTCCGTTGTCTGGGTGACATCTTAGCACACCAATTTGTTTTTTTTTCCAAACTGTGCCATTAGTGTAAAAAAATATACCTACAGTGTGCTCCAATTTAATTCCTTAATTCAAAAATCACGAGTGCGTGAGATAAGGTACCTATATGATTTAAGTGTGCAAGGTAAAAAAAAGTCAACGGCGTGCATCCAATGAAAAGGCGCCTAGCGAAAGCGTTGCTTTAATGTAGGGCACTGAATATCCTTTTCAAGTACTTTTTAAATTGTATGCCTTATCTATCGCACATTGCGACTTCTAGATGCAAGAATTGAACCCACCTCTCCCCCCACAACATCCATATCAATTGGTGGGGGGTGCGAGAGGTTCCATAAAGCATACGCGCCGCTGCCTTCCTGAGCATTTACTTGTTTTATTGCTAGAAAACAAAAACAAAAATATTGCGGGTTAAGTCTGTTGCCCTTCAAATTATGTGGAGCCCTATTATATAATATCGTGGCGCACTCAATGAATCATTGCATTTGACATCATTACAATACCTACCTCCTGTTTTTGATTGATATTTCTAATTTGCTGATTGGATTGTAATGGGACGTGATTATATGGCTCGACCGCGGCTATGTTGCCACGTAGCAGCCCGTTCGGTGGATGAAAGAGGGCATTGCTGCCGGATGGGTGTTTGTTTTTTGCGAAAGCTTGGTTGTTTTGCTCCGTGTTTAGTGTTAATCTGAAAAAATAACAATTAGGTAGTTGAAAATATTTCGTTAGTGCAATTTTCGGTAATTTGCATCAAAAAAGGCCGTTTCATTATAATATTTTAAAGTACCTTCCGAAATGAGATAGGGTTTATTGTAATCTACGTCAGGTATTGTATTTATATATATTTTTGACAATTACTGTCATAGGCCAGTAGGCCATATTTTAAGGCAAGAAAAAAGAAAATTATTAACAGGAATTAAAGCATTGGAAATTGTAGAGCGGCGAAAAACGATGTTAAAAAAAATAAATGCGTTAGCAGGGGCGTTGCGAGTTGGAGAGGTTTGGAGGTGGGGGTAAAAAGCGGCAGGGAATCGTATTATTGCGATTTCCGTGAAAGTTGACGTTGGAGATAAAAATGACATACAGAAAAGTCATGAAAAATTAAAAAATACCTTATTTTTTTTTGTTGTTATTTTTGCAAAAATAATGTCTACAATATTTTACAGTTTTAGAAAATATTTTAAAACTTGGAAAATACCTACAATAACTTCAAAAAATATTGTGACAATTTTTTTTTAGTTTTTTCCTTTTTCCGACATGTTTTTAAATGACAACTATAATTTTATTTCGCCAAAAACTATATCTCAGTGCGAAAAACTGAATACGCGGAGAAATTTCATTAACAAAAAGTGTTTTTGAGCAGAAAAAACAAATATCTTAGAAACTTCTAAATTTTTTTGTTTGTAAAATATCGTAGACATTTGGCATCTAAAGAGCTCTAATCTTACCAAGTTTTGTTAAACTGACATTATTTTTGCAAAAATAAAAAATCAAAAACGAAAAATAAAATAAAATACGGTTTTTTACATTTTTCGCGAACATTTTGAGGTTATGTAAAAAATGACATTAACAA
Source organism: Aspidapion aeneum (assembly GCA_963576565.1). NCBI lineage: Eukaryota > Metazoa > Arthropoda > Insecta > Coleoptera > Brentidae > Aspidapion > Aspidapion aeneum. The sequence goes on along the minus strand of OY755039.1, from coordinate 74,829,781 downwards.
GTTTTACATATTTTTATGACCTATGACTTTTATGTGTATCACTTTTTTTCCGACGTCAACTTTCACCGTAAATCGTAATAATACGATTTTACCGTCCCGAACCTAACCCGCAACGCCCCTGCTCACGCATTTATTTTTTTTAACTTTGTTTGTCGCAGCTCTACAATTTTCAATGCTTCAGGTCCTGTTAATAATTTTTTTTCTGGCAAAGTGTAATTTGACTGGTCTGGGATAATTTGTTAAATTTTTAATTAAAAAAAACAATATGGGTTTTAAAAAGGTAAGGCATACAATTTTTCCTAAATGGGAAAAAAGTGGCGCTATTCCAAGTTCCATGTGGATTTATATAAAATTAGCTACAGGAATTTTAAAAATATCGAGAAAAACAAAAAAATATTATAGCAAATTTTGCCGACCCTTTCAAAAAATATGGACAATATTTTATGCACTAGAAATATTCCTATCGGGCATTTTTTTACCAACGGCGATTTATACTAGAAATTTTTGACATAACAAAACAAGACAAAACAAAAATAAACTAAAAACACGAAATTGTTTACTACTTTTATTAATTAAAACAAAAGGATCCATACTGGATTTGATATCTTCCTAGACCATTAGCACAATCCAAGTGAACTCCACGCTATATCAGCCTTGACAACAGTTTTTGTAAATAGCTCAGAAACGGGAAGGTCCTACGAAATATTTAGTAATAATATAAATTATTAAGAAATACGTGTTCTACTATATTCAATACAGTGTGGAACAGCCAAATGGAATAAATTCGATAACGAATGAGTGGGGCGTGTTAGGAAAAACGCTTGGACACGTCGAAATGTATTTTTAAATGCGCATTTAAAAAAAATTAAATAGGGTGTGTCATGTGACAGTGGCCAATACCAACTTCCTGTATACTATTTATTTTTTTAATTCTTCAGAAAGTTCTAGACATAATTCATGTACAATGTCCTATACCTAATTCTAACCATTTTTGAAATATTGACAGTTCAAAAACGACAATTTCCAATTTCGAGGCGGAATATTTCGAAAACGGTTAAAACCATGGAAAAACGACTTACAGGTCTTTATTTTTATTTATCTGTCGACTGACACCAAACACGAACATTTCCGAGTTAACCGGCGTTACCGATTTTCCGTTAAAACCTGATGTGGTCGTGGTTGATGTCAATCAATAGATAATTAAAAATAAGGAAAGGGACACGTAAGCCGTTTTTCATGAGCATGAAGTTAGCGAAGCACCCATCGCAGATCGAATCGGGACTAGGTGGATAATTTGCCGTTAATCAGTCGTGAATTAGTTGTGGAAAAATTAATTTTGTCGCTCTTATTTTTGACCGTTTTTGAGGGTGCTTCGCTAACTTCATATGAAGTTAGCGAAGCACCCTCGTAAAAATGGCTTTTATCAAAATCGAATATGGTGGATAATTTGCCGCTAATTAGTCGTGAATTATTTGTGGAAAAATTAATTTTGTCGTTCTTATTTTTGACCCTTTTTTTGAGTGCTTCGCTAACTTCATATTTTGGCACCCATCGCAAATCGAATCGCTACTAGGTGGATAATTTGCCGTTAATTAGTCGTGAATTAGTTGTGGAAAAATTAATTTTGTCGCTCTTATTTTTGACCGTTTTTGAGGGTGCTTCGCTAACTTCATATGAAGTTAGCGAAGCACCCTCGTAAAAATAGCTTTTATCAAAATCGAATATGATGGATAATTTGCCGCTAATTAGTCGTGAAGTAGTTGTGGAAAAATTAATTTTGTCGCTCTTTTTTTTGACCGTTTTTTGAGTGCTTCGCTTAATTCATATAAAGTTCGAGAGGCACCCAAAAAACACTCAAAACTAAACGCGACAAACTTAATTTTTCCACAACTAATTACCGACTAATTAGCGGCAAATTATCCACCATATTCGATTTTGATAAAAGCCATTTTTACAAGGGTGCTTCGCTAACTTCATATGAAGTTAGCGAAGCACCCTCAAAAACGATCAAAAATAAGAGCGACAAAATTAATTTTTCCACAACTAATTCACGACTAATTAACGGCAAATTATCCACCTAGTAGCGATTCGATTTGCGATGGGTGCCAAAATATGACGTTAGCGAAGCACCCAAAAAAAGGGTCAAAAATGAGAGCGACGAAATTAATTTTTCCACAACTAATTCACGACTAATTAACGGCAAATTATCCACCATATTCGATTTTGGTAAAAGCCATTTTTACGAGGGTGCTTCGCTAACTTCATATGAAGTTAGCGAAGCCCCTCAAAAACGGTCAAAAATAAGAGCGACAAAATTAATTATTCCACAACTAATTCACGACTAATTAACGGCAAATTATCCACCTAGTCACGATTCGATCTGCGATGGGTGCTTCGCTAACTTCATGCTCATCCGTTTTTCCATAGTTCTAACCATCGAAATATTCCGCCTCGAAATTGTCGTTTTTGAACTGTCAATATTTCAAAAATGGTTAGACTTAGGTAAAGGACATTATAGTACAATGAATAGAGGAGTTTTACCCTACAAAAGGTTCCGGTAGTTCTGAATTTTGGATATGTCATTAAGGTCGAAAGGGTAGTTAAAAATTTGAGTTTTCGTCACCCCCACCCCTGTGCTTTCTCCGCCATCTTGAAAAAACCATCAAAAATTGGCACTTTTTGTAGTTTTTTGCCTGTAACTTCGTTCCAGTAAACTAAATCGCAAAAAGAGTTATATGAAATTTTTTAGAAGATATAATTATCTACAATTGGGTGGTACTACGGTTGTTCTGCGAGCAGTAGTAACGGAGCTAGGTAATTTCCAAAAATGACTAAAATCACGTGCTTGGGCAAATTTTCAGATTTTTTTCTACTTTAGACGGCAAAAGCTCCGAAATACTTTGTTCTAGGGTAAAAGTTCTAAGAACATATCTTGTAGAGAATTTTATCAGCTACAAAATCCATTCTTTAAATGTATTTTTAAATATTGTAATGGAGTGGGAGTAACTTTTAACTTAAAGTAAGTAACTTAGAAAATAATAATTTTTTAAAATTTAGTGCTTTAAACGGCACGTTTTTTATTTATTTTTATTTTTTTGTGTAAATTTAGTGACGTATAAAAAGGTAAGAGAGCTTAGGGGTCAAACACCTCCTTAAACTAACCACCTCTTCAAAAACCCCCCCAGACCCCCCCAAAATCTAACATATTTAGGGTTTCTCAAATTTTCTCAGAAAATACGCTTCTAAGATAAAAATGTGTAATATACTTTATTGTAGACAATAAAATTTTCTTTTGAAAAAGGTACCATTCGATGGGGGTCGACTATTTATAAACTCTTCAGCGGCGTCCGTTAATTGAAGTAATTTAAAAAAGTCAAAAAATATCCATGTTTTTTCCATGATTTATTTGATTTTTTTTTAAACCAAGGTTTATAGAACAAAATACATTTATACATTATTATAGAAAATAAAATTTCATTTAAAATGCTGTACAAAAAAGTCGAATTGGTTGCATGGTTATAAATTCAGAGGCGCCCCTAAATTTAACCAATTTGAAAAATCACAATTTAAAATAATTTTGTTAAAAGTTTTATCTAATTTTTTCAAAAACTAAGCCTAATTTAAAAAAACGCTATGATGCACTTTATTGACAGTAAAATTCTCTTTTAAACGGTGTATAACTCGATGGGGTTTGACTTACAACGAACCCGCCAGCGACGTCCGTAATTAATTTTTTCATTTTTCTTAAAAATTATGTTTTGCACAGGTTTTATTTGATTTTCTGAAAACCATGCCCTTTATCAAAAAAATTGTTTTTTACTTCATTGTAGATAATAAAATTTCCTTTTAAACTTTGTGTAACATGGTAAAAAATATTTCATATTTACCGCTCCAGTGGTGTGCTTAATTTAAAACAATTTTTTCATCACCAAAAAATTAATTCTGTTACATATTTTATTCGATTTTCTTAAAAACCAAGCCCTTAAATTAAACCAATTTTAAAAATTTGTGATTTAAAAAAAATTGTTTTAAATTAAGCACACCACTGGAGCGGTAAATATGAAATATTTTTTACCATGTTATACAACGTTTAAAAGGAAATTTTATTATCTACATTGAAGTAAAAAACAATTTTTTTGATAAAGGGCATGGTTTTCAGAAAATCAAATAAGACCTGTGCAAAACATAATTTTTAAAAAAGCTAATTAGGCGCTGACTCGTGACGTCACTAAAAAACTGCACCCCGACATAAATTGTAATTTTGGAACATATTCATTTGCATCTCTTTTTAAAGCACAGCTAATTTTGTTATTGCTGTCCAACTCATAGAGCTGCACAATGGGCTCCCGGACCTAATTTTTGACCACAATTAGAAAAATAGGTTTTGTAACAATATTTTGTTTTAAAATGAGAAAAAAGTAATTATCAATCAAAATACGGATCTAAAATGGCGAAGTTTCCTATTTATGAACCAATAAGTATAAAATTTAAAACCTTGGAAGTCGCTAAATATTATTTTTGACTTAAATTAAAAAAAAACTCATTTACCAAGAGGTATCAGATTTAGATTTGGCGTGTCGCTGAATACAATTATAAACTCAAACTTTAAAAAAATTACATGGCAGATCAAAAACGGCGGAATTTTCTATTTATGAACCGATATGTATCAAAATTGGAACTTTGGAGTGTATAAAGCCGATAATTAAGATTTCTGGCCAAACCTAAAAAAAAAATATCATGGCGAATCCGAAATGGAGCACGTTTACATTTATGAACCGATATGTATTAAATTTGGAACTCTACGGTGTTTAACGTCGCTTATTATAAATTTTTACTCAAACAAACAAAACTAGCACAGCGGACCCAAAACCCTTATAGACTATTCTATTTATAAACCGATTTGTGTCAAACTTGGTACTTGGGGTTGTTTAAGGTTAAATTGAGTTCATCGTGTAATGCGTAACAAAGCTGCATTGGAAAGGATGAAAAGTTTCCATAATTATAAATCTAAAAACCAACCTAAAAATTTAAAATATTAAAAACAGTTAAACAATATTATTTTAGGGCTGTATCAAAAACTAGAAAATAATACGAACGTAACCCTGACTTTGTAGCGGATAAGAACCTGCAAGTTTAACGACTGCATAATTAATTAAGAATGATTTTTCTAGATAAATTTGTTTTTAAGTCCAACAAAATAAATATCTTTAAAGCGTCTACGTTTTAATATTAGTTTATTAAAAGTCAGGTTCGGTAAACTGCTGATGATTTAAAATAGAACCGTTTACCTTAAAAGTTTTTTTACCTTTTTTTTTTCATAAACAATCCACCTGTTAAAGTTAACTTCATCTATAATTTTTGGTTTTTGAGATTTTTTAGTTTGTATTTTTTATGGAGTGGCCTTTTTATTTGATTTTTGAACATTTCAATTTTTTTAACTTTTTATTTTTTGAATATTCTTTACATTCTTTGTATTTTTTATTAATATATATTTTGTTTATTTTTATTTGCTTAAGTTAGCCTAAAGTGTTTTAAAAATAATAAACAAGCACTTTTGTTAAGACTGGCTATATATAACTTTTTCTCGAAGAAGGCCCTTTTTAGTAAATTAATAATATCTTTCATATGGGCAACTTGTGGCAGCAGATTTTTAAATATAATTTTTGAAAGATATGTACTCTTTAAGAAAATAAAAATTTCAAGAAAACGGTTGATGACTGAAACAAAATTTTTGTCCAACATTTATAAGAAATCTATATTTTTATAGAATTTCAGAAATCCCAAGCAAAAACCATTACCATACCTGTCTACACATCAAAATTGAAATCAAAATATACAGGGATAAAATCTACTTACCTCCCTCTACAAGATTCATTTTATGAGAATTTTATACAACATAAAAAATTGTCGCAAAATGGCTTTAAATCAGGGCCAAATCGCCATGCAAATATGGTACTGTAACGCGTTCCGTTGAAAGGACACATGACACACTTCTGAAAGTTGCGTCAATCAAATAATAGTTTTTCCAAGGCCTACTGGACTATCTACTCTTTTTTAGTAAAGATGTTCAGAAGTTTCAGTATGTATTTAATTTAACCCTTTTTGACGAAAAATGGTCCGCGAGCCCACTGTGTGCGGATGGAAGAACGTCGATTGACATTGATTGTCAAAATGACATCTTATAAATACTTCTCTTTGCAAACTAATCCCAAGACTGTTTTAGATTGGGTGCGCTCGTCCCACTAATTTGAGTTAAGAAGAGATAGTAAGTAGCTGGATGACAATGTGTGAGTTTAGTAAATAAAACGAGTAGACCACTGTTTGTTTATTGATATCATGATTGTTTAAGAGTATTAGGTGCCCTTACTAATACATTAATTTAAAAAAGATGGTAAATAATCTGATAATAATGTGTAAGTTCAGTCAATGACACGATTAGATTAGATGGTGGTATGTTCGAGAATCATATTTTATGTCGGGGTGCCGTGCTACGTCACAGTCAGCGCCTTATTAAATGGCTCCCATTTACGGACGTCGCTGGCGGGTTCGTTGTACGTCAAACCCCATAGAATTATACACCGTTGAAAAGAGAATTTTACTGTAAATAAAGTGCATCATAGCATTTTTTGAAGTTAGGCTTAGTTTTTAAAGAAATTAGATAAAACTTGTAACAAAAATATTTTAATTATTTGTGATTTTTTAAAATTAGTTAAATTTACGGACGCCTCTGAATTTATAACCATGAAGCCAATCCGACTTTCTTGTACAGCATTTTAAAGGAAATTTTATTTGCTACAATATTGTATAACACATTTTGGGGCTCCCTGGTGGTCCAGAAAGGAGATTTGTCTGGAATTTAACGGTGTCAGGCGTGGACTGTAATTTTAAGGGAATAAGGTCATAGGCTAAGCTGGTACAAGGGATTCTGAAATGGTCTAGTTTACCTTCTAGGTTAGTGTAGCAATAAACAAATGTATGTAAGGTAAAAATAATGCATTTTCACTTACCATTTTTATACAGGAAGCGGAACTCATGGGAGGACACGCTGTTAAACCGTGCTTTTTGCACCCACATTCATGTGGTAGGAGAGTCGCTAACACGCGTGTATTATCGTTCGAAGGCGAAACGGTTCTCTATGATGCTGCAGCAGGTATCGCTGCTGCGTTCATTCTCCCACATGGCGCCCAGTGGCGTCGTTAATCCATAGGCGTAGGAGAAAAGGAATAAGTAGGAAGGAATGAGATTACGAAGGTCCATATTAAAGGAACTAGGAACCTTAGTAATTCAAAATGCATTTTATGTAAAGTAAATTAATTATAGCAAATTGTAATATTTGCCTCTAAAACCGCGGGAGTTTCAAATGCAAATAACCCAGTAATTTTAAGTACTTAATTAGTTAATTAATACTAAATAAACAAAAAATAGAAAATGCTCTAGTGAATCACCAAATAGCCTAATTCGAACCAATTTGGTAAATTATAGTAAAAAGAACATATTTACAAAAAGGAAGGCGGGACGAACCATTTCCCACCCCCCTGAGAATGCCCAGGGGCATTTCAGAGAGTTTAATTTGTAGGCAGGGCGCATAGTTTTACCAAAGGCCGTTTGTAGGTACCTTTAGTAGTCTTTACAATAGCAACCCGTGGAACATTATCAGAACCTTTAATAAGGTCTTCAATGCGGCCTAGGGGCCAATCCAATGGAGTGGAATTTTCATCTTTGATCAGTACCATAGTACCAATATCAATGGAAGCAAGAGGTTGGTGCCATTTGGCTCGCTGTTGCAAAGTGTGCAAATATTCGCGATGCCAGCGAATCCAAAAATCGCGGTGCATTCTTTGCAACAGTTGCCACCTGGACAGCCTGTTTAACGCAATATCGCAGTAGTTTGGATCGGGTATTGTACCTGGAGGCCTCAAATTTAAAAAATTATTAGGAGTCAAGACCGCCAGATCAGTAGGATCGGTGCTTAAGGCACATAAAGGACGTGAGTTCATTATGGCTTCAACTTGGGTTAAAACCGTATTTAATTCCTCATAGGTGAGTATTTGATTTCCAACTACCCTGTGAAGATGAGTCTTTAAAGATTTAATGTTTGATTCCCAAATGCCTCCCATGTGGGGAGCAGCAGGTGGGTTAAAAGACCAAACTATACCTTCCCCCTTCACGCAATCAGAAAAAATTTGTCGCAAGTATTTTTCAGAGGCCACGAAGTTGGTCCCGCAGTCTGAAGAGATCTTTGAGCATAGTCCTCTTCTAGCTATGAAGCGGCGCAGAGCAGCCAGAAAGGCTTCTGATGTCATATCAGAGACTAACTCTAAATGCACGGCTTTAACAGCGCAACAGATAAATAAACAGACATATGCTTTCATGGTTTTTGCACCTCTGGTCCGACGAAGAGTAATCGTGAACGGACCACAAAAATCTATACCTACATTTTCGAACACCTTTGCTTCGGAAACTCTAAATTTCGGTAGGTTACCCATAGGGGGTTGAAGGGAGTTAGGTTTAGTTTTCCAGCAAGTATGGCAAGAACTTAAAACTTTTCTCACTACCTTTTTAGCAGACAATACCCAGAAGTTTTGCACTAGTAAAAAAGTTGTGGTCTGTATACCACAATGAAGATTGCTGCGATGCAAATCTAAAATCAGTAATTCAGTGAATTTTGCACTAGAAGGCAAAAGAATTGGAAATTTTTTATCGTATGATAAATTTGAATGGCATAAACGGCCTCCAACACGAAGCAAATCGTAGCTTTCATTATGCAAAAATGGACATAATTTTTGAAAAGCTTTTGGAAGCTGTTTCTTATCTTTTAGTAATTCAATTTCTTTTTGGAAAGAAAAAGATTGTACGCATTTCGAAATAAAAAGTAAGCTTTTGTAGTAATCCTGATTTGTAAGGTAATCAGTAGCAAAATTGTATGAGGGATTTTTAAACTTTTGTAACCCTCGCAAAAAGTAAGCAACTATTCTCTTAATTTTAAAAAGAGAACTGTATTTTTCAAACAAGTTGTTTACATAATATTCAACTGTTTGTTCGCAAGTAAAAACGTTAAAAATATTTTTTCGCTGTTCTTCCAAAACTGCATTCCCATCGTAAGTAACTGTCATAAAATCCCAAGTATTTGTAGGTTGGTTTAGAAAAGAAGGCCCTTCTAACCAAAAATAAAATCTTTGTAAATCAGAGGGATACATTTCCCTAGTACCGCAGTCAGCAGGATTTTGTTCAGTAGGAACATAATGCCAAAACTCAGGGCTAATTCTTCCTTGTATATAGGCAGTTCTATTCGAAACAAATGTTTTAAATTTGTGAGGAGATCCCTGAATCCAAGATAAGGTCACTGTGCTATCAGTAAAAGCAAGAATTTTATCAAATTTAATTTTTTCCGAGAACGTTTCTAGTAAAAAATCCATTAATTTAGCCAACAAAACAGCTCCTAAAAGCTCTAGTCTTGGTAAAGTTAGTTTACGACGCAACGGTGCGACTCTAGATTTACTACAAACAAAAAAAACTTTAATGTTTCCATCAGAATAAAAAATTCGAATATAAGCGACAGCACAATAGGCCCGTTCTGAACTATCGCAAAATCCTACTAGCTGGATTTGACTAGCATTAGGCAAAATTATTTGACGAGGAATTTTAACAGAATGCAAAAACTTTAATTCATTTTTAAATTTTTCCCATTTAAAAACAATTTCCGGACTGACAGGGTCGTCCCAGTTTAAGTCTTCTGCCCAGCAGTATTGAACAATTAATTTTAAAATTAAAACTATTGGCGCCAAAAAAGACAGAGGGTCGTAAATGCGGGCCAAATTACTTAAAATTGTTCTTTTAGTGCATGTTTGGAGAGAACAGTCGAAAGTATAAAAAAATTCATCAGTATGAGGGTTCCAATTTAAACCGAGAATTTTCAAAGTTGAATTTTCAGCATCTAAATCGAGAGAAAGAGCCTTCATCGAAATGTGTGACTCAGGAAGATCGGATAGTAACTCGGGACAATTGCTCGCCCATTTACGCAATTCGAATCCACCTCGGCTAAGTAGCTCGATTAATTGATTTTTCATCTCAGTGGCCTTAAAAAAGTCATCACTTCCCGAAATCACATCATCGACAAAAACTGCCTCCTCAATGATTTTTGAGGCAAGAGGAAGGTCCTCATGCTCTCTAGCAAGTTGCAGCAAAGTTCTGATAGCCAAAAAGGGGCTACAAGAGACCCCGAATAAAACTCTATTTATTTCGAAGTCTTGAATAGGCTGGTTAGGATCAAACCTCCAAACTATTCTTTGAAAATTAGTTTGACTAGGGTCAACTAAAATCATCCTGTACATTTGACGGATGTCGCAACAAAAGCAAAATTTATGCAAACGATAAAGTAATAAAATTTTTTGTAAGTCCCTTTGTAAAGGGGGCCCAGTATAAACAGCGTTGTTGAGCGAGATTTTGCCAGGGGCGTGCATGCTCGCATCAAAAACCACCCTCAGGGGGGTGCTAGTAGAATCTTTTTTAAACACCGCATGGTGTGCAATATAAAAATGATTTGAAATTTCGGTCGGCAAAGGTGCAGAAACCGGTTGCATATGATTATTATCTAAATAATCTTGTAAAACAGAGCTGTAGGCAGCATAAAAATCAGGGTTTTGTAGCAATTTCTTCTCAAGGGAGAAAAAACGACGTACGGCAATGGATCGAGTGTCGCCAAAATCTGGAGCAGTAACTTTAAATGGTAAAGATACAATATATCTCCCCTCCTCATTTTTTGAGGTAGTTTTCAAAAAATAATTTTCGCAAAACTCATCTTCGGGGTCAATGGCCTTGACATTAGGTATGTCATCTATTTGCCAAAATCGTTGTAGATTTTTATCTAAATTGACAAAAGAATCGTTCATTGACGTAGTAAAAAATGTTTTAATTTGATTTGTAGTTGAAGGTGAAAGTGAAAGATTGCCCATTATTCCCCAACCAAAAATAGTATTAATGCAGACGGGGTTGTTGGGTCCCGTAGACAAACGACCATCTAGCAAAATGTAAGGGTACACATCGCCGCCCAACAATAAATCAATTTTATCGCTTTTATTAAAGCCTGGGTCAGCTAGTGCTAAGTTGGCGAGAAAAGGAAAACTTTTAATCGAAAATGAGGAATGAGGTAAATCACTACAAATTTTATCGAGTATTATCGCATCAAAATTAAAAACAAAATTATTATCACGCAAAGAGGATATATTGCAATTAATTCCAGATTTTGCCGAAGTTGTCATTCGATCTAAGCTTTGTAGAGTCATGGCGATATTAAATTTAGGAAGGCCCAAACTATCAGCACATGACTTAGATATAAATGAAGATTGAGCACCAGAGTCACAGATGGCGCGCACTGTGTGCCAATTTTGAAAAACATCCTGTATTTGTATTAAAGCGGTACAGAGAAGTACTTCGCGATCATTTAAAGACATACCAGTAACAATGGTGTTAGTGGTTCTATTAAATTCGGTAGCCACGGGGCTCCTCGGGGGTTGCACTGCAGAAGTAGAGGGGCTACTCGCAGAACTAGGTGTAGAATTAATAGGAAAAAAATGTAAGAGACTGTGATGAAATTGGCCACAATGTAAACATCTTTTTTCTGATTTGCATTGCTGGGGTAAATTATGCTTTGAGGCCAAACAGTTGACACACGCTTTATGTTGTTTAACAATCTCAAAACGTTGCTGGGGAGTTTTCGCCAAAAAATTAGGACATCTGTATATTATATGATCGCCACTTTTACAGAGAAAACAAAAATTTTGAGGGTTTGGAGTATTATTTAAGCCACTTTGGCCATTTGGAGACTGGGAGGCATTTTTGGAGGCTCTCTGAGTATTAGCAAACAAAGCAGATCGATTTTGAAACTTTGCTTGATTTTTCTGACTTGAAATTGACAAATCTTTATTTTTTAAGTAATCTTGAGTTTGTTGTATTTGTTCCAACGCAATGCAATGGCTAGAAACAAAAGCACGAATTTTATCATAAGAGGGGATCTCATTGGAGCAATAATTTTGCTCAAATGCCTTGCGCGTGGTTAGGTCCAACCTATCCAAGAGCATTTGTGCCATAATATAATCCCAAAACTCCGTTTTAAAACCCATGACTTTTAAAGCACTTAAGTTTTTCGAAAAACAATCAAGCAAATTCCTCAAATTCGTAGCATTCTCTTTAGTAAGAGGAGAGAAGCCTTCAATTGCCTTCCAGTGAAGGTAAGCTTGTAATCGTTTATTTGTATACCTATCCACCAAGGTGTGGTAGGCATTTAAATAATTTTCAGCAAGGATAGGAATGTCAGAAATGACATCCAGGGCAGGGCCCTTTAAATTAGAAAAAAGCAAATTGAATTTTTCGAAGTTTCCCAGCGACCTATTATTGTGCACGGTAGCATTAAAGGCTTGCAAAAAGGTTGGAAACTCCTTAAATTCCCCTTGAAAAAGAGGTATTTTTATCCTAGGCAGTAAACCATGCTGGTCTGTGGAGGCACAGGGACTGCCCATGGGATTTATCGTACTGCTCAAAAGCCCTCCATCTTCAAAGGGTAGTTCGAAAAGTTCGTAAAATATAGTGGAAATCTCGTCACAGCGTTTGCAAAAGTCCATAGACACTTTGTTTTCTACTACTAAGCGATCCTCATCAGAGGCTACCAACGTCAACAAAGTATTATGGTGCTTTTCAAAATCTTTTTTGATTTTTGACAATGTCCGAAATTTGACTTTAAAGCCGCTGTGATAGGCAGGGTCATTTTTTGCGAGGGTCGCGGATTCAATGATCAAATTTAGCTGTGAAATCGCACTATAGCGCAAGGCTTTAGCCTTTAAAATTTTATCCGAACTAGACATGATTTAAAAAAAAATCCAAAAAATAATTGACAAAAATTAGGTAAACTGAAAAAAAAATCAAAATTTGGACACCCTGTATAAATATTAATGTCCTACGTTTAATTACAATAATCAAACTATAAGCGCACAAAAGTAAAGAAAATACCCGATGCAAACTAATGATAACAAAAAAACTTGTGTATAAGTTTTTTTATCTTCGCCTCGCGAATTCAAATAAGTAGGTACCTACTATGTATTAAATTTAAAAATAGATACCTACAAATCAAAAGCATTTAATTTGGTAAAACTATTTATCTGCCTTTACACGAAAACAAATTCTCAAGTTAAGAATTAAATTTCCTTCAAAATTTATTATGCACACAAAAAATGGATACAATCATAGCCATTTGCAGACAGATATTATAATAGTAAATTAGAAATAGATATATTCATAGCAATTTTTACGCAAAAACGAATATAGTAAAGCATCCGCAATCGGATATAGTCATAGCAATTTGCAATAAGCAAAAATGAATATGGCAATTTGGAGATTTTTTTCGAGCAAATTGGATATAATTATAGCAATCCACAAATGTGAAGGCACAACGGCTAAAATAATAGCACTTTGCAGACACTATTTTAAACTATTTCCAGTGACAAACAAAAAAACACCCAAATTCCATACGGTTTTTTTTTTACAAAAAAGAAACGAAAAAACTTGATTTATTCGAAACAAAAAAAAAGCATAGTAGTTTACAGATTTTATCTGTGTTTGGTTTTTCGCATGAAAAGGCTAAATTTATTGTTAAAAATATTTAATTTTTACACAAAAAAAATCGCAAAATGTATTTTAGAAACCTAGGGGTTTTCTAAAGTAGGCATGTAAGAAAAACAAGGGTTTTTCTTGCATTTGTTTTTACACAAAAAAAAATCGCAAAATGTATTTTAGAAACCTAGGGGTTTTCTAAAGTAGGCATGTAAGAAAAACAAGGGTTTTTCTTGCATTTGTTTTTACACAAAAAAAAAATCGCAAAATGTATTTTAGAAACCTAGGGGTTTTCTAAAGTAGGCATGTAAGAAAAACAAGGGTTTTTCTTGCATTTGAAACCAGTAAAAAAGGCATTTAGGAAAAACAAGGGTTTTTCTTGCATTTGAAACCAGTAAAAAAAACTAACCTAAAAAGGCAAAAAAACGATTCCAGAAATCCGGGTCGCTAAGGATCAAAAATGGGGCTCCCTGGTGGTCCAGAAAGGAGATTTGTCTGGAATTTAACGGTGTCAGGCGTGGACTGTAATTTTAAGGGAATAAGGTCATAGGCTAAGCTGGTACAAGGGATTCTGAAATGGTCTAGTTTACCTTCTAGGTTAGTGTAGCAATAAACAAATGTATGTAAGGTAAAAATAATGCATTTTCACTTACCATTTTTATACAGGAAGCGGAACTCATGGGAGGACACGCTGTTAAACCGTGCTTTTTGCACCCACATTCATGTGGTAGGAGAGTCGCTAACACGCGTGTATTATCGTTCGAAGGCGAAACGGTTCTCTATGATGCTGCAGCAGGTATCGCTGCTGCGTTCATTCTCCCACATGGCGCCCAGTGGCGTCGTTAATCCATAGGCGTAGGAGAAAAGGAATAAGTAGGAAGGAATGAGATTACGAAGGTCCATATTAAAGGAACTAGGAACCTTAGTAATTCAAAATGCATTTTATGTAAAGTAAATTAATTATAGCAAATTGTAATATTTGCCTCTAAAACCGCGGGAGTTTCAAATGCAAATAACCCAGTAATTTTAAGTACTTAATTAGTTAATTAATACTAAATAAACAAAAAATAGAAAATGCTCTAGTGAATCACCAAATAGCCTAATTCGAACCAATTTGGTAAATTATAGTAAAAAGAACATATTTACAAAAAGGAAGGCGGGACGAACCACATTTTGTTCTATAAACCTTGGTTTAAAAAAAAATCGAATAAATCATGGAAAAAACATGGATATTTTTTTACTTTTTTAAATTACTTCAATTAACGGACGCCGCTGAAGAGTTTATAAATAGTTGACCTCCATCGAGTTGTACCTTTTTCAAAAGGAAATTTCATTGTCTACAATAAAGTATATTACACATTTTTCTCGTAGAAGCGTATTTTTTTAGAAAATTTGAGAAAACCTAAATATGTTAGATTTTGGGGGGGTCTGGGGGGTTTTTGAGGAGGTGGTTAGTTTAAGGAGGTGTTTGACCCCCAAGCTCTTTTACCTTTTTGTACGTCACTAAATTTACACAAAAAAATAAAAATAAATAAAAGACATGCCGTTTAAATCACTAAATTTAAAAAAATGATTATTTTCTAACTTACTTACTTTAAATTAAAAGTTACTCCCACTCCCACATTTAAAGAATGGATTTTGTAGCTGATAAAATTCTCTACAAGATATGTTCTTAGAACTTTTGACCTAGAACAAAGTATTTCAGAGCTTATTTATTTATTTATTTACACTGCCCAACAGGTAATACCCAATTACAGGGCAGGAAGTTTACAAAAAAAAATGTTTACAATAACTATAAATAATATAAGAAAAATAAGTACAAAAAGATAGATGTATACAGTATATCTTAAATAAAAAGTAGGAACTCTAACGTCTAAATACTTGTTTGACTGCTGATATACTGCAATTAAAGATATCGATACCCTGCATATATTTATAAATTGTATAGATTGGCGAGAATTGCATTGCATTGACTCGAGGAGTAGGAAGATAAAAAAGTGGTGATTGTCTGGAGTTTAGCCGTGGAATAGAAAAGTTTATTCTCTCTAAAATATTTATGCTATCAATTTGGTTATGGAGAATTTTATATAGAAACGTTTGAGAGGCCGACTGCCTACGTGTGTCGAGTAGCTGAATATTAAACAGTTGCATAAGGTCAGTGTGGGGGTGACCTTGAGGAGGATAATTACCGGTTGATTTAAAGTACAAAAGCTTAAGTACACGTCTTTGGATCTTTTCTAGCGATTCTTTCTGAGTAAGTAGTTGTGGAGACCATACTACGGAGGCATATTCTAATCTTGATCTAATAAAAGTATAATATAAAAGTTTTATGGTTTCAAGATCTTCAAAGTTTCTGCTAACTCTTACTAAAAATCCGTATGTTCTGGTGGTTTCAGCTGTAATAGTATCTATGTGCTTATTAAAGGTTAGCTTAGAGTCGAAGGTAATTCCAAGATCCCGAACAAACTCAGGTCTATTTAGTACTTTTCCATTTATAGAATAGTCAAAAGCGATCGGTTTAGTTTTTAGGGTGAAAGTCATTACTTGACATTTTGCAATGTTTAGAAGTAGTTTATATTCATTACACCATATGCTAAGAGAGGTTAGGTCCTTCTGAAGATTCAGGCAGTCTTCGATTGAGTTAATGCGTGCTTCTAATTTTATGTCGTCAGCATATTTTTTAAGTTTCGTTGTTTTAAGGCATTTGCTTACTCCATCAATAAACAGATTAAACAGAAGTGGCCCCAGGACTGATCCTTGAGGAACACCGGAAGAAGCATTAATCTCCTTTGACTTTATACCACGATTTTCAATAAACTGTTTACGATTAGTGATAAGAGATTCAAAGAGTTCAATAAGGCCAGTGGAGAAACCAAAGTAATTTAGTGTTTGTACTAAAAGCAAGTGATCCAATTTATCGAAAGCTTTTGATAGGTCCGTGTAGATTATGTCAATTTAAGAGGAAGAGTTTAAAGCTTCTGCAATTTCTTGAGTGGTTTCTATAAGATTTGTTGTTGTCGATCGACCTGTTATGAAGCCATGCTGATCAGAGGATATTCTATATTTAAGACTAGGATAAATTGTACTGTGAATAAGAGTTTCAAAGCATTTTAAAAAATTATTTATTAACGTAATTGGTCGGTAGTTACCTACCTCAGTTCCACTATCTTTTTTGTGAATTGGGCTAATTTTAGAGAGTTTCCAGATGTTAGGTATTTTTTTATTGGCCAAGCAAAGGTTATACAAATACGTCAGAGGTTTGCACAAGACAAAGGCACAGTCTTTAATAATATAGGAGGGTATCAGATCTGGTCCAGCTGTTGATTTTGACTTCAGTTTACGTAGGATAGAGCATACCTCTTCTTCGTTGAATGACGTAATGGAAATGGGCTGAAACAGCGAGTTTTGGTCAGTGATTGATGATTGCACAGGATTTTTGTTGATCGGGTTAAAGGAAGTTTGAAAGAAGTCAGCAAATGAGTTTGCTATTTGAGTATCTGAAGTCAAAGGTAAATTATTAAAAGACATGGATTCGGGAACGCTGCCGGTGAAAGAATTTGTACGAAGAAAAGACCAGAATGTATTAGGATTTTGCTTTATTGTGTTTTCAGCTATCCGTGCATGCTGCTTATATGCAAGATCAATATCTTCTTTGATTTTTTGTCGTAGGTTGCTAAACTCTTGGTATGTTTCGACATTATTATTATTCTTAAGCTTGCGATGAAGAATAGACTTTTTCCGAATATCTTTTATTATGGTAGCTGAATACCAACAAGGATACTTTTTAGAAAAGGTTTTAGGACGTTTTGGGACACAAGAATCAAGAATGGAATAAATACAGTTGTAAAATGCTTCAGTGGCATCCTCGATATTAGAGAGTTTTTGTAGGAAGGACCAGTCACAAGTTAGAATTTTGCCGTATAAGTCTTGAAAGTCTGCTTTGCGAAAATTATAGGTTAGTGAAGAATTTAGTCCGGTATTCTTATCAAGATTTTTAGTTTTTTGAATGGAAAATATAGATATCTCAAGTGCTGGATGATGTGGGACTTCTCTCATAATAGGATCTATAGCTCTTTCTACTTTACAAAGGTTGGATTTAAATAAGACTAGATCTAGCAGTCTGTTGTTCTCATTTTTTACAAAGTTGTGCTGTTGCAAGTCTAGGATTTCCAAGATATTATTAAGAGAGGTCACCAATGTTTATTCGAGGTATTTTTTTCAAGAAAGGCTGCATAGTCTTTTACGTTAAAGTCTCCCAAAATAAGTATGTCCTTATCGTAGGTATATTTTTGACAAAGAAAGTACTCTAAAACACTGTCAAGATCGTCAGCGGTGCTGGGTGATGGTATATAAACGACAAAGATAAATAATGGTTTATGCTGAAGGGTTATTTTTGCTCCAGTGATGTCAATGTAGGGAGGAACTTGGGGCCTGAAGCTAGTTAGTTCTAGTGGAAAAGGAGACAGCTGTTTGTTTACCGCGATCAGAACACCTCCACCCTCGTTTAAGTTAGTAGCAGTACGATCTCTGTCGCAACGAAAAGTCTCAAAATCGTTGTGCATAAACTCCCTATTATTTATAGCAGGGACCAGCCACGTTTCGGTGATGGCTATTACGCTGTAACTGGAGTGGGTACTCGAGTGAAAGCAGTCGTTCAGTTTCGACCGCATACCGCCTGCGTTCTGATAACATATATCTAAGATACTTTCAGTGGGGGTAGAGACGCGAGTTGTGTTTGTGAGTCTTGCTTTCGGTATGGCTATAGATTGCTGCCCTGCTGAGATGCGTTCTAATTGCTATTCACACAGAACATCCGACTTTCGTTTAATAAGAGCATTTTTGTATGCAGTACAGTTCTCTTTTTCCCACGCAGCATGGTTTGTTGCCAAATTTATACCCTTATCTGACTTTCGAAGTTTAATACAATTTGGACAGGATAAAAAAGTTGCCTGACAATCCCTTGCCTCATGCTCAGCCCCACACCGAGGGCAACAGAGGGTCTTTGAACAGAATTTTGACGAGTGATGAAACTCACTACATCTAAAACAGCGATATATTTCAATACCTTCATAGACCGAACAGCTGTCGAAACCAATAAAGACGTTACCTGCAAGCATAGCATTATCATATGTTTCCCTATCAACTTCGAGAACTGCCTGATAGATGTTAGAGTTCCCTTTCGTTTGACCAATTTTTATGACTTTATAAGAAAATGAAGAGTTAAAAATATCTGAATTAACTTTTTTAAGAATAGAAATAAGGACGTCTTCATCATACATATCGCGGAAGCCAACAACACGGATTCTTGGGTGTACACCATGCATCTCTCTAATTTCATAATTTTCTGCCAATTTTTCCTGGGCAAGTTTTTTCAGTTTTTGATTTTCAGATGGGTTTTTGCAGCCGATGACCACGCCGCCTTCTTTAACGTGCTTAACTTTTGAGATTTGAAGACTACATTCAGACGGATCAATGTTTTCGCTTAGGGCTTTTTTAGTATCAGAGTTCGTCTGAGTGGTATCTTTCGGTTTAATAAGAATAGCCGGTTTCGTATTATTTTTCAGAGTATCGGAATATCTTTTAGGAGGAGCCGAGGTCGATGGTTTTTGAGTAATAACAGCGTTAAGTTTTTCTTCGGTAAGTTTAATAAAGTCATTTTTCAGCGAATTAAATGTTTCCGACAGTTTTTCCAGAGATTCCTGAACTTGTTTTTCTATGGTAGCTTTTAAGGACGACTTGTCTACAGTTATACAGGTTTTAAGACACTCAGAGCATGTCCAAGTTAGGCCTTCGATTTCACTAAGTAGAGATAATAAGTCGGCAGATTTGTGTAGACAGGCAACGTGGCAATGTTGTTCGCAGGACGCACATTGTATGCTTTTCTTTCTATGATTAACGGATTCGGCGCAGATAATACAAACAGCCATTGTTCTGTTACTTACAGTAATTATTTATGATATTCTCCACTTATTTTCTTCGAAGAGCTGTCGAATATTAACTGGATCTGGAGTAGAATTAATGTCGTTAGTATCAGGATTCACTTGAACACACCATTAGATTTTAATATCACTTAAATATCGGATTTTGGAAGTACTATTTGCAGAGCCTTTTCGAACGACCTATTGCAATCGCTAGTCGCGCTGTTCCCGGCTTATGCCGGCTAAAGTAGAAAAAATCTGAAAATTTGCCCAAGCACGTGATTTTAGTCATTTTTGGAAATTACCTTGCTCCGTTATTACTGCTCGCAGAACAACCATAGTACCACCCAATTGTAGATAATTATATCCTCTAAAAAATTTCATATAACTCTTTTTGCGATTTAGTGTACTGGAACGAAATTAAAGGCAAAAAACTAAAAAAAGTGCCAATTTTTGATGGTTTTTTCAAGATGGCGGAGGGAGCACAGGGGTGGAGGTGACGAAAACTCAGATTTTTAACTACTCTCCTGAGCTTAACAAAATGTCCAAAATTCAGAACTACCGGACCTTTTGTAGGGTAACCCCCCTATTTTGGCCTCTATTAATTGAACTATTAACGCCAATGCACTTGACAAGAAATTAACACAACCAAAAAATGTTAGATTTAATTACTTTAATGGGTTTGTCGTGTCTCTCTCGTCATATATACAGGGTCTAAACTTTTAGTAACCTAAAGTAAATATAAAAATAAACAAAAGTCCTAAAATGCCATTCGCGTATAACTAAAATAGGTAGAACTAAATTATTTCTATTAAACACAATTCGTTGTAAAATTTCCTTACCAAATTCCAAATAATTTATTTCAAGGTTATTATTCACTTGTTTTTCGAACTCGTGAAATTATTAGGAACAACTTATTTGATGGCTGACGTGTGGTGAAGAAAAATATTTTAACAACAAAGTTTCATAAAAGTTATTGATCATTTTTAATGGGGTAACTGATTTGTAATCAATATATCCCAATAATGATAACACACTGGTGTGTATCAGTATCATCCCTATTGAGTACTTGCCCACAAAGACTTTTCTCGCAGCTAGTTAATACGAGGGTAAATCAAATCTGAACAGAAATTTCTTCAAAATCTTTAAGAAATTTTTTAATGCCTTTATCAATTAATGAAAAAGCCACTGGCTAGAAAGACAGAAAGACACAGCAAAGCCTGTATCAAAGGCCTGAATGCCAAACTCACAAAAGAACTGCTCAGTTACAGTAGGATGCAAGTGGGATCATAATAGGAATCATAACCGGCCATATGGCAGTCATAGTTCACCCAAACAAGATGAGCCTGTATCTTAGAGTAAGAAAATTTTCTTACTCTGAGGCTTGTATTAAGGAGACCTAAGCTGCAGACTATAATGAACCCGAAACAGTAGAGCAAGTAATATGCCATTGCGAGGCACTTTATCGCAAAAGTAACTTATATTTGGGGAAGTTGAACTAGACCCAATAGCGACTGGGGACTACTCCATTAAAGACCTGTAGAAACTTGTTCGGGGAACGAAATTAATGGAGTGGTTAGCCTAGGAATCAAGATGGTGAACAATAAGTCAGTAATGGCTACAGTGCAGTGACTGTGGCTTGCCTAGGCAAACCGGAGTCACAATCGAGGGGTTTTGAATGAAAAATTATTTAAAAAAAGTTTGCCGTACATTAGCCGGGACAATTGGGCCACCATTTTTTTTACAATTTTTTATTCTTTAATTTCACCCCTGGTTTGGAATTGTTGTTTACGCTTTTTAGAATAACCTTGAATTATTGTACCTTGGTCATTAAAAATATAGCAAGATGTCACGCCAAGCGCCACTTACTTTACAGTATGGTGCGCTAAATAAAAATGTATCATAATGTATTAATAAACTTTTAATTTTATTTGTATTAAGTAGCTAGGAACGTACCTGACTAATTGCTGATATGCAGCTTTATGTGAAGCGGCGCTAATCTGACTAGCCAGCTGCTGATTGAGCGTCCTTTTGCGGTGCAGTCGCTCCTGCAATTCCGAAATCCTCTTGTCGATGGCGCTCATTTCGTCTTGACGGGCGGTCAAAGCCTCTCGCTGCTGGCTAAGCCTTTGATTTTGCTGCTCGTTGAGTTTGTTGCGATACTACAAAGCAAAATTTTAGAAAATCATTCTTTATCAACAGAATTATTAAAAACAAAAAACTATTAATCATCTTTTCTTAAATACGAAATCCAAGATCGACTGTCATCGAATGAAATAAATGGATCGATGATGGTGATTCCTAGCCGATTAGCACACTCCACGCTATATCAGCCTTGAAAACAGTTTTTATTAATGTTCAGTTCTCACTCAACATTAAACTTTTGTACATAAAAAGATACTTATATAAGTAAACGTAGCTTCATAATAGCTATGATTATTTCCTTTAAATTAATTAAGCTAAAAATTAAGTTTATTTTTATTTAGATTTTGGGTAAATATATACCAGTGGTCCCGCTAATTATTGCACTGGTCTCACAAATTAAGATTTATTTTTATTTAATTAGGAAACTTTTGTTAAGGGTTGTTTAAAAATACTGATTTGAATTAATTTCAGTAAGTAGTTAATTGATATTTTAAATCCCTATTCAATTTAATTGTTTCGGCTTATTTTGCTTTTAAAAATAACCGCGCGGTATATTAATGCAAAAAAGGGGGTTTATATGTAGCAACACAAACATGCAGCCAGCCTACGAAAATAAAATCAGTTGATAAGTAAATATCATACGGTGGTCACGGCCAAGTCCGCTCGACCGACAGATATTATTAACTCGACGTTGTGCCTTACCTATTTCATGGTGCGCGTTGAAAAACCAACCTAAAATCAACTACACGTCGTAAGTGCAGCATTCCCGAGGGAACAAGCAGGAATACCTACAAGTCTGGAAACATCAGAGAGGCGCCTCTGGAATTTACACCGCAGTTGAATCCAGGTCAGTGTTTGCAAGAAATCGCATCCTTTTTTGAACGTATTTTCTCCATATCATTAATTTCCTTTTACAGTCCGCGATAGTTCTCCAGAAATACTGAGCCGAGTTGTGAGAATACAACAATTAATATCTCAGAAACAAAGCTCCTACAAATCTTGATGCGATGCGCCATTACCAGGTCTTCCTTTAATAGACGATATGAAAAATGATAAAACAGAAGGATTCTCAAATTGAACGTATAAAATGGAATTCAGTTAACATAATGAAATACACACAGAATGAAGAGGACTACTTAACTACTGACAGCAACAATAGAATAAAACAAATAGAGAAACTAAGAAAGAACAATATGGGAGCCATATGGATATTTCTGTAGGAACACCAATCCGTCCCTGTGTAAAAGAAAACACTAATCAAACCACAACACATATGTACTCCGCGATCTCAGTACAAACAGATGAACAGACAGATTTAAGTGATCCCCGCTAGGAACTTAAAAATCTGAATAATATCTTAATTAAACAAATGCAGGAGTATAAAACATGTAATCTAAATCTCAAGAGAGACTTCGCAGATCTGCTAGAAACTAATGAGCAAATGAAATAAGCTCTAGAAATTTTGGAAGCTGATAACAAGATTTATGCTGAGCAGTTAGATCAAAACAATATTTCAATGCAAAAATGTCTGTGCGAAGAATTCAGCGCAACTAGGAAACTATATACAGTTCCTGATAGCAAAACAAAAATCAAAAAAGACCAAATTCTGTTACTAACTGATGAATATGGGAAATTCAAGTAAAATGTAAACCTCATGCCCCATTTAAGCAAGTGGTAAGTAGCTCCAACTTAACAATGTCAAAATTAGGTAGCAGTGATGATGTAATAGTTCTCGCAGGTATGAACAATATTACAAACAAAACTTTAACTGGGTATTACGCCACTATTAAGGAAATGTTTTAATTAAGAAACCACTGGGTTTCTCCTAGAAAAAGAAAAATCACTAATTTGTCAGTAATTTATAAGAAAATATAAATAGTTGCCTAAAAATTTGGAAAACTTATCTTTTTGATAAACATTAAACATAATTGCGACGTTTCGATTGCTCTTCTACAATGTTTTTCAAGCACCTCAAATATTTTGTTTACTGTGCTTTATTTCTGACAAATTTTTGAAAGATTTTCAAAACAAATGACATACCAAAGGTAGCATGATATTCTTTCAAAATGTTATTATGTCAGTCTGTATGTCGAGAGGGTGGTGGTCAGTCATTAGAGAATTATTAAAATCCAGCCAGGTTATAATTGTGCCAGGCACTATTTTGACACATTGACATTGAAAACTGACAGTTGATCCTTCAAAATTGACATCCCAAAGTCGAATTTAAAACTTTCGTCGTTTATTTTCAATTAATAAAAGAAGGCACTATTTATTCCGGTTCATATAGTAAACAAAGGCCGTGTGTTAATAGATCACAGCTGATATTACAATGTGAAGGTGTCAAAATTTTGCCTGGCACTATTATAGCCTGGCTTTATTTCAATAATTCTCTATTATTGTTTTGAACTTTGATAATAATTTAGACAGAAAACGGAGATTCATTAAAATACAAATTATTAGGGTTTCTTTTTATATTAGTTTTTTACCATCCTAGCCCGCGTAGCAATGGCTAGAAAAGATATTAGTTTCGACGAATTTTTTTTTTCAGATAACGCCAAAAATGTGTTATTTGAATGTATTTTGACCTACCTTAGCAATATCGTCGTGATGTCTGTCTGTGTGTGTGTTTATGTATATTTTTTCTGTCCGTAATACGATAGCTCCTAAACCGCTGAATCGATTTTAATAAAATTTTCAGGTAACATAGTGTTCGACACTCTAACGAGCTGATTAGATTTTGGTCAAAATCTATTGATGCTAATGAAAAAATTTAAAAATTTTTTTAACGAAGCATTGTCGCAATACGCGGTTTTCGGAATATTATAGACTGCATTTTGCCTAATAATTCGTGTTATAACCAAAAACTTCGAAAGAGGTCTAGTTTCTGAGATATTTACAAAAAACTCTTTTCAAGGCTGATATAATATCATGGCTTCACTTGAAGTGTGCTAATAGGCTTGCTACGAAGGTATCAGATCCGTCATGGATCCATTTATTTTAGAATATTTTAAACTCATTCATGTCAATAGGTGTACCTAAAAAAATATTTTTAATTTACATAAATACCTGTTGATTCTTTAATTTTTTCTTCTAATTTCTTCATAATATTTTTAAATGAATTATTTTATGAAATTAATACTAAAATCTAATTTTTTTATACTAGTCTTCAACAAAATTAAAATAATAATAATAATACAGTGAATATCGCTTATAACGATATCGGATATTACGACATATCGGTCATAGCGGCGACATATTAAAGTCCCGACCGAGTTCTATATACAGTGAATATTGCTTATAACGATAACGGATATTACGACATATCGGTTATAGCGACGACATATTAAGATCCCGACCGAGTTCTATACATAACCCATTTTGCTATCTTTTTTCTCTATAACGACGCTCTGTTATCACGACCGAAAGTAAGCGGTCCGTTCAATGTCGTTATAACCGATATTCACTGTATAACCGATTTTGCTACCTTTTATCATGTCAATAGGTATACCTAAAAAAATATTTTTAATTTACATAAATACCTGTTGATTCTTTAATTTTTTCTTCTAATTTCTTTATAATATTTTTAAATGTATTATTTTATGAAATTGATATTAAAATCTAATTTTTTTTTATACTAGTCTTCAAAAAAATTAAAATATATATATAATAATACAGTGAATATTGCTTATAACGATATCGGATATTACGACATATCGGTCATAGCGACTACATATTAAGGTCCTGACCGAATTCTATATACAGTGAATATCGCTTATAACGATATCGGACATTATGAAATATCGGTTACAGCGACGACATGTTAAGGTCCCGACCGAGTTCTACTCGTATACATAACCCATATTGTTATCTTTTTTCTGTATAACGACGCTCGGTTATAAATCAATTTTGAAATACTTTGAAACTTGTAGGGTATTTTAAGAAAAAGCTGCAAAAAGGCTATATTTTTTTATATTTGGCATGGTAGTAGCTAACACCAAGAGCTAAATTTTCATTCGAGGATCCCAGATTTTCCGGCATCAGAATCCAAAATCGCAGCTGCCAAAGTTAAGAAAAAAAATAAATTCTTCCGGTTCACTTTTAGTAACGTATTTCAACTCACTTCCGGTTTACTTCAGGTGTATATTCAGTAACTTCCGGTTAGTTTTCAGTAATTTTAAGTCACTTCGGTTCACTTTCAGTTACTTCCGGTACATTTTTATTTACTTCCGGCCGATTTTGTAATTTTTTCCGGTCCCTTATCATTTTTAAATAAATATAAATAAGTTTTAAAACCATATACATAAATTAGTAATTATAATAGAACTGGTACACATATTGGTGATGATTCATATGTGAGTAGGCCTTGCAGCCCTTCCACTGCGACCACCAGGGTAGCTTTTCTGGGTCTTGAAGTCTTGAACGATGTGACCATCTACATCCAGAGACAAAAAAATAAAAAGAGACTGCCGAAAAGATAGGGCCGCGCAGCCAACAAGTTCCAGTAGCGCACAGCGCTGCAATCGCGGAGTATGTTTCTATTTGTATTTAAAAACTAATTTTATTCTGTTCGATTGGGGTCGTTCATAAATTACGTAAAACTTTGAGAAAAAAAAATCACATAACGCTTAGTATTTTCCTAATGCCATTTGTTGTTAGAAATGGTTTACTATGTTGAATTGAATTGAATAAATCTTTATTAGCAAATCATGCTATTTCAAATTACAAACATAAATATAAAAAATACATTTAAATGTTAATACATACACCAGATTTTCTATAACAAACCAAATCCAAACTTATAATACTAATAACTATTTACTTCTTATTACATAATGGATAATATATCTCTGGAGAACAGCATCGCTGTGGAATAAGCTTCTTGCGACACTTTTCCCTGCAGGTTACAATCTGAACCTTTTCAAAACCAACATACACCAACATTTCCGCGCACTTGCCGCTTCTCGAGCGTGATAGAGATCTCCTTGCGAGTGCGCACCGTAAAAAAAAATTATTGAAATAAAGCCAGGTTAAATAACAGCAATTTTTATTCAACTGAATAAGGATATAAGTCATTGTTTTATAAAGGAATCAGATTGTAGAACAAATTACCATTAGACATTAAAAATTGCAAATCAAATAATATGTTTAAGAGAAAACTTAAGAAGTACTTGTTGCCTAGTCAGCCTGATTGTTTATGTAAACCACCCTTGGTACTATATTATATTATATTATATTATATTTTATTATTTTAGTCTCCATATTATTTTTTTGGTGTGTTTTAGTATAGTGACCTTTTCTCATAAAGAAAAATGGCATCAATGTTTTTTTTTAGGATAGGATTAAAAACATTTTACAGTACAGTATAAGTACTTGATAAAGCTGTGTGTTACTAGATTATTCTTTTAGTAGGTAGGTGATCCGTGGTATAGGTATAGTTAGTTCTGTTGGGAATGATACAGGAATGTGCTTGTAATGGTTTTTCGGTATTATTAGAGAATTATTGAAATATAGCCAGGCTATAATTGTGCCAGGCACAATTTTGACACCTTCACATTGTAATATCAGCTGTGATCTTTCAACACATGGCCTTTGTTTACTATATGAACCGGAATAAATAGTGCCTTCTTTTATTAATTGAAAATAAACGACGATAGTTTTAAATTCGACTTTGGTATGAATTTTGAACGATTAACTGTCAGTTTTCAATGTAAATGTGTTAAAATAGTGCCTGGCACAATTATAGCCTGGCTATATTTCTCTAATAATACCGAAAAATCATTACAAGCATTCCTGTATCATTCCCAACAGAACTAACTATACCTACCTACTAAAAGAATAATCTAGTAACACACAGCTTTCTCAAGTACTTACACTGTACTGTAAAATGTTTTTAATCCTATCCTTAAAAAAAACATTGCTACCATATTTCTTTATGAGAAAAGGTTACTATACTAAAATACACCAAAAAAATAATATAGAGACTAAAATAAAAAAATATAATATAATATAATATAATATGATACCAAGGGTTTACATAAACAATCAGGCTGACCAGTGGCGTATATATGTCCGCCCCCCCCCCGAAGCTAAGATTTTTTTAGATATTTTCCACATATTTCATAAATACAAATATAAAATAGTATAAAATACGTCTTTATAAGGTCTGGCCCCCCCCCCCCCGAAACTTTTTTCTATATACGCCACTGAGGCTGACTAGACAACAAGGACTTCTTTTTTTTTCTCTTAAACATATTATTTGATTTGCAATTTTTAATGTCTAATGGTAATTTGTTATACAATCTGATTCCTTTATAAAACAATGACTTATATCCTAATTCAGTATTTATACTGTTTAAATAAAAATTACTGTTATTCGTTGTTGCATAGGTATGAACATCTGTAACAATTATCAATCAATGTTAATAGAAGTTGCAACCAAAAAAATAAATAAATAATACAGGTATTCTACCCATATTACAAATTGCAAGTCATTTTTAAAAGCAAGTTACAAGTATATTGTAAACGCAGTCGAGTCAAACCTAACCTCAAATTCTTGGTTTGTTTTTCTGGAATTTTCGGATGCAAAAATTTTGCTACGAAATAACTTTTTCACTACAAAGGAGATCTGTTTTGTGTTAAAGCGCGTGTTATCAGACAAAACTGGTCTTGTTTTGTGACTAAGACAAGGTAAGAAAGATAATTTATGTTATTGAAGTTAGGGTCGATTTATATACTTGTTATACAGATTGACACTGAACATATACATTGGTTTTAGATAAAATGTGTCAACTTAGTATTGGTGCATTGTGTGTTCGGGAGGGATGATCATCTGTCCACAGCAGGTAAACAAATTTTTTTAACAAGACTGTGTAGGACTCCACAGGACACTAAAATACACTACAGGACCAAGAATTTATTTGAGTCCTGTAGGATGGTGTTCAAATTTTGTTCAGCTGTTCACCCCTCAGTTATGGCAGGGGTGGATCTAGGAACTTTATTTAGGGGGGGTAGATATCATAATAAATATTGCATAAAACAGTTTTGCATTGTGACCAGGATGTGTATTCTGTATGTAAAAACTTAATATAGTTTGAGATTTGGGGGGGGGGGGGAATTTCCCCTTCCGTAGATCCGCACCTTCTTATGGGTCATTGTCCATATAATTTTATTATTATTGATGTATTGCCTTTTCTGCATTTTCCATTTTTAGTTTTAGTAGATATTTTAGTCAGTAGTGCACCCAAGAATAGGTCTTTGGGGGACCCGAGACACAGTTATGCCATATCTTCACCTATTTAATTTTTTTATTCATGAAATATATGGAAAATGTCTAAAACTCCTTAGGCTTCTGTCTTTTAGTTTAGTGTTTGAACATAATTCTAGCTAGTGCTTTTACTTTTTAGGTACACAGACATTATGGATTTGTATGGATCATTACAATCACATTGAGTACACACTGCTTGGTTGCAAATGTTTTTTCATTTAGGTAAGTAATAGAGAAATATTGGTTAATAAGTTCTGTCTCTTTCCACACCCATACTAGGGCCTATTCTTAAAATACATAATGCCATTTAACATAATAATTATATGTTCAAAATTAATGCTCAAAGGGGTAGCAGTGTTTGGCCTTGTATTACACATAACTTTTTTTTAATGTATTTTGTTTCTTGAAAATTCTGTACAGAGGGTGGAGGTGGGTCAATTACATAATTTAAGAATAGGCCCAAAGTGTACTTAGGGCAGAGCTTCAAGAGCTAAGCTCCCCCTTAAAAATTTGGTTAGCCCCTGAAATTATATTACATATAAACACATATTTCAGACAGAGTCGACACGAAGGCTTATTGGGGTGGGGGAGGCAACAGCCACCTTTCCTCAGAAACTTTTTGATCTTCTGCAATTTTTTGTAACTCTAACTGTTTCCAAGAGAAGACAAAAAAGCAAAATTTGTACTCTGCATTATTTTAATTTTATGCGAGTTTAATGTAATTTCTAAATAGCAATTGAAGATACAAGTTATTTTATTTTGTTTTTTTTTCTGAAAAATGGTTAGAGATAAAAATATTGCAGCTCAAAAAATTTCTGAATAAAACAAGGAATTCATTTTACATTTTTAAATCTGCCAATAACTTACTGCAAAAAAGTTCTGGAGAAAAAAGGGGACATGACCGCGGAAAAAATATCACCCTGTAGTTTTTCCTAATATTTGACATGCTTAATGATGTATGCCTTGTAACAAAACAACAACAACAACATGTTCCAGATTTGAGCTAAATATCTCAAAAACTGCACGAGTTATAAATAAAAAGCAAACAAAAAACTAATATTTTAATAACCCATATCTCAAAAACTAAGCATGGTCATACAAAGTTTTTTTTCTTAAAATCACTCAAGATAATCCTCTGAAGTTTGGTGACATACTTTATTAACACCTGTATAAAATACCTACTATTATGAGTCCCCTGGCAGCTTTTTTTTTGCTTTTTAGTTATCGAACGCAACAATCAACAATGGGATAACATCATTATGTGGCCACCTTTATTATTAAAAAATGGATTGGAGAATGGATATTTTGAAGAATATATGAAAATTACATTACAACATTTGAGCAATTCCACATAAACCTAGAAATTAAAAAATTGAAGACTGTAAAAGTGTATTCTTATTTTTTTAAAATATTGGTTTTATTAAGGATTATTAGGTGGTACATGTTTAACTATTTTTAGGTTTTCTAAAAATACACAGTTTTTTGTAATATAAATACCTAGTTTATACATTTAAGAAAAAACATTATATTTGTTAAATATTTTTAGATTTTTCTAAAACAGTTCACATTTTTAAAAAAATAAATATTACATTTTTTAAAAAACATTGTTTTTTATTTAAGTATTACATTTTCGAGGTCATGCAAATTTTTATGTATGCGGAAAAAGTTTGGATATCTTACAGGTTTACATGACTAAAATTAATATTGTTACGGGTTCACAACGACAAATTAAAACTCGCAATTGTTGAAAACGATACGTCAATTTATTTCCACAAATTATGTACAAAAACACGTACTTAAACTTACTAATAACTTGCTAATAATTCACTACTATAATCGGTCTATTAACTTCGTGTTAATATCTCACGACCACTACAGTACGTTATCTGTGACTGACTGACTGCTGCACGACGTCCGGCCTTATATATGAGGGCTGCCTACTATTCGAGAACCCTTCCATCCTTGTTCGATTCGGAATCATTCCAGCCCTTTTCTAGACTTTCGCATACCAGTTTGCCACAGATAACGCAACTAAAACCTAGATTAAGAATACAACCATAAAATACGTCAACCTAATACTACACTAAACCTAAATAAATTCTAACTATAAAATTTAAATACTTAAATTTGTAACACTACCTTTCATGCGTTGAGGATTGTATAGCCAGACTTGATCATTCTCTTTGAACCCTGAAGAGTTTGCTTTCAGGTCATATCTCGCTTTCATGCGGTCACTGGCTATTTCTATTCGCTCTCTAACCACTTCATGGATATCGTGCAGCTTTTGCCTTAAACGTTCGACATAGTCATTAACCTCTAAGTGTTCTTCTTCAGGTGAACCAAACATGATATCACATGGTAAACGCAGTCCTCTACCAAACAGGATACTAGATGGAATAGCTCCTGTCGTATTGTGAATGGCGGTTCTATAGGCCATCAAAAACAATGGAATATATTGGTCCCAATCAGTTTGGTGCTCATCAACAACTTTGCACAGATGTTCTTCTATTGTTTTATTAAATCTTTCAACCATGCCATCTGACTGCGGATGTAAACCGTAGTCCGTGTTTTATGTATTCCTAAAAGGTCACAGAGATTCTGGAAGAGCTTCGATTCAAAGTTTCTTCCTTGATCTGAATGTAGTTCCAAAGGAATGCCAAATCGGCTGAAAACATCATTTACCAGAACTTCCGCAACTGTAGTGGCCTCTTGGTTAGGCAAAGCAAAAACTTCTGGCCATTTGCTAAAGTAAGTAAGTAAGTTGTCCATGGTTTTATTTATGCCTAGGGGCGCGCCTGATTTTCCACCATGGCATTCGGCCATTATATTGTCTACCATGCTCCTAGGAACCACTACTTGATTAACCACAGTAAGGCCATCGGCACTTTCCCAGGCACGTTTAAGGATGTTTTCCTCTACTATCAGTGAATCCCATTGTGCCCACAGTGATTTGAATATCACCCCTTGGTTTGCGATATCTTGCCATGATGGTCGTGGCTTGTTTTCTTCTTTCAATCGCAAGATAGGTCCTACATCTTTGTCGTTAAGTTGTGTGGTTCTAATCGAAGCCGACATCCATTCTTCATCTGGTTCTAACTTTATTTGGCGCACGTAGGTAATTCCTTCTTTCTGGTCAATTTTCCTGAAATGTTTACAATCCTCAGGGCAAGGTCTTCTGGACAATGCATCTGCATTATTATGCACCCTTCCCGCTCGGTGCTTAATTTGATAATGGTATTGTTGTAGCTTTTCTATCCATCTCGCGACTTGCCCCTCAGGTTGTTTCATTTTCATGAGCCACTGTAACGCAGCATGATCCGTTCTAATCAGAAACTCTTGTCCGTAGAGATATTTGTGAAAGTGATCTACGGATTTAACTATGGCTAGGAGCTCCTTTCTAGTAACACAATAATTTCTCTCTGGTTTGGATAGCTTCTTGCTGAAAAATTCGATGACCCGTTCTTCTCCATCTTGTACTTGGGAGAGTACTGCTCCTATGCCATCGTTGCTCGCATCAGTATCTAATATGAATTTTCCTTTTGGAATGGGATATGCAAGAATCGGACTAGAACATAATGCTGCTTTTAGTCTTCTAAATGCTTGGTCACATTCGGTATTCCATTTGTAAGAAGCTTTATCTTCTGTAAGTCTATGTAATGGAGACGCTATTTTGGCGAATCCTTCTACAAATCGTCTGTAGTATGTACACAGACCCAAAAAGCTTCTCAATTCATGTTTGTCACGAGGTTGAGGTCATTCTTTTATTGCTTGTAACTTCTTTTCGTCGGTATGGATGCCTTCTCGGGAAACGACGTGACCCAGGAACTCAACTTTTTCTTGGAACAGAAAACATTTCTTTGAGTTTAATTTAAGATTTGCGTTCCTGATTCTTGAGAATACTTCTCGTAAATTATCTAGATGATCTTGAAATGATTTCCCCATTACTATCACATCATCCAAATAGACTAGGCAGGTTTTCCAAGTAAGGCCTCGTAGAACGACTTCCATTAGTCTTTCAAATGTAGCTGGGGCATTGCACAGGCCAAATGGCATCACATTAAACTGATAAAGTCCACTTCCAGCAGATAATGCAGTCTTCTCTTTATCTCTTTCAAAGATTCCTACTTGCCAATACCCACTTTTCAGGTCAAGAGTAAAAAACCAATATAATCCTGCCAATGTTGTTAATGTGTCGTCTATTCTTGGCAGTGGGTAACTATCTTTCTTGGTCACATCGTTAAGTTTCCTGTAGTCGACACAAAATCTAGTACTTCCATCCTTTTTAGTGACCAACACCACAGGAGATGACCAAGGACTTGATGACTCTTCAATAACACCGTCGCTGAGCATTTTATTAATGAGATTGTGAACTTCTTGCTTGGCCATTGGTAGTCTTCTTGGGGGTTGTCTTATCGGTTGGGCATCGCCGGTGTTGATAGCATGTTGAATAAGGTTTGTGCGTCCCGAACTACTCCTAGTTTCGAAGATATTACTTTGTTCTTCTATAAATTCTCTCGCTTTACTAAATTCTTCTGGAGTGAGATGTTGCCAAGTTGACTCAAATTGCTGAAGTACCTCCATTGGTAACTTGCTTGTATCCTCGGAAGTTAGCTCTTCACATCTTGTTACTTTCTGTACTGGTTCAAATAATGCTACCACCTCCCCCTAATTAATTTTGACACTATTTGGGAAAATATTGGCGACTCTAATCGGGATGTCTTTATCAGTTTTAACTAGTGATTTTGCAACGAGGTAGGTGTTGGGTGTGTTTTGTTGGCTTATGAGTCCGACGCAGCTTGATGTTTTACTTTCCAGCCTCCCAAAAATTATGGTCTCACTGTTACCGACTAGTCCTGTTGTGCATACTGCCACCACCTTAATTGGTTCTTTATTGATGTGACTATTTGACAAAATGAACTCTTCGTTCCCAAATCTTAGGGTATTAAGTTTATTATCAAACGCAAATCCATGTTTACTTATCAAGTCCATTCCCAAAATAAATTCATCTTCTATTTCGGCAACCAATACAGTGTGGCGAATCTTTAATCTTCCCATCTGTAGGTCTATGTCTGTCTGCCCCAACACGTCTGCGGATTCTCCAGTTACAGTCTTAAGTGTTATTTTCTTTTCTGTTGGTCGAATTTTATATCTCGTTGCAATTTTGAACTTAAGCAATGATATGGCAGCACCAGTGTCTACTGTTATGTTAACTTGTCTTCCATTTATAAGTCCCTCGATGTTAAGACTGTCAGCAGTATGTTTTAAGCTCTTAATTGAATAAATTTTGGGGGCTACATTCCCTTTAGCCAACACCCGCCCCTCTGCGTTGACTAGTTTTAGTTTTCCTGATCTCTTCTTCGGTACTCTGTCCCGCTAGATGGCGAGCGAGACCTTATTTGGACGCGACAATCGCGTTGAATATGCCCTGTACGTCCGCATCTGAAACACTTTACATTTGGAGGGGATCGTCTGCTTTCTTTCAAAGAGTCAATCTTCTCTATCAGTGATTGAAACATTTGGTTTAGCGTTTTTGAGTTGACCTCATGTCCATTGCTCATTTCTTCTCCCTCCTGAATTGAAACAGCTCTTACTTTTGGCCTGGACATATTATTTGATGATTCGATTTCAAGGGCTCGAATCAACACTTCACTGCTATTATGGAAGCGTTCTCGACGAAGTAACTTTGCTAAGTCCGTGTCTCGTAATCCGTTAATAAAGCGATCTACCGTGAAGGGATCTCTGTAATTTTCTGGCATTTCTGGGTAAGCTAAATACATCAGCCTCCTGATATCTGCTTCATACTCTTGTAATGATTATCCTGGCCTTTGTTGACGAATATTTAATTCTGACCAATGTAAATTCCGCAAGTGTTCGTCTCCATACCTTCTTTCTAACGCTGCCACTAGAGCGTTATAATTCTGTTTTTGCTCGACTGGAATGGACCGTAAAAGTCCCAGAGCAGGTTCTCGTAGAGCTACTAACAATGCTCTAGCTTTTTCCTCATCATCCCAACCATTTGCAGCAGCGGCAGCAGCTGTTTTGGTTGGAATTCACAATACATCCCTGAGTTTTCATTTTGTTGTGTTCTTTTTGGAGCTGTATAAGCTGTTTTGACACATCCTGGAGCTTTTCTTCCACTGTTTGAAAAACTTCTTCTCTTACATTCTGTATCTTGGTCTCCACTTTTTCTTCAATTCTGCATTTGTTTTGTACCGTTTCTTCTACATTCTGCAATTGGTTTTGTACCTTTTCTTCTACATTCTGCATTCTTTGAGTTATTTCTTCCTTAAGATCTTCAGTTGCTGCTTTGAACTCTTCTCTCAGCTGTTCGGAGTTGCTCTTTATCTGATCGAAGTTTTCTTGCATGCCATCTAATGTCTGTCTCATATCGTTCTGGTTTTGTTTAATAGTGTGTTTCATGTCGCCCTGGTTTTGTTCAATGGTCTGTTTCATGTCGTTCTGGTTTTGAGCCATTTGAGCTGCTTGCATCATTTTAGTTAAATCTTCCATCTTGGCCGATCTTTGTCTAGTAAGCATCAACTTCGTGATAAATCACTTAAAACGTGTATTTTAGGGCTACAAAGCAAATGTCGAAGTCGGTTTTTCAATATCTCTTCCAATTCTTAAATAGAACCTAATGGAATGTTCTGGAATATACTGGTAAATGCTACTCTTTCTGCTACTAGGCAAATGTAGAAGTCACTTTTTGATTATCTCTTTTGGTTCTCGAATAGACCGTCGTAGAATGTTATGGAATAATCTAGAAATAATTTCTAATTCTTACTTTTAAAATAACTAAGCTACTGTCGAAGTCGGTATTTGTATATCTCTTCTAGTTTTTGAATAGAACGTCGTAGAATGTTATGGAATCTTCTAGAAATTCTTTCTAATTCTTACTTTTGAAATAACTAAACTAATGTCGAAATCGGTATTTGTATATCTCTTCTAGTTTTTGAATAGAACGTCGTAGAATGTTATGGAATCTTCTAGAAATTCTTTTTAGTTCTTACTTTTGAAATTACTAAGCTAATGTCGAAGTCGCTTTTTGGATATTTCTTCTGGTTTTCGAATAGAGCGTCGTAGAAAGTGATGGAATATTCTAGAAATTCTTTCTGATTCTTACTTTTAAAATTACTAATCTAATGTCGAAGTCGGTATTTGTATATCTCTTCTAGTTTTTGAATAGAACGTCGTAGAGTGTTATAAAATATTCTAGAAAATCTCTCTAATTATCAATTTTTGGACTGTAAAGTTAATGTCGAAGTCGGTTCTTAAATATCTCTTTTAGTTTTTGAATAAAACAATATCGAACTTCTTCGAATATTCTGGAAAAATCACTTACTGTTTTTCTGTCCAATTGTCCTACCCGGTGGTAATATGTAAGGGTAGTCTTTGCACTATTCAGTTCCGAATATTCTGGCAAAATCACTTACTGTTCTTCTTTTTAATTGTCCTAGCCGGTGGTACTATGTAAGGATAGTCTTTGCACTATTTATTTCTTTTAATCTCACTTCTGACACCAATTGTTACGGGTTCACAACGACAAATTAAAACTCGCAATTGTTGAAAACGATACGTCAATTTATTTCCACAAATTATGTACAAAAACACGCACTTAAACTTACTAATAACTTGCTAATAATTCACTACTATAATCGGTCTATTAACTTCGTGTTAATATCTCACGACCACTACAGTACGTTATCTGTGACTGACTGACTGCTGCACGACGTCCGGCCTTATATATGAGGGCTGCCTACTATTCGAGAACCCTTCCATCCTTGTTCGATTCGGAATCATTCCAGCCCTTTTCTAGACTTTCGCAGACCAGTTTGTCACAGATAACGCAACTAAAACCTAGATTAAGAATACAACCATAAAATACGTCAACCTAATACTACACTAAACCTAAATAAATTCTAACTATAAAATTTAAATACTTAGATTTGTAACAATATATTTTTGATATCCAAATTCTTTGCGCATACATGAAATTAGCCTGACCTCAAAAATAGCACCTTTACTAAGAAAAAAATCATTTAAAAAGCCCGCCGAGCCCGCCCGCGCATTCTTAATTCTTCCAGTAGCCAAGGGTGGCGCTAGCGTAAACTTGTTGCCGCTTTTGAACCATAGAATTAAGCACTCTTTTATTATTTTCTCTATGTCTACATCACACGCTTTGACCAATAGCAAACTGAGCGGTCGCGTGTTGTGCAAAATGACTTGCCTCGACCAATGGCATAGTCGGCCGCTCTTCAGAGCTAGTGAATTTTACGTGTTTGAAGTGAAATCTGTTCTCCTCCAAGTATCCAATTAAAATGCTATGCTTGTGAGAAAAATCAATCAAAATAAAAAAAACACGAAGTTTTAATTCGAAGTTTTAAGGTTAACACACGGCTAAATAAAATAACTTGCGGTAAGAGCGCGGGTTAACTTTTTCCAGGGTTAAATGCTAACTAGAGGGTTATCCCCACGGAACGTTAAAGTTTCGTGATTATGCCAGGAAAAAGTTGTTGTTGTTGTTTGTTTATATGCTTACACCTTGTAATCTATTTATAAGTCTCATAAATGTTTGAGGTGTTGGACGTCCCACAGAATTTATGTTTCGCTTTTCTTCAAATGTTTTTGAGAAAAATGGAATTGTTTTTAAACGTTGCACACGCTTTCACTACATTTGCACTGCATTGTTTTGCCAGTTACATACAAGTCCAATTGATCAAAAAAAAAACTGCCGCAGTACTATATTAAAATGAGCTAAAACAAAACAAAAATCTAGGAAAATAATTATAGGTACAGGGTTTTCCCGTATATTTTTACACCATATCTATATATTTATCGGTTTCACAACGTTCTACGTCTTCCGATACCCAATCTCCACTCGTTTCTGTTTGCCCATAATTCATCATCTAGGCCTCTTATTCTTATTTCACTGTCTATTCCTTCTCTCCAGCTTCTCCTTGGTCTTCCTCGTTTTCTTCGGCCAGTTGGTTTCCATTGTAATATTTGTTTAGGTAGTCTTCCATCATCCATTCTTTGTACATGTCCGTACCACACCAGTTGTTTTGTTCTTATATCATCCACTAGAGTACGTTCACCCACTGTCATAATTTCTCTTATTCTTTGATTGGTAACTCTTTCTCTTTTTGATTTCCCTGCTGCTCTTCTCCAATAGTCCATCTCCGTAGCGGAAAGCATTTTTTCTGTTCTATCTTTGATTGGCCATACTTCTGAGCCGTATGTAATAATACTTTTTACAATGGTGTTATATATAAGCTTTTTGTTATGTTTTGATATACTTTGGTCCCAAATTATTCCATTTAATAAAGTTATTGCTTTTCTTCCTTGTACGTTTCTATCTTTTATAGCTTTGTCTAGTGTTCCGTCAGCTGTAATTTTTAGACCCAAGTATTTATACTCATCACAGGACTGAATTCGCTGCCCAGTATTTAAGATTAGATCCTGTTTCGTTCCACCAATACACATATACTCTGTCTTATTGATATTAACCTCTAGTCCCCACTTATTGTACTCTTCTATTAGTTTTCGTGTCATAGAGGTCGTCATAATCCTGAGCCACCACTATCTGATCATCGGCGAAACATAAAGTATACAAGGTGGTTTCATTCAACGGAATTCTCATGTTTTGGCATTTTCTCTTTCAGACTTTAAGGACCTGTTCCAAATATATCTTGAAGAGCGTAGGCGAGATACAGCAACCTTGTTTAAGACCTTTATTTACTTGAAAGCCTTTGGTTAGTTTTGCTTTTATTTTAACTTTTGCCTTACTATTGCGGTATAACTCTTTGATGGCCTTAATTAGTTGTACGCTTATGTTTGTCTTTTCCAACGCTTTCCAAAGTAGATTTAGTGGTATACTATCATATGCCTTCTGGAAATCTACGTAAAGCAGATGGAGCTCTTGTCCGTATGCCATTTTCTTTTCAATAACTTGGGTTATACAAAAGAGATGATCTGAAGTCGATCTACCCGCCCTGAAACCAGCTTGTTCTTCTGCCTCCATATCTTTATATTCGCTCTCCACTTTATTTCTTATTATTTTGCCATATATTCTGCTTAGCGTACTAGTTACAGATATACCTCTATAATTGTCACATATATCTTTCCTTCCTTTTTTGTGTATTGTGGATATATATGACGTTTTCCACTCAGTTGGTACTACAGCTCCATTTAAATATCTTTGGAAAAGATTCCGTAATCTACAAAACAATTCTTCAGTGCCATATTTAATAAGTTCAGCTGGGATATTTCCGGGTCCGGCAGATTTACCGCTTTTTAAGGTTTTGCACACGTTTTTGACCTCAGATATTGTGAGGGGTACTGGAGATCCCATCGTTCTAATGATATTGTCTCTTTCGTCTTCCTTGAATTCTGCTCTATCTTCAGTTAAAAGTTTTTTAAAATGCTCATCCCATTCTTTGTCTGGTATTGGTGAAATAATATCTCTGCATGTTTCTTTTTTGATCGATCTTATAGTTTTCCAGCTTTCGGTACTTCTCCTACCTCCTAAGTAAGAATCTATTTTCTGGCACTTTTGCATCCATGATTGATTCTTCTTATCACTGATCATTCTTCTCACCTTTGATTGCGCGATTTTGTATTCTTCTCTGCTTCTATCTTTCTTTTGGGATAAGTACGTGTGATATAATTTCCTTTTTTCCTCTATTTCACTTTCAATCTCAGCATCCCACCAGTATGGTTTTGTTCTTTTAGGAGTTTCTTCCACTAATCCTAGTGCTTCTTTTGCAGCTTGATGGATGCTTAATGTGATACATTCGTATTCCTCATCTGGGGTTTCACCTGAACTTGAATTAAGTTTTTCGTTCAGTCTCTTTTTGTATAAGTTTTTTACGCTGTCATGTTCTAGGCTTAGTAGATTATATTGACAGTGATCAATTTCCTCATTCACTGTATCATCAAGATTTTGTTGATGGAGGCTTCGGCCTTGACAAGGAAAGAGAATTTTGGTCTCCAGAAAATAGTGATCACTTCTGCATGTTGATCCACGCTTTGTTCTGACATCTTGAATTTTTAGTTTTGTCTTTTGTTTAGTGATAAGATAATCAATGACGGATTTCAGGTTTTGTGAGGGTTTGGTCCAGGTATATTTGTGTATTTTCTTATGTTGGAAAAAACCGTTTTGGATTTTTAGGTCTAATTGCTCACATACTGTGATAAGCCGGTTTCCATTGTCATTAACAACATCTTCTCCATATTGGCCAACTGTCAGATCATTTACTCTGTTACCTGTTCTACTATTTAAATCTCCCAATATTACAATTTCTCTAGATGTACTTACTGCTGATATTTCATTGTGGATTTCTTCAAAAAAATTGTCTTTCACGGCTACATTTGCATCGTCATTATACGCATAGATTCCAAAAATCGTAAGTCTCATTCCTTTTATTGTTATATTCATTCTTATTAGCCGTTCATTTACTGCTTCCCAGTTGGTGATATATTTTCTAAATCTTTTGTTAACCAAAATAGATACTCCTTGTTGCGCATGTTTTTCTTTTGCCACTCCGCTATAGAAATGGTCATACTGTCCTAGGTTTTCAGATCCTTTTCCTTTCTTCTTCGTTTCTGTTAGTACAGCAAGGTCAACCTTCATTCTGCTGCACTCATGGACTATATCATTCACTTTTCGACTCTTTCCTTGTACGTTCCATGTACCAAAAATCATATTCCTGTTTCTTTGCTTGGTTCGTCTTAGGTTTTTCATTTCTTTCCGAGGCGTTTGATTGGGTTTTTTAACAGTGTACGTTTTTTCCGGGTATCAGAGAGTTAGTCTAATGCCCCAACCCCCAACCTGGAGGACCAGGTGATTTTTGATCGAGGTTTTCTTCCCCTAGCCTTTGACGATTCCAACGCCGGTACTACAAGGCAGCACCTTCTTCTTTTATACTATCCCTAAAAGAAAGGGTTGCCACCTGCGCTATGATCACCGTACCGAGGTCCATCCTCTCCGCCTTTCATACCGATGTGGTCTTCTCCCGTAACCCTAGGAATCGGACCCTAAACAGGTGCTAACTCTCCGGGTCAGAGAGTACCTGGAATCTACGGAGGGCAGGGGTCGATTCATTTCCCCTGATAGACATCTGACGAGGTCTACCCCGTACCTCATATCTAAAATGTTTATTTGAATAGATATCAAAATATGATAAATACAAAAGTTTAATATTTTTTTACGAAGTTTAAGAATTTTTAAGTCGGAATGTCAAAAAAAAAATCCAAATGTCAAAATTTGACAGGTGGATGGTTTTTTTAAAGCACCCTGTATATTATTTTAAATATTTATAGATCTTTTATCCCTGATTTTAAAAATATATATCATTTTATTCATTAGTTTTGGAGATATATGCGCTTAAATGTGTAAAATACTTAAATTGATCTCCTTAAAATATCAAGGCAGCCATGAAAAAGACAATCGCATTTACACAAGGTGATGCTTTTGTCAGGTATATAATTAATTAATATTTACTATCCGGGGTGATTCTGCGCAGTAATGTGTGGCGCCGAAAGCCAGTAAAAACAAAAAATTGTGCAATTTTTGTGAAAGAAAAAAATATTTAATACTTTAATTTTCTACATAGCCTCCTTGATTATTAATACAGTTTTGAATAGTTCTTACAAATTTTCTGTGGATAGCTTGAAAGATAGAGTTTGCAAAATTTTCGTTAAGATCAACAATTGTTTGCTCTATTTTCTGTTGTAAAATTTGAAGTGTTTGCGGCCTGTTATAATATACCTTATTTTTTAGGTAGCCCCACAAAAAAATCAAGGGGAGACAAATCGGGGCTATTTGCTGGCCATAATAATGTGCCGTATCATCTTATCCAATACATATATCTCTTATTTAAAAAATTCGTTACTGGCTGGATCTTATGTGGGGGGGCTCCGTCCTGTTGCCATATTAAATTTCTATAGTTATGAACAGGGAGATCTTCTAAAAGCTCTTCTATTTCATTTCGCAACAAATCATGGTATTTTTCTCCGGTTAAGTTACCATTTAAAAATAAAGGCCTAATAACTCTGTTATTCAGGAGACCGCACCAAACATGTAGGGATCTGCGTCCTTGAATTTTGACAGCTTGTAAAGCATGCGGGTTTTCTCTTGACCAAATATGCTTATTTTTTCTATTGAACATTCCCGCCGTGGTGAATGCTGCCTCATCAGTAAAAATTATATTTGACAAATTTATTTGATTTGCCGCTAATCCTCGTTGTATTTTCTGACAAAAATGTAATCTGTTTATTTTATTTTCGTTGCTTAAATTTTGCACGGGTAAAAATTTATAAGCCTTGTATTTGTGATATTTTAAAACAGAGTAAATTTTATGCCATGATTTGATAAAAAAAGTTGCTGCATCCGGAATAGACCGTTCAGGATTCTCTAAAATAACAAGGGAAAACATTTTTTTAAATATGATAAACTAACTTATAAAGAAAAACTATCCTTGAGAATATAACAAAATATTTAAGTCCTCTTTGAGTTGACTATATTTACTATGGTTAAATAATATCCAGTTTTTCTTCCTCGGTAAAAATCATCCTTAACCGCACTTAAAACTGAATTTGACAAGGTGACAAAACAATAGCATCACTTTCGTGTCAATGCGATTGTTTTTTTCATGGCTTCCTTGATGTTTTAAAAAGTACCAATTTAAGTTTTTTATACCTTTAAACGCATATATCTTCAAAACTATTAAACGAAATAATCCCAACATATATATTTTTGAAATCAGGAAGAAAGGATCTATAAAAACCTGAAATAATATATAGGGTGTTTTCTTTTTAAAAAACCATCGACCTGTTAAATTTTGACATTTACAATTTTTTTTGACATTCTGACACGAAGATTCTTAAAACCCTGTACATACATAGGTATAAAACTGAGATAATTCTGCCCAAATATGGAACAAGGCGGTAATTGGCAAAAAATCCAAAGTACGTTCTTCGATAGTATTTAAGCCTAAATTAATTATATTTTTTACCCAAATTCAAGTAAAAATATAGTAATTTACTTTATATTCTCTAAATATTCTATAAAACATTTACTGCTTTTGGAAAAAACTTTTTCTAGTTAAACTCGATTTTCCACATATTTGCTAGTTTGCAGTTACCACCTAGTTGGCAGAATTTTTTTCAATCAATCAATGCAATGCAATGCACAGGACAGGACAAGCAATACAGCGCCAGTGGTCTGCAGAAAACAACGTCTTTTGAGGATTAAAGAAGGCGCATCCCATAAGCGATAATAGAAATCAATTACGCCACATTTACAAACGTGTTATGGAATGAACCTATTAGAAACAGTGGCGGTTTCCCCATAAGTGCACATGTGCACGTGCACTTCCAAATTTTACTTTAAAAAAAATTAAACTTTGATAGATACGAAATTAATACCCGGTATGTATGTGTTTGTATTCGTAGTCAAACCAAGCTCGAATCTAATTCTTTACTTTAATTTA
Source organism: Aspidapion aeneum (assembly GCA_963576565.1). Lineage (NCBI taxonomy): Eukaryota > Metazoa > Arthropoda > Insecta > Coleoptera > Brentidae > Aspidapion > Aspidapion aeneum. The sequence continues at coordinate 74,786,360 of OY755039.1, read as the reverse complement.
CTGGAACCAAATTCTATGTACCGTGGATGTTATGTCGCATGCTAATTACGAAATATAAAAAGAGAGGACGACATGTCCCAATAGAATTTTACAGTACATAGAATTTGAACCTTCCTTCGGCACCGCGCTTATACAAAAACTAGCCTCGATGCTGCCCGCACCCCCGTGATGCCTCCAGCGTCCATGGTTCGCGTTGCATTTTAGAGCAGCTCACGCGCACTTTTAAGTAGTGCGCGCCTAGACAACTTGGTGGTCGGGCGCCGCCGGTTTGTTTTAATTTCGACGATTTGGTATTTACGAGAATTGTGGAAGTTTCTAATTCTGATAGCATTAGTGTGCAATATTTAAAGACAATTATATTTTCAGTTTTGCGATTAGAAGAGAAAATAAACTAGGTGTGATACAATTATTATTTATTTATAAAACCAATAATAGGTAGGTAACTAATATTTAACTAAATATCTCATTTTTTAATTATTTTCTCTTAATTATATGATATTGTCACGAGGGGGTTTTATCGTGACGAACACAGTTTAAGTTAGGTGTAATGGTTTTATTATAATACTTATATTTACTACTTACATTGTACTTAAATACAACTTGTCTACAAATCTTCTTTTATAGGCTTAACTTCTTATACTTGACTAACGTACTACTTGTTCACTATTAACTAAGCCTGGGCGTTAGGTTCTCAGCGTACAACTAACTGCTAAACTCTTTTGGAGATGCTTTTATTACAAACCGTTTGCCATTGATAGGATATCGAGATGTGTTTTGTTTCCTGTATAAACATCATCGAAATCCCATTAGCCACGTTGTTTATAATAAATCTGTATACAATTTATTACTTTTAATACAATTTGAACTATATACAGAAGTTCATTTCCTTAGAATGTTTAGGGTTAATATGCACTTGCTTATAAACGTAACTTGTGTCATTCACTTAATTAATAGGACATTATTTTCTATCCTGACAATATGACAACCCACTCGAATGCCCAAAAAGTTAGCGTGGCACTCAAAAAAAATTTATGCCTGCGCCGCAATTTTTTTTTGGTGTGCCCCCCAAAGCTTTTTACCACGCGCCGCCACTGATTAGAAAAATATTAAATGACAAATGCGCGATAATGCAGTATATGCAATTAATCGAAGTATGTCTTACAAAAACTTTAGAACAAAAATGAAAAATGCTTATTATGAATATTTTTGTTGAATGTTGTTGAATGTCATGAAGTAAATTATTTAAAATGTGATAGTATGAAAAAAAAAAATTTGGGATTTTATCTAGGGTAGGCAACGCTTTACCGCCTACATTGTATGCCACTGCACGTGATAATTTAGCCTTGTTTTTCTTTTGTTATCTACGAAAACATTAAGGGCCCATTGCACCGACTTTTTGTTCCGTTTCTTAGCCTAAAGAATACCTTATTTCTTAAAATTTCGTTGCACCGAAATTAAAGCCAGACTTATTCCTTCCTTAGTTTGGTTAAAATTAAGTCATCTTTTTTCGTGCCTTTACTGTTCCTTAAGGCTGCTTAATAAAGATACTGGTCACATAATGTTACCCGTCTGGAATAGCCAAAGCAACTGAAAATACCTACAAATTGTGATTAAAGTAAAGGTATCTTTTTGTGTTTTGTGAGTAAATAAAGTAAGAAACAAAAATTTCCAAATTAATAAAAATGATTTTGAAAAATTTTATTGCAAAAGATAAGGCTAGATTTTGGTTCTTTTGGCACAATGTTTTTGTGAAAAAATATACCTATGTATCGATTACAAAAAGGTTTGTAAGGAAGAAAAATAATTTAAATAGAGTTCTCTATTCTACTTTTTATTACAGTATTTTCGTCTGATTTTCGGGTTAACTGTTTTTCACAGCCTGGTAGGTACAGCGGTAGGATAGGACCGACCAGTGTAAGAAAACCCTTGCATTTAAATTAAACTGCACTTTATGATGTAACAAGACCATTTGCCTTTCTGCCTTTACACTGCCCAACAAACATTTAAAGTTGTAACGACGAAACCCCAACTAGAAAGAATTTCTTAAAAGTAACCGCAACGTACTCCCGCTACGTCTCAGTATACCATACAGCGACGTTATAATTCCCTAAGTGGGGAACCAATTTCTGGTTATAACTACTTGGCCAAGTGTTTAAAGTCACTGTAGTAACAACTACACTACTACGTCGTAGCCAGGTATCTACTACGTCGTAGAGGCTGTTTTTTTTTCCGTAATGGCATAAAAGTTGCGATGTAGTTGCAAATAATATAATCGTTTCTTTTTGGTAGAATTGTTACACAATATTGTTACAAATTTAAGTTATTTAAATTTTATAGTTAGAATTTATTTAGGTTTAGTGTAGTATTAGGTTGACGTATTTCATGGTTGTATTCTTAATCTAGGTTTTAGGTGTTATCTGTGACGAACTGGTATGTGAACGGTCCGGCTCCAGAAAAGGGCGGAATGATTCGGAATCGAACAAAGATGGAAAATTCTCGAATTGTAGGCAGCCCCTCATATATTAGGCCGGACGTCGTGCATCAGTCAGTCACAGATAACGTACTGTAGTGGTCGTGAGATATTAACACGAAGTTAATAGACCGGTTATAGTAGTGAATTATTAGCAAGTTATTAGTAAGTTTAAGTGCGTGTTTTTGTACATAATTTGTCGAAATAAATTGACGTATCGTTTTCAACAATTGCGAGTTTTAATTTGTCGTTGTGAACCCGTAACAGTATGGTGGACACAACAGTAAACAGACTCGCTTAGTTTTTTTGTTTGGTTATGGTTATAATATGAACTATGTTATCCAAAAGTGTGAGAATTTACGAGCAGAGGATCAAAATTCGAGTGCGACGCAAAGTTTTTTGTATAACATGCATTATATATATTGCAAAAAACCGGTGCGCCCGTAAAATTGAGCCGTTTTCTGGTAGCTGATGGAATTTTTGTTGTGATTTGTGATTTTGGAGGTTATGTTTTCATAATCGACAGTTAACTCCAACAAATGGTGCTTAAGAAGAGCTCTTTAATATGAGCTCATAAAACGACAACAAAAATATAAAATTTTCTTTCTTACATAAAAACATGGCGTCCCAAACTATATTCCCTGATAGTCGAAAGGGTTACTTGAAAGTGAGCCTAAGTTACGGCAACGTGTCACTTACTTTTTATAGTGGCGTCACTATTAATTCCGGCTCTTATAATACAAACTGGCCTAATTTTGAAAGAAGAAAGCTGTTCTTATAATGCGAAACTGTCAATATAGTGCCCGGCACAATTAGTGCCTGGCACTACTGCAATAAGTCCCTAATAAGGGGGTAGATGATAGCTGAAACGTTACATATAGTGGCGAAGGTGATGTTGCGACAGCGTTACGTAAATTTTTTTACCGATTTGTTTTACGGTTTCTTTTTAATGTTCCTCATTTTGTTACTATTTTGTTCCTATTTGTTTGTGTTTTACTTTATCATTATAGCAATAAACTAAGAATAAAATATTTTGTTTTGACAGAGGGATATATAAAGTTAAAGTCCAGCTCAACACATAAAATGAATCACAGTGAAACACGACACGTCAGCACAAGAGGGTGGCGGCACAAGAGGGTGGTGCCACAGCACAAGCCACGAATGACCGTAAAGACAATAAGAATAGAATACCAACAACAAGTAGCGTAAAAGATTAAGGATGGAGATTAAGCATGGACCAGGGAATTCTTAAAATCCGTGTGCGGTACTCGATACTTTGGATCAATATTTTGCATTTTGATTGTTTTGCAAAATGGTCAAGCAATGAGCTCGAAAAAATGGACTGCTCAAGGTAGTTAAAAAAATATTTGCAAAACTATTCCTAATATTCCCATATTATAAAAGGAGCCACAAAAAGTAGGGTTAAGAATGTGTGCGATCAAGCTGCGACTTCAAAAAGTGTACGTTTTCAAAGTAGAAACAGGAAGGAGAGATTACTTTAAAAGATCGACATTTAAAAAAAAGTCAAAGTAGTTGCGGCTTTAAAGTTGATCCAAAAAGTTATTTTGTCTACATTGTTACATCAGATGTTACTATGATGACACAAACTTTTGTGCTAAAAATTAAAGTTATAATGTAGTTGTCGGATACACTTGTTTGGGACTCCAATGAAGCGTAACTTTCTAGTGGTAATTAAGTAGGATATAAAAGTCAGGGCGACTACGAAATAACGACTAAAAAGAAAGTAAAACTTTAGCAACGTCCTATTGTGGTAGAGAAGACTATCAGAATCGACTATCAAGAAACAATCCTAAGAAGTAGTTTTCTTTTACTAAATAGTAGTTAGAACTAAAAAGTAACAAATTTTGGTTGGGATCACCACATTTCTACTATAAGAAAGTAGCAAAGCCTTTAGAACATGTAGCCGCTACTATAAATGTTAGTTGGGTGTACCCTAATTTCATCACAATTTTTAATCCTTTGGTTGTACCGACGAGGACACCCAAATTCCACAAACACCATCTCGATTTTATCATCTTCCAAATGTTGCGTTGCCTGATTGGGTCACAAGGTGGTCGCATCTTAACAAAGGAAAGGAGATTTTTGCTCCGTGCAACAACTTTAAAAATAAGGCATGCTTAAAATTGAAGCAATCCATAGTTAAGAAAGGAAATTTTAAAAGTCGGTGCGATGGGCCCTAAGTTATTTATAGAATAAAAACAAGATCTTGCCTAACACAAAAAGTTATTTTTTAGTCAAGTAGGTACTTTTTAGGATACAGTAGACTCGCGCTGGTATGAACACACGCTTGTGTGAACCTCCAAGTAGTGTGAACAGTGAGGATCAATGTATTATAGTAGTATAAAGAGTAACCAGTCTCGATTGTATGAAAACGGAAAAGATGTGTTAATCAAATGGTAAGATTTAGGGAAATTACCCAGAATTACTTAGTTTGAATTCGTTTTTTGTGGTAATAAATTGTCATTTTCAGCAGAAACTTATAGATTTGCTCTAAAAGGAATAGCTACATTTAAAAGTTGATAGGTATGGATTTATTTTATCTTACCAATAATATTGTTACAAATTTAAGTTATTTAAATTTTATAATTGGAATTTATTTAGGTTTAGTGTAGTATTAGGTCGATTTATCTTAAGGTTGTATTCTTAGTCTAGGTTTTAGTTGCGTTGCTGTGGCTTGCGGTCGCGGTAGTGCGGGAACTTTCCGGACGTCGAAGGCTGCCGGAAGGTTCGAGAGAGATGGACGATCCTATATATAGGGCCGGGGTCGCGCACCAGGCAGTCAGTCACAGAAAACGTGCTGTAGTGGTCGTGAGATAATAACACGAAGTTAATAGACCGATTATAGTAGTGAATTATTAGCAAGTTATTAATAAGTTTAAGTGCGTGTTTTTGTACATAATTTGTCGAAATAAATTGACGTATCGTTTTCAACAATTGCGAGTTTTAATTTGTCGTTGTGAACCCGTAACAATTGGTGTCAGAAGTGAGATTAAAAGAAATAAATAGTGCAAATACTATCCTTACATATTACCACCGGATAGGACAATTGGACAGAAAAACAGTAAGTGATTTTTCCAGAATATTCGAAGAAGTTCGATATTGTTTTATTCAAAAACTAAAAGAGATATTTAAGAACCGACTTCGACATTAACTTTACAGTCCAAAAATTGATAATTAGAGAGATTTTCTAGAATATTCTATAACATTCTACGACGTTCTATTCAAAAACTAGAAGAGATATACAAATACCGACTTCGACATTAGATTAGTAATTTTAAAAGTAAGAATCAGAAAGAATTTCTAGAACATTCCATCACTTTCTACGACGCTCTATTCGAAAACCAGAAGAAATATCCAAAAAGAGACTTCGACATTAGCTTAGTAATTTCAAAAGTAAAAACTAAAAAGAATTTCTAGAAGATTCCATAACATTCTACGACGTTCTATTCAAAAACTAGAAGAGATATACAAATACCGATTTCGACATTAGTTTAGTTATTTCAAAAGTAAGAATTAGAAAGAATTTCTAGAAAATTCCATAACATTCTACGACGTTCTATTCAAAAACTAGAAGAGATACACAAATACCGACTTCGACAGTAGCTTAGTTATTTTAAAAGTAAGAATTAGAAATTATTTCTAGAATATTCCATAACATTCTACTACGGTCTATTCGAGAACCAAAAGAGATAATCAAAAAGTGACTTCTACATTTGCCTAGTAGCAGAAAGAGTAGCATTTACCAGTATATTCCAGAACATTCCATTAGGTTCTATTTAAGAATTGGAAGAGATATTGAAAAACCGACTTCGACATTCGCTTTATAGCCCTAAAATAGACTATTTAAGTGATTTATCAGGAAGTTGATGCTTACTAGACAAGGATCGGCAAAGATGGAAGATCTAACTAAAATGATGCAGGCTCTAGCAGCTCAAATGGCTCAAAACCAGGGCGATATGAAACACACCATGGACGACATGAAACACACTATTGAACAAAATCAGAATGATATGAGACAGACCATCGAACAAAACCAGAACGATATGAAACAGACATTTGAGCAAAGATTAGATGGCATCCAAGAAAACTTCGATCAAATAAAGAGCAACTCCGAACAGCTGAGAGAAGAGTTCAAGAGTGCAACCGAAGATCTTAAGGAAGAAATAACTCAAAGAATGCATAGTGTGGAACAAAAGGTACAAAATAAATTGCAGAATGTAGAAGAAAAGGTACAAAATGTTGAGGAAAAGGTACAAAATGTTGAAGAAAAAGTGGAGACCAAACTACAGAATGTTAGGGAAGAAGTTTTTCAAACCATAGAAGAAAAATTCCAGGACATGTCAAAACAGTTTATACAGCTTCAGAAAGAACACAACAAAATAAAAGCTCAAGGATGTGTTGTAAATTCCAACCAAAACATTAAGCCTCCAAATTTTGATGGTACGTCTTCCTGGTCTACTTACAAACAACAGTTTGAAGCTGCCGCTGCTGCAAATGGTTGGGATGATGAAGAAAAAGCTAGAGCTTTGTTAGTAGCTCTACGAGAACCTGCTCTGGGACTTTTACGGTCCATTCCAGTCGAACAAAAACAGAATTATAATGCTTTAGTGGCAGCGTTAGAAAGAAGGTATGGAGACGAACACTTGCGAAATTTACATTGGTCAGAATTAAATATTCGTCAACAAAGACCAGGAGAATCATTGCAAGAGTATGAAGCAGATATCAGGAGGCTGATGTATTTAGCTTACCCAGAAATGCCAGAAAATTACAGAGATCCCTTCACGGTAGATCGCTTTATTAACGGATTACGAGACACGGACTTAGCAAAGTTACTTCGTCGAGAACGCTTCCATAACAGCAGTGAAGTGTTGATTCGAGCCCTTGAAATTGAATCATCAAATAATATGTCCAGGCCAAAAGTAAGACCTGTTTCAATTCAGGAGGGAGAAGAAATGAGCAATGGACATGAGGTCAACTCAAAAACGCTAAACCAAATGTTTCAATCACTGATAGAGGAGATTGACTCTTTGAAAGAAAGCAGACGATCCCCTCCAAATGTAAAGTGTTTCAAATGCGGACGTACAGGGCATATTCAACGCGATTGTCGCGTCCAAATAAGGCCTCGCTCGCCATCTAGCGGGACAGAGTACCGAAGAAGAGGTCAGGAAAACTAAAACTAGTCAACGCAGAGGGGCGGGTGTTGGCCAATGGGAATAGAGCCCCCAAAATTTACTCTATTAAGAGCCTAAAACATACTGCTGACAGTCTTAACATCGACGGACTCATTAATGGGAGAAAAGTTAATATAACAGTAGACACTGGTGCTGCCATATCATTGCTTAAGTTCAAAATTGCAACGAGATATAAAATTCGACCAATAGAAAAGAAAATAACACTTAAGACTGTGACTGGAGAATCCGCCGACGTGTTGGGGCAGACAGATATAGACCTACAGCTGGGAAGATTGAAGATTCGCCACACTGTATTGGTTGCCGAAATAGAAGACGAATTTATTTTGGGAATGGACTTGATAAGTAAACATGGATTTGCGTTTGATAATAAACTTAATACCCTAAGATTTGGGAATGAAGAGTTCATTTTGTCAAATAGTCACCTTCAATAAAGAACCAATAAAGGTCGTGGCAGTATGCACAACAAGACTAGTCGGTAACAGTGAGACCATAATTTTTGGGAGGCTGGAAAGTAAAACATCAAGCTGCGTCGGACTCATAAGCCAACAAAACACACCCAACACCTACCTCGTTGCAAAATCACTAGTTAAAACCGATAAAGACATCCCGATTAGAGTCGCCAATATTTTCCCAAATAGTGTCAAAATTAATAAGGGGGAGGTGGTAGCATTATTTGAACCAGTACAGAAAGTAACAAGATGTGAAGAGCCAACTTCCGAGGATACAAGCAAGTTACCAATGGAGGTACTTCAGCAATTTGAGTCAACTTGGCAACATCTCACTCCAGAAGAATATAGTAAAGCGAGAGAGTTTATAGAAGAACAAAGTAATATCTTCGAAACTAGGAGTAGTTCGGGACGCACAAACCTTATTCAACATGCTATCAACACTGGCGATGCCCAACCGATAAGACAACCCCCAAGAAGACTACCAATGGCCAAGCACGAAGAAGTTCACAATCTCATTAATAAAATGCTCAGCGACGGTGTTATTGAAGAGTCATCAAGTCCTTGGTCATCTCCTGTGGTGTTGGTCACTAAAAAGGATGGAAGTACTAGATTTTGTGTCGACTACAGGAAACTTAACGATGTGACCAAGAAAGATAGTTACCCACTGCCAAGAATAGACGACACATTAACAACGTTGGCAGGATCATATTGGTTTTCTACTCTTGACCTGAAAAGTGGGTATTGGCAAGTAGGAATCTTTGAAAGAGATAAAGAGAAGACTGCATTCTCTGCTGGAAGTGGACTTTATCAGTTTAATGTGATGCCATTTGGCCTGTGCAATGCCCCAGCTACATTTGAAAGACTAATGGAAGTCGTTCTACGAGGCCTTATTTGGAAAACCTGTCATAGTAATGGGGAAATCATTTCAAGAACATCTAGATAATTTACGAGAAGTATTCTCAAGAATCAGGAACGCAAATCTTAAATTAAACTCAAAGAAATGTTTTCTGTTCCAAGAAAAAGTTGAGTTCCTGGGTCACGTCGTTTCCCGAGAAGGCATCCATACCGACGAAAAGAAGCTACAAGCAATAAAAGAATGGGCTCAACCTCGTGACAAACATGAATTGAGAAGCTTTTTGGGTCTGTGTACATACTAAAGACGATTTGTAGAAGGATTCGCCAAAATAGCGTCTCCGTTACATAGACTTACAGAAGATAAAGCTTCTTACAAATGGAATACCGAATGTGACCAAGCATTTAGAAGACTAAAAGCAGCATTATGTTCTAGTCCGATTCTTGCATATCCCATTCCAAAAGGAAAATTCATATTAGATACTGATGCGAGCAACGATGGCATAGGAGCAGTACTCTCCCAAGTACAAGATGGAGAAAAACGGGTCATCGAATTTTTTAGCAAGAAGCTATCCAAACCAGAGAGAAATTATTGTGTTACTAGAAAGGAGCTCCTAGCCATAGTTAAATCCGTAGATCACTTTCACAAATATCTCTACGGACAAGAGTTTCTGATTAGAACGGATCATGCTGCGTTACAGTGGCTCATGAAAATGAAACAACCTGAGGGGCAAGTCGCGAGATGGATAGAAAAGCTACAACAATACCATTATCAAATTAAGCACCGAGCAGGAAGGGTGCATAATAATGCAGATGCATTGTCCAGAAGACCTTGCCCCGAGGATTGTAAACATTGCAGGAAAATTGACCAGAAAGAAGGAATTACCTACGTGCGCCAGATAAAGTTAGAACCAGATGAAGAATGGATGTCGGCTTCGATTAGAACCACACAACTTAACGGCATGATCTTGCGATTGAAAGAAGAGAACAAGCCACGACCATCATGGCAAGATATCGCAAACCAAGGGGTGATATTCAAATCACTGTGGGCACAATGGGATTCACTGATAGTAGAAGAAAACATCCTTAAACGTGCCTGGGAAAGTGCCGATGGCCTTACTGTGATTAATCAAGTAGTGGTTCCTAGGAGTATGGTAGACAATATAATGGCCGAATGCCATGGTGGAAAATCAGGCGCGCACCTAGGCATAAATAAAACCATGGACAAAATTCGAAACCGATTTTATTGGGTCAATTACTTTCAAGATGTGAAAAACTGGTGCCGCCGATGTTCGACTTGTGCAGCCAGCCAAGGTCCCAAAACAAGGTCCAGAGGTCAAATGAAACAATATAACGTAGGTCTGCCATTCGAACGCATTGCTATTGATGTGGCCGGACCATTTCCAGAAACTAAAAAGGGCAACAAATACATCCTTGTTGTCATGGATTATTTTAGCAAATGGCCAGAAGTTTTTGCTTTGCCTAACCAAGAGGCCGCTACAGTTGCAGAAGTTCTGGTAAATGATGTTTTGAGCCGATTTGGCATTCCTTTGGAACTACATTCAGATCAAGGAAGAAACTTTGAATCAAAGCTCATCCTAAATCTCTGTGACCTTTTAGGAATACATAAAACACGGACTACTGCTTTGCATCCGCAGTCAGATGGCATGGTTGAAAGATTTAATAAAACAATAGAGGAACATCTTTGCAAAATTGTTGATGAGCACCAAACAGATTGGGACCAATATATTCCATTGTTTTTGATGGCCTATAGAACTGCCATTCACAATACGACAGGAGCTACTCCATCTAGTATCCTGTTTGGTAGAGAACTGCGTTTACCATGTGATATCATGTTTGGTTCACCTGAAGAAGCACACTTAGAGGTTAATGACTATGTCGAACGTTTAAGGCAAAAGCTGCACGATATCCATGAAGTGGTTAGAGAGCGAATAGAAATAGCCAGTGACCGCATGAAAGCGAGATATGACCTGAAAGCAAACTCTTCAGGGTTCAAAGAGAATGATCAAGTCTGGCTATACAATCCTCAACGCAAGAAAGGAAGATCACCTAAGTTGACACCACCATGGGAAGGGCCTTATAAAGTTGTTAAGAGAATTAATGATGTAGTCTACCGAATCCAGAGAAGCCCGAAGTCCAAGATGAAAGTTGTTCATCTAGACAGACTAAAACCTTACCTGGGAAATGTTGATCGAGACGATCAAACCTGAAGAGGAGGATAGTGTTACAAATTTAAGTTATTTAAATTTTATAATTGGAATTTATTTAGGTTTAGTGTAGTATTAGGTCGATTTATCTTAAGGTTGTATTCTTAGTCTAGGTTTTAGTTGCGTTGTCTGTGGCTTGCGGTCGCGGTAGTGCGGGAACTTTCCGGACGTCGAAGGCTGCCGGAAGGTTCGAGAGAGATGGACGATCCTATATATAGGGCCGGGGTCGCGCACCAGGCAGTCAGTCACAGATAACGTGCTGTAGTAGTCGTGAGATAATAACACGAAGTTAATAGACCGATTATAGTAGTGAATTATTAGCAAGTTATTAATAAGTTTAAGTGCGTGTTTTTGTACATAATTTGTCGAAATAAATTGACGTATCGTTTTCAACAATTGCGAGTTTTAATTTGTCGTTGTGAACCCGTAACAATATATTTTTTTTAGAATAGATCTTCCGTAGTGTGAACATTCTCCATGGTATGAACGTGCAGATTTTTTTCGTGTTCACGCTAGCGCGACTCTACTGTAATACAATTTAACCATTTACCGTCTTCAGTCTTAATATCTCCTATTTGTTGATACAAGAAAATTTCTCTTGATCATTACTTTCTTATTTTGATAAAACAAGTATTTGCATTTATAAACTTGACGTTTTAGATTTAAACAAATTTTTCCGCCATTTTAAAATGCAAGATAACGACCACGACTGAAATTCTATGCTTGTAAACAGGTTGTGTAATCTTAGGTTTCAGTTGTAAGAGTAAGGAAATCCCAAACTTTTCGTAAATATAACCAACCAATAAAACCACAGCTTTGCCCAATATACCGAAGTATCTAATATTAAAATGGGTTAAGTAGCTTTCCAAGTATGACAATTAAACCAGGTTTTCTTTGCAGTCTAGATTTCTTTACTTTGCAGAAATGAAAAAATGTATCTTCGTCATAACTTTCTTACTTTTTAACCGATTTTGATGAAACAAAAAGTATGTTTAAAGCAAAACATCTTTTGCCTTATCAAAATCGGTTAAAAAACGTTATGGTTAAGACTAATTTTTTTGTTTCTATAAATTCAAGACATTTTGACTGCAAATATTTAGTAGATACGATATTCGCCCCAGTCGGTGCCGGTGGGTTAAAAGTAGTATTTTCACATTGTTTCCGATAAAAATGTAATTCGATAAACTTGATTCGATAAAGTTTTTTGATTAAAAAAAAACCGTAACCCACATTAGATACTTTTTTGTCGTGCCCAAAACGGCCGAAGACTAACGCTATTTGACACTGTTGACGGCTTATGTGGAACGCTGCGAACTCACGAACGGTTAACAGAAGAATTTTGACGTACGTAGACCTTCTATTACTTTCCGCGCCATTTCGATTCGGCTCGCGCTAGCTTACAGTTCACTCACGGTGGATAGAATAGACCGGTGTTCGGATCTTATAAATACAAGTCGAATTTTCACTAATGGTCCAGCTGATTTTTATAAACAAAAGTTAGATATGATATGAATAACTAATATTTTTTGAATTTTTTGAAAACTAAGGCAATTTTCCTACTATTTTTTAGTATATTCTTATAAAATAATATTTTTCAGACATACCAGTCGTTATTTTTTTTAGCCCGCTTCATTTCTCTTTACACAAAAATTAAAATTCGAAGAAAATAATGTGTTCGTTTCAACTTCAAAAATCATCCGCTGATTTTGAACATCTTTGTTTACTACCCAATAGTCCTCGGTTCACCTTTGATACTAAACGATCACATTCAGTTTGACTTGAATTTTTAGTTTTGTGTAATAAAAAATAAAGCGGGCTAAAAAAAAATAACGACAATACGTCTAGAAAAAAACATTTTATAAGGATGTACTAGAAAACAGTATGAACATTGCCATAGTTTTCAAAAAATTCAAAAGATATTAGTTGTTCCGTTGTTCATATCAGATCTAACTTTTGTTTACAAAAATCAGCCGGACCACCAGTGACGTGCAAAATTCGACATATATATATAAGATCCGAAGACCGGCCTATTCTATCCACCGTGCAGTTCACTGACCGCTGTGTTGATGACAGCTGTCACAAGTACATTATAAAAGTATGTACACATAGAGAAAAATTTTATTTTGTCTCTGTATGTACATGAAGTGCAAGAACCAAGTACATTAAGATTTGTATTTGAAGTACTAATACTTTGCCTAATTCTGACAGCTATCAGATTTAGAATCCAAGCCTAAATATATTTTTACGTTGTTATTTATTTCTACAATATTCAAAATACAAAAGGATACATTTTTTTAATTCGTTACAGAACAATGTTTTTCATGCAATTTCTTCCATATACAGAATTGGGTACTGTCAGAAAAGGATACACTGTCAAATGTAGGTTCTAACAGGTGTCAGAGAAAGGTAACTTTTTTTAAACCCTTATCAAAGAAGATCCCTTATCAGTTTTGGGAAAGCATGCAACAAAATTGAAAAAAAAATAATATAACGGGGAGAATTTAGTGGAATAAAGGCATGACATAAATAAGAAAAATAAGGTCACATAAAGGTTTTATTTTTCATGTCAAATTGTTATTTAGGGCAGTCAATACGGTTTAGGAAGAATAAATTCTAATAATTTAACCAAATTGGTCAGTAGAAAATACTTCTGAATTTGTTTTTCAAATTCTTGCTTCAGGCTCCTTGTCACAATATCAAGGGCGCACCTAAAACAAATTTCTTGGTGCACCGATTTTAACAAAAAATAACTTTTTAGGTTTTAGGCAAGAAACCAGCTTGTTTACCGCCAAAAATTTTTTTTATTATTTTAGACGTTTACCAGAAGAAACACGGATAATTAATCACGTGATTTTAAACTTGTCCGCCATCTTGAATATCAATAGAGCGGTAGTAATTTTTTATTTTCTAAAAAATATATTTTTTTTAATTTTCAAAGTTGTTCTGGTAACTATTTGCATATCATTCGTTCGGCACTCTAGTCAAATGCTTTTTTCGCTATGGAAATGAATCAGTAAAAAGTATTCGCAATATTAACGTGCGCTTTTTGTGTACAATGTACATACATGCATCATTTGTTTTTAGTTTTTCAGATGATTACTTGTTCATTATCAGTATGCGTGTCTATTCTGGCGTGCTTAAATAGTAATTTATTTACTTTGAATCGATGTTATTTTTGGCATTTTGATTATTAATTTTGGGTTAAATATTATAACTCCACTTCGATGAAAGTACTGGATACATTTGTTAAGCTTAAAAACTGCTTTATGGACTTATTTAAACTGCAATCAATGAGGACCGATATAGAGTGGCAATTGGCGAGCTTTGCCACATTGAGGGGCAGATGGCGCTGAAATAAATTCGTCTAGTACGCAATATTTAGAGACAAGTACTATGATCTAATGGCATTTATATGATAGACATGAACCTCGGAACTCGCACATGCAACTAAATCGTACCAGTAGTCTCTAACTATTGCGTACTAGACGAATTTATTTCAGCGCCATCTGCCCTTCAATGTTGAAAAGCTCGCCGGCTGCCACTCCATATGGGTCATATACTTATTGCTAAAATTTAGTAGGGATATTCCCCGTTATACCTAGTTAGTTGACTTTGGTTGGTAATTCGGTTAGTCAGTAAGTTTTCACTTGTAAAGTGATAAATACTCGTATACTAAATTTTTAATTTCTTTTATTTGGAATTCATTTCAACCAACCAAGTGGCCATTTTTTTGATGAGTTATGCCAGCGACCATTTTTGATGGCACAACCCCATTTTTATGAGTCACGTCTGCCATATCCTTTGCAATAATAGTCGGGATGGTCTTGCACCCAGACAGCTCACTTCATCCCAGGGCAGGGACGTACATCTTCTGTCCATTTTACGTCGGTATGGCGCAGGACCATAAAAGTACGTACGTGTCTAATTTAGATTGTTACCTCAAATTCCACAGATAGACCCATTTTTTAGCTAATTTCACTGGGCTATAACGAAAGGAAGCCTCTCAATGAAGCTTTATTAGACTTACCATTAGTTCACGTCTAAGTTTGTCTAGTTCTATAGTGGAGGCGGGTGGGGGATCCCTGTTGTTAAGCCGACCCCTTCGCAACTCTTCTAACTGTCGGGTAAGCTCCTCCACTTTTGCCACAGCCAGCGACAGCTCCTTTTCCTTTTCATTGAACAGCGCCCGAATCGAATCCAAATCACTTGCTGAAACAATTAACAAAAAATAAAATATTATAATCTATAATCTTTAAAAATAAAGTAAATATTTTTTTTTTAACAAAGGAATGAAGCAACCGTCTCACAAAAAAAATACAGAGTAAAGCCGATCACACACAAAAAAACATAACGCGTAAGAAGTTCAACCTTATGGACTTTTCTTACGTAAATCCAATATGGCCGCTGCTATTCGATCGCTGATTGGTTGAAAGCCCGCTATGTGCCATGCTACGGATTACGTAAATTGTGTGTGTGAAGGCCTTTAAGGGTAATCCACACTAGGCACTTTTAAGGGGTTTATATTAAAACCGTGTAGATTGATTTTTATTATATCTGTCTTTGTTTTTAAAGTTTGGTGCTCTGCTAAAACTAGCAGCCCAACATATGTTTTTTTTAAAGAGGTACCTGGGGCTGTTCGAAACCTGTAAATGTTAAGCAATTAAATATTTTATTACTATATTAACGATTAAGCATACATAAATTTTTTAAATAAAAATGGTTCCGAGGTTGGTACTGACGCGTTAAATATAGAACAATTAAATAGCAATTACATTTAAAATATATGTATAGGAGAATAACTTTATGTAAGAAGAACCTCATAACTCTAAGCAAGCAATATTTTTTTAAACAAGGGCACCAAAATGAGTTCTAACAATATGAATAATAAGCTAGCAGAGCACCATCATTTTTCAAATAAAAAATGGTACCGAAGTTTGGTACTGGTGCGGTAAATATAGAGCAATTAAATCTGAAAACCCTGTAGGTTGATTTTTATTATCCCTGTCTTTTTTTCAAAGTTTGATGCTGTGCTAAAAGCTAACAGAGCAATATATGTTTTTTTTTAAAAGGAGTACCTAGAACGGTTCTACCAGTGTGAATGTTAAGCAATTAAATATTTTATCACTATATTAGCGATTGATGTTTATCTTCCTCGTCTTTTTGGTTTTTATTTCTCGACTAAATCTAGCAGAGCAGCATACATTTTTAATTAAAAATGGTACCGAGGTTTGGTACTGATGCGGTAAATATAGAGCAATTAAATCTGAAAACCCTGTAGGTTGATTTTTATTATCCCTGTCTTTTTTTAAACTTCGGTGCTCAGAGCACCATGCTGCCGTGTCGTGGTAAAGCTAGCAGAGCAATAATATGTTTTTAATCTTACACGTATACTATAAGTAGCGTGAGCTATGGTGATCATGTGAAAAAAGAGAAAAAAAAGTTGCTTTGATTTAGAAACAAATTATATCTTTGCGTTTTAGATGATTTTGAAATATTTTTTTCGCGCCGTCTGTCTGTCTGTAACGACCAACACGCATAACTCTAAAACTGCTTGCCCGATTTTAATGAAATTTGGTGCCTAGGTTGGGTTTTGGCTGTAGATGGTCTCCCAAAATGAATAAAATCCAACAGACATAAGCCGAAAAAAAGGGTGGAGCTAGATTACAAAAATTAGAGTTCTGGTAAAAATATTACTTGGGTGGTACTATTTTAAAGGTAACTGTGCATAAGGAAAAAAAATACATTATAGTTTGTTTTGTTCAGTGCTGTTGCACTGGGGGGCATCTTCAATTGGACGCATCCCCGGGTGGCGGCTTGGGGGTTATTTTCGCGCACCAAAATTGGTAAAAATTACATTATACAATCGTGTAAGCTTAGGTGCCCATAAATTGGCAAAGTATTTAAGTGGTACCTAGGGTGGTTCTAACCTAATAAATAAAGCAATTAGATAGCAAGGAATTTATTTAACCTTGCTCACCTCAATTTCTAACTCTACCGGTTTTTTAGCACTTGCTCTGCTAATTTTTTTTAGGCCAGCCACAGTCATTATCTCAAAAACTACCGAAGCAAACAAATTAAGTCTATGGCAATTAATTAGCAATTAGTAATTATCCAATAATAAAAACTGATCTGTTACACAATGAAAAATAATTTCCAGTATACCGGTGTGAAACTAGCAGCCACCTTACAGCAGCCAAAGTGTGAAGTTAGCAGCCACTTACTGCAGCCAAAATGTGAAGTTAGCAGCCACATTTGGCAGCCTAACAAAAAAGTATATTTTCAAAAATTATTTCATTGAGAAGCTGCAAAAACCTTGGAAAATAACTTTTTTTATTAGGAAATGAAGAATTTGAGAAATTTGGAAAAAAATAAAAAATCCAAAAAAATTTAAAAGTCCTCTTTAAAAATATAGTTACGCAATGAAACTTGGTAGAGTGTTTAAGTTGCCTACAACTAGTTATCTGTGGAAGCGGCTGCTCCTTGTTCCCGGTTTAACATGGTCAAATGGAAAAAAAATGGAAAAACAGAAAACAATTCAAAAGTCACCTTCAAAAACATAGTTGCGCAATGAAACTTGGTAGGGTGTTTAAGTGACCTACTGCTAGTCATGTATATAAGCGGCTGCTACTTGTTCCCGGTTTAACATGGTCAAATGGAAAAAAAATTGAAAAACAGAAAAAAATTCAAAAGTCACCTTGAAAAACATAGTTACGCAATGAAACTTGGTAAGGTGTTTAAGTAACCTACAACTAGTCATGTGTGTAAGCGGCTGCTACTTGTTCCCGGTTTAACATGGTAAAATGGAAAAAAAAATGGAAAAACAGATAAAAATTCAAAAATCACCTTCAAAAACATAGTTACGCAATGAAACTTGGTAGGGTGTTTAAGTGACCTACTGCTAGTCATGTATATAAGCGGCTGCTACTTGTTCCCGGTTTAACATGGTCAAATGGAAAAACAGAAAAAAATTTTAAAGTCACCTTCAAAAACATAGTTAAGCAATGAAACTTGGTAGGGTGTTTAAGTAACCTACAACTAGTCATGTGTGTAAGCGGCTGCTACTTGTTCCCGGTTTAACATGGTGAAATGGGAAAAAAATGGAAAAAGAGAAAAAAATTCAAAAGTCACCTTCAAAAACATAGCTACGCAATGAAACTTGGTAGAGTGTTTAAGTAGCCTACAGCTAGTCATGTATTTAATTGGCTGCTACTTGTTCCCGGTTTAACATGGTGAAATGGAAAAAAAATGGAAAAACAGAAAAAAAATCAAAAGTCACCTTCAAAAACATAGTTACGCAATGAAACTTGGTAGGGTATTTAAGTGACCTACTGCTAGTCATGTGTGTAAGCGGCTGCTACTTGTTCCCGGTTTAACATGGTGAAATGGAAAAAAAAATGGAAAAAGAGAAAAAAATTCAAAAGTCACCTTCAAAAACATAGTTACGCAATGAAACTTGGTAGGGTGTTTAAGTGACCGACTGCTAGTCATGTGTATAAGCGGCTGCTACTTGTTCCCGGTTTAACATGGTCAAATGGAAAAAAAATGGAAAAACAGAAAAAAATTCAAAAGTCACCTTCAAAAATATAGTTACGCAATTAAACTTGGCAGGGTGTTTAAGTAACCTACAACTAGTCATGTGTGTAAGCGGCTGCTACTTGTTCCCGGTTTAACATGGTGAATTTGAAAAAAAATGAAAAAACAGAAAAAATTCAAAAGTCACACTAAAAAATATATTTACGCAATTAAACTTGATAGGGTGTTTAAGCCGAAAAGAGCAACCTTGGCTCTTATCTGCTTTAACTAGGTATATACTTTACAAGTAGTAAACTCTGTAAGCATCACCCCCCAGTTTAACATAAATAAATACACAAAAAATTAAGAACAAGAAAAATATAAAAAATCACCTTTATAAATATATTTAGACATATAAAACTTATAACTACAAATTAACTTTTAAGATCGCCTTAGATAGTTATAGCCTGGGACCTTTTTTAGAATTTATTTCTAACTTAGCAAACATCGATAGTATGAATTATTGAGCAATTCTAAGGAAAATTAGTTAGAAGTTATAATAATAACTTTTTTGTGGCTTTAAAAATATAAAATAGTATAAAAATAGTACTAGTAAAAGGTATACTAAATTAAGATGATGAAATGAGTGCCCTTATTTTTTTAGTTGTGAAAGTTTATTAAAAGATGGGTTGTTTTATAACGAGCTTAAAAGAACATCTGTCTACTATTTGAAATCCCCAAAGAATTGCCAGACTTATCAGATGTTCGTCAATTTGGCACATTCAATTTTAATGTTCCTATTACCGACATACAAATAAGAAGAAGGTGGCTTATTTTAAGACTAAAAGTTTCCATGACTGCCTTGTTTTCGATCTGCATAGTGTTCTCGTTTTTTTTAGCTCACACTACTACTATAGTATTAGCTCACACTACTACTTACTATAGTAGTGTGAGCTATGGTGATCCTAATTTTTTCGAGAAAAAAAAAAGTTGCTCCGATTTCAAAAATTTTTATATATCTTTGCGTTTCAGATGATTTTGAAACTTTTTTGTCTTGCTGTCTATCTGTCTGTCTGTCTGTCTGTCTGTATGTCTGTCTGTCTGTCTGTCTGTCTGTCTGTCTGTCTGTCTGTCTGTCTGTCTGTCTGTCTGTCTGTCTGTATGTCTGTCTGTAACGACCAACCCGCATAACTCAAAAACCGCTTGTCCGATTTAAATGAAATTTGGTACCTAGGCTGAGTCTTGGGCCGTGGTAGTCCCATTAAAAAATGAACGAAATCCACAGAACGCAAGTCACATAAAAGGGTGGGGGTAGATTTCAAAAATGAGAGTTTATGTGAAAATATGGCGTGTGTGATATCAAACGAAAGGTAATTAAGTCTGGAGTTAAACAAAATTAATTTTAAGTTATTTTAAAAAAAGGGTGGGGGTAGATGTCAAAAATTAGAGTTTAAGTGAAAATATGGCGTGTATGATATCAAACAAAAGGTAAATGAGTCTGGAGTTAAACAGAATACATTTTAGTTTTTAAAAAAAGAGTTGGGGTAAATTTTAAAAATTAGAGTTTAAGGCAAAACATGGCTTGTGTGGTATCAAACGAATGGTAATTGAGTCTGGAGTTGAATAAAATATATTTCAGTTTTTAGTTATATTAGCTCACACGTATACTATAACTACAGTACTTAGTGTGAGATTGGCAGAGTATTTCGTTTGGAGACCTTGCAGTTTATTTCAATATTCGTCATTAGAGATGGTAATAAATTTAAAAATTTAAAAAGATATATTTTTCATTGAAAATGCACTTTTTTTCCCTCGCCCTGAACCTGGTGTGTCATTGGTATGTAAATTCTAAACTACAAAATAAATTATTTGTTTTATCTAAAAACATTTTGGTTTCTTGCATTTTTTTTATCCGTGACCGTTAACGAGAAAAGAATTAACTATTCTGATTGGACCGTAGTGTCTTAATCTGGCAAGGCTTTCGTGATTTTCAATAACAGCCAGGCTAATTTTCTCAATATACATATGCTATAACCTAGCATGTTAAAAAATTTAAAAACTAGGAATTTAAATTTAAAAAATCTATTAATTTTTCAATTTTCAAGACGCCGCGCCGTGCCGCCTGATGCATTTGTCAATTTCGTAAATCAGCCAGAGTTATTTTACTTATTTCATCGTGCGTAAATTATAGCATCAATGTGTACGTTCGGTATAAAGCCTAAGAATATAAGAGTACTATTTTCGGATCCATAAATTTTCAGGTAGACGTAGTTGCCACCACTTAATATGAGCCAGATTTCTTTTCTTATAATGTTCGTAATCTCTTCTTCTTAGGGTCGGTTTATCAATAGAGGGTTAGCCCTGACCCGTAAGTTATCTTTGATAGCTTTCTTTTTTTGGCATGTGGTAAATATGTCAGTCATCTTTTTTTAACCCACGGGTCAGGGCTAACTCTCTATTGATAAACCGGCCCTTAGTATCAAAGATTTAGAAATAAGAAGACTCATGCCATTTTTTAATATTTAGTAAAATCATCGCCAAACTGAAAAATTTTTGATTATTATCACCAACATACCTACTAATTCACACCTACTAAGAAAATAAGTTTCAAAAAAATTTACTGCCTCCCCCACTATTACCAAAGTTACACAGCTCTGTTACCAAAATGCAGATACATAATCCCGATTAGGGCTGCCACCTGTCCGCACAAAACCAATCCTGTTCTTTTTATAAATGCGTCTCTGCGTATATCGTGGAAAAAAATTACATAGTGGTGTTTATTATTTTCGCCACTGTTATTGTTTTCAGCATTTTTAATTGCTCAGTTCGTGAAGATATCTACTTTTAGACCAGGCAATTGTCACAATGATCTGGCAGTATGTTGGAAAATTAATGTAAATAGAGGTGTGTAATTCTGTAGCCCGTTGAGAATACAGGAGGTGGCGTGGAGCAGAAAAGTACGAGTGTTCCGTACTTTTCTGCTACCGCTAAATATATCTTATTTTTTAATTCCAGTTAAAAAATACAATTACATCAACCGCAATCTGTTATTAAATTTATCTGCGCGCCATTTTTTAAAATTTTCCATAAAAACTACTTTATTTTTCAAAAACATATCGCGGCAAATTCTATTTGACAGTTATGTCAAATTTAAAAGCCAACACTGATAAAAACATAAAAAAAAACAAATATTTTAGATTTTGCGGGCTCCTTGGCCTCTTCCTTGGGGAAGAATTCTTATAAAACAAAAAAATCTTATAAAATGTCATATACCAAAATCATGAGAATTTATACCTGATTTAGTCATACGGTTTTTAAACATTTCTCTTGAAATCTTTTAAATTCCTGTGCATCTGAAAAATGTAAAACCCATTTCTCTGGTTAACTTTTAAAACATAATAAGATTTTGTTACAAAACGACAAAATACGACTTTTCAGGAAACGCAAATAACTGACGATATGATTTTTTGTACCTTTTGCTTTTTTCTATAGATACATCTTGTTCTAAGCACGATTTATCAATTTTTTTTGGGATGCTTGTGAGATGCGTGACTAGAGTGACTTAGTAAAGCACTTTCCGCCTACATGATGGAAATTTTGCTTGCATTTCATAACCAATGGATATTTAGGTCTACTTTTTTGAGTTAGGTCTTGGGGTAGCTCATTTTCTCGTTGAAGCAATGAATGTATTAAAAATGTCATGAGTTTTTCCGGATTTTTGCAGCTCTTTGTTATTCCTTTAATGTGGTAACCCTAATCAAGCTGGGTCCAAGAACTAGAAAGTGCACCTCAAAGACACCCGTAGCAAACGGTAGTCGCTCGCAAATTAATTATATAACAGGAAATTCCAAAATAGTAATTTTAAGGGTTGTACTTATACAGAACCCGCTTATAATATAATAGAGGGTTTATGCCGCTTTATATAAGGTAACTTTATCGGCTAACGTAATTCGTGACTAACGAAACGTTATGTTAAGGGTAGATATTTTGACTTCTTCTATAGGGTCTTTTTAATATTTAAACCATGTCTATTGCATTTGTTACACAACTTTTAAAACATAATAATATTTTGTTACAAAACGACACGTAATTCAAAAAATACGACTTTTCAGGAAACGCAAATAACTGACGATATGATTTTTTTGTAGCTTTTGATTTTTTCTATAAATACATCTAGTTCTAAGCACGGTTTATCAATTTTTTTTGGGATGCTTGTGAGATGCGTCTTTAGAGTGACTTAGTAAAGCACTTTCCGCCTACATGATGGAAATTTTGCTTGCATTTCATAACCAATGGATATTTAGGTCTACTTTTTTGAGTTAGGTCTTGGGGTAGCTCATTTTCTCGTTGAAGCAATGAATGTATTAAAAATGTCATGAGTTTTTCCGGATTTTTGCAGCTCTTTGTTATTCCTTTAATGTGGTAACCCTAATCAAGCTGGGTCCAAGAACTAGAAAGTGCACCTCAAAGACACCCGTAGCAAACGGTAGTCGCTCGCAAATTAATTATATAACAGGAAATTCCAAAATAGTAATTTTAAGGGTTGTACTTATACAGAACCCGCTTATAATAAAATAGAGGGTTTATGCCGCTTTATATAAGGTAACTTTATCGGCTAACGTAATTCGTGACTAACGAAACGTTATGTTAAGGGTAGATATTTTGACTTCTTCTATAGGGTCTTTTTAATATTTAAACCATGTCTATTGCATTTGTTACACAACTTTTAAAACATAATAATATTTTGTTACAAAACGACACGTAATTCAAAAAATACGACTTTTCAGGAAACGCAAATAACTGACGATATGATTTTTTTGTAGCTTTTGATTTTTTCTATAAATACATCTAGTTCTAAGCACGGTTTATCAATTTTTTTTGGGATGCTTGTGAGATGCGTCTTTAGAGTGACTTAGTAAAGCACTTTCCGCCTACATGATGGAAATTTTGCTTTCATTTCATAACAAATGGATATTTAGGTGTACTTTTTTTAGTTAGGTATTGGGGTAGCTAATTTTCTCGTTGAAGCAATGAATGTGTCATGAGTTTTTCCGGATTTTTTAATCGGTTTTTTTTGCAGCTCTTTGTTAGGTCTTAATCCTTTAAGGTGGTAACCCTAATAAAGCTGGGTCCGAGAACTAGAAAGTGCACTTCAAAGACACAGGTAGCAAACGGTAGTCCCTCGCAAATTAACTATATAACAGGGAATTCCAAAATAGTAATTTTAAGGGTTGTATTTATACAGAACCCGCTTATAATAAAATAGAGGGTTTATGTCGCTTTATATAAGGTAACTTTATCGGCTAACGTAATTCGTGACTAACGCAACGTTATGTTAAGGGTAGATATTTTGACTTCTTCTATAGGGTCTTTTTAATATATAAACTATGTCTATTGCATTTGTTACACAACTTTTAAAACATAATAAGATTTTGTTACAAAACGACACGTAATTCAAAAAATACGACTTTTCAGGAAACGCAAATAACTGACGATATGATTTTTTGTAGCTTTTGCTTTTTTCTATAAATACATCTAGTTCTAAGCACAATCTAACAACCCTAAAAATTAAAAATATATGTTTTTTAATCCTTATACCCGAATCATCGAATCATAAATGAGTCTAATACTAATTCGACTACGACGCCGACGGTTGTTACATGGTTTCATCAATGAAAAAAATACTTATTAACCAAAATTTTTTGTAGATTTGTCCATGTTTAGGCGCGGATCTACGGGAGGGGAAAAAGGGGAAATTCCCCCCCCCCCCACCCCAAATCTCACATTATAATAATATGTAGTTTTGACACACAAAATACACTTCCTAGCACAGATGACTAGTTGTAGTTATATAGTCCGGCGCGGAGTTGGTGGCGCCGAGTTGGCCCAGCGCCCAGTTGGCGGCGCCGACTTGGCCGCACTCGGTTGGCAGCGCCGAGTAGGCCTCGCCCAGTGGTCCCATTCCGTACCCATGTTATGGAAAAGATCTTAAGTTAAGAATGACATGTGAAAAGGAGTTATGATATAAAACCTTACCAGTTTTGTATTTACACTTGTTTTTTAAATATTTTGTAAGAAATGCAATAGAATATAAAGCGGCCTAAAGATCTCTATTTTATTAAAAGCGGGTTCTTTATAAGCACAACCCTTAAAATTACTATTTTGGAATTTCCGGCTCTATAATGAATTTGTGAGGGGCACAACTGTTTGCTTCTTTGTATCTTGCAAATGCACTTTCTAAATCTCGAGGCCCAGGTAATTAGGGTTACCATCTTTTAACGATTAAGAATTACCAAAGCACTGCAAAAAAAAGCTTAAAAAATCCGGAAAAACTCATTACATTTTTAACACGTTTCATTGCTTTGACGGTACTCGCACCCCTAAGACCTAACTGAAAAAGATGGAACATCGAACTTAAGGTACACCTAAATATCGATTGGTAATGAAATGAAAGCAAAATATCCATCAAGTGCGCAGAAAGTGCTTTACTAAGTCACTCTAATCTCGCAGACCCAACTTTTTTTTCTGAAAAAATTTACCAATTTTGAATGTAGAAAATAAGTAACAATATTCTTAGAACCAATATTTTCTTATAAGCATCCCAAAAAAAAAGGTAAATCTTGTTAAAAACTAGATATATTTATAGAAAAAAGCAAAAGCTACAAAAAAACCTTTCGTCAGTTATTTGAGTTTCCTGAAAAGTCGTATTTTTACCTTCCTAGCCCGCGCAGCAGTGGCATGGTTTTGTTCGGACAGGTAGCAGCCCTAATCGGGATTATGTATCGGCATTTTGGAAACAGAGCTGTGTAACTTTGGTAATAGTCGGGGAGGCAGTACATTTTTTTGAAACTTATTTTCTTAGTAGGTGTGAATTGGTAGGTATGTTGGTGATAATAATCAAAAATGGCATGAGTGTTCTTATTTCTAAATCTTTGATACTAAGAAGAAGAGATTACGAACATGATAAGAAAGCAATGTGGCTCATATTAAGTGGTGGCAACTACGTCTAGCTGAAAATTTGTGGATTCGAATTGATGCTATAATACACGCACGATAAAATAAGTAAACTAAGTCTGGCTGATTTACAAAGTTGATAAATGCATCTGGCGGCGCGGCGTCTAGAAAATTGGAAAATTAGTAGATTTTTTTAATTTAAATTCCTAGTTTTTTAATTTTTTAAGATGCTAGATTATAACATATGTATATTGAGGTAATTAGCCTGGCTGTTATTGAAAATCACGAAAGCCTTGCCAGATTAAGACACTACGGTCCAAGCAGAATAGTTAATTTTTTTCTCGTTAACGACCGCAAATAATTTATTTTGTAGTTTAGAATTTACATGCCAATGACACACGAGGTTCAGGGCGAGGGGAAAAAAGTGCATTTTCGATAAAAAATATCTCTTTCTAGAATTTTAAATTTATTACTTACCATGTCTAATGACGAATATTGAAATAAACTGCAAGGTCTCTAAACAGACAGATGGTATTTTAAGCTCGTTATAAAACAACCCATCATTTAATAAACTTTCACAACTAAAAAAATAAGGGCACTCATTTCATCATCTTAATTTTGTATACCTTCTACTAGTACTATTTTTATACTATTTTATATTTTTAAAGCCACAAAAAAGTTATTATTATATCTTCTGATGCGTTTTCTGTCTCAACCGGAAACCATCCCTATCATATAACTAATTTTCCTTAGAATTGCTCAATAATGCATACTATCGATGTTTGCTGAGTTAGAAATAAATTCCAAAAAAGGTCCCAGACTATAACTATCCAAGGCGATCTTAAAAGTTAATTTGTAGTTATAAGCTTTATATGTCTAAATATATTTATAAAGGTGATTTTTTTATATTTTTCTTGCTCTTAATTTTTTGTGTATTTATTTATGTTAAACTGGGGGTGATGCTTACAGAGTTTACTACTTGTAAAGTATGTACCTAGTTAAAGCAGATAAGTGCCAAGGTTGCTCTTTTCGGCTTAAACACCCTACCAAGTTTAATTGCGTAAATATATTTTTTAACGTGACTTTTGAATTTTTTTCTGTTTTTCCATTTTTTTTCCATTTTACCATGTTAAATCGGAAACAAGTTGCAGCCGCTTTGACACATGAATAGTTGTTGGTTACTTAAACACCCTACCAAGTTTTATTGCGTAACTATGGTTTTGATGGTGACTTTTGTTTTTTTTTCTGTTTTTCCATTTTTCTCCATTTGACCATGTTAAACCGGGAACAAGTAGCAGCTGCTTATATACATGACTAGCAGTAGGTCACTTAAACACCCTACCAAGTTTCGTTGCGTAACTATGTTTTTGAAGGTAACTTTTGAATTTTTCTCTGTTTTTCCATTTTCTTCCATTTGACCATGTTAAACCGGGAACAAGTAGCAGCCGCTTACACACATGACTAGTTGTAGGTTACTTAAACACCCTACAAAGTTTCATTGCGTAACTATGTTTTTGAAGGTGACTTTTGAATTTTTTCTGTTTTTCCATTTGACCATGTTAAGCCGGGAACAAGTAGCAGCCGCTTAGATACATGACTAGCAGTAGGTCACTTAAACACCCTACCAAGTTTCATTGCGTAACTATGTTTTTGAAGGTGACTTTTGAATTTTTTTCTGTTTTTCCATTTTTTTTCCATTTCACCATGTTAAACCGGGAACAAGTAGCAGCCGCTTACACACATGACTAGTTGTAGGTTACTTAAACACCTTACCAAGTTTCATTGCGTAACTATGTTTTTGAAGGCGACTTTTGAATTTTTTTCTCTTTTTCCATTTTTTTTCCATTTCACCATGTTAAACCAGGAACAAGTAGCAGCCGCTTACATACATGACTAGTTGTAGGTTGCTTAAATATCCTACCAAGTTTCATTGCGTAACTACGTTTTTAAGGTGACTTTTGAATTTTTTTCTGTTTTTCCATTTTTTCCATTTCACCATGTTAAACCGGAAACAAGTAGCAGCTGCTTAGATACATGACTAGTTGTAGGTTACTTAAACACCTTACCAAGTTTCATTGCGTAACTATGTTTTTGAAGGTGACTTTTGAATTTTTTTCTCTTTTTCCATTTTTTTCCATTTCACCAAGTTAAACCGGGAACAAGTAGCAGCCGCTTAGATACATGACTAGTTGTAGGTTATTTAAACACCTTACCAAGTTTCATTGCGTAACTATGTTTTTGAAGGTGACCTTTGAAATTTTATCTCTTTTTCCATTTTTTTTTTTATTTGACCATTTTAAACCGGGAACAAGTAGCAGCCGCTTACACACATGACTAGCTGTAGGTTACTTAAACACCCTACAAAGTTTCATTGCGTAACTATGTTTTTGAATGTGACTTTTGAATTTTTTCTGTTTTTCAATTTTTTTTTCCATTTGACCATGTTAAACCGGCAACAAGTAGCAGCCGCTTATACACATGACTAGTTGTAGGTTGCTTAAACACCCTACCGAGTTTCATTGCGTAACTATGTTTTTGAAGGTGACTTTTGAATTTTTTTCTGTTTTTCAATTTTTTTCCATTTTACCAAGTTAAACCGGGAACAAGTAGCAGCCGCTTAGATACATGACTAGTTGTAGGTTACTTAAACAACTTACCAAGTTTCATTGCGTAACTATGTTTTTGAAGGTGGCTTTAGAATTTTTTTTCCCTTTTTCCATTTTTTTTCCATTTGACCATGTTAAACCGGGAACAAGTAGCAGCCGCTTACGCACATGACTAGTTGTACATTACTTAAACACCCTACCAAGTTTCATTGCGTAACTGTGTTTTAAAGGTGAATTTTGATTTTTTTTCTGTTTTTCCATTTTTTTTCCATTTCACCATGTTAAACCGGGAACAAGTAGCAGCCGCTTATACACATGACTAGTTGTAGGTTGCTTAAATATCCTACCAAGTTTCATTGCGTAACTATGTTTTTGAAGGTGACTTTTGAATTTTTTTCTGTTTTTCCATTTTTTTTCCATTTGACCATGTTAAACCGGGAACAAGTAGCAGCCGCTTACACACATGACTAGGTGTAGGTTACTTAAACACCCTACCAAGTTTCATTGCGTAACTATGTTTCTGAAGGTGACTTTTGAATTTTTTCTGTTTTTCCATTTTTTTTTCCATTTCACCATGTTAAACCGGGAACAAGTAGCAGCCGCTTACACATATGACTAGTTGTAGGTTACTTAAACAACTTACCTTGCTTAAATATCCTACCAAGTTTCATTGCATAACTATGTTTTTGAAGGTGACTTTTGAATTTTTTTCTCTTTTTCCATTTTTTTTCCATTTCACCATGTTAAACCGGGAACAAGTAGCAGCCGCTTACACATATGACTAGTTGTAGGTTACTTAAACACCTTACCAAGTTTCATTGCGTAACTATGTTTTTGAAGGTGACTTTTGAATTTTTTTCTCTTTTTCCATTTTTTTTTCCATTTTACCAAGTTAAACCGGGAACAAGTAGCAGCCGCTTAGATACATGACTAGTTGTAGGTTACTTAAACACCTTACCAAGTTTCATTGCGTAACTATGTTTTTGAAGGTAACCTTTGAAAGTTTATCTCTTTTTCCATTTTTTTTTTATTTGACCATTTTAAACCGGGAACAAGTAGCAGCCGCTTACACACATGACTAGCTGTAGGTTACTTAAACACCCTACAAAGTTTCATTGCGTAACTATGTTTTTGAATGTGACTTTTGAATTTTTTCTGTTTTTCAATTTTTTTTCCATTTGACCATGTTAAACCGGGAACAAGTAGCAGCCGCTTATATACATGACTAGCTGTAGGTTGCTTAAACACCCTACCAAGTTTCATTTCGTAACTATGTTTTTGAAGGTGACTTTTGAATTTTTTTCTGTTTTTCAATTTTTTTTCCATTTCACCAAGTAAAACCGGGAACAAGTAGCAGCCGCTTAGATACATGACTAGTTGTAGGTTACTTAAACAACTTACCAAGTTTCATTGCGTAACTATGTTTTTGAAGGTGACTTGAATTTTTTTTCTTTTTCCATTTTTTTTCCATTTGACCATGTTAAACCGGGAACAAGTAGCAGTCGTTTACGCACATGACTAGTTGTAGGTTACTTAAACACCCTACCAAGTTTCATTGCGTAACTGTGTTTTTGAAGGTGAATTTTGATTTTTTTTCTGTTTTTCCATTTTTTTTCCATTTCACCATGTTAAACCGGGAACAAGTAGCAACCGCTTACACACATGACTAGTTGTAGGTTACTTAAACACCTTACCAAGTTTCATTCCGTAACTATGTTTTTAAAGGTGACTTTTGAATTTTTTCTGTTTTTCCATTTTTTTTCCATTTCACCATGTTAAACCGACAAGAAGTAGCAGCCGCTTACACATATGACTAGTTGTAGGTTACTTAAACACCCTACCAAGTTTCATTGCATAACTATGTTTTTGAAGGTGACTTTTGATTTTTTTTCTCTTTTTCCATTTTTTTTCCATTTGACCATGTTAAACCGGGAACAAGTAGCAGCCGCTTACACACATGACTAGCTGTAGGTTACTTAAACACCCTACAAAGTTTCATTGCGTAACTATGTTTTTGAAGGTGACTTTTCAATTTTTTTCTGTTTTTCCATTTTTTTCTATTTGACCATGTTAAACAGGGAACAAATAGCAGCCGCTTATACACATGACTAGTTGTAGGTTGCTTCAACACCCTACAAAGTTTCATTGCGTAACTATGTTTTCTTTTGAATTTTTTTATGTTTTTCCATTTTTTTTCCATTAGACCATGTTAAACCGGGAACAAGGAGCAGCCGCTTCCACAGATGACTAGTTGTAGGCAACTTTAACACTCTACCAAGTTTCATTGCGTTACTATATTTTTAAAGAGGACTTTTAAATTTTTTTGGATTTTTTATTTTTTTCCAAATTTCTCAAATTCTCCATTTCCTAATAAAAAAAGTTATTTTCCAAGGTTTTTGCAGCTTCTCAATGAAATAATTTTTGAAAATATACTTTTTTGTTAGGCTGCCAAATGTGGCTGCTAACTTCACATTTTGGCTGCTGTAAGTGGCTGCTAACTTCACACTTTGGCTGCTGTAAGGTGGCTGCTAGTTTCACACCAATTTCCAGTATCGCTTGACGGATTTTAGCTAAACTTGGCAACAATATTTACTGATGATCCTTTATCTACAACTATTGCTATAATAAAAGAGGTCGCTTGTACCTAAGGGGTTGAAAAAAGGTTAAGTAATTTTAAAGTCTTCTGTAGCACTATTCTTGAAATTTCCACAAATCAATGGAAAAAAAAGACAAATTCTGACCTGATTGGTCGACGCACTTAGTTCCTCTCCCTATTGCCACTATTGCCACAGGTGGCATGATTTTCGATAAAAATATTCTATTGGTCATTAGTAAGACAAAAAAACAACAAGTTCCATAGAAAATGATCATTATTATCGAATAAGAGTGTGGCAGCACAGGCATCAGTGACGGCGCGTGCCGTAAAACTTTGGAGGTGCACACTCAAAAAAAAAATGCGGCGCAGGCGACATTTTCTTTTAGCCCAACTTTTTAGGCCTTCGAGTGGGCCATTATATTATATAATTTAGAGCAAATAATTAAAAAATTAGATATTAAACTTTGGAGTTAACTCCTACTTTAGCAGATAAATGAATTTTGAATGTTGCTGCTTTTTAAGTTTTTCCGATAAATGTACTGTAGTCTTTAACTCTTTAAAATCTAGAAAATCTAGAATGCATCGAAGACAATCAAAAATACAACTTTAGAAGTCTAGAAATCGAAAGTACTCAAAGATTGTATCAGAACCGATTAGATGAAAAATTAATAAACACAGATCACTCATTTGAAGAGATATATACAAACATAGCAAAAAGCTTGAAGGAAGCAAGCAAAGAAGCTGTTGGATACCAAGATAATAGAAATAACAATAAGATGTGGTGGACGGAAGAAATACAGGAAACGGTCAAGGAGAAAAAACGCACATACTTGAAATGACTCAGTACTAAAGAGCAAAGAGACCTAGAAATCTACAGGCATACCAGAAGACAGCTAAGAAATTTGATACGCACAGAAAAGAATGAAATGTTCGAGCGCAAATGCCACGATATATACACGTAGGAGGTAGGCAGAGTTCTGAAGTATGGAAATTCATTTCTACAGTAAAAACCCAACAAAAGAAAAAGTAAACATCCAGATCATCAAACCAGAACAATGGACAGAACACTATAAGGGACTGCTGCAGGAGAGGAGACCCGAATATCTGGCAGCCTCTCCGAGGAGAGACATAGAAGTACATGGAGAGGAAGTAATCATCAAAAAAGACATGATAAGGAATAGTACTAAAAAGCTTAAATCCGGAAAAGCTAGCGGACCTGGGGGAATATATGCTGAAATGCTCAAATATGGATCAGAGAAACTACTCGAAAATCACAAATATTATCAATCAATGCATAAACGGACATCCAGTACCTGATGATTGGAAAATTGCATTCATATCCTCAATACATAAAAAAGGAAACAAGCTGGATTGCAACAATTACAGAGGAATTTCAGTAACCAGTACTCTAAGTAGATTGTACGGTAGGATTCTTAGAGATCTAATAGAGAATGATTTTCATGAACAAGAAGAAGAAGAGCAAAGTGGGTTTCGTGCAGGCAGATCTTGTAGTGATAATGTTTTTGTCTTAAACAAGTAATTGAGAAATGGAGCGCCCGAAATATAGAGACTCATGTTACCTTTGTGGACCTACAAAAAGCATATGATACCGTTCCAGTAGAAAAATTATGGACAGTGTTAGAGCAGACTAATATCAATCATACATACATAAAATTGATAAAAGAACTATACAAAGGGTCAAAATCTAAAATTAAAATTAGAAATCGACTGTCAAAAGAATTCCTGGTAACGAAAGGCTTAAGACAGGCATGTTGTATCTCTCTAACTCTTTTTAAAATATATATCGCAGTAGCTCTAAAAAACTGGAAACGCAAAGTACACAGCATGGGAATACAACTTAACGACCGATTTACCATATACACACTACAGTTTGCTGACGACCAAGTAATTGTAGCTAATGATAAAGAAGACATGGAGTATATGATGAGAAAGTTAACGGAAGAATACCAAAAGTGGGGGTTAACAGTGAACGTGGACAAGACACAGTACTTATGTATTGGAAACGAATCAAGTGAATTAGAACTAGAAAATGGACAAACAATATCTCCATGTAATGAGTATGTATACTTGGGTGTGACATTTGATAAGACGGGAACAGACTGTAAAGAACTGGAAAAAAGAATAGTAAAAGCAAAAAAGGTTATTGGTTGTCTTAACAGTATTTTATGGAGCAGAGAGATAAAAAAGAATGTAAAATTTAACATATATGAAACAATGGTGAAAAGCACGCTGTTGTATGGAATAGAGACTTGTAACAGAAAAATACAAAGCAAAAATGGAAAGTGTCGAAATGGATGCAATAAGAAGATCAATGAGAATATCTAGAACAGATCATATAAGAGATGAGATCATAAAAGAAAGAATGGGAATCGAGGGAAGCATAACGGATGACATCACTACAAGGCAACTGATATGGTACGGCCATGTACAACGGATGAGCGACGAAAGATTACCAAAGCAGGTCCTAGAATGGCAACCAATAGGGCGCAGAAAAAGAGGGCGTCCTAAACTGGAATGGCAACAGTCAATCCAAAAATCAATGAGTCGAAAAAACGTGACGGAAGATCAGGATCGACGGAGGTGGAGAATAGGCGTCGGACAACGTAGAAAAACGTTCTAAACCGACATAGTAGTAGTAGTAGTCTTTAACTCCAGGTCTTGTCTATTCTGATGCCTCATCGGTTTCGAACAACACGCACAACCGGTCAGTTTTTTCATAAATATCTAATTTAAAAGTTCCCTTATATTTACGACTTTTGCATTCAGTAAATATTAAATTTGGTTTGGGACATTTTAATTTTTTCTTCTAATGATCAAGAAAATATAATATAAAATAATTGGAAACTTCTGTCATTCTCAGAACTACGAAATCGTTGAAATCAAAATAATACGGCCCGACCGATAATGCCAAGTTGTCTCAGTGCACTAATTTAAAGTGCACATGAGGTGCTTTAACAGCCAACGGTAACCGTTGACGAGAGACATGTCGTCATCTATTTATATATTTTGTAATTAGAATGCAACATAACATCTATGGTGTACAGAATTTGGGTCCAGTAAAGCGTGGCGCGAGCCGGCCTATGCATCTACCATCCACTGCATCTTGGTTTAAACACGAATACAAACACATACATACCGGGTATTAATTTCTAGTTAGTCTTTGGTGAACTCCTTTTGGGGTTTATTGACACTATGATGAAATTATTAATTAAATTATGATCAAATTTTAGTATTTTTACAGTAAAATATGGGATGGCACGTGCACATGTGCACTTATGGAGGAACCGCCACTGTCAGGCATAAACCAATTAGATGCGTTTTGCTCGAGGGATACTTCTTGTTGTTCCCTATATCATAATTTTTTAATAAAACAGTATGTATATATTTGAATCGCATTAACAACTTTGGTGACACGAAAACCTTGAAACAAGAACATGATCATACAAGATTATTAAAGTACATAGCTGGGCCTGTAAACTCCATACTAATTTGATCGTAAACACGTGATACTTTCACTGCAACAACGCGTACAGTTCAGAAGACAAAATATGCAAATAACATATCGCATGCGGAAATAAAAATGGTACCATAGAAAGTGTTGATTTTTCCATGTTTGTCCAAGGAACAATTCAATGAGGTGTGGAGCGAAATTCACCCCCAGAATAAAATAAACAAAATAGATCTTAAGTACTCACTTAAAGTAATGTTGTTTTGTTTCTGATGGTCAACCTGGCCTCGTAGCGCTCTAAGCTTGCGGAGTTTTAGTTCCTGCGCCTCGACACGTTCGCGCAATCTGCGCAGTCGCTCGCTTTCGGCTTGAACGCGCTGTTGCCTTGCTTCTTGATCTTTCAGGTAGCGCAAACGCTGTTCTTTGGCCGCCAGCAGCTGGTGCTGCGCGTCAATTTGCGCCTGTTGTCGACAAGCCATGTCGCGCAACTCGTCTAGCGTTAACTGCACTCCGTCTGGTAGCTGAAACAATTCAAAAACTAACTTAAAAAAAATTATAATAAAAAATGTTTCAAAAAGTTAACATCAGTGCATTTACTTAAAAGGTGGGGTGAGCGAAATGTTGACTTTTACGGGTGGACTTTGAATACTTTCATCATCTTTTTGCACGGGAAATGAATCCACAGAGGTGAGCGCTCACCTCACATCACGGGCCTTCAAGAATAAACTTCCGGGGCGTTTATTCTTGAGTGCCCGTGAGGTGATTCATTTCAGGTGGTGTCACTTTCACGGGTGAACTTAAGTTCACCGGCATTTTCCACGGGTAAATAAATCCACGGGAATTGTTCTGGTGTTTATAACCTTACTTTTGCCTGTAAGTTTTGTTTTGGCGAGGTTTTTTTAAGTGTAGAGGTCATTAACATTAATTTTTTACCCATTTTTAATAAAAAATTGAAACTATCAATATCAAAACAAAACTTACCACGAAAAATAAGGTTAGAAATACTCCCGCGGATTTATTTCCCCGTAGAAAAAGATAGTGAACTCTAGAACACCGATGATTTTAAGTCCAACCGTCAAAGTGAACTTTTCGCTCAACTCACCTCACAAGCAGTCAAGATTAAACGTTCAGGACGTTTATACTTCGTAACTTCGTAAGATGAGATGAGGTCAGCGCTCACCAAATCTCAACACCACCTCAACACGCAATTTTTGACGGCTTGTGAGGTAAGATGTCACTTTTACGGGTGAACTTAAGTTCACTAGTTTTTCCACGGGGAAATGAATCCATACTTTTGCCTATCATATTAGCTCACCGGTCTAGGACAACTGGGCGCCGCCAACTCGGCGCCGCCAACTGGACGCCGGGCCAACTGGGCGCCGGGCCAACTGGGCGCCGGGCCAACTCGGCGCCGCTAACTGGGCGCCGGCCAACTCGGCGCCGGACTAAAAATTTTTTTTTGGATAAAATGTGTAGATAAAAACTAAAATATATTATTTATATAAAAACATCTTTAAAAAATCCTTTACTAACATTGACTTCTATACCCTACGGGTAGACCCGGCATGGGCCAAAATTGCCATTATATCAAGCTTTTATCGCAATTGACCAAATACAAGTAAGAATTTAATGAGCAAAATAGGGATGAAAATAGAATTTCGGTTTGGTGAGTCCGGAAACATGCAACATCGCAAAAATATTCTATTTGCTTGTCTTGGATAAAAAAGGGCAGTGGCGGCGCAAAATAAAAATTTTGAATTCCACTAGAATTTTTTTATCAACAATTTTCTGTTTGAATAATAAATAATTCATGAATACTTACTTGTGTGTGTTTACAAAATTCTCTTCAGTAAAAAAAAAGAGTAAAAAGAATTTCTAAGCATGCTAAGTGCAGTGGATGTATTAAAATTATTGTTTTCATCTTAGAACTTTACAAATGTTGTACCTTCCAGGTAAAATATTTTCTTTCTTTGAACAAGGGTCTTCTTCAACTCTTCTTTTCTTGGGTGGACTACAAGTTATGCTCGAGTCAGATGAAATTTCGGAACTAAAAATTTCAATTCGAAATGGGACAACCGGGCGCCGGGCCAACTCGGCGCCGCCAACAGGGCGCCACGCCGGGCCTAATGGGCGCCGGGCCAACTCAGCGCCGGACTATTTTTTTTTCGATAAAATGTGCAGATAAAAACAAAATAAATATGTTATTTATACAAAACTTTCAACATCTATTAAGTCGAGTGTTGAAATTTGGTAGGTGTAGTGTTCTGCGACTTGAAACACCGCCAAGTTCCATATTCGATACATATCGATGCATAAATAAGAAAGTCCGCCATTTTGGATCTGCCACTTTAATTTTTTTAAGGTTGTTTTTCATCTGCACATTTTATCAAGAAAAAATATTTTAGTCCGGCGCCCAGTTGGCTCGGCGTCAAGTTGGCCCGGCGCCCAGTTGGCCTGCCGCCCAGTTGGTGGCGCCGAGTTGGCGGCGCCCAGTTGTCCTAGACTGCAACACATTTCAGGGGTCTGGTACGTTTTACCACCTTTCTTAAAACTACGAAGTTTTTTGAAAAATGATAATTTTAGACCATTTTATAGCGATTTCTAAAAAAAAAAATTGCGGACTATCGTTGATTTTGTTAAAAAAATTGAAATTGACACATTCTTCAAACCCCATTAAAACCCATACAAATTGCTACAAAAGAAGCATTTTCTCATTTCAAACTGAAACAAAACGGTCCCTGACGTCTATCAGCTGTCAACAAAAACTTGAAATAACTAAGGTCACTGATCCAAATCGGGTCAGTTTTTTTGGTCCTTTTATGAAAATGCACAATTTTTAAAAAAGCATGAAATTCAAAACAAAATCAAGAAAATTATGATTCCTACATTTTTACAAATAAAAATTAGTTTAATTGAACATTATATCAATTTTTATTCCTTAAAACACTAAACATTAATAATTATTTACTTTTTTAAAATTTATCGAAGGTCTAACTGAACAAAAGCAAACTGAACCCATCCGTATCGAAATGAACCAAATCAAACC
The DNA here is from genome assembly GCA_963576565.1 of Aspidapion aeneum. Classification (NCBI taxonomy): domain Eukaryota; kingdom Metazoa; phylum Arthropoda; class Insecta; order Coleoptera; family Brentidae; genus Aspidapion; species Aspidapion aeneum. The sequence goes on along the minus strand of OY755039.1, from coordinate 74,748,965 downwards.
GAATCTAACGGTTCGGTTTGGTTCGGTTCGATTTGCTTAAACTGAACCGAACCTAACCGAATATAGCTAAACCTAACCTAAACAATCCTAGCGGAACCTAACCGAACATACTCAAACTGAACCAACCTAACCCAACCTAACCCAACCTAACCCAACCTAACCCAACCTAACCCAACCTAACCCAACCTAACCCAACCTAACCCAACCTAACCCAACCTAACCCAACCTAACCCAACCTAACCCAACCTAACCCAACCTAACCCAACCTAACCCAACCTAACCCAACCTAACCCAACCTAACCCAACCTAACCCAACCTAACCCAACCTAACCCAACCTAACCCAACCTAACCCAACCTAACCCAACCTAACCCAACCTAACCCAACCTAACCCAACCTAACCCAACCTAACCCAACCTAACCCAACCTAACCCAACCTAACCCAACCTAACCCAACCTAACCCAACCTAACCCAACCTAACCCAACCTAACCCAACCTAACCCAACCTAACCCAACCTAACCCAACCTAACCCAACCTAACCCAACCTAACCCAACCTAACCCAACCTAACCCAACCTAACCCAACCCAACCTAACCCAACCTAACCCAACCTAACCCAACCTAACCCAACCTAACCCAACCTAACCCAACCTAACCCAACCTAACCCAACCTAACCCAACCTAACCCAACCTAACCCAACCTAACCCAACCTAACCCAACCTAACCCAACCTAACCCAACCTAACCCAACCTAACCCAACCTAACCCAACCTAACCCAACCTAACCCAACCTAACCCAACCTAACCCAACCCAGCCCAACCTAACCCAACCTAACCCAACCTAACCTAACCCAACCTAACCCAACCTAACCCAACCTAACCTAACCCAACCTAACCCAACCTAACCCAACCTAACCCAACCTAACCCAACCTAACCTAACCCAACCTAACCCAACCTAACCCAACCTAACCCAACCTAACCCAACCTAACCCAACCTAACCCAACCTAACCCAACCTAACCCAACCTAACCTAACCCAACCTAACCCAACCTAACCCAACCTAACCCAACCTAACCCAACCTAACCCAACCTAACCCAACCTAACCCAACCTTACCCAACCTTACCCAACCTAACCAAACCTAACCTACCTATTGTTAATAAATATAGTAAAAGTTGTTAGGTTTATGTCCAGGGGGTAACCATTGTCCATAATCGTCGGAAATCGAGTTAGGATTAGTGTATGCGACCATAAACATTGAGTGGCGAGTGAGTGTTTGGTCTTCAATTTTTTTAGGGAAATTTTTCAAAATCTTTTTTTGCGCACTCTGGGCACCCTAATAAACCGTAATCTGGTCACCCTAATCCATCGCAATCAAAGAAAATGGGTAATCGAAGTGTCACAAATTTTTTGTTGGTTTCTATTCTTCTTTTATATTATGTAGGACAAAATTATTAATTAAACTAAGTGACCTTATTAAGTAAGACAGCATGATAGTCAAATGACATTAGAAGGACATAAACATATGATACCGGCCTGTAGACCGGTCGCGGTGGTCATATAATAATAAATATATACTTTCGCGATGAAAGACCAAAATTTAACTTAAAATTACTGTAAAGTCCGCAAAAAACATTAAATTTATCGAAATTTATAAAAACATAGATCAGTGTGTGTAACAATTCATCAAGATGTATGAAACTGGACCGTGACATGTCAAAAGTTTGGTTCGAAAAAACAAAAACAACTGGATAAAAATCGGTATGTAAGAATTTAAAAAGAAATCATTTTTAAGAAAATCAAATACTTTTTGTTAATTTTCATGCAATGCAAAAAAAAGTGCGGGGAAGTGACACTTTCTGAATCAAAATGTGTGAGGGTAAAATCGCACGGTCGCAGAAAAAACTATCTATCGTGACGCTACTGAACTTTCTCGTGTTTTAGGAAAACCTATCTGTCAAGACGACTTACCCATGAAATGTTGTTTTTTTATGGATTTTTTTTCTTCTATTGCACAAAAAACAATTTTGGACCATGTTTAAACTCAAATAGTTACTTCTAAACTTGTTTTTAAACGTTTTAAGATTTCTTTTTGTAATATTCCCGCACAAAATTCAAAAAAAATCATTTCCGTACTTAGACAACATTGTCTATCAGTTTTCCCTGTATACACGGACTAACAGGTAGAATCACTCAAAATACGGCAGGTGGATTAAAGGTAGCTAGCTGCTTTTCTGTCGCACTTATGCCGTCAGTGTGAAAGAGATAAAAGTACCCTTATATTATCTAGGGTATTATTAGCATGCAAAATCACCCTATCTTTGTCCGTTTCACATGTTCAATAATGTCTATCTCTGTTTTTATTGTAAAAGAAATACCCGACCATAGGAACCAAATTGGATAGGGTCAATAAAAAATGCCTTGTCTTTCCGTCTCTAACGCCCTTTTAGGGCGTTATATAACTCAATGTTTACTAACTATCTATCAAATCTTGTGAAGCGTTTTTAACACAGTTCCCATTATCCGATTTGGATGAAATTTGGTACACACGTAGTGGTCCCATGACAATACCACATTAAGAAAAAAATATCCTACCACCCCTACCCCCACCCCTTCTATAGAAAAATGTGTTTTTGACACACTTCCCGTTATCCGATTTGGATAAAATTTGGTATACACATAGTGGTCCGATGATAATACAACAATAAGAAAAAATATTCTCCCACCCCTACCCCCACCCCCTTCCATAGAAAAATTTGTTTTTGACACACATCCCGTTTTCCGATTTGGATGAAATTTGGTATATATATAGTGATCCGATGACAATACAATATTAAGAAAAAAAATCCTACCACTCCTACCCCCACCCTCATCTATAGAAAAATGCGTTTTTGACACACTTCCCATTATCCGATTTGGATGAAATTTGGTATACATATAGTGATCCGATGACAATACAATATTAAGAAAAAAATATCCTCCCACCTCTACCCCCACCTCCTTTTATAGATAAATGAGTTTTTGACACACTTCCCATTATCCGATTTAGATGATTTTTTTAAAAAGAGTAACAAATCATGTTCAGCGACGTTAAACACCACAAAGTTCTAAATTTATTATAAATCGATCCCTAAGCACTGCAATCTTTCAAGTTTGAGACAAGTCGGTTAGTAAATAAAAAATCTGCCATTTTTGATCCGCCATTTTGATTTTTTAAGTTTGAGTGAAAAATTTTGTTAAATGACCTCAAGCAATGTAATATTTCAAGTTTGAGACAAATCGGTTAGTAAATAAAAAATCTGCCATTTTGGATCCGCCATTTTGATTTTTATGTTTGAGTAAAAAATTTTGTTAAATGACCTCAAGCAATGTAATATTTCAAGTTTGAGACAAATCGGTTGGTAAATTAGAAAATCCGCCATTTTAGATCCGCCATTTTGATTTTTTAAGTTTGAGTAAAAAATTTTGTTAAATGACCTCAAGCAATGTAATATTTCAAGTTTGAGACAAATCGGTTAGTAAATAAGAAAATCCGCCATTTGGAGAGGGTGGGGGTAGAGGTAGAAATATATTTTTTGTTTGGGCTGTATTGCCATCGGACCTTTATGCATATACCAAATTTTATAAAAGTCATTTGAAGTGAAGTGTGTCAAAAACGCATTTTTTATGGAAGGGGGTGGGGGGTAGGGGTGGGAGGACATTTTTTCATTATTGTTGTATTGTTATCGGACCACAATATGTATACCAAATTTCATCCAAATCGGATAATGGGAAGTGTGTCAAAAACGCATTTTTCTATAGATGAGGGTGGGGGTAGGAGTGGTAGGATTTTTTTTTTCAATGTTGTACTGTCATCGGACCACTATATGTATACCAAATTTCATCCAAATCGGATAATGGGAAGGGTGTCAAAAACCCATTTTCCATGGAAGGGGGTGGGGGTAGGGGTGGGAGGATATTTTTTTTAAATGTTGTATTGTCATCGGACTACTATATGTATACCAAATTTCATCCAAATCGGATAACGGGATGTGTGTCAAAAAAATATATTTCTATGAAAGGGGGTGGGGGTAGAGGTGGGAGGTTATTTTTTTCTTAATATTATATTGTCATCGGATCACTATATGTATACCAAATTTCATCCAAATCGGATAACGGGATGTGTGTCAAAAACAAATTTTTCTATGGAAGGGGGTGGGGGTGGGGTGGGTGGATATTTTTTTCTTATTGTTGTATTATCATCGGACCACTATGTGTATATCAAATTTTATCCAAATCGGATAACGGAAAGTGTGTCAAAAACACATTTTTCTATAGAAGGGGTGGGGGTAGGGGTTGTTTGGATATTTTTTTTTTAATGTTGTATTGTCATGGGACCACTACGTGTGTACCAAATTTCATCCAAATCGGATAATGGGAAGTGTGTCAAAAACGCTTCACAAGATTTGATAGATAGTTAGTTAGTTAGAGAGAACATCTGAAGCTAAATAAAAGCTTGTAAAAAATTGCGTAGGATTTTTTATAGATGTTTTTATATAAATAATATATTTTATTTTTCATCTACACATTTTATCAGAAAAAATTTTTTTAGTCCGGCGCCGAGTTGGCCGGCGCCCAGTTGGCGGAGCCGAGTTGGCCCGGCGCCCAGTTGGCCCGGCGCCCAGTTGGCGGCGCCGAGTTGGCGGCGCCCAGTTGTCCCATTCCGCAGCTCACACATATACTATACTACTAATTTTATCGAGAAAAAAAAAGTTGCTCCGATTTCAAAAATTTTTACATATCTTTGCGTTTCAGATGATTTTGAAACTTTTTTGTTGCGCCGTCTGTCTGTCTGTCTGTCTGTCTGTATGTCTGTCTGTCTGTCTGTCTGTCTGTCTGTCTGTATGTCTGTAACGACCAACGCGCATAACTCAAAAACCGCTTGGCCGATTTTAATGAAATTTGGTACCTAGGCTGGGTCTTGGGTCGAGATGGTCCCATTGAAAAATGAACAAAATCCACCGAACAGAAACCAAATAAAAGGGTGGGGGTAGATTTCAAAAATTAGAGTTTATGTGAAAATATGGCGTGTGTGATATCAAACGAAAGGTAATTGAGTCTGCAGTTAAACAAAATACATTTTAATTTATTTAAAAAAAAAGGGTGGGGGTATATTTTAAAAATTAGAGTTTAAGTGAAAATATGGCGTGTGTGATATCAAACGAAAGGTAATTGAGTCCGGAGTTTAACAAAATACATTTTAGTTTTTTGTTTTTTTTAAGGGTGGGGGTAGATTTCAAAAATTTGAGTTTAAGTCAAAACATGGCTTGTGTGGTATCAAACAAAAGGTAATTTAGTCTGGAGTTAAATAAAATATATTTCAGTTTTTAGCTCATATCAGCTCGTGTTACAACCAAAAACTTCGTAGGAGCTTTAGTTTCTGAGATATTTACAAAAAACTGTTTCCAAGGCTAATAATATTATTATGGCTTCACTTGAAGTGTGATAATAGGCTAGCCAGGAAGTTGTCAGATCCATCATGGATCCGTTTATTTTTGTCAGTTTTCTCAGTGTGGAGGTCGTTAACATTAATTTTTACCTATTACTATCAAAAAATTGAAACCATCAAAACCAAACAAAACTGAACGTTTATTCTGGAAGTAATGTGAGCGAAATTTTTACTTTTAAGTGTGAACTTAAGTTCACTGGTAAACCTAAGTTCACCTGTTTAGTTAATCATCTTTGGCCACGAGTCAATGAATCCTTGTGGGTGATTCTGGCGTTTTTAAGTTACGCTTGGTTATTTTTCTTGTATTGTTTAATGGTTTCTAGTTTCTTTTAATAAAAATAGGTACCCAACTAATTATTGTTAAGTACAGAGCTATCACAAGTACGTTATGAAAGTACTTCAAGTACAAGTAGTACCAAGTAAATTACGATTTGTAAAAGTACTTGAAGTACTAAGTACATTTTATTTTCAAATATACTTGAATTACCCAGTACATTATAAAAGTATCTGATGTTAAAAAATGAGAAAAAAAGCAAAAATATCAACAAAAAAAAATCAAAAATGTTTAAAAATATCAAAAAAGTAAAAAATGTCAAAAAATACCTAAGATGTCAAAAAATATCTAAGATGTAATTTTTTTTTTAATTCAAAAATGTAAAAAAAATGTCAAAGATGTAAAAAATGTAAAACATGTAAAAAATGTTACTATTAAAAAAGTTTACAAAATTTTTAACCTGAAAGGATTTATTTTTTTGGAATATTATTGTATGTAAATATGTATTACTTATATATCTAAATTGTATTTATTTTATTTTTTTGAACTCATCATTTTACATATAAATGCCATAGAAAGGTAATGGAAAGAGATAATTTTATTAAACAAAAAGCTAAAAGTTGCAAAATTGACCCAGTCACATCAAATTGTTTTTAACGTTTTATACTTTTGCAATCCCCCGAAATCCGGGGTAAATGGGACCTTCCCCAAAAGGCAAGAATTTAAAAATGTATTAAGTTTTTCTTTCTTAAATGGCATACGGTTATTCCAAATAGATCACATTTGTGTAAATCCAACTATATTTGACCAAAGTCAGTACCAATAATAAGACCCACAAAAAAATCTTGTAAAACCGGGACCCACGTACCCTACCTTGTCATATTTTTTTTTTTGGTGGTGCATTTGGGGCACTGTTCTTATCCTCAATAATCTCTAAAATTCACTCATAGAAAGTGCTGTTTTTATAATAGCCCATAAAACTGCTTAAAAACTTATTTAAATTAAACTAAATAACTAAGCATAAGAAACGAAAATATTAAAGGAATTTTTTGACGTGTATCTAGTCAAAGACAAAATAACTTTTACCTAACAAGTGCGGAAAGTGACCCTTTTCCGCACGAACGGCAGTTACACGAACGACGCGAAGCGGAGTTCGGAAAGGCCGTTAAGGGCGGAAATGACACTTTCCGCGCGTGTTAGGTACAATATTTTTCCTACTTGCGTAAAAAACTTCTTCCTACATAATGTATTTTGTATTTTTATTGACAAATTATGTTTTCGTTTTAGTTTTAAAATTCAAGTTCATTACTATAATTATTTTATTTTTATTTGCTTTCATAAAATCACCAAAAAAGGTAGCGTGCGTAAAAAAAAAATTTACGCACGCCGTGCGCAAAATTTTTTTTTACGCACGCTACCGTTTTTAAAAATTTTGTAAAATAATTCCAAATTGATATTCAGGCACTCTATTATTTTGGTGTCATTTTGACATTAATTAGTGACAAGCTATTTTTTCGGATTGTGTTATTGTTGTTACTATGGGGTTAAAAATACAAACATTGCAGCAAGTGTCATTTCAGCATTATTTTCGGTTTATCTACAAAGTTTTCTTTAAAATGGATTTCGACGACAGCGATATTGAACTTCCAGACAGTATTTTGAATGACGCAGCATCGGCGAGGGAGGAATTAGTTCCAGAAAAGTCCCGTCCGAGATACGAAAAAGAGTACCACGCTTTTGAAGATTGGTTAAAAGCAAAGAACACTTCATCGCTAAAAGAAGAGGTATTTTTGGCCTATTTTTCTTATTTGTCAAAGAGTTTCGTGCCTAGCACGTTATGGTCAAAATTTTCAATGCTTAAAATGTGTATAAGACTACGAAAATACTCTGCCAATATAGGGGCCCCTAAGCTCACACTAGGTACTATAGTTATAGTGTACGTGTGAGCTAATATAACTAAAAACTGAAATATATTTTATTTAACTCCAGACTAAATTACCTTTTGTTTGATACCACACAAGCCATGTTTTGACTTAAACTCAAATTTTTGAAATCTACCCCCACCCTTAAAAAAAACAAAAAACTAAAATGTATTTTGTTAAACTCCGGACTCAATTACCTTTCGTTTGATATCACACACGCCATATTTTCACTTAAACTCTAATTTTTAAAATATACCCCCACCCTTTTTTTTAAATAAATTAAAATGTAGGAAAAATATTGTACTCAATTACCTTTCGTTTGATATCACACACGCCATATTTTCACATAAACTCTAATTTTTTAAATCTACCCCCACCCTTTTATTTGGTTTCTGTTCGGTGGATTTTCGACCCAAGACCCAGCCTAGGTACCAAATTTCATTAAAATCGGCCAAGCGGTTTTTGAGTTATGCGCGTTGGTCGTTACAGACATACAGACAGAGAGACAGAAATCGGAGCAACTTTTTTTTTCTCGAAAAAATTAGGATCACCATAGCTCACACTACTATAGTATAGTATATGTGTGAGCTAACACACTACTATAGTATAGTATATGTGTGAGCTAAAATATAGATATTGGGCGATATTATAACTTAATATCATTTATTAAACGAAAAAATGTCGGTTTTAAACCAAAAAGTCTCAAGTACTGCAAAAAAATAAGACCGATAAATTTTTGAAAGACGCTCCCCATGAGATTTATTTAATGAAGAAGGTGGCCACAATATTCGGCATTGCAGGAGCCTGCCGAAGAGCGGAGTTAGCGAATTTACAAGTATCCGACATCAAAGAGAAAGGCGACATCCTGGTGGTAACAATTTCAAACACTAAGAACCATACTTCAAGGAGTTTTGTGGTCTGCGATCCCAACAAAGACGATATAAGCTATATCAACATCTACAAAAAATACAAACATTTGCGACCACCTGACACACCGCACCAACGGTTCTTTGTTTCCTACCATACCGGTAAATGCTCGAAGCAAGTGGTTGGTATAAACACATTTGGCAAGATCCCCGGTAACATCGCCGGGATTCTTAAGCTGCCAAATCCGGAAACTTATACGGGCCATTGTTTCCGACTGCCACAATGTTGGCCAATGCCGGAGCAAATATAACCAATTTGAAGCGACATGGTGGGTGGAAGAGTGCGTCAGTAGCCGAATCCTATGTGGAAGAATCCGAGGAAAACAAGAAAAAAATTGCAACGCAAATTTTGCAGAAAAAAAGTGACACAAATCAGGAGACAGGAGAACGCCAACCATCCACCTCAGTACTACCCTCCACCTCAGAACTACCATCCACCATAGCACTTCGATCCACATCAGTGCAAAGAAGCACGAATGCAGAAGCAACGACAGTGTTTCCATCAATGACGACGACTAATACATCGATACAATCTGAAAACCTAACAAAAGTGGCGGCGTCAGCATTAACATTACAAAATGCGACGCATTGCACGTTTAATTTTCACATTATGCGTTAAACTTTTTTAATTTTTCGAGTAGTTTTTAGTTTTTTTTCACTGTTTCCGTTACAAATAAAAATATAAAACAAAAAAAAGTCTAAATTTACTTTACAAATGCGTGTAAAATGTCAAAATGACACCAAAATAATAGAGTGCCTGAATATCAATTTGGAATTATTTTACAAAATTTTTAAAAAAGGTGGCGTGCGTAAAAAAAATTTTTGCGCACGGCGTGCGTAAATTTTTTTTTTACGCACGCTACCTTTTTTGGTGATTTTATGAAAGCAAATAAAAATAAAATAATTATAGTAATGAACTTGAATTTTAAAACTAAAACGAAAACATAATTTGTCAATAAAAATACAAAATACATTATGTAGGAAGAAGTTTTTTACGCAAGTAGGAAAAATATTGTACCTAACACGCGCGGAAAGTGTCTTTTCCGCCCTTAACGGCCTTTCCGAACTCCGCTTCGCGTCGTTCGTGTAACTGCCGTTCGTGCGGAAAAGGGTCACTTTCCGCACTTGTTAGGTAAATAACTATTCGGGTTCGGTCAGTACGTGGATCCCCAAAAATCGAGCTGAAAGTGCAATATACCTGCATTACCGTACTACCGATACCACTCAATAGATGGCATGACTGTGCTGTAGTGGATTCTCACAGTGAATAAAAATTTCACGTTCCACGACATAATAAAGGTGCGTGCAAATAATTAAGCCTATACCATATGCATTATGCTTTGGATAAGTGTGTACCTAATATTACGATTTTTTGGGCGATTTATTAAGACGTACCTATCAAGGTTGCTAAAATACCGGACTTCCCTGCCAAGTTGATAAAAAAAACCGAACAGGTGGCAACCCTGAGGTTACCACAATTGTCTTGGGCGCATTAAAGTTATATCTCCCCTAAGAAAATTTGAATGTAGTTGAACTACTTTTACAGTACTTCGAATGAACTTGAAGTACTTTACTTGACAAAATCAAGTACATTTCCAAGTACATTGTTAAAAGTACCTCAAGTAACCAGTACAATTACCGGATTGTGGATGTACTTCAAGTACAGTACTTAAAGTACAATTTCAAGTATTGTACTTGAAGTACATGACAACTCTGGTTAAGTACTTCCAGATTTCAAAAAAAGCTTGCCGAAACAAAACAGACAGTCACAAGTAAGGTTATAAATACCACAACAACTCGCGTGGATTCATTTCCCCGTTAAAAAAGATGGTAAACTTAGTTCACCTGTGAAAGCAACAGGTCTCACCTTACAGGCCAATAGCGTCTTGAGATTTGGTGAGCGCTCACCTCACCGCAACTCACGGGCAGTCAAGAATAAGCGTCCTGACCACCAAAAATAAGGCTAAAAAACGTCTTCATTTCTCCGTGGAAAACGAAGGTGAACTCAAGATCACCGGCGAACTTAAGTTCGCCAGTGATCTTAAGCCTACCCGTAAAAGTGAACATTTCGCTCACCTAATCTCACGCGCTGTCAAGAATAAACGACAAAAAATGCAAAACAAACAGCATAAAAATAACTACTAGAAATAAAAGAAAAATATCGCAGCCAACAAACAAAAATAAACTAGACTCAATCAGTGGCGGCTGGTGACATTATAAATTGGGGAGGGGGGGCAGAAATTTATATTGCATGGAAAAGTAGATAAAATACTTACCTAAACAATTTTATTTTAGTATTTTACAAACAAGCAGCTGCTTGGTGTAGTTTTTAGTTTAATTGTTTATAGATAAAGTCTATTTGCCCTTCTTTTACATGCGCAAAGAGCTTGGATTAGCACCAGTTTCAGACTTATCATGGCCCCGTAGAGCACCCTCAAAAATCCAACAGAATTTTAAACAGTCTATTAACCTACTAAGTATATGTCTATTTTTGCCACATTGTCATTATGTTCGGTAATGTTTTGCCTATAGGCACCATTCAAATGAACCTTATATCAGTCTTGCCTAGCATAGAAAATTCTATGTGGTTATTTAAATAAGTAGCACTTTCTTTATGTCTTTAACTTTTTACTAAAGTGCTAGAGATCACACATTCCTTTTGCTACCAACCGCACAACCAGTTTTTAGCATCGTATAATTTTTTATTACTTGCACTAAAATTTTGGTTAATTTTTAGGGATTTTTAGGTCCGGTCTATGTGGCCCTAAAGATTTTATTTATAATCGAAGTTTATATTATGTTAACGTATTTAAATTTGCACAGTTAATTATGTTATATACGGTATTTATTCCCATTATAAACAATCGATAACAAAAACAATGACAAGCGATCGGCAATGCTTTTTACTACTGACTTAGCCCAAATCAAAACAAACACACATACTCATACACTAAGGATAGAACCGGCATCATTTACAAGGGCAACGGAATTGTCCGCACGATGATAATGGCCGACTTCAACTTTAAACACACATTCTTCCCGACCCCGCTCGAGAACAACCACCCATACCCCGCAGAAAAACGGGTGAAATTAAAACCTTGCCCCGCGCGGCGCTGCCGGCTTGTAATTATTTACGCAAAAAAATTTCACCCAATTAATCGCTTGATGTTAACCACAGATAATAAAAGGAACTAGACAATCATGTTGTAAGGAAAAATTTAACTTTTTTTAAATAAATCAATTTAAAATACTGTTTGTTGTCTAGTTTTGGAAGGGCACTGCCCCGTTGCCCTCCCTGTAGCAGCCGCCACTGGACTCAATCCGATTATGTTGAATTGAGGTAAACTTTGAGGGGTGGAGAACGGTTTTTTACGGTTTTATTATAATTAAATACAAAAGTTATAGGTGATAAATGTTCATCATTACAAAACATTTTTTTATATAATCTACAATCTTACGTTTTTATTTCCTTAATACGTTGTTAAAGGAAAATATTTATTTTTATATTTTATTTTGATTTTAAACCTCAAGACAGTATTTTTTTTTGTTGAAAAAATCAGTGGCAAGTGTTTTCGTTAATAGGGACCTATTGCAATAGTGCCAGGCACTAATTAGCTGTCTTCTTTCAAAATAAGGCCATTGTGTATTATAAGAGCCGGAATTAATAGTGACGCCACTATTAATGGAAAATAAACGACTGGATTTCTAAATTCGACTTTAGTATGTCAAATTTGAAAGGTCAACTGTCAGTTTTTAATGCGAAACTGTCAATATAGTGCCCGGCACAATTTGTGCCTGGCTTTATTGCAATAGGTCCCCAATACCTAAACAAAAATCACCAAGAAAAATTTGCCAAGAAATGCGAAAAAGTTAACGGTGGAAACTAATAATGGCATAAGCGAGATGGAATTTTTTAAATTACTAAATTAATTGTGAGCACGGATCACCAAGGACAATCTTGCTTTTCAAGGTCATTTGAGCCGAGTAGGTACTTCTGTTTCTAGTGAAAGAACATTGGAAGCCGGCGTCCCTCAGGGCGGTGTTCTTTCTCCTCATCTTTTTTCAACATTTTCACTCACGATCTCACATCACCAAATTGCCATACCGAATTGTTTCGTTTTGCAGACGATACTATCTTTAGATGTGTTTCTTGGAGCCCAGTCTTGGTTCGGCAGATCTTACAATCTGCAGCGGACGAGTTTTCTTTAGAATGCAAGACTTGGAAAATAAATATAAACCCTGACAAGTCAAAAGCCATTCTATTTACTCGGGGCTCGTAGAGACCCGCAAGGAGACGTGTCGATAAATGGTAATGTCGTGCCTTGGGTGGACTTCATAAAATACCTTGGAGATATCCTTGACTCTCGCTTGACATGGAAAAGGCACGATGATCGTGTGTATAATTTGGCCGTTTTATCATACAAAACATTATATCCATTGCTTGGCAAAAATAGTGGACTTGGTAACCGCAACAAAATGCTTCTCATAAACCAGATCATTTGCCCGCAACTTACATATGCATGCACAGCATGGGGATATAGCGCTCGATCACGCATCCGCAAGCTTCAAAACTAAAGGTCGCTTGACATGGAGCAATAGACTTGCAGTTACATGCAAGATTAGTGTCTCGGAATGAGACATATTTGTTTGTTTATATAATAGATGTCATATCAGGCACCCTAATCTTGCATGCAACTGCAAGTCTATTGCTCCATGTCAAGCGGCCTTTAGAAAATCGCTGACGCCACGCCATCAACGCACCCTGGTGGTTTTCATACAATAGGGTCATGCATGACAATCATCTCACCGCACTTTCGACATTAAAGAGCATGCTCATTCGACATATCATAAAGTTGACAATCATACAAACCCACTGATACGACAAGCTTCTGACTACGATCCTCGGATCAGACACAGACACAAACGACCACGCTTACAGTTACTTGTGTAGGTCTTTCCTTCACCTCTATTCCAATCCTTCCTAGCCCCATAACCTTTTCCCTTCCCCTTTGACTCCCCAACAACAACAGCAGTCTCTTTTTGGGTTGACCGATGTCTTAAGCCTTTTAGGCAGCTCTTCTTTCAAAATTCAGATACAACTTTGACTAGTCGGCAGTAGGGTAAGTTGGAGAGAGGACCACTCGAAATCATAGCGAGTGGAGGTGAGGTTGGCAAGCGGATGGGGATTTTCATCCAATCTTTTTGAAGGGGAACCTTATCCGTGAACGCTCTCTCGCAAGATTATTGTTTGTTGAATACTTTTCAAACTTTCTCTTATGTTTGATGGCAGTGACTATCTAATCTAGAATGCGGTAGGGTTACTGGTTACACGAAAACAACGTCGCCAGGAAGGCTTCCAGGATGCAGTGAGCTTATAATGCCGAGCCGTGTAGCGCTGCGTAGTGCGGGCTCCTTCATTCAAATGGCCGCGTCGTGTCGCGCAGTTCCGCTGTAGTGCCGTTCCGCTTAGTGCGGTCTAAGCTTAAAGAGAATTAAAAATCAGACAAGTTTGCGTTACTAAGCCAACCAGCAAATTTTTGTTCCTAACAAAGGGGTTTAATAAAATAAACTTTGCCTTGAATGTTTTTATGCCGGATTGGTTCTTCGGCGGCAAGAAAGCGGCCGCCGCCGAAACTCAGAGATTGGGACGCTGAATATTCAGTACCTTTTCCAGAGTTTTGACTAAAATGCAAATCCAATGAGGAATTTCACCATGCAAGATAAATAGCTCTTTATACAACTTTAAAGTAAAATCCCATTTTTTGGTATAATTATTTTTAAAAAGAATACATATAAAACTAATGTATTCAAAATTACAAACCCAGAATCAAAGCATTGACGATTCGGCATTTGATATTGTGAGCATTGGCGTTTCTACGGGAGGGTAAAACAAATTCAAAAATTTTCAAAATTCTAAAAACTTTTTAAAAATTACAAATACAGTCGAACCTCTCTAACTCGAACCTCTATAACTCGAACCTCTCTATAACTCGAACCTTTTAAGCGGTAACTCGAGTTTCTATAACTCGAACTCTCCATAACTCTTACTGTTTTGGTTGTCCCTTCAGATTCGAGTTATAGAGGTTCGACTGTATATACAGGGTGTCCCATAACTTAGAAGATATAGTGATAGAGAAGGTTATTTCTGATAAAAAAGTTTATACAACATGAAGGTCGATAAACACTCATCGTTTTTAAGATATAGGATTTTTAAAGTTGGAGGGGTGGGGGAAAAAGATTTTACAAAACAAAGAAAATTTGTCACATACTTAGCTATAATTGTGATCCAAAAATTTATTATTTCCTTTTTTGATAAAATTACAAGTAAAGGAGATAAAGGCTGTCAAAATAGCCTCCACAAATTTATATAAATAAAAATCTTTAAAATATTTTATTTTTCGTTTACTTATTTTTTTAAAAAATATCAATGATATTTTATTAATATGTTTCCCTAAAGACTTATTTTTATCAATAAAAAATATTTAAAAAACACACACATAAATGTTTGTTCCAAAAAAATAGTTTTTTCTGAAAAAAATTACCATTATTTTTTTAAATTTATTTATCTCCACTTATTGCTCTTCTTCTAATACACGACTTTTAAAAAAGGTATTATAAAAAAGTGTAAAAATCGCCTATCTCTAGAAAGTTGCCCTATAGCCCTTAAAGTTACACAACTTGTATACCCTATTTTTTTAGCAAAATTAAGATAATCAAATAACCTGTAACAGTAGGTATCATTAGAGAGTTATTGGAATAAAACCTGACAGATTTACAAAGAAAACTGACAGCCGACCTCACAAAATTGACATGCCAAAGTCAAGTTTAAAAATAAAGTCGCTAACTTTTATTTAATAAAAACAGGAACTAACAAATCCGGTTCTTAGAGGGCGAATTTTGAAAGAAAGCAGCTGCGTTTTATATGTAAATCTGTCACAATACTGCCTACTTTAAAATAAGGTCAGGTTTTATTCCTATAAGTCCCTATTCTAAGTCTAAAGACTTACATTTATTTTATTATAATTTTTCCGTCCGTCAAAACTTTTCTTTGATTGATTTCCCTGTACGCTTTTTTACTATGTGCGCTTTTTCTTTGAGAGCTGTTTTAGTGTGCGCGTTACTACGCGTGCGCTTTTTTCTGTGTAACGTTTCTTCCTGTGCGAATATTTCCTTTTCGCTTTTTTTCTGTGCGTTTATTTACGGTCATAATTTCCCCCCCCCCCCCCCCCCCCCCGACTTTTGTTCCAGAACCGCAGTTGATTGTGAGATAGTTATTTAGTATAGGAAAGTCGCCTATAATGAGGTATATTCCTAATATGGGGTAGGCATTTGCCTTTGCCGCCCCCACACTTTGCTGGCTCTGCTACTTAATAAAGCTTAGGGCACCCATGGGGCGCTCGTACCCTCGGTGCGGGGGGGGGGTTCGGTTCGGTTCGGTTGTCCGCATTACATCTTTTTTAGATGTTTTCAAGCCAAATATAAATTTCTAAAACATCTTGATGAGCCATTCCAAACTTCACATCGAAATGTTACTCTATTAGTTTGATATAAAACTTCTCGAAATTTATTCCATTAAAAGCCAAAATAACAGCATCAAATGGCTTAAACATATTATCATCTATACAAATGACACATGAAACTTGCTTAGAGTAAGCCCGGTGACGTTACTAAGCTTGGGACCGCACTGAACTGGCGGAAAAAAATCGCTGATTGAACTAACAGTCCTCTGAGAATTGTACGACACCTATTTTCAATAAATCTATTTCGGATCAATGCTGCGTTGCCAAACTGGAGGCCAAAAACGTCATAGACCGTGTTTCGCTCACAAATAAGTATTAGATAGTTTAAGTTGTGCTACGTATTTTTACGTAAAACTGCACGTTAAGCGCTCTACGTTTTGTTCCAAATTTGAGTTTAAGTTGAATGTTTTTACGTTACCATAACAAGTCTACTAATAGCAGAGAATATGGAATTCGGCACTGTGTTTTTTTGATGTTACAATTTTGTTTTTTGTCTTTTCAACTACAGTAGGAATATATTTGCAAAGAATCTTTTGTACTGGAAGCGGAAATTATCGTCTCATTTTTCGATCGGTCAATCAACCAATTCTATTCTTTGGTAACGTTAAGGTGCCCCGTAAATACGTAAGCTCCTAACGTGACCTTGACGACGGTGTGACAAAGTGCGCTTACGTAACTGTCAAATCTCATGCTTACGTAAAAATACGTAGCACAACTTAAACTATGTATTATTGTCAAATGAACCCATTGTCCAGGACTATAAGGCTAAGGTGCAGATCATGCAAATAGTATAAAATCTAAATTTATCAATAAAGACAAAATTCCATTAACCATGCAAAACTAATTCAAGTTAAAGTATGAACAAAACTTGTAAATTGTACCTTTTCTTTAAATATTCTCTTTGTACTTTCGATTTCTTTGGTCTCCTTCTCCTTGGTCCCTTGTGTTAAAACTATTTTATATTCAGTTCTAATTTCATTAACACTTGATTTATCCAAGCCTTTTATTCCTTCGATATTTTTTGTGAAAATATCATGGCAATCGTTGTACGTGGACGGAGGATAAATTCGTATAATTTTTCCAGGCTTAGGGGCTTGGTTCGTGACGATAGTTTGTTTAAACGGGGTGGTCGCAACCTCCAAAGGAACAGAAGAATTACGGAAGATGGATTGGTGCTGTGGCTGGCATACGCAAGCCAGCATTACCCTTTCTTGATGTGTGTTTTTTGATAGTTTATAAACAGAGCTGTTTTTACACCTCGTTTAACTTATTTCTGAAACAAAATTCATAAATAAAGTGAAAAAGTATTAAGTGTTTCAATCATGGGCGTAGTCAGGGTCTTGCTCAGATTTTATAGTTCCCCTTTAATTCTCGTATTACAAAATGTGCTAAAGTCAGGATGGGCAGGTGACAAGCCAGGGTGGGGCAAGTGTCCCACCTTGACTACGCCCATGGTTTCAATAAGTTGAAACCAGGGCGCGCCCATGAATATGTCTTAGGGGCCCGAAGCGTCTAGGGGGGCTCGAGGGGGCTTTTATGCTATTTTATATTTTTATTTATGAAATATGTGGAAAATATCAAAACAAAATCTTAGGTTTGGGGGGCCCAGGCCCCGAGGCGACCTCCTGGGTGCGCCCATGTCAAAGCAGGTATTTCAATTTTTTATATGTGGAAGATGGAACAGGGTTTGTTATCAGTCAGTTATTCAATAAAAACAATTTATTACGAAAAAGTATACAAGTTATTCTTTTTTAACCCTCTCAGACCCCTGAGTCATATTTATGCACAGGTATTTCAAACGGCGGGATTTTTAAGAAAAACAAAAAACTAATATCACTTCCGTTTATGGCCTTTTGAGGAAACCTTTAACTTCATAAATTAATACTGTTTTAACCAACAGGATGTCATTTTTTTGACGAATTGTTCATTTCAAGTGCGATGGTCGACCAGCGAAAATTTGTTAGCAGTAAGTAAAAAAAGAATCATCCCCGGGTTTTTGAATAGTTTTTAAAATTTTATTTTTGAAATATGTAGCTTAGCATAAAAGTCACCTGTTTTTGTTTCTGCACAATTGTGCACACACGGTCTTAAAAAATTTACATTTGAAATTTAGGGACATGTTTTTTTTTTATTTTGATGGTGGAAATATGACCCAGACCAGTGGCGGCTCGTGAGGTGGCGTAATTTTCTGCAAAAACACGTTTTTTTATTTTTAAAAGACTTTTATTGGTTTTTAATTTATTTTATACATTTCTTTTTCTTTTATGTATTATATGAAATTCGGTAGCCCTGTGCAATGCAGAGAATCACACTCCGACTCGATGCGACGGCGACATACGTATATGCGATAAATGGGCAATTGAAACCCAAAGCAGCGTCGAATACGCTGCCTGCCACTTTTCTCTAAGCTTCTTCGAATAAAGATAGATTTTATCTGCATATGATATGAGCGACAGTGATAGGGCCAATGTTGAAAATTTACGTGTTGTTTAAATAGAAAAATCAAAGAAATTTTGTGCCAGGCACAGGCCATCAGTTAGTCGTATAAGTATTGTTTTTGTGCGTTACAATACATTTCAATTATTTTAGCAGAATTTTTTGATAAAGGATCCCGCCCGGAGCTTATGGGCGGTGGCTTTTGGTTGGTTTTCTTTAAAATTTCAGTATGTTGTAGTTCTTGATATCCTGATGAAAAGTTATCATTGCCCCATCGTCGTCCCACCTATGGTTTCTAAGATACAGGGGTTCAAAATTTCAGTTTTTAGCTTTTGTGCATTTTTCACAAAAAAACTATTTCAAGTCGTTTATACCCACTCTGAAAAATGATATTATTGTTTGTTATATAATAAACGTTAGGTCACAAGTATAGCTTAATATCCAAATAAAAAAATTGGTCCTATCAGCAGTTCGCTACATTCAGTAGCGTTTCAAACATAAAAATAATTAAAAAATATTTATTCAAAAAACGATGCTTTACAGATTTAACTATAAAAAAAAACAAACTGTGGAATTTTTTTGGTTTTCTCCTCTCTTTTAGAAATATCCCAAAGAAGCCAGAATATGCATATATGGTTAAAATCGGTTTGTAAAGTTTTTTCAGAAAACGCAGTAAAACTCTAAGCTTTTTAGGATATTAATGTTTTTTTTTAGAAATGCAAAATACTTTTGCTTTTTTAACGATACTATTTAAACAAATATACTTATCAGGTTAATAGAATTATTTTTGTTGCTCACTGTGCCTTTTTATTCATTTATTTATTCAGTGGCGTGCAATTTACTAAGAATGTTCAAGATCCTAACTTCTTTTGACATTGATTTTTTTGCGACACTAAAAGTAAAATAAAAAAGTTAAACAATATGATCTGTCAATTTGAAATTTGCACTTAACGGAAGGTTCGGTTCGGTTTGGTTCATATGAACCGAACCGAACCGAACACAGCGAATTTTTTCGAGAACTCATTGCTTTCGAGCGTAATAGCGTTAATCATATATTTTACTTTAAATAATGCAGATCTTTTTCTGTTATGCTAGAATCAAAAGTTAAATGTAAAATTTTTATAATTGTAGTATTCATGCGGAAAGATAACCCTACGCTTAAAAATATGACATGAATGTTTAAAGAGTTTAATTACATTAATAATTAATTAAACTACCTAATTATTGAAATATGTATATTGAATATTATTGAAATTCAAAACCAGCAACCAGTACCACATAAAAATGGTACTAATGATGATGGCTGGAATAGCTCATCATGTACCTACCAAATAAAACCAGTTACAGCGCCATCCCCAGTATATTAAGTTATTACTTAACTTATATGCTTGTGTCCATAACAACCCAGAAACAATTCATGCGTCATTAAATAGCAGTCAAAAACCAATGACTACACAACCGAAAGTGTATTACACAAAAGATATAAAAGAAAAATACTTAAAAATTCTTATTGTATTTATTTCTCATATCAATAAAATATAGCTCTCTGATTGAGGAAATAACGATTTTTATTCAAGGAAAGAAAATTCTTGATTGAAAAAGCTTTTAGTTTCGGTAATTATTTGTTTAATTTTAAGAATGGTTTTTTCAGATAAATCAATATATTCAATAAAACTCAAAGACTTAATTTGTAAAATAGTTTTTTTTAAAATACTGAGTCGCTTCGGTTGCTTTGAGAGAAGATAATATTATCCAGAAAATACGTTTTCTAGATTAGATATAATTTTTTTCGTGTAGAGCTCACCTTTAGCTTTTTTAGCTTTTTCCGCTACCCCGCCAATGTCAAATTGACAGATAATTTTGTTAAACTTTTTTGTTTTACTTTTAATGTCGCAAAAAATTCAATGTCAAAAGTAGTTAGGATTTCGAGCATTCATCTTAGTGAATTGCACGCCACTGACTGAATAAATGAAAAAAAAATTACTGTGAACAACAATAATCATTCCATTAACCTCACAAGTATATTTGTCTAAATATTATCGTTAAAAGAAACGAAAGTATTTTGCATATCTAAAAAAAAACTATTAAAATCCTAAAAAGATTAGAGTTTTACAGCGTTTTGTGAAAAACTTTACGAACCGATTTTCGCCATATATACATATTCTCGTTTCTTTGGGAGATTCCTAATAGACAGGAGAAAACAAAAAAAATTACACCGTTTGTTTTTTTTTATAGTTAATTCTGTAAAGCACCGTTTTTTAAATAAATATTTTTTAATAATTTTTATGTTTGGAACGCCACTGAATGTAGCGAACTGTTAATAGGACCAATTTTTTTACTTGGATATTAAGCTATACTTATGCCCTAACGTTTAGTATAATAATATACCAAATAATAATATCATTTTTCAGAGTAGGTATAAATGACTTGAAATTGCTTTTTGTGAAAAATGCACAAAAACTGAAACTTTGAACCCTTGTAACTTAGAAACCCAAGGTCGGACGACGATGGGGCAATGATAAATTTTCATCAGGACATCAAGATCTACAACATACTGAAATTTAAAAGAAATTCAATCAAAATCCACCGCTCATAAGCTCCGGGCGGGATCCTTTTGAGTCACTTCATGGTGTTATTCGGGTGGATATAGGTAAATTAAAAAAAACATAGAATTAGAAACCCCAAACATAGTAGTGTATCCTTTGTTTGAAACTCGTAGACAATGATTGTGTAGAAATAAAATTTCGGAATTCCATTGTCTTTATTTATTTTAAAACACGACGTTTCGGTTAGTAAGTATCTCTAACCGTTATCAAGTGTAAACTAAACAATCTAGTCTCTAGGCTACTACTTATACTACTTGGTGTGCAGTCAGGTGTGACGGCCCGCCCCCTTTTTAATCCTAAGACGTCTGTTTTCCTTAAGGAGTGGTTTCCATATGTTTGGTATGTCCGTGTTTGGTTGACTGAAAACTTCTTTATTCTGCATTATAAACGCAGCTTCAATAAACTTTCGTTTTCGCCAATGCGACTCCTTATGTAAAACTTTAGCTTCTGACCACTGAATCCTGTGATCATGTGACCATGCATGATCTGCTAAACCGGATTTTTCAATATCCCCTAATTGGGTACTTTTTAGATGTTCATTTACTCTAACCTGAAGAGGGCGTTTCGTTTCATCTACATATGATTTACCACACCAGGGTTGTTGGTTGTTGGAACTGTTTAATTTTGATAAATAAAGGTTTGTTTATTGTAGAAAAAAATGTTTTTATTGCCTGCTTGAACTAATGTATTTTATAGGGTAAATGCTCAGAGTAATAACATTGATTCTTACTCTAAGGGTAAATGGTTCGGTCATACCCGGGTGTGCATAATTATGCTCACCTATTTTTACCTTCCTAGCCCGCACAGCAATGGCTAAAACAGGTTTTTTTTTAGATAACTCCGAATATGTTTTATTTGGGTGTAAATTGACCTATCCTAACAATATCGTCGGGATGTCTGTCTGTGTGTATTTTTTTCTGTCCGTAACACGATAGCTCCTAATGAAAATGAGTGTTTGATACTCTAACGAGCTGATTAGATATTGGTAAACCATTAATGCTAATGAGAGTTCTTTGTCAATTAAAAATTTTTAAAAATGCTAACTTTTTAACGGAGCATCGCATCAATATGAGGTTTTCGGAATATCGCAGACTACATTTGGCTCAATAGTTTGTGTTAAAACCAAAAACTTCGTAGGAGCTTTAGTTTCTGAGAGAATTATAAAAAACTGTTTTCAACGCTGATTATCATAGCTTCACTTGAAGTGTGCTAATAGGCTAGCTAGGAAGGTATCAGATCAGTCATATATCCATTTGTTTCTCAAGCGTAGAGTGGAATGCTGAAAATTAAACATAACATTATTTTTGGGACTGATTTAAAAAGAATATTGCCCAAAAAAAATTTTCTCCCGATAAACAAATCAGGTCTGAAAGGGTAAAGGATACTTTTTCGGGTATTTATCGTACGTTTTGGGAAAAAAAAATATATTCAAAACAAGCGTTGAAAGAAAAATATTTTTCTTAGAACCACTGAACCGATTTGGCTGATTCGTATCTTGTTGTGCGTGGCAAGAATGCCGCTTTTTTACTGATTTAAAAAAATTATTAAAACATGTTCGCAACACAAGAATAAACAAGCACCTTTGAAGGGTACAATTTTATTTTGTCCGCCATCTTGGATCTTGAAATGGCGGCCAAAGAAATAAATTTAGTCAAAACTCTGCTTAATTCTCTGCTAAGTCTAGTTTGTCCCATTAAAATCGATGGTATAGTTCCAAAGTTATGATGAAAAAAAAATGTCCGGTTTTTTTTGGCCCACCCGGTATATAGTGCAACTATGGGATCTCCTATATCAACAACAATATCTAACTTAGTAATGTTTAGAAAAAACAGTAACAGATTATGTGTCTGCCAAAAGACGAAATTCAATACATCCTGATATTTTAACCATACATCTTAAAATTCACAATTGAATTACCCACTAAGCACAAAATCGTAAAAAACGTTAAATAAATGTTGAAAAAAAAAATTAAAAAAAAACTTATGACACTAAAAAAAACATGTAGAAAATTCTAACGAAAATTTCATGTAAAAATAACGTTAAGAAACCACCATTAAAAAAACCATAATTTCACTAACATTAAAAATAATACCATCAATATATGTTATTTTTATAATGTTTTTCCTAGATCTTATTTCTAACGTTGAATTTAATATATATGAAGCTAATAAATGTTTTGTTTTTTAAACATTAAAAAAAATGATACTATAGAGGGCGCCGCCGCATAGTTCCACTACCAGAACGGGCCATCGCCATGTTTAGTTGCATTTCGCTGCGAGTTCATACGAGTCGATAGCAGATACGCTTTGTGCAATTTTGGTTACAATATTTGCATTTTGCAGAAACAAACATGGCAAATTTAAGCACAATTATTAATACTGATAGTGAATACATATTTGGATCGGAATATTACTTCAGTTGTGTGGGAAAGAAGTGATCTAAATGAAGCACCACAAAATCAGGTAAGAAAAAGTAAACAAAAGAAAAAAATGGTTTTGTATGAAATATCACATACCTATAGGTAATCAGACAGGGAATGCGACAATTCACCGCGGACGATTAGCCGCCGGACCTTAAGCCGCGTATTCATTTGAGGCAGAATTATATAATAATAATAAATCGTCTTTATTGATAAATAAATGTCACATAGGCGAGGTTTAGCAAACTACTACTTCGCAAGCCTTGCAGCGGGACCAAACGAATGCTTCGTTTGCATTCATGCTAAAGTGAATACGCGCCTTGAAATTGTTTGCCTTCTATTCACTTGAGCATGAATTCTTTGGCCTCGTAGCGAGGCACTTACTACAAAATTATTGTTTACATAGAATTTTAAATTTTATTTTCAGAAGCTACGAGCCCAATTGCCTTTACTGAGTGTCGAGTTCACGAAAACCTCGACTGTTGCTGCCCTGCGTTACCAAAATCGAAGAATTTTATTTAGATTATTTATGTTACCTTATCTATCCTAGATATTTGAAAAAAATATATTTTTTCATTGTTAAAAAAACATTTATTTTTTAAGAAAAACATTTCTTTTTCACTGTTAAAAATCAATATTTTTACTTTAAAAAAACGTTATAAAAACATAAGATTATTTTTCTAACGTCAGAAAACGGGTTATTAAGCTTCTTTTTCACTATGAATATGACGTTAGAACTAACTAAATCCACCCTAGCGTTATGTTTTTAACTTATACATTATTTTGACGTTATTAAAATGTTTTTGTGTTTAGTGGGAAGACGCACAAAAAACAATACATTTTTTGGACTTAGCACTTAGTTACAATGAAAGTGGTCAAATAAACAACATTGATACACAAAAGATGTCCGGTCAGGTCGCTACTTAAATTATAACTCTTACGCACGTCAAAAATACACGGATCCATGACGGATCTGATACCTTCCTAGCTAGCCTATTAGCACACTTCAAATGAAGCCATGATACATCAGCCTTGAAAACAGTTTTTTGTAAATATCTCTGAAACTAGAGCTCCCATGAACTTTTTGGTATTAACACAAATTATTGATGCAATGCGCTGTTAAAAAGTTAACATTTTTAAAATGTTTGAATTTTCAAAAAACTGTCATTAGCATTAATGTATTTTAACCAAAATCTAATCAGGTTTTTTTAAACATAAGGATATTCATCGATATACCTGGATTCATCCAACAAGAAATCTTAAATCAATAATTGATTATGCTATAGGTGGACAACACTCGCAATTATAGTGGTATGATGTGCTAGCACTTCGTGGTGTTACCTGTGGATCTGACCACCATTTAGTAAAAGCAAAAATATTATTCCCTATAAGAAAAACAAATAAGGACGAAAGTATTAGAGAAAATGAAAACCTAGAAAGCATCGAAGACAATCAAAAATACAACTTTAGAAGTCTAGAAATCGAAAGTACCCAAAGATTATATCAGAACCGATTAGATGAAAAATTAATAAACAAAAATCACTCATTTGAAGAGATATATACAAACATAATAAAAAGCTTGAAGGAAGCAAGCAACGAAGCTGTTGGGTACCAAGATAATAGAAATAACAGGAAGATGTGGTGGACGGAGGAAATACAGGAAACAATCAAGGAAAAAAAACGCACATACTTGAAATGGCTCAGTACTAAAGAGCAAAGAGACCTAGAAATCTACAGGGATACCAGAAGACACAATTTGATACGCACAGAAAAGAATGAAATGTTCGAGCACAAATGCCACGATATAAATACACACGTAGGAGGTAGGCAGAGTTCTGAAGTATGGAAATTCATTTCTACAGTAAAAAACCCAACAAAAGAAAAAGTAAACATCCAGATAATCAAACCAGAACAATGGACAGAACACTACAAGGGACTGCTGCAGGAGACGAGACCCGAATATCTGGCAGCCTCTCCGAGAAGAGACATAGAAGTACATGGAGAGGAAGTAATCATCGAAAAAGAAATGATAAAGAATAATATTAAAAAGCTTAAATCCGGAAAAGCTAGCGGACCTGGGGGAATATATGCTGAAATGCTCAAATATGGATCAGAGAAACTACTCGAAAATCTCACATATATTATTAACCAATGCATAAACGGACATCCAGTACCTAATGGTTGGAAAATTGCATTCATATCCTCAATACATAAAAAAGGAAACAAGCTGGATTGCAACAATTACAGAGGAATTTCAGTAACCAGTACTCTAAGTAGATTGTACGGTAGGATTCTTAGAGATCTAATAGAGAATGATTTTTATGAACAAGAAGAAGAAGAGCAAAGTGGGTTTCGCGCAGGCAGATCTTGTAGTGATAATGTTTTTTGTCTTAAACATGTAATTGAGAAAAGGAGCGCCAGAAATATAGACTCATGTTACCTTTGTGGACCTACAAAAAGCATATGATACCGTTCCAGTAGAAAAATTATGGACAGTGTTAGAGCAAACTAATATCAATCATACATACATAAAAGCGATAAAAGAACTATACAAAGGGTCAAAATCTAAAATTAAAATTGGAAATCGACTTTTAAAAGAATTCCTGGTAACAAAAGGCTTAAGACAGGGAGGTTGTATCTCTCCAACTCTTTTTAAAATATATATCGCAGTAGCTCTAAAAAACTGGAAACGTAAAGTGCACGGCATGGGAATACAACTTAACGACCGATCTACCATATACACACTACAGTTTGCTGACGACCAAGTAATTGTGGCTAATGATAAAGAAGACATGGAGTATATGATGAGAAAGTTAACAGAAGAATACCAAACAGTGAACGTGGATAAGACACAGTACTTATGTATTGGAAACGAATCCAGTGAGTTAGTACTAGAAAATGAACAAACATAATCTCCATGCAATGAGTATGTATACTTGGGTGTCATATTTGATAAGACAGGTAAAGACTGTAAAGAATTAGAAAAAAGAATAGTAAAAGCAAAAAAAGTTATTGGATGTCTTTACAGTATTTTATGGAGCAGAGAGATAAAAAAGAATGTAAAATTTAACATATATGAAAAAATGGTCCAAAGCACGCTGTGGTATGGAATAGAGACTTGTCGCGTAACAGAAAAATACAAAACAAAAATGGAAAGTGTCGAAATGGATGCAATAAGAAGATCAATGAGAATATCTAGAATAGATCACATAAGAAATGAGATCATAAAAGAAAGAATGGGAATCGAGGGAAGCATAACGGATGACATCGCTAGAAGGCAACTGATATGGTACGGCCATGTACAACGGATGAACGACGAAAGATTACCAAAGCAGGTCCTAGAATGGCAACCAATAGGGCGCAGAAAAAGAGGGCGTCCTAAACTAGAATGGCAACAGGCAATCCAAAGATCAATGAGTCAAAAAAATCTGACAGAGGATGATTGCCAGGATCGAAGGAGGTGGAGAATAGGCGTCGGACAACGTAGAAAAACGTTCTAAACCGACATAATAGTATCTAATCAGCTCGTTAGAGTACCGAACACTATGCTACCCGAAAATTTTATGAAAATCGGTTTAGCTGTTAGGAGCTATCGTGTTACGGACAGAAATACACATACACAGACAGACATCACATTACAAATAACACATTATCTCAAAACATTTTTTTTTCGTCGAAAATAATACCATTGCTGCGCGGACTAGGAAGGTAAAAAGTGTTATAACGGCACTTACAGATCGCGCTATCATTTTATAAAATCCAGAATACAGACCTGAAAATAAAAAAAAATAAAAAAGTCTTAAGTAATAAAATATACAACTTAACATCGCCATCGTACCCTAAAACCGAAACAATCTATAGCTAACTACCATATTGTTACAAATTTAAGTTATTTAAATTTTATAATTGGAATTTATTTAGGTTTAGTGTAGTATTAGGTCGATTTATCTTAAGGTTGTATTCTTAGTCTAGGTTTTAGTTGCGTTGTCTGTGGCTTGCGGTCGCGGTAGTGCGGGAACTTTCCGGACGTCGAAGGCTGCCGGAAAGTTCGAGAGAGATGGACCATCCTATATATAGGGCCGGGTCGCGCACCAGGCAGTCAGTCACAGATAACGTGCTGTAGTGGTCGTGAGATTAACACGAAGTTAATAGACCGATTATAGTAGTGAATTATTAGCAAGTTATTACTAAGTTTAAGTGCGTGTTTTTTGTACATAATTTGTCGAAATAAATTGACGTATCGTTTTCAACAATTGCGAGTTTTAATTTGTCGTTGTGAACCCGTAACAATTGGTTTCAGAAGTGGGATTAAAAGAAATAAATAGTGCAAAGACTATCCTTACACAGTACCACCGGCTAGGACAATTAAAAAGAAGAACAGTAAGTGATTTTGCCAGAATATTCGGAACTGAATAGTGCAAAGACTACCCTTACATATTACCACCGGATAGGACAATTGGA
Organism: Aspidapion aeneum; assembly: GCA_963576565.1. Taxonomy (NCBI): domain Eukaryota; kingdom Metazoa; phylum Arthropoda; class Insecta; order Coleoptera; family Brentidae; genus Aspidapion; species Aspidapion aeneum. The sequence goes on along the minus strand of OY755039.1, from coordinate 74,720,913 downwards.
CAGAAAAAACAGTAAGTGATTTTTCCAGAATATTCGAAGAAGTTCGATATTGTTTTATTCAAAAACTAAAAGAGATATTTAAGAACCGACTTCGACATTAACTTTACAGTCCAAAAATTGATAATTAGAGAGATTTTCTAGAATATTCTATAACATTCTACGACGTTCTATTCAAAAACTAGAAGAGATATACAAATACCGACTTCGACATTAGATTAGTAATTTTAAAAGTAAGAATCAGAAAGAATTTCTAGAACATTCCATCACTTTCTACGATGCTCTATTCGAAAACCAGAAGAAATATCCAAAAAAAAAAAAAAGAGACTTCGACATTAGCTTAGTAATTTCAAAAGTAAGAACTAAAAAGAATTTCTAGAAGATTCCATAACATTCTGCGACGTTCTATTCAAAAACTAGAAGAGATATACAAATACCGATTTCGACATTAGTTTAGTTATTTCAAAAGTAAGAATTAGAAAGAATTTCTAGAAGATTCCATAACATTCTACGACGTTCTATTCAAAAACTAGAAGAGATATACAAATACCGACTTCGACAGTAGCTTAGTTATTTTAAAAGTAAGAATTAGAAATTATTTCTAGAATATTCCATAACATTCTACGACGGTCTATTCGAGAACCAAAAGAGATAATCAAAAAGTGACTTCTACATTTGCCTAGTAGCAGAAAGAGTAGCATTTACCAGTATATTCCAGAACATTCCATTAGGTTCTATTTAAGAATTGGAAGAGATATTGAAAAACCGACTTCGACATTCGCTTTATAGCCCTAAAATAGACGTTTTAAGTGATTTATCAGGAAGTTGATGCTTACTAGACAAGGATCGGCAAAGATGGAAGATCTAACTAAAATGATACAGGCTCTAGCAGCTCAAATGGCTCAAAACCAGAACGACATGAAGCAGACCATTGAACAAAACCAGGGCGATATGAAACATACCATGGACGACATGAAACACACTATTGAACAAAATCAGAATGATATGAGACAGACCATCGAACAAAACCAGAACGACATGCAGGAAAACTTTGACCAAATGAAGAGCAACTCCGAACAGCTGAGAGAAGAGTTTAAGACTGCAACCGAAGATCTTAAGGAAGAAATAACTCAAAGAATGCATAGTGTGGAACAAAAGGTACAAAATAAATTGCAGAATGTAGAAGAAAAGGTACATAATGTTGAAGAAAAGGTACAGAATGTTAGGGAAGAAGTTTTTCAAACCATGGAAGAAAAATTCCAGGACGTGTCAAAACAGCTTATACAGCTCCAAAAAGAACACAACAAAATGAAAGCTCAGGGATGTGTTGTGAATTCCAACCAAAACATTAAGCCTCCAAATTTCGATGGTACGTCTTCCTGGTCTACTTATAAACAACAGTTTGAAGCTGCCGCTGCTGCAAATGGTTGGGATGATGAGGAAAAAGCTAGAGCATTGTTAGTAGCTCTACGAGAACCTGCTCTGGGACTTTTACGGTCCATTCCAGTCGAACAAAAACAGAATTATAACGCTTTAGTGGCAGCGTTAGAAAGAAGGTATGGAGACGAACACTTGCGAAATTTACATTGGTCAGAATTAAATATTCGTCAACAAAGACCAGGAGAATCATTGCAAGAGTATGAAGCAGATATCAGGAGGCTGATGTATTTAGCTTACCCAGAAATGCCAGAAAATTACAGAGATCCCTTCACGGTAGATCGCTTTATTAACGGATTACGAGACACGGACTTAGCAAAGCTATTTCGTCGAGAACGCTTCCATAACAGCAGTGAAGTGTTGATTCGAGCCCTTGAAATTGAATCATCAAATAATATGTCCAGGCCAAAAGTAAGAGCTGTTTCAATTCAGGAGGGAGAAGAAATGAGCAATGGACATGAGGTCAACTCAAAAACGCTAAACCAAATGTTTCAATCACTGATAGAGAAGATTGACTCTTTGAAAGAAAGCAGACGATCCCCTCCAAATGTAAAGTGTTTCAGATGCGGACGTACAGGGCATATTCAACGCGATTGTCGCGTCCAAATGAGGTCTCGCTCACCATCTAGTGGGACAGATTACCGAAGAAGAGATCAGGAAAAACTAAAACTAGTCAACGCAGAGGGGCGGGTGTTGGCTAATGGGAATTTAGCCCCCAAAATTTACTCTATCAAGAGCTTAAAACATACTGCTGACAGTCTTAACATCGACGGACTTATTAATGGAAGAAAAGTTAATATAACAGTAGACACTGGTGCTGCCATATCATTGCTTAAGTTCAAAATTGCAACGAGATATAAAATTCGACCAACAGAAAAGAAAATAACACTTAAGACTGTGACTGGAGAATCCGCCGACGTGTTGGGGCAGACAGACATAGACCTACAGCTGGGGAGGTTGAAGATTCGCCACTCGGTATTAGTTGCAGACATAGAAGACGAATTTATTTTGGGAATGGACCTGATAAGTAAACATGGATTTGCGTTTGATAATAAACTTAATACCCTAAGATTTGGGAACGAAGAGTTCATTTTTTCAAATAGTCACATCAATAAAGAACCAATTAAGGTGGTGGCAGTATGCACAACAAGACTAGTCGGTAACAGTGAGACCATAATTTTTGGGAGGCTGGAAAGTAAAACATCAAGCTGCGTCGGACTCATAAGCCAACAAAACACACCCAACACCTACCTCGTTGCAAAATCACTAGTTAAAACCGATAAAGACATCCCGATTAGAGTCGCCAATATTTTCCCAAATAGTGTCAAAATTAATAAGGGGGAGGTGGTAGCATTATTTGAACCAGTACAGAAAGTAACAAGATGTGAAGAGCCAACTTCTGAGGATACAAGCAAGTTACTAATGGAGGTACTTCAGCAATTTGAGTCAACTTGGCAATATCTTACTCCAGAAGAATTTAGTAAAGCGAGAGAGTTTATAGAAGAACAAAGTAATATCTTCGAAACTAGGAGTAGTTCGGGACGCACAAACCTTATTCAACATGCTATCAACACTGGCGATGCCCAACCGATAAGACAACCCCCAAGAAGACTACCAATGGCCAAGCAAGAAGAAGTTCACAATCTCATTAATAAAATGCTCAGCGACGGTGTTATTGAAGAGTCATCAAGTCCTTGGTCATCTCCTGTGGTGTTGGTCACTAAAAAGGATGGAAGTACTAGATTTTGTGTCGACTACAGGAAACTTAACGATGTGACCAAGAAAGATAGTTACCCACTGCCAAGAATAGACGACACATTAACAACGTTGGCAGGATCATATTGGTTTTCTACTCTTGACCTGAAAAGTGGGTATTGGCAAGTAGGAATCTTTGAAAGAGATAAAGTGAATACTGCATTCTCTGCTGGAAGTGGACTTTATCAGTTTAATGTGATGCCATTTGGCCTGTGCAATGCCCCAGCTACATTTGAAAGACTAATTGAAGTCGTTCTACGAGGCCTTACTTGGAAAACCTGCCTAGTCTATTTAGATGATGTTATAGTAATGGGGAAATCATTTCAAGATCATCTAGATAATTTACGAGAAGTATTCTCAAGAATCAGGAATGCAAATCTTAAATTGAACTCAAAGAAATGTTTTCTGTTTCAAGAAAAAGTTGAGTTCCTGGGTCACGTCGTTTCCCGAGAAGGCATCCATACCGACGAAAAGAAGTTACAAACAATAAAAGAATGGCCTCAACCTCGTGACAAACATGAATTGAGAAGCTTTTTGGGTCTGTGTACACACTACAGACGATTTGTAGATGGATTCGCCAAAATAGCGTCTCCGTTACATAGACTTACAGAAGATAAAGCTTCTTACAAATGGAATACCGAATGTGACCAAGCATTTAGAAGACTAAAAGCAGCATTATGTTCTAGTCCGATTCTTGCATATCCCATTCCAAAAGGAAAATTCATATTAGATACTGATGCGAGCAACGATGGCATAGGAGCAGTACTCTCCCAAGTACAAGATGGAGAAGAACGGGTCACCGAATTTTTCAGCAAGAAGCTATCCAAACCAGAGAGAAATTATTGTGTTACTAGAAAGGAGCTCCTAGCCATAGTTAAATCCGTAGATCACTTTCACAAATATCTCTACGGACAAGAGTTTCTGATTAGAACGGATCATGCTGCGTTACAGTGGCTCATGAAAATGAAACAACCTGAGGGGCAAGTCGCGAGATGGATCGAAAAGCTACAACAATACCATTATCAAATTAAGCACCGAGCAGGAAGGGTGCATAATAATGCAGATGCATTGTCCAGAAGACCTTGCCCCGAGGATTGTAAACATTGCAGGAAAATTGACCAGAAAGAAAGAATTACCTACGTGCGCCAGATAAAGTTAGAACCAGATGAAGAATGGATGTCGGCTTCGATTAGAACCACACAACTTAACGACAAAGATGTAGGACCTATCTTGCGATTGAAAGAAGAGAACAAGCCACGACCATCATGGCAAGATATCGCAAACCAAGGGGTAATATTCAAATCACTGTGGGCACAATGGGATTCACTGATAGTAGAAGAAAACATCCTTAAACGTGCCTGGGAAAGTGCCGATGGCCTTACTGTGATTAATCAAGTAGTGGTTGGTAGGCATAAATAAAACCATGGACAAAATTCGAAACCGATTTTATTGGGTCAATTACTTTCAAGATGTGAAAAACTGGTGCCGCCGATGTTCGACTTGTGCAGCCAGCCAAGGTCCCAAAACAAGGTCCAGAGGTCAAATGACACAATATAACGTAGGTCTGCCATTCGAACGCATTGCTATTGATGTGGCCGGACCATTTCCAGAAACTAAAAAGGGCAACAAATACATCCTTGTTGTCATGGATTACTTTAGCAAATGGCCAGAAGTTTTTGCTTTGCCTAACCAAGAGGCCGCTACAGTTGCAGAAGTTCTGGTAAATGATGTTTTCAGCCGATTTGGCATTCCTTTGGAACTACATTCAGATCAAGGAAGAAACTTTGAATCAAAGCTCTTCCAGAATCTCTGTGACCTTTTAGGAATACGTAAAACACGGACTACTGCTTTACATCCGCAGTCAGATGGCATGGTTGAAAGATTTAATAAAACAATAGAAGAACATCTTTGCAAAGTTGTTGATGAGCACCAAACAGGTTGGGACCAATATATTCCATTGTTTTTGATGGCCTATAGAACCGCCATTCATAATACGACAGGAGCTACTCCATCTAGTATCCTGTTTGGTAGAGAACTGCGTTTACCATGTGATATCATGTTTGGTCACCTGAAGAAGCACACTTAGAGGTTAATGACTATGTCGAACGTTTAAGGCAAAAGCTGCACGATATCCATGAAGTGGTTAAAGAGCGAATAGAAATAGCCAGTGACCGCATGAAAGCGAGATATGACCTGAAAGCAAACTCTTCAGGGTTCAAAGAGAATGATCAAGTCTGGCTATACAATCCTCAACGCAAGAAAGGACGATCACCTAAGTTGACACCACCATGGGAAGGGCCTTATAAAGTTGTTAAGAGAATTAATGATGTAGTCTACCGAATCCAGAGAAGCCCGAAGTCCAAGATGAAAGTTGTTCATCTAGACAGACTAAAACCTTACCTGGGAAATGTTGATCGAGACGATCAAACCTGAAGAGGAGGATAGTGTTACAAATTTAAGTTATTTAAATTTTATAATTGGAATTTATTTAGGTTTAGTGTAGTATTAGGTCGATTTATCTTAAGATTCTTAGTCTAGGTTTTAGTTGCGTTGTCTGTGGCTTGCGGTCGCGGTAGTGCGGGAACTTTCCGAACGTCGAAGGCTGCCGGAAAGTTCGAGAGAGATGGACGATCCTATATATAGGGCCGGGGTCGCGTACCAGGCAGTCAGTCACAGATAACGTGCTGTAGTGGTCGTGAGATTAACACGAAGTTAATAGACCGATTATAGTAGTGAATTATTAGCAAGTTATTACTAAGTTTAAGTGCGTGTTTTTTGTACATAATTTGTCGAAATAAATTGACGTATCGTTTTCAACAATTGCGAGTTTTAATTTGTCGTTGTGAACCCGTAACAATATGTTCTCGAAACTTACAACAAAATATTGGTTTAACAGCCGACAAAACTCCTAATAATCTAGGTCGTTTTCTCACGTTATTTTTAGAACGACGTTAAAATCACAACGTAATAAACGTGGTTTAACGGTAAAAAACGACTTATTAAACTCAAAAGGTGTGTGTTTTAACGTTTTTTTGACTAGTGGTATGTGGGTTCATGTCCGTTAAAAAAAGGGACATATGGTAAACCCATTTAACTTATTTTACTGCTGTGAAAATTAAAATTGGTGCCTCCAAATTATACCGATAAGTTGACTGGCGCATGGACTATAAATACAGGGTGTTTCCTAATTGAATGTCAATATTTATGTGGGTGATTTTTGGGCCCATTTTAAGAAGAATACTCTGCCAATATATGGGCCCCTAAGCTCACACTAGGTACTATAGTTATAGTGTACGTGTGAGCTAATATAACTAAAAACTGAAATATATTTTATTCAACTCCAGACTAAATTACCTTTTGCTTGATACCACACAAGCCATGTTTTGACTTAAACTCAAATTTTTGAAATCTACCCCCACCCTTAAAAAAAAACAAAAAACTAAAATGTATTTTGTTAAACTCCGGACTCAATTACCTTTCGTTTGATATCACACATGCCATATTTTCACTTAAACTATAATTTTTAAAATATACCCCCACCCTTTTTTTAAAATAAATTAAAATGTATTTTGTTTAACTGCAGACTCAATTACCTTTCGTTTGATATCATACACGCCATATTTTCACATAAACTCTAATTTTTGAAATCTACCCCTACCTTTTTATTTGGTTTGTGTTCGGTGGATTTTGTTCATTTTTAAATGGGACCATCTCGTCCCAAGGCCCAGCTTAGGTACCAAATTTCATTAAAATCGGCCAAGCGGTTTTTGAGTTATGCGCGTTGGTCGTTACAGACATACAGACAGACAGACAGACAGACAGACAGACGGCGCAACAAAAAAGTATCAAAATCATCTGAAACGCAAAGATATATAAAAAATTTTGAAATCGGAGCAACTTTTTTTTTCTCGAAAAAAATTAGGATCACCATAGCTCACACTACTATAGTATAGTATATGTGTGAGCTAAAACTTCATATGAACATAATATGTCCCAAACGTCTTACCTTTTGAGATACAGGGTGGTAAAGTTTTCAAAAATAAATCATTTATTATTAACCTAGAAATCTACCGCGAAACCAGAAGACAGCTAAGAAATTTGATACGCAGAGAAAAAAACTAAATGTTCGAGCGCAAATGCCACGATGTAAATACACTCGTAGGAAGTAGGCAGAGTTCTAAAGTATGGAAATTCACTTCTACAGTAAAAATCGAAACAAAAGAAAAAGTAAATATCCAGATCATCAAACCAGAACAATGGACAGAACACTGCAAGGGACTGCTGCAGGAAACGAGACCCGAATATATGTCAGCCTCTCCGAGGAGAGACATAAAAGAACATGGAGAGGAAGTAATCATCGGAAAAGAAATGATAAATAATAGTATTAAAAAGCTTAAATTCGGAAAAGCTAGTGGACCTGGTGGAATATACTAGAAAATATCACATATATTATTAATCAATGCATAAACGGACATCAAATAATTGGAAAATTGCATTCATATCCTCAATACATAAAAAAGGAAACAAGCTGACAATTACAGAGGAATTTCAGTAACCAGTACTGTAAGTAGATTGTACGGTAGGATTCTTAGAATGAACAAGAAGAAGAGCAAAGTGGGTTTCGTGCATGCAGATCTTGTAGTGATAGTGTTTTTTGTCTTAAACAAGTACCTGAAAAAAGGCGTGCCAGAAATAAACAGACTCATGTTACCTTTGCGGACAAAAGCATATGATACCGTTCCAGTAAAAAAATGATGGATATTGTTAGAGCAAAGCCATAAAAGAACTATACAAAGGTTCAAAATCTAAAATTAAAATTGGAAATCAACTTCAATTCTTTTTAAAATATATATCGCAGTAGCTCTAAAAAACTGGAAACGTAAAGTGCACGGCATGGGAATACAGCTTAACGACCGATCTACCATATACACACTACAGTTTGCTGACGACCAAGTAATTGTGGCTAATGATAAAGAAGACATGGAGTATATGATGAGAAAGTTAACAGAAGAATACCAAACAGTGAACGTGGATAAGACACAGTACTTATGTATTGGAAACGAATCCAGTGAGTTAGTACTAGAAAATGGACAAACAATATCTCCATGCAATGAGTATGTATACTTGGGTGTCATATTTGATAAGACAGGTAAAGACTGTAAAGAATTAGAAAAAAGAATAGTAAAAGCAAAAAAAGTTATTGGATGTCTTTACAGTATTTTATGGAGCAGAGAGATAAAAAAGAATGTAAAATTTAACATATATGAAACAATGGTCCAAAGCACGCTGTGGTATGGAATAGAGACTTGTCGCGTAACAGAAAAATACAAAACAAAAATGGAAAGTGTCGAAATGGATGCAATAAGAAGATCAATGAGAATATCTAGAATAGATCACATAAGAAATGAGATCATAAAAGAAAGAATGGGAATCGAGGGAAGCATAACGGATGACATCGCTAGAAGGCAACTGATATGGTACGGCCATGTACAACGGATGAACGACGAAAGATTACCAAAGCAGGTCCTAGAATGGCAACCAATAGGGCGCAGAAAAAGAGGGCGTCCTAAACTAGAATGGCAACAGGCAATCCAAAGATCAATGAGTCAAAAAAATCTGACAGAGGATGATTGCCAGGATCGAAGGAGGTGGAGAATAGGCGTCGGACAACGTAGAAAAACGTTCTAAACCGACATAATAGTATCTAATCAGCTCGTTAGAGTACCGAACACTATGCTACCCGAAAATTTTATGAAAATCGGTTTAGCGGTTAGGAGCTATCGTGTTACGGACAGAAATACACATACACAGACAGACATCACATTACAAATAACACATTATCTCAAAACATTTTTTTTCGTCGAAAATAATACCATTGCTGCGCGGACTAGGAAGGTAAAAAGTGTTATAACGGCACTTACAGATCGCGCTATCATTTTATAAAATCCAGAATACAGACCTGAAAATAAAAAAAAATAAAAAAGTCTTAAGTAATAAAATATACAACTTAACATCGCCATCGTACCCTAAAACCGAAACAATCTATAGCTAACTACCATATGTTCCCGAAACTTACAGCAAAATATTGGTTTAACAGCCGACAAAACTCCTAATAATCTAGGTCGTTTTCTCACGTTATTTTTAGAACGACGTTAAAATTACAACGTAATAAACGTGGTTTAACGGTAAAAAACGACTTATTAAACTCAAAAGGTGTGTGTTTTAACGTTTTTTTGACTAGTGGTATGTGGGTTCATGTCCGTTAAAAAAAGGGACATATGGTAAACCCATTTAACTTATTTTACTGCTGTGAAAATTAAAATTGGTGCCTCCAAATTATACCGATAAGTTGACTGGCGCATGGACTATAAATACAGGGTGTTTCCTAATTGAATGTCAATATTTATGTGGGTGATTTTTGGGCCCATTTTAAGAAGAATACTCTGCCAATATATGGGCCCCTAAGCTCACATTAGGTACTATAGTTATAGTGTACGTGTGAGCTAATATAACTAAAAACTGAAATATATTTTATTCAACTCCAGACTAAATTACCTTTTGCTTGATACCACACAAGCCATGTTTTGACTTAAACTCAAATTTTTGAAATCTACCCCCACCCTTAAAAAAAACAAAAAACTAAAATGTATTTTGTTAAACTCCGGACTCAATTACCTTTCGTTTGATATCACACATGCCATATTTTCACTTAAACTATAATTTTTAAAATATACCCCCACCCTTTTTTTAAAATAAATTAAAATGTATTTTGTTCAACTGCAGACTCAATTACCTTTCGTTTGATATCATACACGCCATATTTTCACATAAACTCTAATTTTTGAAATCTACCCCCACCTTTTTATTTGGTTTGTGTTCGGTGGATTTTGTTCATTTTTAAATGGGACCATCTCGTCCCAAGGCCCAGCTTAGGTACCAAATTTCATTAAAATCGGCCAAGCGGTTTTTGAGTTATGCGCGTTGGTCGTTACAGACATACAGACAGACAGACAGACAGACAGACGCGCAACAAAAAAGTTTCAAAATCATCTGAAACGCAAAGATATATAAAAAATTTTGAAATCGGAGCAACTTTTTTTTTCTCGAAAAAATTAGGATCACCATAGCTCACACTACTATAGTATAGTATATGTGTGAGCTAAAACTTCATATGAACATAATATGTCCCAAACGTCTTACCTTTTGAGATACAGGGTGGTAAAGTTTTCAAAAATAAATCATTTATTATTAACCTAGAAATCTACCGCGAAACCAGAAGACAGCTAAGAAATTTGATACGCAGAGAAAAAAACTAAATGTTCGAGCGCAAATGCCACGATGTAAATACACTCGTAGGAGGTAAGCAGAGTTCTAAAGTATGGAAATTCACTTCTACACTAAAAAACGAAACAAAAGAAAAAGTAAACATCCAGATCATCAAACCAGAACAATGGACAGAACACTACAAGGGACTGCTACAGGAAACGAGACCCGAATATATGTCAGCCTCTCCGAGGAGAGACATAAAAGAACATGGAGAGGAAGTAATCATCGGAAAAGAAATGATAAATAATAGTATTAAAAAGCTTAAATTCGGAAAAGCTAGTGGACCTGGTGGAATATACTAGAAAATATCACATATATTATTAATCAATGCATAAACGGACATCAAATGATTGGAAAATTGCATTCATATCCTCAATACATAAAAAAGGAAACAAGCTGACAATTACAGAGGAATTTCAGTAACCAGTACTGTAAGTAGATTGTAACAGGATTGTTAGAATGAACAAGAAGAAGAGCAAAGTGGGTTTCGTGCATGCATATCTTGTAGTGATAGTGTTTTTTGTCTTAAACAAGTACCTGAAAAAAGGCGTGCCAGAAATAAACAGACTCATGTTACCTTTGCGGACAAAAGCATATGATACCGTTCCAGTAAAAAAATGATGGATATTGTTAGAGCAAAGCCATAAAAGAACTATACAAAGGTTCAAAATCTAAAATTAAAATTGGAAATCGACTTCAATTCTTTTTAAAATATATATCGCAGTAGCTCTAAAAAACTGGAAACGTAAAGTACACGGTATGGGAATACAACTTAACGATCGATTTACTATATACACATTACAGTTTGCTGACGATCAATTAATTGTAGCTGAAGATACGTGGTGGAAGTTAGCATCAGATTCAGATTCAGATTCATTTAAATTACAGTGGACCAGTTCGTTTTTGCTGTATATTCTTATTTTCATATTTTAACTACATAAGAATTTTTTATGATGCTAAGGCAGTCGGATATTACTAAAAAATTGAAATTGTCTATCCTGGTGTTACGGGGGAGAGTCAGAAACTTATAGTTTCACCAGTAAAATGTTGTATAGGAAAATAATGCCCCAACCATTGGATTGATACGATAGTTGTGATATAATTGAGACGTGCAGACATAACTGGAAATTATATGCACTGTTGAGTGAGTTAAATCATTAAACTAAGATACGAGGGTAAGTTAAAAAATGAAGATAAATCGTATTGTCTAAAATCAATGTTGAGTACGATTGGTGCTGAGGTGAATGTGACCTAGTAGTAGTATGGAATTTTTTTTAGTAACACATTTCTCTATATTAGGACATCCAGCTAAGATACGGGGGTAAGGTGAAAAAATACGATAAATTTTATTTTAGTTGTATTTTCTAAAATCAGCGCTTGCCCGATTTCCGTTGGCATGGCTAAGACCCACCATCAGTAGGGAATTATGTCCACTAACAGCTACACGTATTTTAGATCGTCGAGCTGAGATACGAGGGTAAGTTGAAAAATTACGATAAATTTTATTTTATTTGTATTTTCTAAAATCAGTGCTGTGCCCGATATCCGTTGGCATGGCTAAGACACACTATCAGTAAGGAATTATGTCCACTAACAGCTTCACGTATTTTAAATCGTCGAGCTGAGATACGAGGGTAAGTTGAAAAATTACGATAAATTTTATTTTATTTGTATTTTCTAAAATCAGCGCTGTGAGCGATTTCCGTTGGCATGGCTAAGACCCACCATCAGTAAGGAATTATGTCCACTAAGAGCTTCACGTATTTTAGATCGTCGAGCTGAGATACGAGGGTAAGTTGAAAAATTACGATAAATTTTATTTTATTTGTATTTTCTAAAATCAGTGCTGTGCCCGTTTTCCGTTGGCACGGCTAAGACCCACTATAAGGAATTATGTCCACTAACAGCTTCACTTATTTTAGATCGTCGAGCTGAGATACGAGGGTAAGTTGAAAAATTACGATAAATTTTATATTATTTGTTTTTTCTAAAATCAGCGCTGTGCCCGATTTCCGTTGGCATGGCTAAGACCCACTATCAGTAAGGAATTATGTCCACTAACAGCTTCACGTATTTTAGATCGTCGAGCTGAGATACGAGGGTAAGTTGAAAAATTACGATAAATATTATTTTATTTGTATTTTCTAATATCAGCGCTGTGCCCGATTTCCGTTGGCATGACTAAGACCCACTACCAGTAAGGAATTACGTCCACTCACAGCTTCAAGTATTAGCTCACACTACTACTATAAGTAGTGTGAGCTATGGTGATCCTAATTTTTTCGAGAAAAAAAAAGTTGCTCCGATTTCAAAAATTTTTATATATCTTTGCGTTTCAGATGATTTTGAAACTTTTTTGTTTCGCTGTCTGTCTGTCTGTCTGTCTGTCTGTATGTCTGTCTGTCTGTATGTCTGTCTGTAACGACCAACCCGCATAACTCAAAAACCGCTTGTCCGATTTTAATGAAATTTGATACCTAAGTTGGGTCTTGGGCCGTGATGGTCCCATTTAAAAATGAACAAAATCCACTAAACGCAAGCCAAATAAAAGGGTGGGGGTAGATTCTAAAAATTAGAGTTTATGTGAAAATATGGCGTGTGTGATATCAAACGAAAGGTAATTAAGTCTGGAGTTAAAAAAAATGAATTTTAGTTTATTTTTAAAAAAAGGGTGGGGGTAGATGTCAAAAATTAGAGTTTAAGTGAAAATATGCCGTGTGTGATATCAAACGAAAGGTAATTGAGTCTGGAGTTAAACAAAATACATTTTAGTTTTTTTCAAAAGGGTGGGGGGTAGATTAAAAAAATTTGAGTTTAAGTCAAAACATGGCTTGTGTGGTATCAAACGAAAGGTAATTGAGTCTGGAGTTGAATAAAATATATTTCAGTTTTTGATTATATTAGCTCACACTATAACTATAGTACCTAGTGTGAGCTTAGGTGCCCATAGATTGGCAGAGTATTTTAAATCGTCGAGCTGAGATACGAAGGTAAGTCGAGGGGTAGCTCGATCGCCGATTTCTGTACACCAAAGGGAAAAAATACCTTAGGTATTTCCCAGTATTTCCTCTAATTTCAATGCTATTTCCTAGTATTTCCCAGTACTTCCTGGTATTTCCCAAGTACTTCCCGGTATTTCCTAGTATTTCCTGGTATTTCCTAGTATTTCCTAGTATTTCCCAAGTAATTCCTAGTACTTCCTTATGCTCCAGTACTTTTAAAAAACTTAAATATCTCGAAAACTAATCAACCATTTTTAACGAGGAAAAAACCAAATTTCATTAAATTTCCTGCTCTACAGGGTGTTCCAAGTAAAGTGTCCAGTACTGCTAACTATGTTACTATTCAAAATAAAAAAAATATATAAATTGGCAAACTAGTAGAATTTTTGGTGCTCAAATAAAAAAAAATTAGAGCGTTTTCGAGTTTTTTCAAAAAACATATTTTTTTTTTATTGTTACCGCGCTTTTGTATTTTATATAAAACGACTTATCAGAAAAAAATATAAAATACAGGGGATTCAATTTAAAAAAAATATATGGTTTTTGAAAAAGAAAATATACGGTACAGCAACTAGCGTGTTTTAATGAATATAAAATACACATTTCCAGTGGCGGATCCAGGATGTTAGCAGGGGAGGGACCAAGTAGGCAGTAAAAACAAAAACATTTTTTTTTTGTTTTTAATAAGTGGCGGCTCGTGATTTTCGCAATAGGTGATGCAGGATTTCCCTACCGCCATTTTTTATACACACATATAAAAAATAAAAATATAATAATATGCTAATAATATATATATGAAATACCTATTCTATAAAGAACTTACCTAAATTCAGTAAAATCAGCGAAATCCTATCGGTAGTAGGTTTACGATGATGCAACTGCAATGTAATTTAAATTTTACTCCTTGTATGTGAGGCGATTAGTCTATCCATCTTTAAAATGTCGAATGTACACTTTGTCTTTAATCTTAACCGGTTTATTTACGTTCATATAGAGGACGGCTTTTCAGAGTTCAAAATGTCCTTCTTGTCATCGTCGTTCCACCTCAAAAACGGTTTCCCCAGTAAAACACACACTGCATCGTACACAGGGAACATTATGCAAAATAATTCAAACAGAAACCGAATCAGAACACACAGATTAGCAAGAAACCCAGGCGACCTAACCGAGCCCTTTACTGTGACCGGAAAATATTTAAATGATGTACGCAGGCTCAACACCCTGAATCGCTGCCCTGCGAAAGCATGCGACATTGTCATGGCACCCAACGAAAGCCTTCACCCCGCGGCATATTGAGTAGACACAGGCGAACGAGAAACAAAATCGCTTCAACAATGCTTGTCTGTATGCTATGCCCGCATTCTCTGCACTGTAGAATTCCATAGCTATATGTTTTGTTGCCTGCCAATTGCAAAATATGGAAAGAGAGGACGATGTCGCTATAGAATTCAACAGTACAGAATCCGCGGCGGGGAACGCACACGGCTTTTTATCAATTAATAGGTAATAAGGTAACTAACCGCTCGTTCTGTTTTGCTGATGCGGCGCGGCTCCAATTTTTAATTTCTTGTCTTACCTTAGATTCTTATATTATTTTATTTAGTCTGAAAAAAAGAGGTGAAGCAGTGCTTCACCCGGCATAGGGCGAGCCGCCACTGCTGAACTCTGAAATTAAGAACCAAACGAAAATAAAATGCGCCGCAGGCGAACATTTTAATAAAAGTTAATTAAATTTTGAAAACAAAATTAAACAAAAATATGTTGATTTTAAGTTAAAATTTAGTTTAACAACAAGTTTTCTGTAACATTTAAGTTAGAAATTTATTGCCGCTTAAAAAAGATGGTATTACTAGAGCCGCTGGGGCCCCTTTTACGCCTAAGCCCCGGGCACTACCGCGGTTTGCCCAACGATAACTACGTCACTGTATAGTAGGTAAGTCTGAAAATATTTAGAAGGACTAGAAATGTTCTGGAAAATTCTAAAAAGTGACAAGCAACAAATAAATTTTAAAAAACTCGTGTAAGGCTACAAAGGGTACAAACGCAATTAGCGTTGATCTGGCCTGAAAGGCAGAAGAGCTGTCGTAGGTCATGGGTGGTTTGTTTCTTTTTATTTGTAATCGAAATGTATAGCAGTTTATTTTCGCCTGCTGTTGTTCTAGTTTCTCTCGTATCTCGGTGGATGGCGCTTCTTGCGAGAGTTTTCTCACTATTTACATAGGATTAGAGACAAAACCGTCTAATTAACTGCGCAAGGGTGTCACATTGATCAAGCAGTGTTCTGAGGAATCCCATAAGGACGAAACAGTTAACTGTCAACACTTATTAGGTGTCCATTAGATCTTGGATGCCCGTGTGGTTAAGGTTTCAAGCTACCCACAGAAAAATATGAGAGAAACAAAAACTTCTTTATACCCGATTAGCCACGAAGCTTCTTTGATTTTTAAATTCACGGGTACTAAATTTCACGTTTGATAATTTTTATCTATATAACAATTTAGGGGCGTCCGTAAATTAAGTTAATTTAGAAAAATAAAATTTATCGTAATTTTTCAACTCGTATCTCAGCTCGACGATCTAAAATAAGTGAAGTTGTTAGTGGACATAATTCGTTATTGATAGTGGGTCTTAGCCGTGCCAACGGAAATCGGGCACAGCACTGATTTTAGAAAATACAAATAAAATAAAATTTATGGTAATTTTTCAACTTACCCTCGTATCTCAGCTCGACGATCTAAAATAAGTGAAGCTGTTAGTGGACATAATTCCTTATTGATAGTGGGTCGTAGCCGTGCCAACGGAAATCGAGCACAGCGCTGATTTTGGAAAATACAATTAAAATAAAATTTATGGTAAATTTTCAACTTACCCTCGTATCCCAGCTCGACGATCTAAAATACGTGAAACTGTTAGTGGACATGATTCCTTACCGATAGTGGGTCTTAGCCATGCAAACCGAAATCGGGCGCAGCGCTGATTTTAGAAAATACAAATAAAATAAAATTTATGGTAATTTTTCAACTTACCCTCGTATCTCAGCTCGACGATCTAAAATACGTGAAACGGTTAGTGGACATGATTCCTCGCTAGTAGTGGGTCTTAGCTGTGCCAACGGAAATCGGGCACAGCGCTGATTTTAGAAAATACAAATAAAATAAAATTTATCGTAATTTTTCAACTTACCCTCGTATCTCAGCTCGACGATCTAAAATACGTGAAGCTGTTAGTGGACATAATTCGCTACTGATGGTGGGTCTTAGCCATGCCAACGGAAATTGGGCACAGCGCTGATTTTAGAAAATACAAATAAAATAAAATTTATCGTAATTTTTCAACTTACCCTCGTATCTCAGCTCGACGATCTAAAATACGTGAAGCTGTTAGTGGACATAATTCCTTACTGATAGTGTGTCTTAGCCATGCCAACGGATATCGGGCACAGCGCTGATTTTAGAAAATACAAAGAAAATAAAATTTATCGTAATTTTTCAACTTACCCTCGTATCTCAGCTCGACGATCTAAAATAAGTGAAGCTGTTAGTGGACCTAATTGCTTATTGATAGTGGGTCTTAGCCGTGCCAACGGAAATCGGGCACAGCACTGATTTTAGAAAATACAACTAAAATAAAATTTATCGTCATTTTTAAACTAACCCTCGTATCTCAGCTCGACGATCTAAAATACGTGAAGCTGTTAGTGGACGTAATTTCCTACTAATGGTGGGTCTTAGCCATGCCAACGGAAATCGGGCACAGCGCTGATTTTAGAAAATACAAATAAAATAAAATTTATCATAATTTTTCAACTTACCCTCGTATCTCAGCTCGACGATCTAAAATACGTGTAGCTGTTAGTGGACATAATTCCCTAGTGATGGTGGGCCATGCCATGCCAACGGAAATCGGGCACAGCGCTGATTTTAGAAAATACAAATAAAATAAAATTTATCGTATTTTTTCACCTTACCCCCGTATCTTAGCTGGATGTGTTACTAAAAAAAATTCCATACTACTACTAGGTCACATTCACCTCAGCACCAATCGTACTCAACATTGATTTTAGACAATACGATTTATCTTCATTTTTTAACTTACCCTCGTATCTTAGTTTAACTCACTCAACAGTGCATATAATTTCCAGTTATGTCTCCACGTCTCAATTATATCACAACTATCTTATCAATCCAATGGTTGGGGCATTATTTGCCTATACAACATTTTACTGGTGAAACTATAAGTTTCTGACTCTCCCCCGTAACACCAGGATAGACAATTTCCATTTTTTAGTAATATCCGACTGCCTTAGCATCATAAAAAATTCTTATGTAGTTAAAATATGAAAATAAGAATATACAGCAAAAACGAACTGGTCCACTGTAATTTAAATGAATCTGAATCTGAATCTGATGCTAACTTCCACCACGTGCTGAAGATATGGAGTATATGATAAGAAAGTTACCGGAAGAATATCAAAACTGGGGATTAACAGTGAACGTGGACAAGACACAGTACTTCTGTATTGAAAACGAATCAAGTGAGTTAGAACTAGACAATGGACAAATAATATCTCCATGCAATGAGTATGTATATTTGGGTGTCACATTTGATAAGACAGGAACAGACTGTAAAGAACCGGAAAAAAGAATAGTAAAAGCAAAAAAGGTTATTGGATGTCTTAACAGTGTTTTATGGAGCAGAGAGATAAAAAAGAATGTAACATTTAACATATATGAAACAATGGTGAAAAGCACGTTGTTGTATGGAATAGAGACTTGTCGCGTAACAGAAAAATACAAAACAAAAGTGGAAAGTGTCGAAATGGATGTATTAAGAAGATCAATGAGAATTTCTAAAATAGATCACATAAGAAATGAGATCAAAAAAAGGAATAATGGGAATCGAGGAAAGCATAACTGACCACATCACTAAAAGACAACTGAACTAGAATGGCAACAGTCAATCCAAAGATCAATGACTCAAAAAAACCTGACAGAAGATGATTGTCAGGCTCGCAGGAGGTGTAGAATAGGCGACGGACAACCTAGAAAAACGTTCTAAACCGACATAGTAGTAGTAACACTACTACGTAAGTATTCCTAATCACTTTAAGCTAAAATATCGAACGCACCTAATCTCTTCTTGTGGAGTTTAATAGCTTCGATGATACTTCGAATATTATGAACTTTTTTTATACAGAAAAGTTCAGTGGGGGCGAATTTACTTGGATACTTGGTTGTCATTATTAATTAACTACATAAGGTTATTATTTTGTAAGTAGGTACGTTTTAAAAATACTCTGCCAATTTATGGGCACCTAAGCTCAGACTAGGTACTATAGTTACAAAAAAGTATACAAGTTATTCTTTTTAAACCCTCTCAGACCCCTGAGTCATATTTATGCACAGGTATTTCAAACGGCGGGATTTTTAAGAAAAACAAAAAACTAATATCACTTCCCTTTATGGCCTTTTGAGGAAACCTTTAACTTCATAAATTAATACTGTTTTAACCAACAGGATGTCGTTTTTTTGACGAATTGTTCATTTCAAGTGCGATGGTCGACCAGCGAAAATTTGTTAGCAGTAAGTAAAAAAAGAATCATCCCCGGGTTTTTGAATAGTTTTTAAAATTTTATTTTTGAAATATGTAGCTTAGCATAAAAGTCACCTGTTTTTGTTTCTGCACAATTTTGCACACTCGGTCTTAAAAAATTTACATTTGAAATTTAGGGAAATTTTGATGGTGGAAATACGACCCAGACCAGTGGCGGCTCGTGAGGTGGCGTAATTTTCTGCAAAAACACGTTTTTTTATTTTTAAAAGATTTGTATTGGTTTTTAATTTATTTTATACATTTCTTATTCTTTTATGTATTATATGAAATTCGGTAGCCCTGTGCAATGCAGAGAATCACACTCCGACTCGATGCGACGGCGACATACGTATATGCGATAAATGGGCAATTGAAACCCAAAGCAGCGTCGAATACGCTGCCTGCCACTTTTCTCTAAGCTTCTTCGAATAAAGATAGATTTTATCTGCATATGATATGAGCGACAGTGATAGGGCCAATGTTGAAAATTTACGTGTTGTTTAAATAGAAAAATCAAAGAAATTTTGTGCCAGGCACAGGCCATCAGTTAGTCGTATAAGTATTACTCGCATTGTTTTTGTGCGTTACAATACATTTCAATTATTTTAGCAGAATTTTTTGATAAAGGATCCCGCCCGGAGCTTATGGGCGGTGGCTTTCGGTTGGTTTTCTTTAATATTTCAGTATGTTGTAGATCTTGATGTCCTGATGAAAAGTTATCATTGTCCCATCGTCGTCCGACCTATGGTTTCTAAGATACAGGGGTTCAAAATTTCAGTTTTTAGCTTTTGTGCATTTTTCACAAAAAAACTATTTCAAGTCGTTTATACCCACTCTGAAAAATGATATTATTGTTTGTTATATAATAAACGTTAGGTCACAAGTATAGCTTAATATCCAAATAAAAAAAATTGGTCCTATCAGCAGTTCGCTACATTCAGTGGCGTTCCAAACATAAAAATTATTAAAAAATATTTATTCCAAAAACGATGCTTTTCAGATTTAACTATAAAAAAAAACAAACTGTGGAATTTTTTTTGTTTTCTCCTGTCTTTTAGAAATATCCCAAAGAAGCCAGAATATGCATATATGGTTAAAATCGGTTTGTAAAGTTTTTCAGAAAACGCAGTAAAACTCTAAGCTTTATAGGATATAAATTTTTTTTTTTTAGAAATGCAAAATACTTTTGCTTTTTTAACGATACTATTTAAACAAATATACTTATCAGGTTAATAGAATTATTTTTGTTGCTCACTGTGCCTTTTTATTCATTTATTTATTCAGTGGCGTGCAATTTACTAAGAATGTTCAAGATCCTAACTTCTTTTGACATTGATTTTTTTGCGACACTAAAAGTAAAATAAAAAAGTTAAACAATATGATCTGTCAATTTGAAATTTGCACTTAACGGAAGGTTCGGTTCGGTTTGGTTCATATGAACCGAACCGAACCGAACACATCGAAAACCACATAAAAATGGTACTAATGATGATGGCTGGAATAGCTCATCATGTACCTACCAAATAAAACCAGTTACAGCGCCGTCCATAACAACCCAGAAACAATTCATGCGTCATTAAATAGCAGTCAAAAACCAATGACTACACAATCGAAAGTGTATTACACAAAAGATATAAAAGAAAAATACTTAAAAATTCTTATTGTATTTATTTCTCATATCAATAAAATCAATCTGATTGAGGAAATAACGATTTTTATTCAAGGAAAGAAAATTCTTGATTGAAAAAGCTTTTAGTTTCGGTAATTCGTTGTTTAATTTTAAGAATGGTTTTTTCAGGTAAATCAATATATTCAATAAAACTCAATGCTTAATTTGTAAAATAGTTTTTTTTTAATACTGAGTCTCTTTTCCAAACTAGATATCAAGAAACATAAAAGAATTTTGGAAAACAGACGCTTCCGTTGCTTTGAGAGAAGATAATATTATCCAGAAAATACGTTTTCTAGATTAGATATAATTTTTTTCGTGTAGAGCTCACCTTTAGCTTTTTTAGCTTTTTCCGCTACCCCGCCAATGTCAAATTGACAGATAATTTTGTTAAACTTTTTTGTTTTACTTTTAATGTCGCAAAAAATTCAACGTCAAAAGTAGTTAGGATTTCAAGGTTTCATCTTAGTGAATTGCACGCCACTGACTGAATAAATGAAAAAAAAATTACTGTGAACAACAATAATCATTCCATTAACCTCATAAGTATATTTGTCTAAATATTATCGTTAAAAGAAACGAAAGTATTTTGCATATCTAAAAAAAAAATATTAAAATCCTAAAAAGCTTAGTTTTACAGCGTTTTGTGAAAAACTTTACGAACCGATTTTCGCCATATATACATATTCTCGTTTCTTTGGAAGATTCCTAATAGACAGGAGAAAACAAAAAAAATTACACCGTTTGTTTTTTTTTATAGTAAAGCACCGTTTTTTAAATAAATATTTTTTAATAATTTTTATGTTTGGAACGCCACTGAATGTAGCGAACTGTTAATAGGACCAATTTTTTTACTTGGATATTAAGCTATACTTATGCCCTAACGTTTAGTATAATAATATACCAAATAATAATATCATTTTTCAGAGTAGGTATAAATGACTTGAAATTGCTTTTTGTGAAAAATGCACAAAAGCTAAAAACTGAAACTTTGAACCCCTGTAACTTAGAAACCCAAGGTCGGACGACGATGGGGCAATGATAACTTTTCATCAGGACATCAAGATCTACAACATACTGATATTTAAAAGAAATTTAACCAAAAGCCACCGCTCATAAGCTCCGGGCGGGATCCTTTTGAGTCATTTCATGGCGTTATTCGGGTGGATATAGGTAAATTAAAAAAAACATAGAATTAGAAACCCCAAACATAGTAGTGTATCCTTTGTTTGAAACTCGTAGACAATGATTGTGTAGAAATAAAATTTCGGAATTCCATTGTCTTTATTTATTTTAAAACACGACGTTTCGGTTAGTAAGTATCTCTAACCGTTATCAAGTGTAAATTAAACAATCTAGTCTCTAGGCTAATACTTATACTACTTGGTGTGCAGTCAGGTGTGACGGCCCGCCCCCTTTTTAATCCTAAGACATCTGTTTTCCTTAAGGAGTGGTTTCCATATGTTTGGTATGTCCGTGCTTGGTTGACTGAAAACTTCTTTATTCTGCATTATAAACGCAGCTTCAATAAACTTTCGTTTTCGCCAATGCGACTCCTTATGTAAAACTTTAGCTTCTGACCACTGAATCCTGTGATCATTTGACCATGCATGATCTGCTAAACCGGATTTTTCAATATCCCCTAATTGGGTACTTTTTAGATGTTCATTTACTCTAACCTGAAGAGGGCGAAATGCTCAGAGTAATAACATATATTATTATTACTCTAAGGGTAAATGGTTCAGTCATACCCGGGTGTGCATAATTATGCCACCTATTTTTACCTTCCTAGCCCGCACAGGAATGGCTAAAACAGGTTTTTTTTTTTTGAGATAACGCCGAATATGTTTTATTTGGGTGTATTTTGACCTATCCTAACAATATCGTCGTGATATCTGTCTGTGTGTATTTTTTTCTGTCCGTAACACGATAGCTCCTAATGAAAATGAGTGTTTGATACTCTAACGAGCTGATTAGATTTTGGTAAACCATTAATGCTGACAGTTTTTTGTCAATTAAAATTTTTTTAAAATGCTTACTTTTTAACGGAGCATCGCATCAATATGAGGTTTTCGGAATATCGCAGACTACATTTGGCTCAATAGTTTGTGTTATAACCAAAAACTTCGTAGGAGCTTTAGTTTCTGAGAGATTTATAAAAAACTGTTTTCAACGCTGATTATAGCTTCACTTGAAGTGTGCTAATAGGCTAGCTAGGAAGGTATCAGATCAGTCATAGATCCATTTGTTTCTCAAGCGTAGAGTGGAATGCTGAAAATTAAACATAACATTATTTTTGGGACTGATTTAAAAAGAATATTGCCCAAAAAAAATTTTTCTCCCGATAAAAAAATCAGGTCTGAAAGGGTAAAGGATTCTTTTTCGGGTATTTATCGTACGTTTTTGGAAAAAAAATTATATTCAAAACAAGCGTTGAAAAAAAAATATTTTTCTTAGAACCACTGAACCAATTTGGCTGATTCGTATCTTGTTGTGCGTGGCAAGAATGCCGCTTTTTTACTGATTTAAAAAAATAATTAAAACATGTTCGCAACACAAGAATAAACAAGCATCTTTGAAGGGTACAATTTTATTTTGTCCGCCATCTTGGATCTTGAAATGGCGGCCAAAGAGATACATTTAGTCAAAACTCTGCTTAATTCTCTGCTAAGTCTAGTTTGTCCCATTAAAATCGATGGTATAGTTCCAAAGTTATGATGAAAAAAAAATGTCCGGTTTTTTTTTTGGCCCACCCGGTATATAGTGCAGCTATGGGATCTCCTATATCAACAACAATATCTAACTTAGTAATGTTTAGAAGAAACAGTAATAGATTATGTGTTTGCCAAAAGACGAAATTCAATACATCCTGATTTTTTTAACCATACATCTTAAAATTCACAATTGAATTACCCACTAAGCACAAAATCGTAAAAATCGTTAAATAAATGTTGAAAAAAAAATGTTTTTTTTCTAACACAAATTTGTGTTAAAATTAAGTCAACTTATGACATTAAAAAAAACATGTAGAAAAACGAAAATTTTATGTAAAAATAACGTTAAGAAACCACCATTAAAAAAACCATAATTTCACTAACATTAAAAATAATACCATCAATATATGTTATTTTTATAATGTTTTTCCTAGATCTCATTTCTAACGTTGAATTTAATATATATGAAGCTAATAAATGTTTTGTTATTTAAACATAAAAAAAAATTATACTATAGAGGGCGCCGCCGCATAGTTCCACTACCAGAACGGGCCATCGCCATGTTTAGTTGCATTTCGCTGCGAGTTCATACGAGTCGATAGCAGATACGCTTTGTGCAATTTTGGTTACAATATTTGCATTTTGCAGAAACAAACATGGCAAATTTAAGCACAATTATTAATATTGATAGTGAATACATATTTGGATCGGAATATTACTTCAGTTGTGTGGGAAAGAAGTGATCTAAATGAAGCACCACAAAATCAGGTAAGAAAAAGTAAACAAAAGAAAAAAATGGTTTTGTATGAAATATCGCATACCTCTAGGTAATCAGACAGGGAATGCGACAATTCACCGCGGACGATTAGCCGCCGGACCTTAAGCCGCGTATTCATTTGAGGCAGAATTATATAATAATAATAAATCGTCTTTATTGATAAATAAATGTCACATAGGCGAGGTTTAGCAAACTACTACTTCGCAAGCCTTGCAGCGGGACCAAACGAATGCTTCGTTTGCATTCATGCTAAAGTGAATACGCGCCTTGAAATTGTTTGCCTTGTTTTCACTTGAGCTCGAATTGTTTGGCCTCGTAGCGAGGCACTTACTACAAAATTATTGTTTACATAGAATTTTAATTTTTCTTTTCAGTCACGAAAACCTCAACGGACCTACCTTATCTGTAGAGATATTTGAAAAAAATATATTTTTTCATTGTTAAAAAAACATTTATTTTTCACTGTTAAAAATCAATATTTTTTTAACGTTCGAAAAACACTTAAAAAAAACGTTATAAAAACATAAGATTATTTTTCTAACGTCATAAAACGGGTTATTAAGCTTCTTTTTCACTATGAATATGACGTTAGAACTAACATCCAACCTAACGTTATGTTTTTAACTTATACATTATTTTGAAGTTATTAAAATGTTTTTGTGTTTAGTGAGAAGACGCACAAAAAACAATACATTTTTTGGACTTAGCACTTAGTTACAATGAAAGTGGTCAAATAAACAACATTGGTACACAAAAGATGTCCGGTCAGGTCGCTACTTAAATTATAACTCTTACGCACGTCACAAATATAAAAAATAAATGGATCCATGACGGATCTGATACCTTCCTACCTAGCCTATTAGCACATTTCAAGTGAAGCCATGATACATCAGCCTTGAAAACAGTTTTTTGTAAATATCTCTGAAACTAAAGCTCCCATGAAGTTTTTATGAGCATGAAGTTAGCGAAGCACCCATCGCAGATCGAATCGGGACTAGGTGGATAATTTGCCGTTAATTAGTCGTGAATTAGTTGTGGAAAAATTAATTTTGTCGCTCTTATTTTTGACCGTTTTTGAGGGTGCTTCGCTAACTTCAGATGAAGTTAGCGAAGCACCCTCGTAAAAATAGCTTTTATCAAAATCGAATATGATGGATAATTTGCCGCTAATTAGTCGTGAATTAGTTGTGGAAAAATTTATTTTGTCGCTCTTATTTTTGACCCTTTTTTTGGGTGCTTCGCTAACTTCATATGAAGTTAGCGAAGCACCCTCGTAAAAATGGCTTTTATCAAAATCGAATATGGTGGATAATTTGCCGCTAATTAGTCGTGAATTAGTTGTGGAAAAATTAATTTTGTCGCTCTTATTTTGTACCCTTTTTTTGGGTGCTTCGCTAACTTCATATGAAGTTAGCGAAGCACCCTCGTAAAAATGGCTTTTATCAAAATCGAATATGGTGGATAATTTGTCGCTAATTAGTCGTGAATTAGTTGTGGAAAAATTAATTTTGTCGCTCTTATTTTTTACCCTTTTTTTGGGTGCTTCGCTAACTTCATATTTTGGCACCCATCGCAAATCGAATCGCTACTAGGTGGATAATTTGCCGTTAATTAGTCGTGAATTAGTTGTGGAAAAATTAATTTTGTCGCTCTTATTTTTGACCGTTTTTGAGGGTGCTTCGCTAACTTCATATGAAGTTAGCGAAGCACCCTCGTAAAAATAGCTTTTATCAAAATCGAATATGATGGATAATTTGCCGCTAATTAGTCGTGAATTAGTTGTGGAAAAATTAATTTTGTCGCTCTTATTTTTGACCCTTTTTTTGGGTGCTTCGCTAACTTCATATGAAGTTAGCGAAGCACCCTCGTAAAAATGGCTTTTATCAAAATCGAATATGGTGGATAATTTGCCGCTAATTAGTCGTGAATTAGTTGTGGAAAAATTAATTTTGTCGCTCTTATTTTTTACCCTTTTTTTGGGTGCTTCGCTAACTTCATATTTTGGCACCCATCGCAAATCGAATCGCTACTAGGTGGATAATTTGCCGTTAATTAGTCGTGAATTAGTTGTGGAAAAATTAATTTTGTCGCTCTTATTTTTAACCGCTTTTGAGGGTGCTTCGCTAACTTCATATGAAGTTAGCGAAGCACCCTCGTAAAAATGGCTTTTATCAAAATCGAATATGGTGGATAATTTGTCGCTAATTAGTCGTGAATTAGTTGTGGAAAAATTAATTTTGTCGCTCTTTTTTTTGACCGTTTTTTGAGTGCTTCGCTTAATTCATATAAAGTTAGAGAGGCACCCAAAAAACACTCAAAACTAAACGCGACAAACTTAATTTTTCCACAACCAATTACCGACTAATTAGCGGCAAATTATCCACCATATTCGATTTCGATACGTCATGTCTAAAGCCATTTTTACGAAGGTGCTTCGCTAACTTTATATGAAGTTAGCGAAGCACCCTCAAAAACGGTCAAAAATAAGAGCGACAAAATTAATTTTTCCACAACTAATTCACGACTAATTAGCGGCAAATTATCCATCATATTCGATTTTGATAAAAGCCATTTTTACGAGGGTGCTTCGCTAACTTCATATGAAGTTAGCGAAGCACCCTCAAAAACGGTCAAAAATAAGGGCGACCAAATTAATTTTTCCACAACTAATTCACGACTAATTAACGGCAAATTATCCACCTAGTCACGATTCGATCTGCGATGGGTGCTTCGCTAACTTCATGCTCATGAAGTGTTTGGTATTAACACAAATTATTGATGCAATGCGGTGTTAAAAAGTTAGCATTTTTAAAATTTTTTAATTTTCAAAAAACTGTCATTAGCATTAATGGATTTTAGCCAAAATCTAATCAGGTTTTTTTAAACATAAGGATATTCATCGATATACCTGGATTCAGCCAACAAGAAATCTTAAAGGCCGCTTGACATGGTGCATGACGCGCTGCAAATATTTGCAAGCAAAAAATTTCGGTCAAATTGTTGCCTGCAAAAAATCTTCTTTTCGTTTGACATTGTGCATGGCCATGCATTGATTCCCCAGAATCTAGGTGAAAATTCCCCAGTTTGCATGCAGGTACAGTTTGCATGCAAAAAAATGGCACCGGACCGATAAAAATGGATTGCCTGCAACAATCAGCTGGATTTGTACTGCGCATGCACCTGGGCAAAATTTCATGTCTTTGCCTGCAAATTTTATTGTCATGCACCATGTTAAGCGGCCTTTAATCAATCATTGATTATGCTATAGGTGGACAACACACGCAATTAAAGTGGTATGATGTGCGAGCACTTCGTGGTGTTACCTGTGGATCTGACCACCATCTAGTAAAAGCAAAAATATTATTCCCTTTAAGAAAAACAAATAAGGACGAAAGTATTAGAGAAAATTAAAACCTAGAAAGCATCGAAGACAATCAAAAATACAACTTTAGAAGTCTAGAAATCGAAAGTACTCAAAGATTATATCAGAACCGATTAGATGAAGAATTAATACACACCAATCACTCATTTGAAGAGATATATACAAACATAATAAAAAGCTTGAAAGAAGCAAGCTGTTGGGTACCAAGATAATAGAAATAACAGGAAGATGTGGTGGACGGAGGAAATACAGGAAACGGTCAAGGAAAAAAACGCACATACCTGAAATGGCTCAGTACTAAAGAGCAAAGAGACCTAGAAATCTACAGGGATACCAGAAGACAGCTAAGAAATTTGATACGCACAGAAAAGAATGAAATGTTCGAGCACAAATGCCACGATATAAATACACACGTAGGAGGTAGGCAGAGTTCCGAAGTATGGAAATTAATTTCTACAGTAAAAAACCCAACAAAAGAAAAAGTAAACATCCAGATAATCAAACCAGAACAATGGACAGAACACTACAAGGGACTGCTGCAGGAGACGAGACCCGAATATCTGGCAGCCTCTCCGAGAAGAGACATAGAAGTACATGGAGAGGAAGTAATCATCGAAAAAGAAATGATGAAGAATAATATTAAAAAGCTTAAATCCGGAAAAGCTAGCGGACCTGGGGGAATATATGCTGAAATGCTCAAATATGGATCAGAGAAACTACTCGAAAATCTCACATATATTATTAACCAATGCATAAACGGACATCCAGTACCTAATGATTGGAAAATTGCATTCATATCCTCAATACATAAAAGAGGAAACAAGCTGGATTGCAACAATTACAGAGGAATTTCAGTAACCAGTACTCTAAGTAGATTGTACGGTCGGATTCTTAAAGATCTAATAGAGAATGATTTTCATGAACAAGAAGAAGAAGAGCAAAGTGGGTTTCGCGCAGGCAGATCTTGTAGTGATAATGTTTTTTGTCTTAAACAAGTAATTGAGAAAAGGAGCGCCAGAAATATAGAGACTCATGTTACCTTTGTCGACCTACAAAAAGCATATGATACCGTTCCAGTAGAAAAATTATGGACAGTGTTAGAGCAAACTAATATCAATCATACATACATAAAAGCGATAAAAGAACTATACAAAGGGTCAAAATCTAAAATTAAAATTGGAAAGCGACTTTCAAAAGAATTCCTCTTAAGACAGGGATGTTGTATCTCTCCAACTCTTTTTAAAATATATATCGCAGTAGCTCTAAAAAACTGGAAACGTAAAGTGCACGGCATGGGAATACAACTTAACGACCGATTTACCATATACACACTACAGTTTGCTGGCGACCAAGTAATTGTTGCTAATGATAAAGAAGACATAGAGTATATGATGAGAAAGTTAACAGAAGAATACCAAACAGTGAACGTGGACAAGACACAGTACTTATGTATTGGAAACGAATCCAGTGAGTTAGTACTAGAAAATGGACAAACAATATCTCCATGCAATGAGTATGTATACTTGGGTGTCACATTTGATAAGACAGGTACAGACTGTAAAGAATTAGAAAAAAGAATAGTAAAAGCAAAAAAAGTTATTGGATGTCTTAACAGTATTTTATGGAGCAGAGAGATAAAAAAGAATGTAAAATTTAACATATGAAACAATGGTCAAAAGCACGCTGTTGTATGGAATAGAGACTTGTCGCGTAACAGAAAAATACATACAAAAATGGATGCAATAAGAAGATCAATGAGAATATCTAGAATAGATCACATAAGAAATGAGATCATAAAAGAAAGAATGGGAATCGAGGGAAGCATAACGGATGACATCGCTAGAATGCAACTGATATGGTACGGCCATGTACAACGGATGAACGACGAAAGATTACCAAAGCAGGTCCTAGAATGGCAACCTATAGGGCGCAGAAAAAGAGGGCGTCCTAAACTAGAATGGCAACAGGCAATCCAAAGATCAATGAGTCAAAAAAATCTGACAGAGGATGATTGCCAGGATCGAAGGAGGTGGAGAATAGGCGTCGGACAACGTAGAAAAACGTTCTAAACCGACATAATAGTATCTAATCAGCACGTTAGAGTATCGAACACTATGCTACCCGAAAATTTTATGAAAATCGGTTTAGCGGTTAGGAGCTATCGTGTTACGGACAGAAATACACATACACAGACAGACATCACATCACAAATAACACATTATCTCAAAACATTTTTTTTTCGTCGAAAATAATACCATTGCTGCGCGGACTAGGAAGGTAAAAAGTGTTATAACAGCACTTACAGATCGCGCTATAATTTTATAAAATCCAGAATACAGACCTGAAAAAAAAAAAGTCTTAAGTAATAAAATATACAACTTAACATCGCCATCGTACCCTAAAACCGAAACAATCTATAGCTAACTACCATATGTTCCCGAACCTTACAACAAAATTGGTTTAACAGCCGACAAAACTCCTAATAATCTAGGTCGTTTTCTCACGTTATTTTTAGAACGACGTTAAAATCACAACGTAATAAACGTGGTTTAACGGTAAAAAACTCAAAAAGTGTGTGTTTTAACGTTTTTTTGACTAGTGGTATGTGGGTTCATGTCCGTTAAAAAAAGGACATATGGTAAACCCATTTAACTTATTTTACTGCTGTGAAAATTAAAATTGGTGCCTCCAAATTATACCGATAAGTTGACTGGCGCATGGACTATAAATACAGGGTGTTTCCTAATTGAATGTCAATATTTATGTGGGTGATTTTTGGGCCCATTTTAAGAAGAAAACTTCATATGAACATAATATGTCCCAAACGTCTTACCTTTTGAGATACAGGGTGGTAAAGTTTTCAAAAATAAATCATTTATTATTAACCTAGAAATCTACTGCGAAACCAGAAGACAGCTAAGAAATTTGATACGCAGAGAAAAAAACTAAATGTTCGAGCGCAAATGCCACGATGTAAATACACTCGTAGGAGGTAGGCAGAGTTCTAAAGTATGGAAATTCACTTCTACAGTAAAAAACGAAACAAAAGAAAAAGTAAATATCCAGATCATCAAACCAGAACAATGGACAGAACACTACAAGGGACTGCTGCAGGAAACGAGACCCGAATATATGTCAGCCTCTCCGAGGAGAGACATAAAAGAACATGGAGAGGAAGTAATCATCGCAAAAGAAATAATAAATAATAGTATTAAAAAGCTTAAATTCGGAAAAGCTAGTGGACCTGGTGGAATATACTAGAAAATATCACATATATTATTAATCAATGCATAAACGGACATCAAATGATTGGAAAATTGCATTCATATCCTCAATACATAAAAAAGGAAACAAGCTGGATTGCAACCATTACAAAGGAATTTCAGTAACCAGTACTGTAAGTAGATTGTACGGTAGGATTGTTAGAATGAACAAGAAGAAGAGCAAAGTGGGTTTCGTGCATGCAGATCTTGTAGTGATAGTGTTTTTTGTCTTAAACAAGTACCTGAAAAAAGGAGTGCCAGAAATAAACAGACTCATGTTACCTTTGCGGACAAAAGCATATGATACCGTTCCAGTAAAAAAATGATGGATATTGTTAGAGCAAAGCCATAAAAGATATAAGCAAGCATTTAAACTTTTCTCGAAATAAGTGAAAACGTAGATAGATGGGTCATACTAAGGACGGCAGTATAGTATAGTAGTATAGTATAGAGCTAATAGGTTTAAAATTGTTTGTTTTGCTAGTACTAGGTATACACTCTAATTTAAAATTTTCCATCCGGGATTTATCGAAAACTGCTAAAAATTTTTCAAAATGCCGAGACACATTTTGTTTGCAAGGGGGACACTTTTTGGCTATCTTGAAATTTTTGTAGAACGCACCACCTTCGAGGGGTATACTTTACCCCTATATTTTAAATAGGGAAACTGGGTGTGTAGTGATACCTTGTTTTGAAGGCCTTTTGAATGTCCTTACAACCATGTAAAAATTTCAAAAATCTATCCATTAGTTTTTGAGATAATTGCTTTCAAACTTTCAAATTTAACATGGACTGATAAAATAAAAATTTATTTAGAATTTTATTATTTTTCGGATTTAATTTTTATTTTAACATTAAATTTGAAAATTATAAAGCAAATATCTCAAAAACTAATCGATGGATTTTCGAAATTTTTACACAGTTGTAAAGATATTTAAGAGAGCTTCAAAATAAGGTATCACTAGACCCACTTTCCCTATTCAAAATATAGGGGTAAAGTATACCCCTCGAAAGGGGTTCGTGCTACAAAAATTTCAAGATAGCCAAAAAGTGTCCCCTCACAAACAAAATCGACGTGTAGGCATTTAAAAAAATTTTCAGCAGTTCTCGAGAAATCCCGGGTGGAAAGTTTTAAATTAGACACAGTGTATGTCTTAAATTTTCCGTGTTTGATAAAATAAAGTACGGCTATTACTTAAATTATCCTTACTTTGATATTCAGGAAAATTATTTCAATTTTACTGCAACTTAACACAATTTAATAATAACGACATCACGTAAATTCGGGGGTAGTGGAGTGTCGTCCGACTGCAACTCACCCCCGCGAAAAGCCGTTGGCGTACTGTTTTGTAATGCCGGCAATGCTCAAAATACTGCTCTAGTTAGTTAAAAGCCCGCAAGTGACGAAAGTGTCAGTTTCGAGAAACACGACTTTAGTTTCATTTATTTTAAACTCTATAGTTTACACCTTAGCATATGTTTATATGGGTTTTTTTCTAGGGGGGTAATTCTCCTGTTTTCCCTTATTTTATTAGGAAAAAATGCATTTTTTTTCTAAAGAGGGGGGTAATTACCCCGTTACCCCCCCTCAAATCCACGCTTGTCCCCAGCAATCCAACCAGTTATTGGCACTTATAAGGTAAGAATAATAATAGTTTTAAATTTCCCGCGTAATGAAAATCCGCAAACATAACCTCTATTAAATCAGTTTACTGTATGATTCGCGGTGCACGCGTCGAAAGAAAAATGGTGTTAAACAGGTTTATGTTTTAGAACAAGGTCATTTTTGTTTAAAACGCTAAGGTAAGCAAAATTTTGGTTTTATGATATCATTCACATTGTGTCAAATATAGCCTTATGTTATTTTGTTCAATAAAATAATGTTCTGTTATTATTTCAGAGTAACTTAACCTTAGTTGTGTTAAAAATATATTTATTTAAAACGGGTGCCGACTACTGGTTTAATTATAACGTAAAATGCTAGTAATTGGCAGGGGTGCCAATAACTAGAACATGCATATTTATTATTTTTTATAATTATTGGCATATGCAAAATTTAATTAAATTCTAGGGTAGGGTCAGTTCACTGGGCGGCGGATAAGAGGTCAAAAGTACAAAAGGTCGAAA
Source organism: Aspidapion aeneum (assembly GCA_963576565.1). NCBI lineage: Eukaryota > Metazoa > Arthropoda > Insecta > Coleoptera > Brentidae > Aspidapion > Aspidapion aeneum. The sequence continues at coordinate 74,687,871 of OY755039.1, read as the reverse complement.
GTATCAATGGTCCAAAGTACAAAAGGTCGAAAAAATAAGAGATCGAAAGTGCAAAAGGTCGAATGTTCAAAAGGTCGAAAGAATGAAAATAAAAGATGGAAACCTAACCAAGTCGAATTACCCTGCCCAGCTGAGGTAGTCCAGAGGTCGAAGATAGTTCATAGTTAACCCGGTTAGGTTAATAGCCCAACTTGACCAGGTTAGGTTTGTTTACTAAAAAAAAAACTACCCTGATCTCGTCAGGAAAGTTTTTTTTTGATATACTAACGTAACCGAGTCAGGTTAAGATAGTAACCTAACCTCTCCTCGGCCCCGGGTCCACCTCGACGGTACGGTACGGTAAATTGGTATTTTTAATATTTTGTATTGTCGATTTTTTTCGACCTTTTGTACTTTCGAACTTTTGTACCTTTGACGTTTTGTACTTTCGATCTTTTGTACTTTCGATCATTTGTACTTTAGACCTTTTGTACTTTCGACCTTTTGTACTTTCGACCTTATTTTTTCGACCTGTTGTACTTTCGATCTTTTGTACTTTCGACCTTTTATCCGCCGCCCCAGTTCACTGGTTCTCGGCCTTGTAACGGAAAATTTGTATGTCGCTCAATTAGATATAGAAGATGACCTTAGACTATTTAGCAGTTTAGTTATATTCACGTTTGTTGAATTAATTATTATTTTTAAGTAGTTAATGTTTTTCAATATCTAAATATATAGATTTAATAATAAATAATCCATGTTTCGCTTTTTTTTATAAATTTTATGTATAAAAGTCATATGCCAATAACTAGCCTAGCGCATGAAAATATCTAGACTTTAGATGCCAATAACTGGAATTTAAGCATTTTTGAAAAAAAAAGCATTTTTTCTTAAATTTTCTAAAAAATTATGCCTTTTCCTAATGCACAGTAAAACGCAAAGACATTTGGGATCACAAAATTATATTAATATTCCCTCTAACTTAAAAACGTTTTTCGATAGAGTCCTTAGAAGTAGAATAATTCCTTAAGGGTGCCGGGGACTGGATAGTTTACCCTATTTAGTAAAAACTCTTGGTTTTTGTTTTTAATAAATAAAATATTGTATTAATAGATATAAGCTAATGTAAATCAGAAGCCACAAAGACGCATCTGCTCAATTACGATCTTTTTACTTCCGTTTGATTTGCCGCTATACATTTTACATGGGATTTTTTCAACGAAAAAGAAGAGTATATTTCATAACGAGTCAAGAAACTAACACAAAATTACACCGTGTGTATATATTATTTCTGTCCGTAAAACGATAGCTCCTTAACCGCTAAACCGATCTTCAAAAAATTTTCAGCTAAAATAGCCTTCGACACTCTAACGAGCTGATTAGATTTTGGTCAAAATTTATTAATGCTATTGACAGTTTTTTGACACTTAAAACTTTTAAAAGATGCTATTTTTTAACTTTTTTATTGCCACCATTTAACTTCGATTAATGATTGTCGTCTTTTAAATCGAGACCGAAAACTAAAATTCGAAAAAAAATCACTTGCGGCTTTTTAACTATCGGGACACAAAATTGTATGCGTTAACGTTGCCGCGTTGCCAAGGTGACTGCAATGGAAACGATGCTAACAATTGATCAAATCATAGCTAACCCAAACACGGTATGTTATGTTATTATTATGTATGTGGGGGGGGGGCGCAAATGACTTAAGGGTGGGGGTGCTGCGCCTTCGGTCCTTTTCTAGAACTTAAAGTAAGTCAATTCTAATGCCTAACGCAACCCTTTCCAAAGGATATCGTAGTAGGCTTATTATTCCTGGCGTCCATCACATTTCGTTTATATTATAATATGCTATTCTCCTTTTCCAAACAAGCAGAAATCCGCTTTAAAATATAAACTTTTTAATATATAATATGCAAAACAATGGTTGAAACAAAAATATTTTTTTGAACCACTGAACCGATTTTGCTAATTCGTACTTTGTTGTGCGTGGCAAGAACGCAGCTTTTTTAATAATTTAAAAACACAATTAAGACATGTTCGCAACACGAGAATAAACGAGCATCTTTAAAGGGTACATTTTAATTTCGTCTGCCATCTTGGATTTTGAGATGGTGGACAAAAAAATACATTCAGTCAAAACTCTGATTAATTCTCTGCCAAGTGCAGTTTGTCTCAATTTGTGTAATAGTATAAAGACTTTGGGGTTTATCGTTGTGGATGCACACAAACCACCTTGTTCTGTGTAGAATCAGCTGATCGATCTCGTGTTTCCTAAAGTTCAAATGTTCGTTTTTGTAACTGTAATTTGTATCGATTTTACCAAAAGTTTTGTTTGTATGTGTGCCACATTGTACCAGCCATAGACGAAAGTTCAACAATTTCTCACTCAATCTTATGTAAGTGTATAAGGGTGGTAACACTGAAATCAGTGTTGCCACAAAAATAGGATAAACACCGTCAAACGCATGGTGCAGTTATTTGTTGAGGTTAAGAAGTCCGTGCCCCCATATAATATAATTTTTTTTTACTTCCCATTACATTTACACCTTGTATAATGAAGGGACCATCAGGGGCGTGCCAACGGGTAAGGCAACAAGGCAGTTGTCCTATGTTATATAACAGACATACCTAGGTATGCATATTTGAATTGAATATACATATGTACACATTATTGGTCATATTCATGAGTGTCATATCGTAATACAGGGGCGCAATCAAGTCCAAAAAAGGCCGCCCCAATAAACGAAATGAGCAAAATTTATCAGGGGCTAGGGCTAACTGACTCTACATGTAAGTCAGTAACTCGGCTCTTTTAAAACCACAGATCAATTTGTTTGGTTATCCGTGTTAAAACTATAAAAAACTTTTTCATTTCATACCATTTTTCCAGAAATTGTATACATTTAATTATTTTATTTTTCTAAGATTTTCGTTTTATCAATAATTTTCTACTGTGGCGCCAATTTCTTTAAAAAAAAACTTAGTTATAATCAAATTTTCGCCTGCGCCATTATTTTCGTCATACCCACTAAACACAAAAACGTTTTAATAATGTCAAAATAATGTATAATTTAAAAACATAACGTTAGGTTGGATGTTAGTTCTAACGTCATATTCATAGTGAAAAAAAAGCTTAATAACCCGTTTTCTGACGTTAGAAAAATAATCTTATGTTTTTATAACGTTTTTTTAAAGTGTTTTTCGAACGTAAAAAAAATATTGATTTTTAACAGTGAAAAAGAAATGTTTTTCTAACATTGAAAAATAACGGTTTTTTTAACAATGAAAAAATATATTTTTTTCAAATAAGATAAGGTAACATAAATAACGTAAATAAAATTCTTCTATTTTGGAAACGCAGGGCAGCAACAGTACGTTGAGGTTTTCATGAACTCGACACTCAGTAAAGGAAATTCGGATCCGTAGCTTCTGAAAATAAAATTTAAAAATCTATGTAAACAATAATTTTGTAGTAAGTCCCTCGCTACGAGGCCAAACAATTCATGCTCAAGTGAATACAAGGCAAACAATTTCAAGACGCCTATTCAATTTAGCATGAATGCAAACGAAGCATTCGTTTGGTCCCACTGCGAGGCTTGCGAATTCTGCCTCAAATGAATACGCGGCTTAAGGTCCGGCGGCTAGTCGTCCGCGGTGAATTGTCGCATTCCCTGTCTGATTACCTATAACGTTAGGTATGCGATATTTCATACAAAACCATTTTTAGCTTACACATATACTATACTATAGTAGTGTGAGCTATGGTGATCCAAATTTTTTCGAGAAAAAAAAAGTTGCTCCGATTTCAAAATTTTTTATATATCTTTGCGTTTCAGATGATTTTGTCTGTCTGTCTGTCTGTCTGTCTGTCTGTCTGTCTGTCTGTCTGTCTGTCTGTCTGTCTGTCTGTCTGTCTGTCTGTCTGTCTGTCTGTCTGTCTGTCTGTCTGTCTGTCTGTCTGTCTGTCTGTCTGTCTGTCTGTCTGTCTGTCTGTCTGTCTGTCTGTCTGTCTGTCTGTCTGTCTGTCTGTCTGTCTGTCTGTCTGTCTGTCTGTCTGTCTGTCTGTCTGTCTGTCTGTCTGTCTGTCTGTCTGTCTGTCTGTCTGTCTGTCTGTCTGTCTGTCTGTCTGTCTGTCTGTCTGTCTGTCTGTCTGTCTGTCTGTCTGTCTGTCTGTCTGTCTGTCTGTCTGTCTGTCTGTCTGTCTGTCTGTCTGTCTGTCTGTCTGTCTGTCTGTCTGTCTGTCTGTCTGTCTGTCTGTCTGTCTGTCTGTCTGTCTGTCTGTCTGTCTGTCTGTCTGTCTGTCTGTCTGTCTGTCTGTCTGTCTGTCTGTCTGTCTGTCTGTCTGTCTGTCTGTCTGTCTGTCTGTCTGTCTGTCTGTCTGTCTGTCTGTCTGTCTGTCTGTCTGTCTGTCTGTCTGTCTGTCTGTCTGTCTGTCTGTCTGTCTGTCTGTCTGTCTGTCTGTCTGTCTGTCTGTCTGTCTGTCTGTCTGTCTGTCTGTCTGTCTGTCTGTCTGTCTGTCTGTCTGTCTGTCTGTCTGTCTGTCTGTCTGTCTGTCTGTCTGTCTGTCTGTCTGTCTGTCTGTCTGTCTGTCTGTCTGTCTGTCTGTCTGTCTGTCTGTCTGTCTGTCTGTCTGTCTGCAACGACAAACGCGCATAACTCAAAAACCGCTAGGCCGATTTTAATGAAATTTGGTACCTAGGCTGGTTCTGGGGTCGAGATGGTCCCATTTAAAAATGAACAAAATCCACTGAACACAAGCCAAATAAAAGGGTGGGGAGATTTCAAAAATTAGAGTTTATGTGAAAATGTGGCGTGTGTGATATCAAACGTAAGGTAATTGAGTATGGAGTTAAACAAAATACATTTTAGTTTTTTTTCTTCAAAAAGGGTGGGGGTAGATTTCAAAAATTAGAGTTTACGTGAAAATATGGCGTGTGTGACATCAAACGAAAGGTAATTAAGTCCGGAGTTAAACAAAATACATTTTAGTTTTTGTTTTTTTAAGGGTGGGGGTAGATTTCAAAAATTTGAGTTTAAGTCAAAACATGGCTTGTGTGGTATCAAACAAAAGGTAATTTAGTCTGGAGTTGAATAAGATATATTTCTGGTTTTAGTTTTATTATCTCGCATGTACACTATAACTATAGTACCTAGTATGAGCTTAGGAGCCCATATATCGGCAGAGTATTTTTCTTTTGTTTACTTTCTTACCTTAGGTTGTGGTGCTTCATTTAGATCACTGCATATACATTTGTTGCTCTTTAACTATACCATTTTTCCCACACAACTGGTATATATTCCTATCCAAATATGTATTCACTATCATTATTAATAATTGTGCTTTTAATTTACCATGTTTGTTTCTACAAAAGGTAAATATTGTAACCAAAATTGCACAAAGCGTATCTGCTATCGACTCGTATGAACTCGCAGCGAAATGCAACTAAAAATGGCAATAGCCTGTTCTGGTAGTGGAACTATGTGGCAGCGCCCTCTATAGTATCATTTTTTTAATGTTTAAAAAACAAAACATTTATTAGCTTCATATATCTTAAAATCAACGTTAGAAATGAGATCTAAGAAAAACATTATAAAAATAACCATATATTGATGGTATTATTTTTAATGTTAGTGAAATTATGGTTTTTTTAATGCTGGTTTCTTAACGTTATTAAGAAATATATTTTTGATAATGCTTTTACATGAAATTTTCGTTAGGATTTTCTACATGTTTTATTAATGTCAAAAGTTGACTTAGTTTTAACACAAAATTGTGTTAGAAAAAAAACCTTTTTTTTGTCAACATTTATTTAACATTTTTAACGATTTTGTGCTTAGTGGGTATCTGCTAAATGTTTTTGCCTGCCGCACAATTGTTTTCAATTTTCGAGTGGTTTTTTTTTATATTACAAAATTTTTCTTCTTTGAAGCCATTTTTACCTGAAAAACTTAATTTATTAGAAATTTTTGCCTGCGCCACATTTTCGAAAAATCATTAATTTTCCTAAAATTTTCGCCTGCGGTGCATTTTTTTTTCTAGTAATTTTTTCATATTGCAATTCGTTCCTTTATCTTTATCAAACCATCCCACTGCCCCTTCTGAAATATTTATATTTTTCGCATTCTCTCGCATGGCGAGGCTAGTTGCCCCTCTGAGTTGATGAGTCAGTGGAAAATTATTAAAAATATTATTAATATAATTTTTAGAGAAATTATAAATATGAAGTCGGACAAGAACAGTACATACTGGGCACATTTAATCCCAGTTGTATACTTACTTGGATTTTTACTGTAGCTTCTATTCTACGAGGGATTGAAAAGTAGAATTTTAGTACCGGCAAGTCGGGTGTGAATGAAATAGGTTGGCGGGCGAGTTAAAACAAGATTTTCCAGAAATGTTAAAAGTGACGGGGCAACCTTAGGTTAAATTGGGTATAAGGAGACCACTAACTAATAGCATTAGTGATCTGGTACCCTACCTAACCTAACCTAAAGTTGCCACCTCACTTTTTAAATTTTTCAAAAGTTTTGTTTTAAGGTACCTCCAAATTGGGATCAAAAGTACTTTTTTGATCCCTAAAGTTCATAAAACGAATTCAAGTTCATAGGGTTCAGAAAGAAACGATTACACGAGATGTTTGTGTTTAAATGATGGGCAGCAGTGTTTTCCGTTGCCTCAGGCAACCAAAAAGTTAGGCACGCCCGGCCTCTGGGACCATAGATAACCCAACAGTTGTAAAGGTAGTGATTAGTTTATTTATTTTCTAGGCAAAACCAACTAAAGCCAAACAAAACCTTTGCTTTATTTTTTAGCATAATTTCCTTTCCTTTTTGCAATATTTCACTTTCAGATCAATACCCACGCGGCACTTTTCGTATTTCCAATCATATACCTACTTGCTATATAGGCTGTCTTCTAAATAAGTAGGTATAAATAAATCGGAATCGGACAACTGGGCGCGGCCAACTGGGCGCCGGGCCAACTCGGCACCGGGCCAACTCGGCGCCGGACAAAATTTTTTTTTTCGATAAAATGTGCAGATGAAAAACAAAATAGATATATAATTATTTATGCAAAACCATCTTAAAAAAATCCGTTACGTAATTTTCTTGAAATTTGGTTTTGTTAAGTAGAGTTAAATTCATTAAGTCGAGTGTTGAAATTTGGTAGGTATAGAGTTCTGGTAACTTGATAACAAATAATTTTCGTTTTTGATTACAAGAATGACGGATCCAAAATGGCGGATTTCTTTATTGTTAAACCGATTTGTCTTAAACTTAAAAGTTTGCAGTGCATCAAATCACTTAATACAGTTTTATCCTCAAACTTAAAAAAATTAAAATGGCGGACCAAAAATGGCCGATTTTCTTATTTATGCATCGATATGTATCAAATATAGAACTTGGCGGTGTTTCAAGTCGCTGATTATGATTTGTGACTCAAACTCATAAAAAATTCAAAATGGCGGATCGAAAATGGTGGATTTCTTTTTTAAACCGATTTGTCTCAAACTCGAAAGGTTGCAGTGCCTGAGATCACTTAATACTAATCCTAAAACTTTAATAAATTCAAATAGCGGATTTTCTTATTTATACATCGATATGTATCAAATATAGAACTTGGCTGTGTTTCATGTTGCTAATTAAGATTTTTGACTCAAACTCATAAAAAATTCAAAATTCAAAACTTGAAAGATTGTTTTGCTTAAGGTCACTTAATACAATTTATGACTCAAACTTAAAAAAATCATAATGGCGGATGCAAAATGGCAGACTCTTTTATTTATGAATCGATATGTATCAAATTTAAAACTTGGCGGTGTTTAAAGCCGCTGATTGTGATTTTTGACTCAAATTTATAGCTTAATATAATTTGGGACTCAAGTTTAAAAAAGCAATGGAATATTTGAAGCTTGAGACAAATCGGTTAATAAATAAGAAAGTGCGCCATTTTGGATTCGCCATTTTGAACTTTTTATAAGTTTAAGTAAAAAATAAATGGATCCATGATGTATCTAGGCGGGCTAGGAAGGTAATGATAATAATCAGCCACTTAAAACATCACCAAGTTCTATATTTGATACATATCGGTGCATAAATAAGAAAATCCGCCATTTTGGATCCGCGATTTTATTTTTTTTAAGTTTGAGGATAAAACTGTCTTAAGTGATCTTAAGCAGTGCAAACTTTGAAGTTTGAGACTTATCGGTTTAAAAATAAAGAAATCCGCCATTTTGGATCAGCCATCAAAAACGTAAATTTTATGTTAGGTACCAGGTTACCAGAACTCTACACCTACCACGTTAATTTACAGTTGATGTGATTTTTGTGCTATGTGGGAATTTTTCTCAATTTTTTTTGGCAGAAACTTTTTTTAAAGTTATTCGAAAATATCTATAGTATCGATAGTAAACATTCAATACCCCAACTATCGATAACTATCTAGGGTGCCGATTATCGATATTACTCCACCATTATATATTTATTTAAATTTTAAAATTAAAGTACAGTAGACTCAAGCTGGTGTGAACCTCCCAGTAGTGTGAACAGTGAATATCAATGTATTATAGTAGTATAAAAAGTAACGAGTCTCGGAACGGAAAAGAGGTGTCAAACAAATGGTAAAATTTAGGTGAATTACCGAGAATTATTTCATTCATTAATACGTTTTAATTCATTTTTTTTGGTAAAACTAGTACCATTTCATGTTTTGCCAAACCAATAAGTTTTTAATTCTTGCTTCCAGAGGTAAGTTTCGAAGGCGAAACTGAGAACGAAATGAAGACACCCAAAAAAGTTGCAGTAAAGTATGTTTTGGAATCACTTAAAGTGGTTACATTATAGTCAGAAACAAACAACATAGATGTTAGAGCCTAAGAAATATTAAGACCGAGCAGTAGCCACGCATTGGTCAGCTAGATAAGTTCGGTCTAAAATAACATCGTTGTTTACCTAATGATATGTAAATTTTGAAGTTTCATAAAAATTCATAGTTGTACTATTTGTCGATACTTTAAATTGTCATTTTCAGCAGAAACTTATAGCTTTGCTCTAAACTATAAGAATAGTTACATTTAAAAGTTGATAGGTATGGATTTATTATATCTTACCAATAATATTTCGGTTTTAGAATAGACCTTCCGTAGTGTGAACGGTCTCCATGGTATGAACGTGCAGATTTTATTCGTGTTCACACTAGCGCGAGTCCACTGTATTTAAATTTAGTGGGGATCTATTTAATATTTTTATTTTAAAAAATAATACCGTCTAAAACAAAAACATATTTGAAAAGAATACTCTACTACCAATAATTATTTTAAGTATAATATTATTATATCTAAAATAAATTTTATAATAAAACACATTTGTTCCGTATAGTTTCCACTTTTCACACCGTCGCAATCGACTATTACAGTTTAACTCCAAACACTCTGAAGCACTCTGTGCCTACGCCACTCCATATTAGCCGAACGTACCTTTTTTCGAGAATAATTTTGACCTAAGCTTAAACAAGACTGTCATAATTTGTGTTTTGTGATTACCGAGAATGACCCTCCTCTCCTATATCAAAATCCACGATCAGCTGATCGGCCACTGATACTACTATTTAATATGAGCATTCATTCACAATTGGACGGTGTTATGCAACAACCGTTTAAGCCACAATTGGGACATGTGGGCAGTAGCGTGTCGTCGATAAAAGGGCGGGGGGGGGGGGCGAAGACCGTAAGGGGCGCAAATATAGGTATGGGAGTCAAATAAATTACAAACCTTTTTTTTAATAATAACACTATTAATTCTATTTTTTTCTCAAAGGACGCCCCCCCCCTGGCCCCCTATACGACAAATTTCAAATTTCTTATAGCGGCAATAACGATTTGTGGCTTAGTAATACTAATCATAGATGGCGCAATTCTTTGGTTGTGGGGTAAATCATTTTTGCGTATCGTTCTTTTGAACGTTTTTCACAAAGAATATAATTTTTCAGAGGCTGTGGCTTAAACGGTTGTTGCATAACGTCCAATTTATATATAAATCCTTGAATAACACTTAAGTATATGTGCCCAACACATGCTTTCACTTAAGCCATGTGATTAATGGGGCCTCGAGACTAAATGTCAATATGAGCGAAATTTATCATAGAGTCAAAGTCAAGAGAGATGAGAAGAAAAATTGCGAAAGGGTTTCCAGCCCAGCGGTTTAGAAAATAATTAAGGAAAACAAGAATTGTCTAGAAGGGAGAAAACGTAGATTAAACAAATAAATTCAGAAAATGTGTTAATATGTAATAGTTTGCATGCTGTGATTTGTGATTCTAGGGCGGTTCTGAAACAAAAGTCTGGGGGAGTAATGGTGAAACGTGTACGTAAATAAACGCACAAGAAACTATTTGCACAGGAAAAAACGCTACACAAAAAAAAGCGTACACGTAGTAAAACGCACACGAAAAAATCGCGCAGATAAAAAAACGCACATAGTAAAACAGCGCATAGGGAAATCAAACAAAGAAAACTTTTGACCTATGGAAAAATCACAATGAAATAAATGTAAAAGTAAATGTTCTCTAGAATTATAATGGTAGGGGAGAGTGCGGCAAAGTGGAACGAGGGGCAGAGCAGAATCGGATATACCGCGCAGACGCCCGAAATTCTAACCCCCAAAAACTAAAAGTGTACCCATGCTTTCTTTCCCTCCAAGCCGCGAACCCGCTCCGACAACCAGTTGAGTGTCAATCACAACAGATGTAAAAACGGATATTATTTGTTTAAAATACGTGAAATATAAATTGTTATTGCCACTTGCTGTGTTATGATTTAGATATAGTTATTAGTTTTTTGCAAGGTAAGGGAATATATTTAACTCTTTGATTGTGTAATACAAAAAACAAACCGTTTATTTTTTAAATAAATATTTTTTAAAAATTTGTCAAATGGGGCAAAGTGGAACTAGTGCCATTCCACTTTACCCTAGAGTCCCTGTATGTTGACATATTTCGATATATTAATATATCGAAATATGTCAACATACAGGGACTCTACTTTACCCCACCAAATTATAATAAATTGCCAAATTTTAATTAATAAACAAACTTTATTATGTCATATTGTCAAGTAGTAATTTGGCGTAAAAGTATTTTTTCAATAGTTCAAAATAGTGTTTGTGAAGTGAAGAAAAATGCAAAATATGTGGTTCCACTTTGCCCCACCCATTTTTTTATTATAGATATTGAGAAACTACGTACGAACATCAAGGCAACATCCTTGGGACGAAGATATGGTAGATGCAGTGTTAGCAGTTAGAACAAACCGATAAGCTATCATGCAGCGGCGGCAACTTACACCGTATCGCAAACGACATTAGACACTTATTGGAATAAAACCTGACCTTATTTTAAAATCTACCGTATTGTGACAGATTTACGTATAAAAAGCAGCTGCTTTCCTTCAAAATTCGGCCTTTGTGTATTTAAGAACCGGATTTATTAGTGTCCGTATTTATTAAATGAAAGTTAGCGACTTTATTTTTAAATTTGGCCTTGGTATGTCAATTTTGTGAGGTCAGCTGTTAGTTTTCTTTGTAAATGTGTCAGAATAAAGTCAGATTTTATTCCAATGGGTCCCTATTATATCGGAGGGCCAAAACTGCGACGCTCAAGAGGCTTCTGGTTCGGTAGATTTGAAAGATGTTTTACCACTGAACAGGAACTTGTAAATCTTTTATGGAAAATAGATATTATTTTGGATTGAGGATAAAAGTATTGAGATATTTGGCATATATTTCACTTTACCGCACCTACCGTTCCATTTTGCCCCATCAGTGGGGTAAAGCGGAACAAAAAACATTATTTTTTTAAACATCTATATATCCATAGTTTCCAAGCTTTAAGTTATGGTATTTATGTCCTTTTTTTTTAGGAAATGTTGAACCATCTTTTAACGTATTTTTTTTTTAATTTTTAATAAAGTTGGATTTATTTAGAAAAAAACGAAATTTCATTCCATTTTGCCCCACTCTCCCCTACGTACTGTTACAGATTAATTGATTATCTTAATTTTGCTCATAAAAAAACTTTCCCGAGATACATTAATGTTGGCGATTTTTACAATTTTTTGATAATAACTTTTATAAAAGTCGGGTATTAGAACAAGAGCAGAAAATGAAGTTAAAAATATTTTTTAAAACTATTATGCGGTCAATTTATTTCACCAGAAACTATTTTTTTGGAAAAAACTTTTATAAAGCCATATTAAACGCAATGTTTTTCTTGATATGAGGTCTCGTTAAAAATATTTTGCCAATTTATGAGCACCTTTAAAAATACTTTACCAATTTATGGGGACCTAAGCTCACACAATTCTACCCTACCCCTTTTTTTGGCTTATGTTCGGTGGATTTTCTTCATTATTAATTGAAACCATCTCGAGCTAAAACCCACCCTGGGTACCAAATTTCATTAAAATAGGCCAAGCGATTTTTGAGCTATGCGCCTTGGCTGCTACAGAGACATACAAATCTGCCGTCCTTAGTAAGACCCACCTATCTACGTTTTCACTTATTTCGAGAAAAGCGCGTTTAAAGTTTAAATGATTGCTAAGAGTACGTAGATATATATATATTTTTTGTTTTTGAAAATAAAATACTTCCGAACAAAAATGTTGGTATTTTTCTTAAAAAACAGAAAGTAACCTATTTGAAGCCATTTTCGGTCCTAACTCATTTTTGATTTTTTTGCAGATAGGTGGGTCTTACTAAGGACGGCAGAAATAGACAGACAGACAGATGGCGCGATAAGAAAGTATCAAAATCATATTAGTCTATGGACAAATCAAGTTTCGTGTGCAAGTCGTGCCAACTTTCTGCCGATAAGCTAACTTTGTTAAGGGCATCCCATATATCAGGTTTTGACTTGTTGTCATTCTGGTAAATGCGTTTTTTGAAAGATATGGCGGATTCAAAATGGCGGAAAGGCGTATCTTTAAAAAAATTGTAACTTTTTTATTTCTTATTTGATTTTCTTAGAACAAAGTTTAAAATACTTGCTTTGTAATGTATTAGTCAGAAAATGTGTATTTTTTTGTATTTGTCAAAAAAATAAAATAAATTAAAAAAAAAAGGGTAAATTCTTTTATTTTTTTTTATTTTATTTATAAAACTATTGGAGCTACAAAAAAAAGTTTATATAAAAAAGATAGCTGTTTTGATTCTTTATTCAAATCTGGTTCAAATGTTCGAATGCGTTAATTAGTTTTTAAGTTATTTCCAAATAACTGGAAAAAATAGGGGTCTTTGGGGCATATTTAAAAATTTTGCTTTTAATGAAAACCATAAGAACTTTTTGGAAGTAACTTAAATTTGTTTAACATACCTAGCAGATCAGGTTTTGAGTTATTTGTCATTGTGATAATCGCGCTTTTTTTAAATATGGCGAATTCAATATGGCGGAAAACCATATTTAAAAACAAATTGTATCTTTTTTATTTTTTATCCGATTTGAATAGGACAAAGTTTAAATTACTTGATTTGAAATGTATCAAAAAAATACTTTTTAAAAAATGTATTTTTTTTTAATATTCGAAAAAAAAAATCGGGTGAAACATGTGACAAAAATGATTTTATTTATTTTATTTTTTAATTGCCCCCCATATACGGACGTCGCTGAAGGGTTTGTCATTAATTAAACCCCACTGACTTAAACATTGTTAAAAAGAAAATTTTATTTCCTACAATAAAGTATAAAACACATTTTTGTGAATTGAGCTTAGTTTTTGAGAAAATTGGAAAAAACCTGTAACAGAATTAATTTGTTTGGTGATTTGTAAAAATTGATTTAAGTTGCACAGGCCTGTGAAGTTTTAATCTGAAGATAAATCCTACATTATTATACACGTTTAAAAGGAAATTTTGTTGTCTACAATCGATTATAGGTCACAATTTTTGATAGAGAGCTTGGTTTTTAAGATAATCGAGTAAAATCTATGTGGTTTCTTTAATTTTTTTATATTTTCTTAATAAACGGACGCCGCTGGAGACTTTTTCATTAGCCTGACCCCACTGACTAATACATTGTTAAAAAGGAAATTTTATTTTCTACAATAAACGGCCAAATTATGTTTTTCCAAAAAGCTTGATTTTTGAGAAAATTGGCTAAAACTTGATAAATTTAGTCATTTTTCAAAATTGATTTTATTTACGGACGACCCTAAATTGTTATAGGTAAAACTACCATTGCCTTATTATACATCATTTAAAAGACAATTTTATTGTCTATAACAAGGTGTGTTATATTATTTGATATAGAGCTCGGTTTTTAAGAAAATTGGGTAAAACCTGTAATAAACATGTTTCTTTTTTAAATTTATTTATTTTTTTATTTTATTTATTTAGGAGGAAATTTTATGGTCTACAATAAAGATTAGTACATATTTTTCCCTGAGCTTAGTTTTTAAGAAAATTTGAAAAAAATCCAAAAATTTCAGGATTTGGGGAGTCTGGGGTGTTTTGGGGGATTTTGCAGCTAAAATTTAAAAAAATTATATAATTTTATTTTATTTAAAATTAGATTTTACACATTTTTGATACATTTCTAGGGCATTGTGTCTTTAGGGCGTCAACTTAGTTAAATTTGTAGAAATTCGAACACGACTATATATAAGGAGGGGGATAAAAAAAATTGGACCAAAAACTTGCCCGGCAACATCCAAATCGTTAGTCTGTGACCTATTCTCAGCTAGGATCCATTGTCAAATTGCGGTCCTTATATTTTGCATACTCAACTACCTCTAGCACCTGCACTATATTGTAAAAACTTTAACTTAATCTTTAAAATAACAATAACAACGTTGTTTGGTAATGTCCATCAAACAAAGATAACAATTATAATAGAAATCATCTGTTTTACTAGACGCCTCAGCTTCGTAACGCCGCGCGCCGCCGCCGCCTTATAGGCGTTCGCGTACTCGTTTTGGTGACAACAAATTGTTTTTTTATTAAAACAAATATAAAATATACATCTATATAAGACCTATATACACCAAATTAAAGAAAAATTTTCATTCTATAACTTTTATTTAAACTTTTTCTTTAAATTTTGCTTTGGTGTTATTCAAAATGTAGGTTAAACTTTACTAGCTATAAAAAAGTAAAAATTCAGTTATTATATTTTTTCTAAAAAAATGAAGCAAAATTTTGAAAAATATAATAGAAAGTTATTTTATTGTGGGTGTTTACTGATTCATTTGCAATTTTTTGCAACCCTCTACGACTATTTTTAAGAAAGAAACATCGTTTTAAAAAGTATCGTGCAAAAAAAGTGGTGGGGGCCATATCTTTAAAAAAACGCATTTTCCAGAATGACAACAAGTCAAAACCTGATCTATGGAGTGCCCTTAACAAACTTGGCTTATCGGCAAAAAGTTGGCACGACTTGCACACGAAACCCCCTTTTAGGCCGATTTGTCCATAGACTATTAATACCACGCCAATGCTAGAAGGATACTTACCGTTTCAGCGAAGTGATCCTGCTCCTTCATACCATCTCTCTATTGCAAAGTCTTCCTAAAAAAAATATACATATATCACTGTGTTGTCCAAAACATTTTGCTAATACTAACAATTTAAGAATTTGACCGATTTCAAAAATTATTACCGTTGATAGCTAAAAAATTTCACTTTTTAACTAAATTACCAAAATCAAAATATTATCCCGCCATTTTATGAAGCAGGCGCGGATCTACGGAGGGGGGAGGGGAAATCCCCCGCCCCAAATCCCAAAATATATTTAGTTTTGACACACAAAATGCACCTTCTGGTCAGGCTCTGGGGCCACCAAGTGGCCGTGGCCGATTCGCCACCGGGCCAACTCGCCGCCGATCCGATTCGCCGCCCGGCTAACTCGCAACCGATCCGATTATCAGCCCGGCCCCGCCTCAGCGCGTCGCTATAGTTTTTGCTTGCAATTTTGTTTATTAAACGATTTATTTATGCAAAGCTTTTTCCAATACTTTTCAATACATATTTTATAGTTGACAGGTGTATAAGGTCTCAACACAAAAAATTTAAAATGGAGAATCCAAAAGTTTTTTATTAATAAAGCGCTTTTTCTCAAATTTGAAACAATACACTGTTCAGGCTACAAAGAACCGAACCTCAAAAAAATCAGAATGGCGCTTTCAAAATGGTGGAATTTTCATTTAGAAACCGGTATATATTAAATTTAGAACTTGGGTTGTTTATTTATAAATAAGGACGTTAATTATGACTTTTGAAGTAAACTTAAAATAAAAGTGGAAATGGCGGATGCAAAATGGTGGACTTTTTAATTTAATTGAGATTTTTAATTACACCAAAAAAAAAATAAAATAGGGGATCTCAAATGGCAGCTTTTCCTATTTATTAACGGATACGTACTACATAATTGAAATATTGTAGTGTTTAATGCCGCTGATTATGATTTTTATATACCCCAAAATTTTAAAAGTATTGACATGTCGGTTCAATGGAAAATTTCCGCCATTTCAAATTTAATTTAATTATCAAATTCCACGGTGGATAGAATAGACTGGTGTTCGGATTTTATATATATGTTACCGGAGAAACCCGATTTTAGGATAAACTAGTTTTTCATAGGCCATACCAGTTTATCCGAAGAGCGATAGGATGAACTAGTTTATCCTAGGCTAAACTGGTTTTTCCTGAAATAAATTAATTATGATTAGGAATAACTGATTTGTCCTTGTCTAAACTATTGCGGACCGATTACAAAAGTAACGTTTTTACTACTAATTAAATAAAATACTATTATGACTAACATGTTTACTAATTTTTATTATTTACTTGTTATTACATGTCAAACTATTATGGCATTTCGAGTTGCAGAGAACGTTATTTTTCTTGCAAAGGCATCTACCGGTCTATTCTATCCACCGTGGAATTTGATAATTAAATTAAATTTGAAATGACGGAAATTTTCCATTGAGCCGACATGTCAATACTTTTAAAATTTTGGGGTATATAAAAATCATAATTCCTACTATTTTTTAGTATATTCTTATAAAACAAGATTTTTCAGACATACCAGTCGTTATTTTTTTTAGCCCGAATCATTTCTCTTTACACAAAAATTCGATAAAAATACTGTGTTCGCCCGATAAAAAATAATGGATTCAATGGCATTAAAAAGTATTCAGTTTTTATACCTTTTAATAACTATGTATCCTGCTCAATTCCCTGAGCAGAGGATAGGTATTCAGAATTTATTCCAACCAATACTTTTTTATCCAAAACTGTTTTGGTTACATGTATATACCAAATTCTGAATTCATTTTTTATACATTTAAATACTTCTCAATATCTTTTGAAACCTATCCATTTAAATGACTTTTTATGAATTCATTATTTATACCGTTTATACTTTTCAATACCTTCCTTTATCAATACAATTGAATGACTTTTCAAGTATTCATTTTCTATATATTTGAATACATATTTATACTATTTAAAGCAATCCAATTACATACCTTTTTATGTAATCATTATTTATACCAATGAATACTTTTTAATTCCTTCCTTTCTCAATACAACCGAATAAACATAAAAGGATTCATTTTTAATACATCTGAATACATACTAATACTCTATAAAACAATCCATTTAAATGACTTTTTATGAATTCATTATTTATACCGTTGAATACTTTTCAATACCTTCCTTTATCAATACAATTGAATGAACTTTTCAAGTATTCATTTTTAATACATTTGAATACATACTAATACGCTATAGAACAATCCATTTAAATGACTTTCTATGAATTCATTATTTATCCCGTTGAATACTTTTCAATACCTTCCTTTATCAATACAATTGAATGAACTTTTCAAGTATTCATTTTCTATATATTTGAATACATATTTATACTATAAAATAAAAAATATACAATAAAACGCAGAGCTAATGCAAAACCTTGGTTCGACAGCCAGTGTCAAACGGCTGTACAGAAAAAACACAGAGCATATAACCTTTGGAAACGACAACAAACCGCTCAAAACCACACAGAATTTATAGAAGCCAGAAATAGTTGCAAAATTACTATTGACGCCGCCAAAGAAACATACAATCAAAGAATAAAAAACAGGTTGCTGAATTGTCCAAGTAGTTCTAGGTCCTTTTGGTCTCTTGCAAAAGCCGTTGGATCAAACTTCACCAAGTCATCCATACCACCACTTACAGATAAAAATACTCACTTAGCCACAACATCAGAGGAAAAAGCCAATATGCTGGCCAAAATCTTTTCCTCCAACTCAAACCTAACAGTGCCAAATGGAAAAACTCCACCGTTGACATTAACAGGGTTTCCCACAGTATGCCAGAGGTACCCTTTTGTCACAGAGAAATACGAAAATCCCTTAAAAAGTTGGATACAAACAAAGCAATGGGTCCAGATGGCATTCCCGCGATAGTATTCAAAAATTGTGCTAACGAACTCACCCCAACTTTCGCCAAATTATTCAATTTATCTTATAGGCAAGGAGTATATCCATCATCATGGAAGTCTGCCGCAGTACAACCCATTCCAAGGAAAGGAAAAAAGACAGATCCGTTAAACTATAGACCAATTGCTCTACTTCCGGTGATATCAAAAGTAATGGAAAGAGTTGTGAACAATCACCTAACCAAGTACTTGGAAAAGTACAAAATTATCAACGACAAGCAATACGGATTTCGAAAATATAGGTTAACTGGCGATTTACTTACATACGTCACTCACTTATGGCAAAAAGCGAATGAGTTGCGAGGTGAAACAAGAACAATTGCCTTAGATATATCTAAAGCATTCGATAAAGTCTGGCATGAAAATCTGCTCAACAAGCTCAAAGCAACGGGATTGTCGCCGAGACTTTGCACTTGGTTTGAAAGTTACCTTAAGGATAGATCCATTTATGTTACACTGGATGGCCGGAACTCCAACTCTTACCAAATAAATGCTGGTGTGCCACAGGGAGACACTTTTTCTGATTTACATAAATGACCTCATAGATAAAACAGTAAATCCACTTTATTGCTTTGCAGATGATGGCAATGTAGTCTCCTCAGTCATACCACCCACATGTCTCTCCGCACGTGAATTCCATTACCTTAGACTAACTGAAATATCACAGATAAATAACGACTTGGAGATAATAGAGGACTGGGGCAACAAAAACCTTGTACAGTTCAACGCGCAGAAAACCCAAGCAGCCCTGTTTTCGAAAAAGACCAGCACTGGTGAGCCAAATATCATGCTATCTGGAAGTGCTGTCGCATTGGAGAGCCAGTTGAACATCTTAGGAGTCACTGCAGAGACCAACATGTCTTGGCACACTCACGTGGCAGATATAGCTAAAAGGGCGTCCCAAAAGCTTGGGGTGCTATTTCGTAGAAGACATCTGTATACACCAAGCCAACTGCTGATACTCTACAAAGCCCAGATTCGACCAACTATGGAGTACTGCTCACATATATGGAGTGCGGCACCCAAACATACCTTAATGCTTTTGAACACCGTGCAAAAACGAGCTATCAAGCTGATCAATGACCCCGCTCTTACCCGTAGCTTGGATAGTCTCGAACATCGAAGAACTGTGGGCGATCTATCTCTCTTCTACAGGTATTATCACGGAAAATGCTCTGTAGAGTTGGCACGTATGATCCCCCCGGGAGTAGCTCCTACTAGGCGAACACGTCAAACAGACGGTAACCATCAATTTATTGTCAAAATAGAGGCACCAAGAACCTCATTATATCAGAATTCATATCTCTGGAGAACAGCATCGCTGTGGAATAAACTCCCTGCGACAGTTTTCCCTGCAGGTTACAACCTGAACCGTTTCAAAACCAACACGCACCAACATTTCCGCGCACTTGCCGCTTCTCGAGCGTGATAGGGATCTCCTTGCGAGTGCGCATACCCGTAAAAAAAAAAAAAAAAAAAAAAACTATTTAAAGCAATCCAATTAAATACCTGTTTATGTAATTATTTATACCAATGAATACTTTTTAATTCCTTCCTTTCTCAATACAACCGAATAAACATAAAAGGATTCATTTTTAATACATCTGAATACATACTAATACGCTATAGAACAATCCATTTAAATGACTTTTTATGAATTCATTTTTTATCCCGTTGAATACTTTTCAATACCTTCCTTTATCAATACAATTGAATGAACTTTTCAAGTATTTATTTTCTATATATTTGAATACATATTTATACCCTTTAAAGCAATCCAATTAAATACCTTTTTATGTAATCATTATTTATACCAATGAATACTTTTTAATTCCTTCCCTTCTCAATACAACCGAATAAACATAGAAGGATTCATTTTTAATACATTTGAATACATACTAATACGCTATAGAACAATCCATTTAAATGACTTTTTATGAATTCATTATTTATCCTGTTGAATACTTTTTAATACCTTCCTTTATCAATACAAGTGAATGAACTTTTCAAGTATTCATTTTCTATATATTTGAATACATATTTATACTCTTTAAAGCAATCCAATTAAATACCTTTTTATGTAATCATTATTTATACCAATGAATACTTTTTAATTCCTTCCTTTCTCAATGCAAGCGAATAAACATAGAAGGATTCATTTTTAATACATTTGAATACATACTAATACGCTATAGAACAATCCATTTAAATGACTTTTTATGAATTCATTATTTATCCTGTTGAATACATTTTAATTCCTTCCTTTATCAATACAATTGAATGAACTTTTCAAGTATTCATTTTCTATATATTTGAATACATATTTATACTCTTTAAAGCAATCCAATTAAATACCTTTTTATGTAATCATTATTTATACCAATGAATACTTTTTAATTCCTTCCTTTCTCAATACAACCGAATAAACATAAAAGGATGCCTTTTTAATACATTTGAATACATACTAATACGCTATAGAACAATCCATTTAAATGACTTTTTATAAATTCATTATTTATCCTGTTGAATACTTTTTAATACCTTCCTTTATCAATACAATTGAATGAACTTTTCAAGTATTCATTTTCTATATATTTGAATACATATTTATACTCTTTAAAGCAATCCAATTAAATACCTTTTTATGTAATCATTATTCATACCAATGAATACTTTTTAATTCCTTCCTTTCTCAATGCAAGCGAATAAACATAGAAGGATTCATTTTTAATACATTTGAATACATACTAATACGCTATAGAACAATCCATTTAAATGACTTTTTATGAATTCATTATTTATCCTGTTGAATACTTTTTAATACTTTCCTTTATCAATACAATTGAATGAACTTTTCAAGTATTCATTTTCTATATATTTGAATACATATTTATACCCGTTAAAGCAATCCAATTAAATACCTTTTTATGTAATCATTATTTATACCAATGAATAGTTTTTAATTCCTTCCTTTCTCAATGCAACCGAATAAACATAGAAGGATTCATTTTTAATACATTTGAATACATACTAATACGCTATAGAACAATCGATTTAAATGACTTTTTATGAATTCATTATTTATCCTGTTGAATACTTTTTAATACCTTCCTTTATCAATACAATTGAATGAACTTTTCAAGTATTCATTTTCTATATATTTGAATATATATTTATACTCTTTAAAGCAATCCAATTAAATACCTTTTTATGTAATCATTATTTATACCAACGAATACTTTTTAATTTCTTCCTTTCTCAATACAACCGAATAAACATACAAGGATTCATTTTTAATACATTTGAATACATACTAATACGCTATGGAATAATCCATTTAAATGACTTTTTATGAATTCATTATTTATCCCGTTGAATACTTTTCAATACCTTCCTTTATCAATACAATTGAATGAACTTTTCAAGTATTCATTTTCTATATATTTGAATACATATTTATACTCTTTAAAGCAATCCAATTAAATACCTTTTTATGTAATCATTATTTATACCAATGAATACTTTTTAATTCCTTCCTTTCTCAATGCAACCGAATAAACATAGAAGGATTCATTTTTTAATACATTTGAATACATACTAATACGCTATAGAACAATCCATTTAAATGACTTTTTATGAATTCATTATTTATCCTGTTGGATACTTTTTAATACCTTCCTTTATCAATACAATTGAATGAACTTTTCAAGTATTCATTTTCTATATATTTTAATGCATATTTATACTCTTTAAAGCAATCCAATTAAATACCCATTTTATGTAATCAATATTTATACCAACGAATACTTTTTAATTTCTTTCTTTCTCAATACAACCGAATAAACATACAAGGATTCATTTTTAATACATTTGAATACATACTAATACGCTACGGAATAATCCATTTAAATGACTTTTTATGAATTCATTATTTATCCCGTTGAATACTTTTCAATACCTTCCTTTATCAATACAATTGAATGAACTTTTCAAGTATTCCTATTCTATATATTTGAATACATATTTATACTATTTAAAGTAATTCAATTACATACCTTTATATGTAATCATTATTTATACCAATGAATACGTTTTAATTCCTTCCTTTCTCAATACAACCGAAAAAACATAAAAGGATTCATTTTTAATACATCTGAATACATACTAATACGCTATAAAACAATCCATTTAAATGACTTTTTAGGAATTCATTTTTTATACCGTTGAATACTTTTCAATACCTTTACCAATACAATTGAATGAACTTTTCAGGTATTCATTTTCTATATATTTGAATACATATTTATACTCTTTAAAACAATCCAATTAAATACCTTTTTATGTAATCATTATTTATTCCAATGAATACTTTTTAATTCCTTCCTTTCTCAATGCAACCGAATAAACATAGAAGGATTCATTTTTAATACATTTGAATACATACTAATACGCTATGGAATAATCCATTTAAATGACTTTTTATGAATTCATTATTTATCCCGTTGAAGACTTTTCAATACCTTCCTTTATCAATACAATTGAATAAACTTTTCAAGTATTCATTTTCTATATATTTGAATACATATTTATACTCTTTAAAGCAATCCCATTAAATACCTTTTTATGTAATCATTATTTATACCAATGAATACTTTTTAATTCCTTCCTTTCTCAATGCAACCGAATAAACATAGAAGGATTCATTTCTAATACATTTGAATACATACTAATACGCTATAGAACAATCCATTTAAATCACTTTTTATGAATTCATTATTTATCCCGTTGAATACTTTTCAATACCTTGCTTTATTAATACAATTAAATGCACTTTTCAAGTATTCATTTTCTATGTATTTGAATACATATTTATACCCTTTAAAGCAAAACAATTAAATACCTTTTTATGTAATCATTATTTATACCAATGAAAACTTTTTAATTCCTTCCTTCATCTCAATACAACCGAATAAACATAAAATGATTCATTTTTAATACATCTGAATACATACTAATACGCTATAAAACAATCCATTTAAATGACTTTTTATGAATTCATTATTTCCCACATAGCATTGAAAGAACATTCAAATGCTTTGTATATGCTTTTTAGGTACTTTAAAGAATATTCTTTTAGTGATATGCTTAGCATATTTTGAAAAGAAGATTCACATCCCAAGTATATGCGATGAATATACTGTAAAGGATCTTCTTTTAGGAATCAGCATAACATATTCTTGGCATATACCATGTGAGAATGTTTCACTTTAGTTCATCCATAGTATATACCAGTTATGAACGTGCCAAGAATATTCCGAGATTAACATGCTAAGAATATTCCGGACTGCACTAGAAAATACACATATATTTTAATAATATTCATGGCATGAATACATTCTACAAAAAACACTACAATATTCTTTAAACATTTTTGAATAATAAAACTGTACAAAAATATTGCTTTTTAGAGAATTGGTAATTTTAAGTATAGGTACCTTGTGTAAAGAATATTCTAAAAATTCTAAATTTAAATGATAATTAAATACCTGTTGAAAATTGCTTAAATTCTTATAGCTGGGCGATTTTTTCTCAAAATTATGACGTCACAGCCGAGATCATTTTTACAAATTTTGATTGAATAACTTTTTCAATCAACGATGTGATTGCGTGTCAAACTGTTTAAGAAATTTATAACCGATCTTTCTGACTGTGGCGTTCCAGGGTTCCTAATTTGGTCACAATCAGTGGCGTATATAGAAAAAAGCTTCGGGGTGGGCCCGAGACAGTTTTGGGCGTATATGAGGGGGGGCCCGGGCCCCCCCGTAGCTAAGATTTTTTAGATATTTTACACATATTTCATGACTACAAACATAAAATAGCATAAACTACGGCCTCATGGGGTCTCGCCCCCCCCCCCCAAAATGGCTCTGGTACAAAATAGCGCAGGACAAAATAGCAAGGACAAAATAGCGCGCGACAAAATAGCGCAGGACAAAATAGCACAGGACAAAATAGCGCAGGATAAAATAGCGCGGGACAAAGTAGCCCGGGACAAAATAGCGCAGGACAAAATAGCGCAGATCTCAAAAAGCTACTAAAAAATAACCTAACCTTACTTGGTTAGTTTAATATACAGTGAAGGCCTAACCTTATCACTCAAACTGCACCAGCCGAAGTGGATCAGGGGCCGAGGATAGGGTAGGTTAGTATCCCAACCTGACCCGGTTAGGTTGGGAAACTAACCTAACCTATCCTCGGAGATACTAAAAAAATAACCTAACCTTACTTGGTTAGTTTAATAAACAGTGAAGGCCTAACCTTATCACTCAAACTGCCCCAGCCGAAGTGGACCAGGGGCCGAGGATAGGCTAGGTTAGTGTCCCAACCTGACCCGCTTAGGTTTATTTACAAAAAAAAACTTACCTGATCTGTTCAGGCAAGTTTTATTTTTGTAAAAAAACCTAACCGGGTCAGGTTGGGATACTAACCTAACCTATCCTCGGCCCCTGGTCCACTTCGGCTGGACAGGGCAAATCGACTTGGGATTTATGACGTGCGCTATTTTGACATGCGCTATTTTGTCCTGCGCCATTTTGTCCTGCGCCATTTTGTCCTGCGCTATTTTGTCCTGCGCTATTTTGTCCTGCGCTATTTTGTCCTGCGCCATTTTGTCCACGCTATTTTGTACCAGAGCCCCCAAAACTGTGTTGTTTTTCTATATACGCCACTGCCGTATTTTATGTTTTTATTAATGAAATATGTGGAAAATACTAAAAAAAATCTTCGCATCGGGGGAAGCCATTTGGAATCCTTTAAAAATAGTGTCACTTTTTCAAATTTTATTTTATTAATTTTTGAGCGGCTCCTCTTCGAATACACCATAGACATGGTGGTGTTATTCATATTGGTTGGGTGACTACGTCCTTATTTACCTAATATGTGGTTATGTCAATATTTGCGTCATATAATAGATATATGATTTGCGTGCTAAAATCAATGAAATTGAATGTTTTTCAGTTATTCCATTATTACTCTAAGGTTTTCTTGAGTTTTCAATTTGGTCTTTGCTCCTTTGCTTGTGTTTTTTGGATTGCCAGATCGGTTTGGCCAGGTACGTTGTTTTAAATTTCATTTCGAATCCGTGTGTTCTGTAAGGCCCCTACTTAGGGCCGGTTTATCAATGGAGGGATACCCCTCGAGTTAGAGATAGCCCGGGGCTAAAGTTGTCAAAAGTGTTTATCCATCCAAGGTTAACTGCAAACTCAAGGGTTAACCCTAGGCTAACTTGACCCGCGCTCAAAGGGCAGGATAACGTATTTAGCTCTGGGTTAACCATAAAATTTTGAATTATTTTAAAGTGTTTTTTTTTGGTTGATTTTTGTCAAAATCATAACATATAAATTGTGTACTTAATTTTATATGTGTTAAATACGATGTTCCGAAATTTTTACAACAGCATCAGCGGCGATACTTTATATACAGACATGGAGATTTTTGCAATGGGAGCAGTCTACCAAGCAAGCCTCAAATATTTTTTCTATGAGCAAGATAATGTTTAATAGAAAAGCACTCCATGAATAACCCAATAAATATCCCACCCGCCAACAGAGCTATACCTACTATTTGTACCGAGCCACAATACAGACCCTCTGGTGGTCACAGTGAGGGGGCTGCAAGGCCCATTCACATATGAATCATCATCAATATGTGTACCAGTTTTATTATAATTCTAATTTATGTATATAGTTTTAAAACTTTTTATATTTATTTAAAAATGCAAAATAAAAAGTGAATGTACTTCAAACACTGAGTTTTCAATGTTTATTTGGGGGCCCCTGAAAAATGACTAATTTTTTTTGTTATACAACAGTGTTTTAGGAATCAGAAATAGTCAACAATTAACTTACAGAGCAGTGGCGTATATAGGAAAAAGTTTCGGGGGGGGGGGGGGCCCGAGACAGTTTCGGGGGGGGGGGGGGCCGAGACCTCATAAGGCCGTATTTTATGCTATTTTATGTTTGTATTTATGAAATATGTGGAAAATATCTAAAAAAATCTTAGCTTCGGGGGGGGGGGGCCCGGCCCCCCCCGTATATACGCCACTGTTACAGAGTAAGATCAAAATAAAATACTGAAAGAGCACTTTTATAATAAAAAAAAATATATGCTACAGAATAAATAATATATAAAATGAAGGTTTTGAAACAACTTCTGGTCAGCCAGGAAACCTCTTGCTCTGCACAGGGTGTAAATCAGTCATTCCGGGATAACAGTTTCATGTGCCAGAAACTAGTACCATTATTTCTTGTTGACGTACCTTGTTAATATTTCTTCATTAGAATGCCCAAGTTTAGAGAAGTTTATTTGTTTCCTTGCAAAGACATGATCTGTAACAAACATAAAATAGGTGTAGTAGTTTAAAAATAAAGTTAAAAAATGCAGCATGATCCAATATGGACATTAATCCATTTGCTTTTAACTCATTTTATCTCTTAAATTATGTAATGTATAAATCTAGCTTTAATAGGTCGATAGGTACCTATAGATGCATTTTTATGCAGAACTTTAACTAAAATTGATTATAACAAATTTATTGAAAAAACAGAAAACTCTATTAACAGCAATCCTAAAAATTTGTGGAATTTCATTAAAACTAAAAAAGGTCAAAGTGATTGTCCCAAGATTATGAAGTTTGGTGACAGAGTTGCAAAACATGGACACAACATTTCTAATTTATTTGCCGACTTCTTTTCATCTGTTTATACTTCTGACTCACAAAATTTTTATGACTCTGAATCAATTCCAGAGTTTGATCAGGATTATTCAGATATGTATCTCAGTGCACCTGAAATAGAGAAAGAATTGAATGGGCTTGATGTTTCAAAACCTGTAGGCCCAGACGGAGTTCCTCCATCTGTCTTAAAATACTGTGCTGAATCTCTTTATTTACCACTTAGCATAATGTTCAATAAATCACTCAAAATCGGTGAATTTCCAGCTCTGTGGAAAAAATCATTTGTTGTACCCATTTTTAAATCTGGGGACAAAGGAATTGTCAATAATTATCGTCCTATTAGTATTCTTTCGGCTCTTCCTAAATTATTTGAACATTGTGTTGAGGTAAAACTTAAGGGATTTTTCGAGAAAATTACAACATCAAAACAACATGGTTTCTCCTCTGGTCGTTCTGTTGACACAAATCTCTTCTTGTATACAAACTTTATCTCTACTGCAATGGTCGAAGGTGCTGAGGTCCATGCTATTTACATGGACTTTAGCAAAGCCTTTGATAGAGTGAACCATGGTGTTTTGATGTCAAAATTAAAAAAGTATGGTATCACTGGTCCATTATGGAAATGGATAAAATCTTATTTATCAAGTCAGTCACAGCAAGTAAAGGTTGAAGGCTATCTGTCCAATATTTTTTTCGTCACATCGGGGGTTCCTCAGGGATCACATTTGGGCCCTCCTTTGTTTAATATCTTTATAAATGACATCTGTTCTTTTTTGGAGGTTGCATACCTATTATTTGCTGATGACTTGAAGATATATGCCAGAATTACCTCACAGCTGGACCAAATTAGAATCCAAAATGATTTAGATAAAATTGATAGGTGGTGTACTCTAAATGGTATGACACTGAACACTGCAAAGTGTCAAGTTATGCGATTTAGTAGACTAAGAAATAATTTCCTTCTTACCTACATGTTGGGTGGCAAAGTATTAAAAGAAATATCTGTTGTGAGGGATCTTGGAGTATAAAATGTTGGGTTTCATAAAGAGATCTTGCCAGGATTTTACAAATGTCAACACACTAAAACTATTATTTATAAGTTTTGTAAGATCAATTCTTGAGTTTTCTAACATCATATGGTCACCATTCTTTAATATTTACATAGATCGACTCGAGAGTATCCAGCGTAAATTTATTAAATTTGCATGTTATAAACTTAGTAGGAATACTTACTGGCTAGAGTACAATAACTGAAGAAGGTGAATCAAAAATATATCCGTTTTGATAGCCCTGGGTGAACAAAACTTTTTCAAATAATTTTTTTAAATAAAACACCCAAAACCAAAAAAACAAAAACATATGATTATAACCACAAAATGTCCAAAATACCATAGACTATCAAATAAGAAGGGAAAACTTAGATGGTCGATTGTTATCAGCATTGCCAACCTACGAGTTTCGGAGCTCTGGGTTAAAATGATGTGGATAAACACTTTTCTCTTTAGCTCGAGGGTTATCCCAAGGTTGGAGTTGGCCCTGGGCTAGCTAACACGACGAGATACCCCTCCATTGATAAACTGGCCCTTAGAAAGGAGGGTAGTTAAGTGCCTATTTATAAACTAGATGTATAAGAGAAATCAGAAAGGTTCTTAGCAGTCAATTTTACCATAAATTAGTTGACAAATACAAATATTATTGTGTTTTATATAAAAGCATTTTTTATTTTTTTTTATTTAATAAATTTTGAGAAAAATTATATCAAAAAGTTTTCTTTTAACTTGAATCTTTACCTAACTTTTTAAATCTTGCAACAGATATTTTTTATACTTCTCAGTGAGCTAGAGACTTTTGGTAGGTGATTATTGCTTAAAACATTAGCTTAGAACAAGTCAAGTCAGAAGTTTTGTTTTAATAGGGACATTCCAGTGAACTTCCTCTCACAGTATGCGTTATATGAGACCATTTTTTCCATTTGGTAGAGGTTCAAGGATGATTCATGATTCATATGTGAGTGGGCCTTGGAGCCCTTCTACTGCGACTACTATCGGGTCTATTGTGGCTCAGCTTCAAGGATAGTGTTTATATGGATTTTAAATCAAGGATAGTATTTATGGTGCCATTTTGCTAAGGATGTTTTTCAGCTTAGTGAATAGAAATTATGAATTAAAGGTTGGTTAATTTGAATTTGTCCTCTTCTTTATTATTTTTTGCACCATAAATAGCAGAACATAAATAAGAAACTATATAATATGTATACTTATATATAAATAGGAAACTAGCAGTTAGAAAAATCTTTAAAAGGAGAGTTTTGAGAGAAGCTTTGAACTTAATCCAGAGAAATTTTTCAGTTAAGAATTAACCGTAAAAATCTCCTGTTTAACAGTTTTTTGAAAACTGCTAGTTTCTAATATATTGGGGTGTTCTGCTAATTATGGTACCCCCTGTATAAATTGTATACATGGGTAGGATAGAAGAAATAAGAACAAAAGTTTTTTGGAGTTATTGCCAATCTATAAATAGAAACATTTTTCTAGGTTAGGTATTTGGTTGGTGTTATTATTATTATTTTTTTGTTTAACTAGGTACTTATAGGGCTGTCTAGCAAAACATATGATCCAATCTAAGATATCTTCTGTAGGACAAACAAACTGATTTCTCATAAGCCGTAATGTTAACAAAAACGTAAATTGTACAAAAACAACAAGAGATTGAGTCTCAAAAATTATTCAGTTTTAAGAACGGATCCTTTGTGCATATGGGAAAAATGTAAATTTTGGAGGTATTAAAATGTATTTATTCTGTATACTTGAAAGGGGATTCAAAAGGATAATTATTTAATGGATTGGAGGGTATTAAAAAACCCTTAATGGTATAGAAATGGATTCTTTTTGAATGACACAAAGTGTATTGAAATTGATGAAATGTTCATATACTTTTTAATGACAATTTAATACACCCTTTCAAATCCTTTTTTTGGATAAGAAGGAATTGAAAATGTAAATTTGGGAGGTATTAAAATGTATTAGGGCAGTTCTTCAGAAAACCTGTGAAACAGTGTCACAGGGGTAAATATCTCATTTTTTGAAGCAGAAACCTACTTTTTAATTTAAAATAGGATAAAATGCAATCTAATTTGCTACCTCACCAAAAAAAGAAAAAAATATTTTAATTATTAAGGATTTTTGCTGTATTAACAGTAGCTGAGGTCTCAGGCTTTGTTAATGTCACAACTCCAAGGTGAGCACATTCCGACTTATTTTTTAAAGTTATGGTTAATGATTTAGATTAATATAGTTAAGTTCTAACAAGATCAACTCAAAAAAAAAATTTTGAGCCAAAATAATAATATTCAACAAAAGACACTCTGATTTTTTTAAAATAATATCGTTGTCACACCCTCTTTGCATCAGCTTTGTTACCAATTTTTAAATCGCACTAAAATCCATATATGGCAACACAAGCAGCCGCCATTGCATTGTTCCGTTTACTATAGTCACATTCTTCGCTGTCAAGAAGCAGGTGGACGCTGTGAAGTATTTTTTTAATTTTGAAGTGACAAAACAGGTAAGTGACAAGCACACTTTCTCAAGTTTGTTGTCAAGTTCCTGACAATACAAAAAATGTCTTAAATAATCTAAATGTGACTTAATAATGCGCAAAACGTTATAAAAAACAGGGCAAAAAAACAGATCCCAACATTTTGTTTTCAAGGAGTTAGGCGGGAAATATGAATAGATTCCTCAGCTCCGTTAATATCAGCTTTGTTAATACTGGTGGTAACAAAGCTGAGGATGTGTTAACAAAGTTGAATATTATAGTATAATTTACTGAAAAAGCTTAGGTAACAAAAAATAAAAAGTATTTTCGAATTATTGGGGTCAATTATTAGGCAGAAACGACAGTTGAAACGTTTCGGCCCTTTTCGTTAACACAAAAAGTCAATTAACGGTAGCTTGGGTCAGGTTGGGTTGGGTTTACTTACCATTGCATTTCTTTGCTAGTTATAGTGAATTAACATTTTTTCAAACAATAATAAATGTAATAACATATCTTATCAAAAAATCATGGTCAAAATTACAGTCGAACCTCTATAACTCGAACTTCAAGGGACAACCAAATCAGTTCGAGTTATGGAGAGTTCGACTTATAGAAATTCGAGTTAAAGAGGTTAAAATTCATATAAAAAGTGCAGAACTTAGATTAATAAATTTGTTAGTCTGAGGTGCAGAACCACTTAAAAGGTTCGAGTTAGAGAGGTTCGACTGTCTTACAATGTATGATATCGGAATACCAACAAATTAATTTTTAACTTTTTAGTGAATTTTATAAAAGCTTAAAAAAAAAGGCATATTTTTTTGACATATAAACTTTTTTATAAACATTAATTTTTTGATTTCTAGAAAAATGGCAAAAAAAAGAAAGACACAAAAAAAGGTGCAGATGAAAAAAAAGCAAAATCTAGAGAATGTATGATGGGGATCATGGAACACTTGTTCCTTATCAGAACGTGTTCCAGACGGGGATCATTCGTATCCTTGTGATCGACGTTGGAGAGAGTGAAAACCAAATAGTTTTAACAAGTTCCCAACGAAAGCATCAAACCATTAGTATAATTTAATACGGGCAGGAGTATTTTCCCTCTGAGTAGTTGTTTCTGTTGGTTTCACACAACTTATGCTCTACAAGGAGCTATCGCCTACATTCACCTGAGGATGGCCCAAAAGGCCAAAACCGGACGTGGATTGGCATGGATCACTTGTTCCTGATTGTCAGATCGTGTTCCAGACGGGGATCATTCGTATCCATGTGATCGACGTTGGAAAGAGTGAAAACCAAATAGTTTTAACAAGTTCCCAACGAAAGCATCAAACCATTATCTGTAGATTAACTTTTTATATTGTTGCTCATTTAAGATTTAAGTGGTTTAAGAAGAGATTAAAAATTTGAAAATAATAGGTTTTAGGTTTTTTGTTCATTATAATTATTTTTGTTTATTTGGTAGTAGTAGTTTTTTAAATTTAGTTATGAGAAATTTAAATACAATAAGCTTTGCAATATATATTTTCTAAGTAATTTATCAGCTTTGTTAACTTGACCTCAGTTTCGTTAATATACTTTTTTAAAAATTCTTCTATTTTTGCTGTGTTTTTTGATAAAAAGTAGTTTTTTTTTTGTTTTGTTATGACTTTTTTATGTAAAATTTGTTCACTACATATATTTTCTAAGTAATTTATCAGCTTTGTTAACATAACCTCAGCTTTGTTGAATCATTTTTTCTTATTTTTACTTTTTCTCCAAAAATATACATTTGTTTTCTGGGAAACATACTCTATGCAAAATATTAAAGCATTTTCTTTTTAACAGACAATAAAAAGCTTATTTTTTAATATTATATTTTAAAAAAAAAAGGGAAGCTCATTTCACAGGTTTTCTGAAGAACTGCCCATTAATTCTGTATACTTAAAAAGGGACTTAAAATGATAAATAGTTTATGGATTGGAGAGAATTCAAAATAAAAACCCTTAATATTGATTCCTTTTGAATGTCGCAAAGTGTATTGAAATGGATGAAATGTTTGTCTACTTTTTAATGCCACTTTATTATGCCTTTTCAAATCCTTTTTTGGATAAGAAAAGATTCAAAATATAGATCTAGGAGGTATTAAAATGTATTCATTCTGCATACTTAAAAGGGGATTTAAAAGGATAAGTAATTTTATTATTATTATTTTTTTGAATGCCACAAACTGTATTGAAATGGATGGAATGTTTATATACTTTTTAATGCTAATTGCATACGCTTTTTGAAATCCTTTTTTTTGGATAAGAGAGGATTAAAAATGTAGATCTCGAAGGTATTAAAATGTATTCATTCGGTATTCTTGAAAGGGGATTCAAAAGGTTAAAGATTTTATGGATTAAAGGGGACTAAAAATAAAACCCCCTAATGACATAGAAATGGATTCCTTTTTTTGGATAAGACAGGATTGAAAATGTAAATTTCGGAGGTATTAAAATGTATTTATTCTGTATACTTGGAAGAGGATTCAAAAGGATAATTATTTTATGGATTGAAGGGGATTAAAAAAACCCTTAATGGTATAAAAATGGATTCTTTTTGAATGACACAAAGTGTATTGAAATGGATGGAATGTTTATATACTTTTTAATGACAACTTAATACGCCTTTTCAAATCCTTTTTTCGGATAAGAAAGAATTGAAAATGTGAATTTCGGAGGTATTAAAATGTTATAATTCTGTATACTTAAAAGGGGACTTAAAAGGATAAATAGTTTATGGATTGAAGAGAATTCAAAATAACAACCCTTAATGAGATAGAAAGGGATTCCTTTTGAATGCCACAAAGTGTATTGAAATGGATGAAATGTATTCATTCTGTATACATGAAAGGGGATTCAAAAGGATAAAGATTTTATGGATTAAAGGAGATTAAATATAAAACCCCTTAATGACATAGACATGGATTTCTTTTGAATGCCAAAAAGTGTATTCAAATGAATGGAATATTTTTATACTTTTTAATGAAAATTTAATACACCTTTTCAAATCCTTTTTTTTTGGATAAGAAAGAATTGAAAATGTGAATTTGGGAGGTATTAAAATGTATTAATTCTGTATACTTAAAAGGGGACTTAAACGGATAAATAGGCATATGAATTGAACTTTGGACTCGTGATATTTGTGTATTGAAACAATATAATTTTTAATGCTGTTGCCAGCTATTTTAAGACCGTAAGTAATTTAAAGATTTTTGAATATAAAAAATGTCTCAATCAAAAGTATGTAATCACTGTAAGCAGAGCATTGGCAAGAAATTGAAATTGCTGTGTGGAAAATGCAAGGGTTCCTTTCATCTTGGATGTGGCAACGTAACTGAAATTGAAGCTAGGATCATGATAGCTGAGAAGAGAGATTGGACATGTGAACCATGTCTGGATGAACTGCAAGACTACATTACAAATGAAAGAGCTTCAAGAAATCACCGTCGTTCAACCATTTGGTCGTTGCCTGGAACAAGCCCCAAAAGCAGCACCGATGATCTGCTTGCGCTCAAAAATTCTATAGAAGAGCTCAAGATAGAGTTAGGAGTAT
The DNA here is from genome assembly GCA_963576565.1 of Aspidapion aeneum. Classification (NCBI taxonomy): domain Eukaryota; kingdom Metazoa; phylum Arthropoda; class Insecta; order Coleoptera; family Brentidae; genus Aspidapion; species Aspidapion aeneum. Next base: position 74,653,552 of record OY755039.1, on the reverse strand, counting down.
TTAGAACGTCGATGGAGTTTTTGAATGCGCAATATGAGGATGAGAAGAAACGTTCAAAGGTTCTCTCTGATATGGTTACTGAAGTTTCCAAAAGCAATATGGAACTAAAGAGAGAGGTGGAAAGACTAAGAAGGTTTGTCAATGTTGAGGAAACGAAGAAGATAGAAGGTAATATTAGCATTACCGGGCTCATTAAACCGGATGATAATGAAACTGTTAGAGCCGAAAGACTCAATAAGCTTTTTAGCTACCTTGGCGTAACTTGCAACCAGGAGAACATTGTTGGCCTTAGAAATATAACTACATCAGGAGGAGATGTTAAAGTTATTGCAACGTTATCAAGTGATGCTCAATTGCTAGTCCGCTGTCGCAACAAATTAAAAGGGAAAAATATTTATATCAACTTGGATCTTACCCCAAAACAGCAACAATTGGAAAAAAAAGTCAAAACGGATCTAAAGAAACGTAAGTCTAGTGGCGAAAACTCACTCAAAATCAAATACAATAAAGGGATTCCACAAATTGTAAGTGATCAGGAAAACTAGTCAAAGACGGCCATAATCCAAAACAATGTAAAAAACTCCATATCTATTACCAAAATGTGCGAGGATTACGATCTAAACTCACCTCTCTGACATGTAATATTGCTGTTAACAACTACGATGCCATCCTCCTGACTGAAACTAACCTATCAGAGGAACTTTCATGCCCTGAATTAGGGATGGAAAATTACATAGTATTTAGGAAAGATAGATCCCAGGTGACTACTTGCAAAAAATCAATGGGAGGCTGCCTGATCGCGATTCACAAATCTATTACATGCAAACTTATTACGACTCCACCGGAGCTAGAACAAGTATTTGTGGCGATTGGATCAAAGAAACCTGACTGTATTCTAGGATGCATTTATCTTCCTCCAGAGTCACCGTCTGAAAAGTTTATTCTAGCGGGAGAAACCATTGACTCAATCCGAGACAACTATCCTAATACTGATATGTGCATCGCTGGAGACTTTAATTTGCCAAGGGCTTGTTGGAACAATATTGGTGAATGCTCAGTGGCTACTCCCTGTCAAGATGTATATGTTCCACCACAAACTATGGAAATAATTGCAGCAGTCTCTGATATTTGTGCGTACAATGGATTTTTCCAACTCAACACTATTCGCAATCTTAACAATGTAATATTAGATTTAGTTTTTTTTCCTAGGCTATTCGATATCAAATGCTGTGATCCACTTGTGAGAGTTGATAGTCACCATCCACCTCTTTCCTTTGATTTAAAGCTCTCTAAAAAGACATTGAACTCTGTTAGCCCTCAGGCAAATTGTTTCTATCCTGATTTTAAATCAGCTGACTATAACTTAATCAATGAATATTTGGGTTCGTTTCACTGGGACACAATCCTGTCCGGTCTTAATGTTGAGAGTATGGTTGAACAATTTTACAAAATCTTGGATGCTACAATTACTACATTTATACCTCAGAAAAAAAGAGCAAGCAGAAAATTTCCTCTATGGTTCTCAAAAGATCTTATTAGCCTCATTATCCAAAAAAAAATTGCCCATAAGAACTTTAAGTCAACTCCATCTAATCAAAACTATCTCATATTTTCAAATCTACGGTCTGAATGCAAAATCTTATCATCTCTATGCTATAGAAACTACATCCTCAATGTGGAAAGTGATCTTAATAGTAACCCAAAGTGCTTTTGGAATTTCATAAACTCTAAACGAAACTCCTCTAGTATTCCTTCCAATCTATATCTAGATAATGAAAAGAATGAAATGGGTATTGAGGCAGCAAATCTGTTTGCAAGCTACTTTAGTTCTGTTTACTCTCAGAAACAGCCCAATTACCAGGATAAACTTTCATACAGCATCAATAACATCACAAACTACTGTATTTCCATATCAGACATATATAGTGAGCTTTCTACTCTTGACATTTCAAAGGGACCTGGCCCTGATAACATTCCCCCAATTTTCCTAAAAAACTGCTCTTTCATTCTTTCTAGACCTCTTCATCTAATCTTCAACACATCAATCACTTCTGGGATTTTTCCTGACATCTGGAAGTCCAGTTATGTCATCCCCATTCATAAGTCTGGTGACAGCTCAAATATTAGAAACTATAGGCCAATCAGTATAATGAGCACTATACCTAAAATCTTTGAGAAATTTATAACAATACATCTAACATCTTTCTTATCTCCAATAATCATAAATGAGCAATATGGTTTCAGTGCTGGTCGGAATACTGAACTCAATCTTATTTCCCATTCAGTGAACATTATTGAGGCCTTGGAGAATGGTTCTGAAGTTCATACAATATACACAGACTTTGCCAAGGCTTTCGATAAGGTTCCACATAATGTGATGCTCAAAAAACTAAAGTTTTATGGCATATCCGATCCCATATTGAGCTGGATCCAGAGTGCCATGACGGGTCGTACTCAGAAAGTCAAAATCAATGGTTTCATATCACAGGACATTCCTGTTCTGTCAGGAGTCCCACAAGGCTCGCATTTAGCTCCAGTTATTTTTAATTGCTTCATAAATGATGCCGCAGCTTGTTTTAATTCTAGCACTTTCTTATTTTTTGCTGATGATTTAAAAACTTCTAAAATTATCTCTGGTCCACAGGACTGTCTGGAGCTACAGCAAGAACTCAATAACTTTGTTAAGTGGTGTGATGACAATGGAATGGAACTAAACATCTCCAAGTGCAGATTGATGATATTTTCAAGGAAACGAGACAAAACTTTACATAACTATCTCATTAAAGATAAAGTCCTTTCAATATCTGACTCTATAACGGATCTCGGCGTTATTCTTGATCCTGAGCTTTCCTTTATTGATCATATCACATATATAGTTAACAAGGCATTTAGAATGCTTGGCTTCATTAAAAGAAACACTCATGACTTCAGTACTCTTCATGCACTTAAAATTCTCTATTGCAGCCTTGTGAGGTCCCATCCTGATTATGCATCTTCTGTTTGGAGTCCACACTACCAATCTCATATTTCGAGAATTGAAAGAGTTCAAAAGAAGTTTCTACAATACATTAATTTTAAATTTTTCAACAATGAATTGACCTATGAAACTCTTTATCAAAGATTAAATCTCATTCCTTTGTCAACAAGAAGAGAACACCATGACCTTCAACTACTTTTCAAAATCTTACACTCTTTAGTAGACTGTCCGAGCCTTACTAGTAAAATAACTCTAAATGCTCCTCAAGTTAATACTAGAAATCATCATCTTTTCCATATTCCTTTTCATCGTTCTAACTATGGCAAAAATTCATTCTTTTCTAGAAGTATGTCACTGGCAAATCAGAGCCCCTCTCTTGATTTTTTCGGGTCTAAAAAACAGTTTTTGAATCAACTCTCCCAGGTACCTTAACTCTGGTTTATTACCTCACTGTATTATTTTTGTTTTTTCTTAGATTATTTATGTTATGTACTAAGTACAATTTTTTTTTCTGTATTTTTATTTTGTACCTTTTTTAAAAAATGGGCATTTTGTCCGTCAATAAATGAAATAAAAAATAAATAAATAAATAAATAAACGCTAAATGACAAAAATCTTAAACAACAGATTTTGAGAGCCCGTTACCAGAAAGGCAATATAACTGAAAAGGATAGCAACCTTGGTGAATCTGAGACAAGCATATTTATTGGTGAAGACTTAACCAAAGAAACCTACAAACTACTCAAGGAGGCAAAAAAACTTAAAGGAATTGGCTACAAATACATATGGCATCGCGATGGAAAGATTCTGGTGCGAAAAACGGACAAAGGAAAAGTCACTGAAATCAAGACTGTGACAACTATCAATGAGTTACTTGCAAACTGATAATTTTTTATATTTTCCTTTCTTGTTTGTTTTTTTATCATATTGTAGTTTATTGATATATCTATTTTTCATTATTTTTTCCTAATGGCTCCTCACGAAACACATTTCTTGAGCTTTGGCCATGTTAACATACGGTCTATTATTCCTAGCTTAGGTAAAATTAAAGATATTTTAAGCAGTTTAAAGCTAGATATTCTTGGAATAACAGAAAGTTGGCTGTCAATGTTGAGGAAACGAAGAAGATAGAAGGTAATATTAGCATTACCGGGCTCATTAAACCGGATGATAATGAAACTGTTAGAGCCGAAAGACTCAATAAGCTTTTTAGCTACCTACCATGGGTACGGGTAGACCTCGTCAGATGTCTATCAGGGGAAATGAATCGACCCCTGCCCTCCGTAGATTCCAGGTACTCTTCGACCCGGAGAGTTAGCACCTGTATAGGGTCCCTTTCCCAGGGTTACGGGAGAAGACCACATCGATATGAAAGGCGGAGAGAATGGACCTCGGTACGGTGATCATAGCGTAGGTGGCAACCCTTTCTTTTAGGGATAGTATAAAAGACTACTGCCTTGTAGTACCGGCGTTGGAACCGTCAAAGGCTAGGGGAAGAAAACCTCGATCAAAAATCACCTGGTCCTCCAGGTTGGGGGTTGGGGCATCAGACTAACTCTCTGATACCCGGAAAAAACGTACACTGTTAAAAAACCCAATCAAACGCCTCGGAAAGAAATGAAAAACCTAAGACGAACCAAGCAAAGAAACAGGAATATGATTTTTGGTACATGGAACGTACAAGGAATGAATCGAAAAATGAATGAAATAGTACATGAGTGCAGCAGAATGAAGGTAGACCTTGCTGTACTAACAGAAACGAAAAAGAAAGGAAAAGGATCTGAAAACCTAGGACAATATGACCATTTCTATAGCGGAGTGGCAAAAGAAAAACATGCCCAACAAGGAGTATCTATTTTGGTCAACAAAAGATTTAGACAATGAAATATCAGCAGTAAGTGCATCTAGAGAAATTGTCATATTGGGAGATTTAAATAGTAGAACCGGTAACAGAGTTAATGATCTGACAGTTGGCCAATATGGAGAAAATCTTGTTAATGACAATGGAAACCGGCTAATTACAGTATGTGAGCAATTAGACCTAAAAATCCAAAACGGTTTTTTTCAACATAAGGAAATACACAAATATACCTGGACCAAACCCTCACAAAACCTGAAATCCGTCATTGATTATCTTATCACTAAACAAAAGACAAAACTAAAAATTCAAGATGTCAGAACAAAGCGTGGATCAACATGCGGAAGTGATCACTATTTTCTGGAGTCCAAAATTCTCTTTCCTTATCAAGGCCGAAGCCTGCATCAACAACATCTTGATGATACAGTGATTGAAGAAATTGATCACTGTAAATATAATCTACTAAGCCTAGAACATGACAGCGTAAAAAACTTATACAAAAAGAGACTGAACGAAAAACTTAATACAAGTTCAGGTGAAACCCCAGATGAGGAATACGAATGTATTACATTAAGCACACCAAGCTGCAAAAGAAGCACTAGGATTAGTGGAAGAAACTTCTAAAAGAAGAAAACCATACTGGTGGGATGCTGAGATTGAGAGAGAAATAGAGGAAAAAAGGAAATTATATCACACCTACTTATCCCAAAAGACAGATAGAAGCAGACAAGAATACAAAATCGCGCAATCAAAGGTGAGAAGAATGATCAGTGATAAGAAAAATCATTCGTGGACGCAAAAGTGCCAGAAAATAGATTCTTACTTAGGAGGTAGGAGAAGTACCGAAAGCTGGAAAACTATAAGATCGATTAAAAAAGAAACATGCAGAGATATCATTTCACCAATACCAGACAAAGAATGGGATGAGCATTTTAAAAAACTTTTAACTGAAGATAGAGCAGAATTCAAGGAAGACGCAAGAGACAATATAATTAGAACGATGGGATCTCCAGTACCCCTCACAATCTCTGAGGTCAAAAACGTGTGCACAACCTTAAAAAGCGGTAAATCTGCCGGACCCGGAAATATCCCAGCCGAACTTATTAAATATGGCACTGAAGAACTGTTTTGGAGATTACGGAATCTTTTCCAAAAATATTTAAATGGAACTGTAGTCCCAACTGAGTGGAAAACGTCATATATATCCACAATACACAAAAAAGGAAGGAAAGATATATGTGACAATTATAGAGGTATATCTGTGACTAGTACGCTAAGCAGAATATACGGTAAAATAATAAGAAATAAAGTAGAGAGCGAATATAAAGACATGGAGGCAGAAGAACAAGCTGGTTTCAGGGCGGGTAGATCGACTTCAGATCACCTCTTTTGTATAACCCAAGTTATTGAAAAGAAAATGGCATACGGTCAAGAGCTGCATCTGCTTTACGTGGATCTGCAGAAGGCATATGATAGTATACCACTAAATCTGCTTTGGAAAGCGTTGGAAAACACAAACATAAGCGTACAACTAATTAAGGCCATCCAAGAGTTATACCGCAATAGTAAGGCAAAAGTTAAAATAAAAGCAAAACTAACCAAAGGCTTTCAAGTAAATAAAGGTCTTAAACAAGGTTGCTGTATCTCGCCTACGCTCTTCAAGATATACTTGGAACAAGTCCTTAAAGTATGGAAGAGAAAATGCCAAAACATGGGAATTCCGTTGGACGAAACCACCTTGTATACTTTATGTTTCGCCGATGATCAGATAGTAGTGGCTCAGGATTATGACGACCTCGAATATATGACACGAAAACTAATAGAAGAGTACAATAAGTGGGGACTAGAGGTTAATCTCAATAAGACAGAGTATATGTGTATCGGTGGAATGAAACAGGATCTAATCTTAAATACCGGGCAGCGAATTCACTCCTGTGATGAGTATAAATACTTAGGTCTAAAAATTACAGCTGACGGAACACTAGACAAAGCTATAAAAGATCGAAACGTACAAGGAAGAAAAGCAATAACTTTATTAAATGGAATAATTTGGGACCAAAGTATATCAAAACATAACAAAAAGCTTATATATAACACCATTATAAAAAGTATTATTACATACGGCTCAGAAGTATGGCCAATCAAGGATAGAACAGAAAAAATGCTTTCCGCTACGGAGATGGACTATTGGAGAAGAGCAGCAGGGAAATCAAAAAGAGAAAGAGTTACAAATCAAAGAATAAGAGAAATTATGACAGTGGGTGAACGTACTTTAGTGGATGATATAAGAACAAAACAACTGGTGTGGTACGGACATGTACAAAGAATGAATGATGAAAGACTACCTAAACAAATACTACAATGGAAACCAACTGGCCGAAGAAAACGAGGACGGCCAAGGAGAAGCTGGAGAGAAGGAATAGACAGTGAAATTAGAATAAGAGGCCTAGATGATGAATTATGGGCAAACAGAAACGAGTGGAGATTGGGTATCGGAAGACGTAGAACGTTGTGAAACCGATAAATATATATATATATATATATATATATATATATATATATGGCTGACAAATAATATAAGCGATTTGCAAGTACACATAGAGGGGTATAGCTTTCACAGGGTGGATCGTGGTGCCAGGGGCGGGGGTGTAGGTATATATATCAGATCCGATATATTATTGGAAGAAATCAAGATTGAAGAACAATTTGATTCCTTTGAGCAACATGGCTGGTAATCAAAATTACTAACATAAAATTAGCATTTGGTATTTTTTACAGACCACCCCGATATAATGCACTAGATGCCCTGGCCTGTCTTGAAAATTCGATTGCAGATATCGTCCCCCTAGTCGATGAAGTGATTGTTATGGGAGATCTCAACATTAACCTTTTGCAGCAAACTACTATCACAGAAAAATTTGACAATATTCTAGATGCTTATGATTTTAAACAAGTAGTGCTTAATCCAACAAGACTTACCAAAAACAGCACCTCTTTAATTGATGTAATTCTAATGTCAAATGAAAAACTTCTTGTGGGAAGTGTAAATCACTTAGATATGCATAAACAATCAGACCATCAACTCATACACTGTAAAATTAATGTTGAGATTTCCACCACCCCGGCAAAATTTGTCACTACTAGAAATTTCAGAAATTTTGATCAGGCCACTTTCACAACCGATCTAAAAAACCTGAATTGGAGGGTCTTACACGATGAAACCGATATCGATAAAAAAGTCAAAATTTTAACAGATAATATCATAAATTGTTTTGAACATCATGCGCCACTGCGAACTATAAAAGTAACAAAACCCAAATCTCCCTGGTTCACTGATGTCTTACAAATAATGAAAAAAGAGAGGAATCGTTTATTTTCCCGTTTCAAGAGATCAAAACTCTCAGAACACTTTGAGACTTATAAAGAAGCACGTAATATGTTTACGCTAGCCGTACGTAATGAAAAAAAAGCCTACATAAATACTTTAACTAAAAACAAAGGTCAAAAAAAGCTTTGGGGTGCTCTTAATGATCTTAATGTATACACCAAAACAAAAAACAAAAATTTCTCTATTCCTAAAGAACTTCAAAAACCTAATGAAATCAACGCCTTTTTTGTTGATTCGGTGAAACGTGTAACGCCCTCTGTCCCTTCACGTGTAGTGAAAACATACCTGGAAACACGCGCTACTAAGAGTGTGTTTGACTTTACTGATATTTGCGAGTCAGATGTTATTAAGGCCATTTCAGAACTAAAATCGAACGCTTCTGGTTATGATAGTATATCTCTTCAGATGTTGAAATTGTGTTGTTCTACCATTTCACCAATTCTTGTTAACATTTTTAATGGTTGTCTCAGGGGTGGTGTCTTTCCCTCTCAATGGAAAACCGCCGTTGTGCGGCCCCTGCCGAAAATATCCAATCCTAAAGAACTCTCCGATCTACGACCAATAAGTACTATCCATACTGTCTAAGGTTTTAGAAAAAATTATCTATAAACAAATTATCAAATACCTGATTGTTAATAATTTGATGTCACAATGTCAATCTGGTTTTCGGAAGGGGTTTAGCACGGCGACTGCGTTGCTTTTAGTTCTAGATGATATCATTAACGCTATAGATAAGGGAGAAACGTGCGCACTTCTATTGCTAGACTATAGTAAGGCGTTTGATACTCTTAATCACAACCTACTGTGCGCAAAGCTGACTTACTATGGCTTCAGTACCAGGGCGGTAAGATTTTTCCAGCAGTATCTAGAGGGAAGGAGACAACTAGTTGAGACTTTCGGTAAACATTCCAGCTTCCTAAACGTCGATAGAGGGGTCCCACAGGGATCGATATTAGGACCTTTACTTTTTACCATTTATACCATGGATATGCAAAAAATTATAAAAAATTGTAAGCTCCATCAATATGCGGATGATTCGCAAGGATACACAAGCTTTAGCAAAGCTGAGGCGAAAACATGCGAAGCATTAATAAATGAAGACTTAGAAGCTCTATTTAAGTATTCGGAGAGTAACGGCTTAAAGCTAAATCCAAAAAAATCAGCACTAATGTACTTTGGAACCAACGCTGACTGGGCTGCGTCGAATCTCAACATTGGCTTGAATAATGAGCGAGTTACTGTTGTCAAAGAATATAAAAATCTCGGTATTATGCTTGATTCGAAATTGAAGTTCCGCAGTCAGGTATCCAAAGTAGTTCAAAACGCATACTGTTCCCTCCGAAACTTGTTCAAAAATAAATCGATATTAAACAAAAAACTTAAAACTCAGCTTTGCGAATCCTTGGTATTATCACATACTAACTATTGCAATTTTGTCTATGGACCTTGTCTTGATGTAGTTGAAAAATATAGACTTCAAAAAATTCAAAATTCATGCGTTAGGTTTATCTGTGTCATAAGAAGAAAAGATCGCATTACGCCACACCTTAGGGAGCTGGGATGGCTCAGGGTAGAACAGCGGCAAGAATTACATTTTGCAAGTTTCTTGTATAAACTTTTAAAAAAAGGAACTCCGTGTTACTTGAAAACTAAACTAAAATTATCCAATTCTGTAAGGCAAAATCGGAGAATACTTTTTCATATTCCAAAACATAAGAGTGCACTATTTAGACATTCCTTTTCATATAATGCTCCTAAGATTTTAAATAGAAATGAATTTCATAAACTTAAAAATAAATCCTTAACATCTTTTAAAAAAGAATATAAAAAGTTTTTGCTACAAGTGGATTTTCATAACTAAGCTAGGAATAAATTTAAAATTTATTGATTATATTACCATTAATTTTGTTTGTACCTATAGGTACTTATTTTTTCTCTGAAATGGGTAGCATTTATTTTTATTGAATTGATAAAATTAAATAGTGATTATTGTTAGAAATTCTATATCATTTTGGTTATGTTTTTTTTTTCTAGTTTTATATGTTAGATATAGTTATTGTTTATTGTAATTACATTTTTTGTAAAACTCCGTTAATAACAGCTATGCTGAATCTCGCGGAGTATAAAATAAAGGCGTTTCTATTCTATTCTCTACTCTAGTCTACGGATTGGAGAGAATTCAAAATAAAAACCCTTAATGGGATAGAAATGGATTCCTTTTGAATGTTACAAAGTGTATTGAAATGTATGAAATGTTTGTATACTGTTTAATGCCAATTTAATACGCCTTTTCAAATCCTTTTTTTGGATAAGAAAGGATTCAAAATGTCGATCTAGGAGGTATTAAAATGTATTCATTCTTCATACTTAAAAGGGGATTTAAAAGGATAAGTAGTTTACGGATTGAAGGGGATTAAAAATAACAATTCAACTTTTGAATTCCACAAAGTGTATTAAAATGGATGGAATGTTTATATACTTTTTAATGCTAATTGCATACGCTTTTTGAAATCCTTTTTTTGGATAAGAAAGGATTGAAAATGTAGATCTCGAAGGTATTAAAATGTATTCATTCTGTATTCTTGAAAGGGGATTCAAAAGGTTAAAGATTTTATGGATTAAAGGGGATTAAAAATAAATCCCCTTAATGACATAGAAATTAATTCCTTTTGAATGCCAAAAAGTGTATTGAAATGGATGGAATGTTTATATACTTTTTAATGACAATTTAATTCGCCTTTTCAAATCCTTTTTTCGGATAAGAAAGAATTGAAAATGTGACTTTTGGAGGTATTAAAATGTATTAATTATGTATACTTAAAAGGGGACTTAAAAGGATAAATAGTTTATGGATTGAAGAGAAATCAAAATAACAACCCTTAATGGGATAGAAATGGATTCCTTTTGAATGTCACAAAGTGTATTGAAATGGATGAAATGTTTGTATACTTTTTAATGCCAATTTAATACGCCTTTTCAAATCTTTTTTTTGGATAAGAAAGGATTGAAAATGTAGATCTAGGAGGTATTAAAATGTATTCATTCTGCATACTTAAAAGGGGATTTAAAAGGATAAGTAGTTTATGGATTGCAGAGGATTAAAAATAAAAACCCTTACTGAGATAGAAAGGGATTCCTTTTGAATGCCACAAAGTGTATTGAAATGGATGGAATGTTTATATACTTTTTAATGCTAATTGCATACGTTTTTTGAAATCCTTTTTTTGGATAGGAAAGGATTGAAAATGTAGATCTCGAAGGTATTAAAATGTATTCATTCTCTATTCTTGAAAGGGGATTCAAAAGGTTAAAGATTTTATGGATTAAAGGGGATTAAAAATAAATCCCCTTAATGACATAGAAATGGATTCCTTTTGAATGCCAAAAAGTGTATTGAAATGGATGGAATGTTTATATACTTTTTAATGACAATTTAATACGCCATTTCAAATCATTTTTTCGGATAAGAAAGAATTGAAAATGTGAATTTTGGAGGTATTAAAATGTATTAATTCTGTATACTTAAAAGGGGACTTAAAAGGATAAATAGTTTATGGATTGAAGAGAATTCAAAATAACAACCCTTAATGGGATAGAAATGGATTCCTTTTGAATGTCACAAAGTATATTGAAATGGATGAAATGTTTGTATACTTTTTAATGCCAATTTAATACGCCTTTTCAAATCCTTTTTTTGGATAAGAAAGGATTGAAAATGTAGATCTAGGAGGTATTAAAATGTATTCATTCTGCATACTTAAAAGGGGATTTAAAAGGATAAGTAGTTTATGGATTGCAGGGGATTAAAAATAAAAACCCTTAATAAGATAGAAAGGGGTTCCTTTTGAATGCCACAAAGTGTATTGAAATGGATGGAATGTTTATATACTTTTTAATGCTAATTGCATACGCTTTTTGAAATCCTTTTTTTGGATAAGAAAGGATTGGAAATGTAGATCTCGAAGGTATTAAAATGTATTCATTCTCTATTCTTGAAAGGGGATTCAAAAGGTTAAAGATTTTATGGATTAAAGGGGATTAAAAATAAATCCCCTTAATGACATAGAAATGGATTCCTTTTGAATGCCAAAAAGTGTATTGAAATGGATGGAATGTTTATATACTTTTTAATAACAATTTAATACGCCATTTCAAATCATTTTTTCGGATAAGAAAGAATTGAAAATGTGAATTTTAGAGGTATTAAAATGTATTAATTCTGTATACTTAAAAGGGGACTTAAAAGTATAAATAGTTTATGGATTGAAGAGAATTCAAAATAACAACCCTTAATGGGATAGAAATGGATTCCTTTTGAATGTCACAAAGTATATTGAAATGGATGAAATGTTTGTATACTTTTTAATGCCAATTTAATACGCCTTTTCAAATCCTTTTTTTGGATAAGAAAGGATTGAAAATGTAGATCTAGGAGGTATTAAAATGTATTCATTCTGCATACTTAAAAGGGGATTTAAAAGGATAAGTAGTTTATGGATTGCAGGGAATTAAAAATAAAAACCCTTAATGAATGCCACAAAGTGTATTGAAATGGATGGAATGTTTACATACTTTTTAATGACAATTTAATTCGCCTTTTCAAATCCTTTTTTCGGATAAGAAAGAATTGAAAAATGTGACTGTTGGAGGTATTAAAATGTATTAATTATGTATACTTAAAAGGGGACTTAAAAGGATAAATAGTTTATGGATTGAAGAGAATTCAAAATAACAACCCTTAATGGGATAGAAATGGATTCCTTTTGAATGTCACAAAGTGTATTGAAATGGATGAAATGTTTGTATACTTTTTAATGCCAATTTAATACGCCTTTTCAAATCCTTTTTTTGGATACGAAAAGATTGAAAATGTAGATCTAGGAGGTATTAAAATGTATTCATTCTCTATTCTTAAAAGGGGATTCAAAAAGTTAAAGATTTTATGGATTAAAGGGGATTAAAAATAAATCCCCTTAATGACATAGAAATGGATTCCTTTTGAATGCCAAAAAGTGTATTGAAATGGATGGAATGTTTAAATACTTTTTAATGCTAATTGCATACGCTTTTTGAAATCCTTTTTTTGGATAAGAAAGGATTGAAAATGTAGATCTCGAAGGTATTAAAATGTATTCATTCTCTATTCTTAAAAGGGGATTCAAAAGGTTAAAGATTTTATGGATTAAAGGGGATTAAAAATAAATCCCCTTAATGACATAGAAATGGATTCCTTTTGAATGCCACAAAGTGTATTGAAATGGATGGAATGTTTATATACTTTTTAATGCTAATTGCATATACTTTTTGAAATCCTTTTTTTGGATAAGAAAGGATTGAAAATGTAGATCTCGAAGGTATTAAAATGTATTCATTCTCTATTCTTAAAAGGGGATTCAAAAGGTTAAAGATTTTATGGATTAAAGGGGATTAAAAATAAATCCCCTTAATGACATAGAAATGGATTCCTTTTGAATGCCAAAAAGTGTATTGAAATGGATTGAATGTTTATATACTTTTTCATGCTAATTGCATACGCTTTTTGAAATCCTTTTTTTGGATAAGAAAGGATTGAAAATGTAGATCTCGAAGGTATTAAAATGTATTCATTCTCTATTCTTAAAAGGGGATTCAAAAGGTTAGTTTTTAAGGATTAAAGGGGATTAAAAATAAATCCCCTTAATGACATAGAAATGGATTCCTTTTGAATGCCAAAAAGTGTATTGAAATGGATTTACTTTGAATGCCAAAAAGTGTATACAAAAGGATAGAATGTTTCAAAATGAATTTATTTTGTATGCCAGGATCTGTATTGAAATGAATTAAAAATTTGTTATCCATTTTAATACTTAACACTTTCTATCCCCCAAAGGTCAGAAAAAGGATTTCAAAAAGCGGATAGAAAATGGATTCATTTTTTTTTATCCTTTTTTATCCATTTTTTTTTATAGGGCGTAAAATAATCCGCTGACTTACATCTGTGTTTACTTCCCAAGTCCTCGGTTCACCTTAACGACAATACGTCTAGAAAATTATATTTTATAAGATTGTACTAGAAAACAGTAGGAAAATTAGTTTTTAAAAAATTCAAAAAATATTAGTTGTTCCGTTGTTCATTTCATATCTAACTTTTGTTTACAAAAATCACCACCAGTGACGTGAAAAATCGACATATATATATATATATATATATATATATATATATATATATATATATATATATATATATAAGATCCGAACACCGGTCTATTCTATCCACCGTGCACTGGTTATACCAAAAAATGCAATCTGCTGTCGAAAAATTTACGATGATTAGTATTCTAGGGTTAACATAAGCTCCCACCGAGCTTATTATCATTGGGCTCCACTTATCTAAACTGACTCACTTCGCATGAATACACCCGAATCAAAATTTAACACACGAAGCGCCAGCAACGTCCATCAGTCATCGCATTTCACTCGATTCGGATAGGACCAGGAATAATCTTTGAACTAAATCAAAAAAAAAATAATAGAGGAAAGGTGCCTATTATCGGATACTTTTTCCTTTTGAACTATAAAAATTTGTTTTAGCTATATATCAGAAGTACGTGTTGGCAAACAATTACGGAACCTATATTTTCCAATATTCTCAAATGCCAAATGTCAAACTTCATTCTTTTCTGAGACAGATAAAAATATATTTTGGAATACAAAAATCACCATTTTAAAAATGGTGTCCTAATATCGGATAGGAGGTAGTCAACTCATAGTAATTAAAGTCTAAGCTACTCTCAAGAAGGGGCATAATACTGATAGGGTAGGTTAGTGAAAAGTCCAATCTTACTTTAGACTTTAGAATTTTTGTTTATATGTTCAAGCGGACGAAATTGGGCACTTTGTGATAATTTCCTGTGTTGCGGTTCCTAAGCCCTGATGATGAACGTTTAGTTCGAAACGCGTAGGCTGTAAATAATTTTAAAGAAGGATTGGACTTTTCACTAACCTACCCTATCAGTAACTAATAGTGAAGTTAGAGCTTTTTTATTATACTTTTTAATCAGTTAAAACCATACACTAGCATAATATTTTTGTAATACAAAAATAATTTGTCAACGCTTAAAACTAAAAACAAAATTGGGAAACCCATAGTGTCCGATATTAGGGCATACATTATATGTGAGGTTATCAACCTTTTCGAAAAGACAAAACTGCACTAAACCTAATACATTATACATCAAATAAAACCATACAATATGCTTAATCAAATGATGTATAGCAAATTAATAATTTGTCTTATAGAATAGATTGCCTATAATCAGCAGCGGTAAAATTTTCGTGCACTATGATTTCACGTAAACAACTGAACAGCAAATAAAAACTTTTTTTTTATTTGTCAAACACACTGTGTTTTTTTTTATTACAATCTAGTCAGTAAGACTAATTAGCAATTTTGTTTTAACTTAATTTACTAGAAAAGTCAGATTTAAACTTAGGGTTCACTCAACAGTTCTCCCCGCTTTGTTTAGTCTGTAACTCACAATTGTGTTGTGTTTATAGCATTATTTTGTTTTATGTGTAATTCACTTAGTTTACTAGCTCAAACGGCTTCACTCTTTTTAGTCGTCGAACTAGCATAGTATTGTCTAGAAGCTGAATTGCTTCCACATTCACATGCCGATGGAGTCTATCTTCATGGCTTTTTGCGTACTTTTTTATAGTCTCTGCTACAGTTTCGATTTTTAGATCTCGATGAAGGTCACTATTTCGAACGTACCAAGGTGCATTCACAATGTTTCTTAATACTTTATTTTGAAATCTCTGTACAACTAGAATGTTACTCTCTTTAGCACAACCCCATAGTTGAATACCATATGTCCATACTGGTTTCAGTATTTGTCTATAAAGCAGTAACTTATTATGAATTGTTAAATTGGACTTCCTTCCAATTAGCCAGTTCATTTTTCTATACCTTATCTCAAGTTCTTCTTTTTTTTTCTTAACATGTGCTTTCCAGCGCAATTTGGTATCAAGTGTCATACCTAGATATTTTGCCTGATTCGAATATGGTACTGGAATGTTATTAATTGTTATCTGTATGTGATTTATATTTTTGTTTGTAAAATCAACATGAATTGATTTGGTTTCATTTAATTTTATTCGCCACTTTGTGGTCCAACTGTGAATTTGGGTGACTGCATCCTGAAGTTTCTCTATGCATTTTTCAATAGATTTTTCTACCGTCAATAAACCAGTATCATCGGCAAATGTTGCTAAGTGACAATTTTCTGGCTTTGGGATATCACAAGTGAATAATAAGTATAGATAAGGGCCTAGTACGCTACCCTGGGGCACGCCTGCTTGAATTTCTCTTAAATTTGAGTATGAGTCTTCCTGTTTTACTCTAAAATGTCTATCAAATATGTATGATTCCAAAATATCCGAATACTGTTTTGGCAGAAACCTTTTTAGTTTAAAATTAAGGCCTTCATGCCACACTTTGTCAAATGCTTGTGCTACATCTAGAAAAACTGCAGAACAAACTTTTCCCTCTTCTAGTGCTTTTTCTATTATATTAGTAATTCTGTGTACTTGATCTATCGTGGAATGCTTGTCTCGAAAACCAAATTGATGAGATGGAATAATTTCTTGTCATTCTATGATGGGTTTTATTCTTTTAAGCAATAATTTTTCATAGAGCTTGGATATAATTGGCAGCAAAGATATTGGCCTGTGAGATGACACGTCATGGAGTGGTTTTCCCGGTTTTGGAATCATGATAACTTCTGCAACTTTCCACAGTTTAGGTACGTACCTAAGCCTAAAAGACGCATTAATTAGGTTGCATAGTTTTACGATAGCTTTTCTGGGGAGTTGTTTTATGACTACCCCGTTAATAAGATCATACCCTGGGGCTTTTTTCGAATTAATATTTTTGATTTCTGTTAATATTTCTTTTGGTGATGTAAGCTTAATATGGTCCTCGATTTGATGGGGTTCATTTAAATGAAAGTGTTCATCTGGTGCTTCGTGGGGCTGAAATGTTTTTTCTAAATGACTTGCAAAAATATCTGCTTTTTCTTCGTTACTCCTTGCCCACTGGTTGTTAGATTTTCGTATGGGTGGAATTTGGATAATTGGTCTTTTAAAATCTTTGGTTGCTTTCCAAAGGGAATAGTCGGTATTTTTATCATCTGTAAGTTCATTAAGAAAATGGTTAATAGATTCATTTTTTATTACCAGAATTTCTCGCCTAATGCGCTGCGTCATGTTGTTGAGATTTGTTTTGTCCCGAGGATCACGGCTTTGTTGCCACTTTCTTCTTAGTTTCCTTTTTTCCAATATAAGGTCTCTAATTTCCTTTGGATAGTTTTTTCCCTTAAAAATTCTCTTTGGTTTTGGACTGTTTTCCCAAGCTGCTTGTTGAATATTTGTAACAAAATAATCAACTTCTTTATCGATTTGTTCTGGCGTTTGCAATGGTACTGATAGGTTTATTTTTTCTGACAGACTTTGTTTAAAACTAATCCAGTCAGTCAGTTTATTAACTAGTGAGATATTTGCTTCTTTCTTTATTATGTTTTTACTAAGAGTTAGAATAATAGGTGAATGAGCTGAGTGTAAATCAAAACTTTCTTCTATATCTACAAAACTTAAAGATATATTTTTTACTATAAAAAAATCAATTAGATCTGGAATTTTTCCTGGATCTGTTGGATAGTATGTGGGCTTACCAGTTGATATCGGCTCACATTGATATTCACTAATAGCTTGCAAAAGTTCTTTTCCTTTAGAATTCGTCAGTCTAGATCCCCAGTAGGTATTTTTTGCATTAAAGTCACCTCCAATTATAAAACGGTTTCCTAATTTTCTGAGAAAATTAAGATATTGATTTTTCTTTAGTAAGTGCCTTGGTGGTATATAGACAGCACTTATGACTAATGTATATGTTTTGGTTTTTACACTTACTAATGTAGCTTGAATCTCTATGGTTTTATATCCCATCTCCTCATAGTGTGATATATTTTCTTTAATTATTACAGCACTTCCCCCATGTGCAGTATTGCTAGGGTGAGTTGTATGATACACTTTATAACCTTTAAATTTAATGTGAGACTGGTTAGTGAAATGCGTTTCTGACACAAGACAGACGTCAATTTTTTCTATGTATAGAATAACTTGCAAGTCTTGCTGATGTTGCAAGAGACCATTGGCATTCCAAGCTAGGATTCTAAGATTACTGACCATTTTGAGGCATATTGGTAGCTCCGTTATTGCTACTTTCTAGTTTAGTTAATCGCTCATCAAGTTTGTTCAATTTCTCCAAAATTAATTGTAGTGTTTGTTCCATAGTATTTTGACTACTGATATTAATATCAGGTATAGTAGCTGTTGCTGCTACTTGGCTGTATGTCCTTGTCACAGAGTTTTGTGTGACTGTGTTTCTTGTCTGTTGGTTTTGTCTATTTGTACTCACGTTTGGTATGAGATTCGGTTTCTTAGGTTTATTTTTCAATTTTTGTATTTCCTTAGCAACAAGGCATCCTCTGTAGTTAGCAGGATGCTTGCCTCCACAGTGGATGCATTTTGGCTCAGATTCTTTTGGTTTGGGGCATTCTACAGTAAGATGTTTCCCCGTGCATTTTACGCAACGTGGTTCTTTAGCGCAATATTTTTGCGTGTGTCCATAAGATTGGCATCTTTTGCATTGAGGGACTAACTTTGAGGTTTTTAGTGCTTTTATTTCCACTTCAATCCCAAGGATACTGGAAATTTCAAAAATTTTGTTGATATCTTCATCGTGACTAAATGTGAGCATAAACATGTTAAGAGGTTGTCTTGTTCTCCATTTAAGTTTGTTGCTGGCCTCCAGTGCCTTAAAACCTTTTTTTTGTAGATCAGCTACAATTTTTTGTGGGTCACATGAGAAGTGTAGCCTATTCGCTATTACTCTAATTGGCCTTGTTTGTTTGTTTTCGTATGAGTGCCATTGATGCTTTATTTCATTAAGCATTTTAGTAACCAGCCGATAGCTGTCTGCGTCTTGTACATTTATTTTAATATTTTCGTTATTTAAAACTTTTATTTTAACTCCTTGTATGATATTTAACTTTTCATAAATATCATTAAAATTATTTACGCCATTTACCATAATCGGTGGAGGTAATGGAGCTTTTTTAACCTTAGTTGGGGGTTCTTCATTTTGTGTTTTATTGGAGGGCTCTCCAGTGCCCGAGCTTTGTTGTGGTGGTGAGAGTGAAGTATCCATTCGACGTTTTTTCCAACCTTTTCCTTTTTGTCTGATCCACTCAGTTTCTCTTGCCAGATCGTCCTCATCAGTAATGTAGTCCATGTCAGACTCTTCTTTTTTAGTGACTTTTGTCTCTAAATCTGCAAATTTTCTTTGCATACTTTCCAGTTGACTTCGGAGATAATCCACTTGTACACTAAGTGAATTTTTTTCGTTTTGGGATTTTTTCCATTCGCTATATAAAACTTCTTCATTTTGTGTTCTAGCATGGCTATCCTGAAATAATTCGGCATTATCCATTTTTTCTTGATTTTGTTTGGGCTTTTCGCTAATTTTTAAAACAAGTTTCACAGGTGATGGTACACTTTTTTTGCTTTTAAACATGATATATTATTTATAATACACATTGTATATAGATTCTCAACCAAATAAAAACTTGCCGCAGAAATCTCTAATTTATGTAGAATCTGTACAGCTTGGTGTAGCATCGGTACATGCACACGCAGGTAGATCGGACCACTAGTTTAGGAAATACTTGACTATCCGATATTAGGAACCTATGCGATAATAGGCACCTTTTCACTAATCATAACAAAAATATTATATGTAAAAAAAAGCCAAGTATGCGAAATTGGTATTCCGTAAAAAGAATTGAGATAAAAGTAAAGCCAAGTTCTCAAATACAAATTTCAAAATGAAAGGTTCTTACTAGTTTGAAAATGTTTTTTTAAACTTTGCTATTCCAGCCAAACTTCTTTATGTTCAATTTAGCACTGTGCCTAAGAGTCATTTGCAGCCGTAATAGGTAAGTTTAGAAAAACTTTTCCAAACTAGTAAGACCCTTTCATTTTGAAATTTGTATTGGAGAACTTGGCTTTACTTTTATCTCAATTCTTTTTAAGGATTACCACATTCGCGTACTTTGCTTTTTTTATATGAAATGTATTTGTTATGATTTCACTCCTTTTTTAAAGGATTTGATAATATTTAAGTTTTAAAGTAGTAAAATATGCGGAATATTGTTCAAAACTTGCAATCCCTTTTTATATTTTCCTATCGTTTTATCATAGTTCCTATCAGCCTTCTAAAGCTCAGCTCTCTAGTGTTCCTGGAAGTAGGCTAATTTTACATAACTTTACATTTATAGGGGAGGAAAGTAAATGAAAATGTTGGTGTTTTAAAATTTTTTCCTATAGTGTTATCATAGTTCCTATCAGTCTTCCAAAGCTCAGCTCTCAAGCGTTTCTGGAAGTGGAGAATGTTACTTTTACATAACTTTACATTTATAGGGGAGGGAAGTTTATTAAAATTTGGGGTTTTTTAATTTTGTTTTATAGTTTTATCATATTTCCTATCAGTCTGCCAAAACTCAGATCTCTAGCGACTCTGGAAGTGGGCAATGTTACTTTTACATAACTTTGGAAAGGGAAGGGGAGTGAATTAGAATTTTAGGGTTTTTTCCAAGGGTTTGGTCACAATTGCTATCAGTGTGCCAAATTTCAGCTTTGTAGCATGTCTGGAAGTACAGTAGAATTTTGATGATCTATACATGAGTGACTCGATGAGTGAGTGAGTAGTGAGTGAGTGGCAATTTCGACGTTTTTTAAAATTTCGTAACTACTTTACTACTTAATGAAAGTTCATGAAACTTTGAGGGATTGTTAACTCTATAAAGATCTACGACTGTGCAAAGTTTGAGTTAGCTCATTCAGAAGTAGAGTTTTAAATAGGTCAAATATGGGCGCAAATGTTTCAAGAAAAGATGGTACAGCAGTTTCCGCGCGAACTTGGCGAGGCACTGCCGTGCTCCCAGATTCTTTTAAGCCTGGTAAAAAAAATCTAAAGCAAACTAGTAGGTAGTGATAGATTTAGGATCGGCTCTGAATTAGTAGAACTAATATTTATACTGTATTACCACAAAAATTTGTTGTGGTATTGCGCTTAAATTCCTGTGCCTTCCTACTCTAGTATTCCATTGATTTAAGACCCTACGCATCGCTCGAGTTTCCAGTTCTTTAATAAAGTCTCGTATTTTGGTTCCACTTACAGACCACATCTCATGGTCTATAATATTATAAACCAAACATCCGTTCCAAGTGTACATTGTTCCACTAATGATCTTGCAAAAATGTCCACAGATTTGATGAATTTTTAGAATCAAAGCACGATTTGGCACTAAGACAAGTTCTTGGCCCATTTTGTATTAAATAATTGAAAGAAAAAGAACAGGGTACTAGCACGTGTTTATCCCTCTCGTACCTCATGAGGAAGGCTGCCCGTTCTAAGATTTTGCCCAGTACGTCTTGTAACGAAGTTACTATTTTTTTTATTGTTTTAATTAATTTTCTAGACTATTTAAGCTCAGACAGTTAAAAAATATTTTTACTGAAACCTGACTCAATTTTCGCTTATTAATTTTGTTTCATATTTTCCGATGAAAAATGCCGTTTTGACATATGAATGTCATTAAAGCCTTTCAAAACGTTTGTGGCAAAAAGACTAGATAAAATAATATTCCGAATAAGTGAATCCACGTTCATTTTTAAAAACTTGATTGTGTTTCATTCGGTTATTTCCGTTGATTCTCGATTTGTAGTCGAGCTCTAGCCTATAAAACAGCAATGCCTTCGCCCATACGGGGATTCGAGATTTGTTTCTCGTTCGAGCACAATGTATAGGTGGTACGCGGTGTGTGTAGATGTCGACCGGTTTCTGGTAAGAATGGGATTTATAAAAGAAACCTCGTTTTTGCCTAAGTCAAAGTTTTTATAATCCTATTTGATTTGAATTTATTTTGAACCGTGCAAATTACTTGTTTGTCCTTTCCCGATTCCATGATTTCCCGTTAGTATCTTACATGTTTTCTGGTATTTATTAATTTTCTTTCGCAAGAAAATTAAGAAACAAATCGGGTTTATTACTTGTGGGCTGCAGGTTCGTCACCAAGTAATAATCATCCCGGATTTGACACACCAGTTTCCCTTGTCCTGGTTTTTATTATTTTTGTTCTATTTCGAGAAAGCAAAAATGATAACAAAGCTATCGATTATATTTCGTGGGCTGGATGTTTCGTCACCGACTTATAATTGTAGCGCTTTGCTAAACCCCCCGTCCTCGTTTCCCGTTTTTTTATTATTTTTGTTCTCTTTCAAGGAAGCAAAAATGATAACAAAGCTATAGATTATGTTTCGTGGGCCGTATGTTTCGTCACCGACTCATAATTGTAGCGCTTTGCTAAACCCCCGTCCTCGTTTCCCGTTTTTTTATTATTATTTTTTGTTCTCTTTCGAGGAAGCAAAAATGATAACAAAGCTATAGATTAAATTTCGTGGGCTGTATGTTTCGCCACCGACTTATAATTGTAGCGCTTTGCTAAACCCCCGTCCTCGTTTCCCGTTTCCCGTTTTTTATTATTTTTGTTCTCTTTCAAGGAAGCAAAAAAGATAACAAAGCTATAGATTATGTTTCGTGGGCCGTATGTTTCGTCACCGACTCATAATTGTAGCGCTTTGCTAAACCCCCGTTCTCGTTTCCCGTTTTTTTTATTATTATTTTTGTTCTCTTTTGAGGAAGCAAAAATGATAACAAAGCTATAGATTATGTTTCGTGGGCCGTATGTTTCGTCACCGACTCATAATCATCCCGGCTTTGTGCAGCCAGCTCTCCCGTTTACATAAAACCTGGTATTTATTAATTTCTTCCTAATTCTCTTTTTATTTTTCATAATTAACGATTTTTTTTCTGTCACGATTATTGCTTCGTTATTGCCACGTTAGACCCGTGTCCCACCGCGACCTTATAAACTTAAAAGTTGGTATAGTTAAATTTTTTATCCGTTTCTTTTGTAAATAACCTGTTACCTGTTACCGTAAGACATATATGCTCTCACCGTAAATTAAACCTGTTAAAGTGGTACCACATTCCGTTTCTATTTGTAAATATTCTGTTTAATTTTTTTTCCGTTTCTTTTGTACATAACCGACATGAACCGAACCGAACCGAACCGCGAGACATATATGACCCGACCAGTCCTGTGAAACTTCAAAGTTGGTAAAGTTTCGTTTTCTTCCAGTTAAATAGCCGTAAATTTGTAAAATTATAGTATGTAATTAACTACCAGCTGTTTAAGGAAATCTTTCTCCAATTTTTTTTATGTTGGGAAAAGTCTTTTTGGGGCAAAAAGAAATCAGTATTTAACTAACGTCCATCCGATCTAATCGGACCTAACCAGATTTGTTAAATTCTTTTGTTAGAGTTCCGAGGTGATAAGGCGTTGAGTTTTAAGTCCTTTTTCATAACTTTCACTTTTTTTTAATACCTAACTGTCTGTGCTAGAATAGCGCAAACAAAGTAAACTGGAGTTTTTTTTATTTGACTTGATAGAAATAAGGCATTTATAGTTTTGTTTTATTTATTGAGTTGCATATATTTAGTTATTTTCTTTGAGGGTTTGTACCACTAAATTAAAATGACAAAATACACATAAACAAGTATTTATAGAAATTGAGTTTTTAATGAAATTGTAGTTTACTTACCTGGTTATTCTCCACTGTTTAAAAGCATACCCGAGAGGCAAGGGAGACTCTAGGCTCCCTTATTTCCTAGAGTGGCGCCCGAGGCGAAATTTCGATCGATTCTATCCCTCGAAATCCCAGGATTGAATCGACCGAAACCCTGGGACGTCAAAAGTAGGGGAAAATTCGTTAGATGACGAAACCCTCTTACAGTCTTCTCGGGTTGAGTCGATTTTGAGTTTTATTCTCAAAATAATAAGCTGTTCGGTGTTATCTGTGACGTATTTAGAAAAAAAGTTTGGGGGGGGGGGCAAGCCCCCATGAGTCCGTATTTTATATGCTATTAAATTCATATTCATGAAATATGTGGAAAATATCCAAATAAATTTTCGCTTTGGGGGGGGGAGGCCTTATATACGCCACTGGGTGTTATTACTGTTATGTTCAAGGGGTTTTTTCAGAAAACATAAGACGAATAGTATAGTACACAATAATATTACAACAGTATTTTCATCGGGAAAGACAATATGGAGTTTTGTAACTAAAAAAAAACCAGAAAATCCCTCAAAATAATAGGAATGCATTTACCAAATCCCGTGTAATTGTGGTAATGTAGTAAAACCTGGTTTAGCGGATCATGCGTGGTCAAATGATAGGCCAGGGACCTACAAAAGGCCCCTGGATGTCTAACAAAGTTGCGCCACAAGGGCGCCAAATTGAGGTTTTTGAAGCTTAGGTAAATCCACATGGAAAAGTACAGACTAAAAATGAAAGAGGTACATACCTATCATGCACAAGCATTAGTATCTTAGTAGTAGTAGTAGTAGTCAAATGATCACAGGATTTAATGGTATAAAGCTAAAGTTTTGCATAAGGAGTCGCGTTTCGAAAACGAAAATTTATTGAAGGTGCATTTGTAATGCAGAATAAAGAGGCTTTCAGTCCACCAAGCATGGACATACCAAACATATGGAAACCGCTCCTTATGACCTGACTGCACATCAAGTAGTATAAGTAGTAGCCAGTAGACTAGATTGTTTAGTTTACATTTGAAAACTGTTACACCAGTATTTACTAAGACCTTAAGACTTTGCAGACCGGGTTTAAGTATCAAGTGTATAGACTTGATACCGACCGGTTTAAGTGTATTTTTTTTGATACTCACAGGTCAAATAACTGCATAGATTTGGTTCACCCTAATGTGCAATACGATAGTAACATTTCTCAGTGAGTTTCTTCTCATATAAATTCCAATTAACTTTAGAAATAAAGAAAAACCACATAAAAATTTTGTAAAGAAATGTCATTTTTTGGAAATTTAATCCGTGCAGTCGTAGGATTCCCGTTAAAAATTGTCTCAAATTGTAGTACCACCTCTAAGGGGTGGTTTAAAGTTCGGAAAACAATAGAAATAATCCATGATTGACAAAAAAACTTATATACAAAAATATTCAAAGCTAAATAATACATAAATAACTTAAAACTATATCTGTAGATGCATTACCGTATTAAATACGTATCAATATTTAAATACTGTAAAAAGCACAAGATATATTAGAATCCCTTTTTAATTACACATTCACCAAAACAATCGACCATCGGTTTGATCGTCGCTAACTTGTCTAAAAAATTAACATGTAAAATATAGCGGACAGCTGACACTAACTTACACCGTTTTTATCCGACATTTCCTAGTGACGCGACGTTTGGAGGTTTAAATATAGCTACCATTTTTAAACCAAAATATTTTATTCTTTTTATTTATTTATAACCTTTGTGTGGAAATAATGTCTTTTTTACAACGAAAAAAGATGACCCATATCGCAAGGTATTTATGAACAATTTATATAAATATTAAAAACTGCATTTACGGGAAAAATAAGTTAAACCTTCAACCAAAATGTAGACTTTTAAACCTAGGATTGCAGCACTTAGCACTGTAGACCCGTTAGTAAATACTGGTGTTAGAGATGCTTACTAACCGAAACGTCGTGTTTAAAATAAATAAAGACAATGGAAGTTCGAAATTTTGTTTCCATATGAAATTTATACTAAATATCATAAACTTACAGAGATTATAGACACTTATTGGAATAAAACCTGACCTTATTTTAAAATCGACCCTATGGTGACAGATTTACATATAAAAAGGAGCTGCTTTGCTTCAAAAACCGGATTTATTAGTGTCGGTATTTATTAAATGAAAGTTAGCGACTGTAGTATTAAATTTGGCTTTGGTATGTCAATTTTGAGAGGTCAGAATAAAGTCGACTTTAAAATAAAGTCAGGTTTTATTTCAATAAGTCCCTATTAACGGCTGTTATAAAGTTTATGGCTCTGGATTACGCAAAGATTACGCTTCCGCCGACTACTCGCTTAAACTGACAACCGTAAAGGATATAGGACACTTTGGCGCGACAGGTATGCATTTGATAATATGCTTAACGTCGGATAGCATAAATACGCTTTGAATTAATGCTTTACTTTAGACAAAGGATATCAAAATACAGGGTGTTTCCTAATTAAATGTCAATATTTATGGGAGTGGTTTTTGGGCCTTTACCAACTTTACCACCCTGTATCTCAAAAGATAAGACGTTTAGGACATATGTTCATATGAAGTTTTTTTCTTAAAATGGGCCCAAAAATCACCCTCATAAATATTGACATTCAATTAGGAAACACCCTGTATATAAAAACCAATGTACTATTAGATATGGGCGTTCCAACTGGCCATCGGACTGGTAAAACAGCACAAACAGTACAGAATCCCAATGCGGGCGAAATACACTCTTTTAGTACAAGGTCATTGAGTTAATAACCCATATAGAGGATCCACCGGCGAGCTTTACCAAATTGAGAGGCAGATGGCGCTGAAATAAATTTGTCTGATACGCAATATTTAGAGACAACTACTATGATCTAATGGCATTTGTATGATAGGCATGAGCCTCGGAACTTGCACATGTAACTAAATCTAGGGTCACTGCATCCTGGAAGCCTGGCGTCAGGCTTCCAGGATGCAGTGACCCTAACTAAATCGTACTAGCAGTGCCTGAATATTGCGTACCAGACGAATTTATTTCAGCGCCATCTGCCCCTCAATAGGGTTAAGCTCGCCGGTGGCTCCTCTATATGTTATTTACTCAATGACAAGGTGCAGCTGGAAAACAAATAGGATTATTCGGATGGTTTTATAACTAGTCCGATGGTCAGCTCAAACGAACCGATTATATGGAAGAGCAGAAAAATTACTCAAAAAATTACTAAACTTATAGTTTAGTTAACAGAAACGGTAAATCTATTGCTTACATTTTGTTTTTGGAGAATTTTTAAAAAGGACCCTAACCGCCCTCCGGCAGTGGCACAGAACATCAACGGATTTAAAACAATGATGGCGCGGGTGTAACGGGACCACAGCCTAAAATATCAGTGGGACTCGAAAACTTAGCAACCATATTCCAAGCAGGACTACATGCAATAGAAGTATGCGGTAGATAGATTACCCGCAGGGGCCTCTCAACCAAAAGCATCAAAATGGTCTAGACACAGAACTCTTCTGAGGTCTAGATAGCTTATCAGCTCTAAGCGCATTAAGCTCAAGAAAGTTCAATCCAGACTAATCTGGAATTGCCTAGAAACCCTGAGACAGGCCATCAGAACCAACAAGATCAGTCTTGTCTGGGTGGTAAGCCATACGGAGGTTGAGGGAAATGAAAAAGCAAACGTAGTACCCAGGGCGGGAGCAGAATCCGCGCTGGTTGGACCGGAGCCTTACTTCGGCTTACATAAGCCACAGTCGCGAAAGAAATACGAGTATTGTCAGTAAGGGAATTCCACCACAACTGGCGGCAACTCCTGGAGAACAACAATCCAAAGCCTATCTAAACAAGCAACACAAGTACAGAAGAAACCAACTCCTGAAATTAAACAGGAATAGCCTAAGAATAATCACAGGACTATGCCGACTCAACAAACACATGAACAGACTGGGATTAAGTAAAACACCAGGCTGCATGTTCTGTGGTGTTGAGGAAGAAACCGTCCCCTTCATGACATACCGACGTAAGTGCCAAAAATTAAATTTTGTATATTAGCTCACACATATACTATACTATAGTAGTGTGAGCTATGGTGATCCTAATTTTTTCGAGAAAAAAAAAGTTGCTCCGATTTCAAAATTTTTTATATATCTTTCAAATGATTTTGAAACTTTTTTGTCGCGCCGTCTGTCTGTCTGTATGTCTGTCTGTCTGTCTGTCTGTCTGTCTGTATGTCTGTCACGACCAACGCGCATAACTCAAAAACCGCTTGGCCGATTTTAATGAAATTTGGTACCTAGGCTGGGTCTTGGGTCGAGATGGTCCCATTTAAAAATGAACAAAATCCACCGAATACAAGCCAAATAAAAGGGTGGGGGAAGATTTCAAAAATTAGAGTTTATGTGAAAATATGGCGTGTGTGATATCAAACGAAAGGTAATTGAGTATGGAGTTAAACAAAATACATTTTAGTTTTTTTTCTTCAAAAAGGGTGGGGGTAGATTTAAAAAATTAGAGTTTACGTGAAAATATGGCATGTGTGATATCAAACGAAAGGTAATTGAGTCCGGAGTTAAACAAAATACATTTTAGTTTTTGTTTTTTTAAGGGTGGGGGCAGATTTCAAAAATTTAAGTTTAAGTCAAAACATGGCTTGTGTGGTATCAAACAAAAGGTAATTTAGTGTGGAGTTAAATAAGATATATTTCAGGTTTTAGTTTTATTAGCTCGCACGTACACTATCACTATAGTACCTAGTCTGAGCTTAGGGGCCCATATATTGGCAGAGTATTTCTTATAGATCTTCCAGAAGTCATTATTAATGGTTTGGTTTTTAATAGCAACGCTATGGCCTGATAAACTTTGGGTCAATTGGTTTTTTGTCTCTCCTCTACAATTTACAAAATAGTCAGTTACGTCGGTATGTCATGAAGGGGCCGAAACGCTACTTCATATTTTAATCTGCTACTGCATAGCACGTAAGAGAACTAGGGCGAAACTACTCAGACCCCAGGTAGCAAGGGGTCATCAAATGACGTCTTTTTTTCGTCGAAAAGTGGTCATTTGGATGATCAGCAGGTCATCTACCAAAAAATGTTGTCTTTAAGGCGTCAGTTACTTGACGTCTTTTCTTAGTGTAGTTTTTGACGTTTGGAAAACGTCATATATTGGTCACTACCCACACTGCACACTTTGTCCAAGGGACATACACTCATATAGTCCAACTTATACCCATTTGTAATGACGTCATTTTTGTTTATCTTTGTTTAGTATATTATAAACAGCGGTGACAATAAACTTTTTAAAAAAGTAGTGTCTATGATTCAAATAGGTAGATAATTGGTTCTGTGAAGTATCCGTCACTGTCAATCAAAAAATACTTACATAGATGGTGCCCCAGTCAGTACTTGACCGGATTTATACGGAATGTGGGGGTATGTATGTAAAATAAATTAAATATTAAATCAAGACAAACTTCGAGGCTTCTTTCGCTTCAAGGTGGAGATGTGTAAGTCTAGGTATAGGTCTATTTTGATCTGTACCTCACAGACGAACACCGCTGTAGCTGTTCCAGTACTTCCAGGTCTAAGTCACAGAAGAGTCACCTTCTGTGTCTAAGTTTCCTTCAGTGTTCTCAACTGCAGGGAATATTTCATATATTTAGACGAGTTTAAAAAAGTCATAAATAGGTTTGTGTCTGTGTGTGTGTCTAATGTTCTGATTTGGTCCCAAATACGTCATATTGCTGACGTCTTTAAAACGTCTAAAAATGACGTCATTTTGGGTGTGTCTTGAACGTCATTTAAAGGTCATTAACACGTCAGATTAGAGACGTCAATGGTCATTAAAAATGACCTGTTTTTGACGTTTAAAAAACGTGACCTTGCTACCTGGGACGCGTACGTGACCTAGTCACCTATGTCACCAAACATACTGATCTGCTTAGAGGAGATAGGCAGTGGCGTGTATAGAAAAAAATTTCGGGGTGGGCGTATTTTATGTTTGTATTCATGAAATATATGGAAAATACCTAAAAAAACCTTAATTTCGGGGGGGGGGGGGGGCACTGGAGTCGCAGTGGAGGAGCGACATTAGCACCACTCATAATCAAACCTAACCTAACCTAGCCTACACTGTGACCAAGGAGGTGGGGCAAGTCTGTTTCGCCGTTCGCCTCAATGAAAACGGAAGTTGAAAAACAAAACAAAACTGTATTATCGGGGACTGCGCTTTGGCTAATTGATTTCCTTTTGAAATGACAAACAATGCAATAATCCTAATAATAACTTTGGCAAAGTTTAAATGGCATTTTAGTTTCACAAGACCCCAAGAAGCACGACAAGAGAAATCGTAAACTAATTTAAAGTTGAGAAAAGCTATAATAGATACCTAGATCTACAGGGTGTTATTGAATAAGATTATTATATATCTAAACGTCTTAATTTTTAGTTACAGGGTCTTAAAGATTTTTAAAAAATCTCCTCTTTTATTATTATCTGTGATACTACTATAGATATTCTTATTATGTTTGGTAAACAGTCTCAATCAGCGGCGTAGCGTGGGGGGGGGGGGGGGCGGGGGGTTCGTCGAGGGTAGTGGCGCCCCATAGGTGGCCGAAGCGCCCTCAGCTTTATTAAGTCGGGCCGGTAATGGCCAATTGAGTGGGTGCCAAAGGAAACTAACGACATGAAGACCTTTTTTTTTTTGGTCGCATGATTCGTGAGAGGCGCCTTTTTGACCTTTTTGTTTTTTTTTTGCCACAAGATTTTTCATCAGTTTTCAGAGGCGCCCTTTTTAGCTGTCGCCCCCCCGCCCTTTCGGGCACGCTACGCCGCTGGTCTCAATAATTCATCAAGAGGCATTTATTACGCATCAAATGCTTTTTTTATTTCAACTAGTAGCGTTCGTGCGCAAGAGCGGTTCTAGAGCCAAATTCTGGGGGGGGGGGGGGGGAATGGTCAAGCGGTGACTGTAAATTAGGGCACAGGAAAAAAGCTCATATGACAAAAGCACACATGAAAGATCCTTATAGGAAAAGAGCGCACACGTCAAAAAGCGCACGTGGATAAAAGCGCACATAGTAACTGTGCACAATGAAATAAAGTTAAGCTTCTAGAATTCGAATGTTCCATGTAAAAAGGTAACAGGCTAGGTTATTAGACCATTTCGCCACAAAAAAGACGAGAGTGTTTCACTTTCATAAAATTTTAAAATTTAAAAAAAATAAACATATTTGTGTTTAAAAACTTAAAATTTTGAAAATCTATGAAAACTTACATCGGCACACGAAATAAAAAAGTGGTCTTTCATCAGACAATTTTCAAAAATTGCAATTATAAAAAGTATATATAAAAAAAATGATGAATGACGTAAACGGGGATTTATAACGTTCTGCGCAGTTTTTTTTTAAATTGAGGTTAGTCATATCTAGAGACACTGTATGTAGGACATATTTTAAAAATTATTTCTTTAAAATATGTCATACATATACGTATATACATACAGGGTCTCTAGTCTTATCTGGTTTAGTGTAAAATTTTGATTTGTTGACAACATTTAGATAGCGCAACTGAAAAACATAATATACAGGGTGTCTCTAAAAGGTCTGTACAAAATCTTAGCACATATTCCTGAGGTCAAAATAAGTCGATCGTAAGAGATCGTTTTTATGACGTCGTGAGTGTGCCGCCCCTCGATAAAATAAATCTTTTAATGTTATCGATCACTGTCAAATTGATTCGGAAGATATTTGGGTGGACTCGGACTTTTGGGACACCCTGTATAGTTAGAATCAGCGGCGGCGCATTGCATTTTACAAACAAACATAGGTATAATGGGTTTTAAAAGAATATTTACTATATACCAAGCCCGGATTTGAGGGGGGGGTAACGGGGTAATTACCCCCCCCCTAGAAAAAAAAAGCACTTTTTCCTAATAAAATAAGGGAAAACAAGAGAATTACCCCCCCCCCCTAGAAAAAAAAATTATATTTATATAGTTTTTGACCCAGATCCGCGCTTGCTATATACAAACTACAGTTTGCTGACCACCATAAATAAACCGTAAGTAATTATAGCTAATGATAAAAAAGATATGGAGTATATGATAAGAAAGTTATTAAAAGTGGGGGTTAACAGTGAACGTGGACAAGACACAGTACTTATGTATTGGAAACGAATCAAGTGAGTAATATCTCCATGAAATGAGTATGTATACTTGGGTGTCACATTTGATAAGTTAGGAGCAGACTCTAAAGGACTAAAAAAAAGAATAGTCAAAGCAAAAAAGGTAACAGTATTTTATGATTGTTGTAAGTCCTTTTTAATGTTGTTAATTTCGTGGTTAATTCTTCATTATTACTACAAATATTTACGGCTCTTAAATAGAAACTTCGTATAACTCCTTGATATGTAGCAACAGAATGGTTAGAATGTAGGTACTGTCCCGTGTGTGTAGGTTTCCTATATACAGTGGTTTGAATGTTTCTGTGTAATCGTTTGATAAGAACATCCAAAAAAGGTAACGCCAAATCTTTTTCAATTTCCATGGACACCCGACATAAGATTGTTCCCGCTCTATCATAGAACACTCACATCGTTTATGATCGGGAATTGAACCCCTGACGGGCTGAACGAAGTTAGGCACAAATCACTTCAAACTAATGATGTCAAACGTTACGTCACTGTTTTAAAACAGTTGGGCGCGAGAAAACGCTTCGGGGTCTGATTTTTTTTTGATGGTCACGTCACGACAGAGCTGATTGTCTTTAAAATATTGAAGTTGAAATGACGGTTCATGAATATTTGATTTATTTTTAAATAAAGCCGGTTTTGAGATTGTTTTTACCATATTCTTGCAGAATAATGTCTTTTTAATTTATAGTAATCTCCATATCATAATTTTTGAGACAACTTTTTACAACTTTTTTTCGTTGGTCTATGCTATTTGTTCTGGTAAACAGCTGATAAGTGTCAAAAAGTTTTCTCAAAAATTATGATATGGAGATTAATTCTTAATTTTTCAGAGCCGCTCCATTATCTTGTTTATTTCTAGACAAAATTACTTTAATGCTAAAGTGCTGTATTTTGGATCTGTCATGGACACTGTGAGAGCTAAATAAAGATTGCCTAATCAGCAACGACAACACTTTAGAAGCTGCGTAGAAGTGAAACGGCATACAGCTGTAATTCTATTTTTAGTTTTGCTTTTAAAGTGTTTTGGTAGCTGTTTTTCAGCAATTTGTGTTACTTGGGCTCAGTGGCGTATATAGAAAAAAGTTCCGGGTGAGCCCGAGGCAGTTTGGGGGGGGGGGGCCCGAGACCCCATGAGGCCGTATTTTATGTTTGTATTCAGGCAATATGTAGAAAATATCTAAAAAAATCTTAGCTTCGGGGGGCCCGGGCCCCCCAGGCCCCCCCTTATATACGCCACTGCTTGGGCTCATGTCACAGAAAACGAGAATTAGGCGCTGACTCGTGACGTCACTAAAAAACTGCGCCCCGACATAAATTGTAATTTTGGAACAATACTAATACTCATTTGCATCTCTTTTTAAAGCACAGCTAATTTTTTTATTGCTGTCCAACTCATAGAGCTGCACAATGGGCTCCCGGACCTAATTTTTGACCAAAATTAGAAAAATAGGTTTTGTACATTGACTTCTATACCCTACGGGTAGACCCGGCATTGGCCTTAATTGCCATTATATCAAGCTTTTATCGCAATTGACCAAATACAAGTAAAAATTTAATGAGCAAGACAGGGATGAAAATAGAATTTCGGTTTGGTAAGTCCGAATACATGCAACATCGCAAAAATATTCTATTTGCTTGTCGTGGATAAAAAAGGGCAGTGGCGGCGCAAAATAAAAATTTTGCTAGCATTTGTTTATCAACAATTTTCTGTTTGAATAATAAATAATTCATGAATACTTACTTGTGTATACTGTGTTTACAAAATTCTCTTCAGTAAAAAAAAGAGCAAAAAGAATTTGTTAGCATGCAAATGTTGTACCTTCCAGGTAAAATATTTTCTTTCTTTGAACAAGGGTCTTCTTCAACTCTTCTCTTCTTGGGTGGACTACAAGTTAAGCTCGAGTCAGATGAAATTTCGGAACTAAAAATTTCAATTCCGAATGGGACAACTGGGCGCCGGGACAACTGGGCGCCGGGACAACTCGGCGCCGCCAACAGGGCGCCGGGCCAACTCAGCGCCGGACTAACAAAATAAATATGTTATTTATACAAAAATTTTCTATTAAGTCGAGTGTTGAAATTTGGTAGGTGTAGTGTTCTGGCAACCTGGTAAAAATACCATTTACGTTTTTTATTTCAATAATGGCGGATCCAAAATGGTGGATTTCTTTATTTTTAAACTGATTTGTCTCAAACTTGAAAGTTTGCAGTGCTTGAGATCACTTAATACAGTTTTAACACAAACAAAGAAAAATTAAAATGCGGATCCAAAATGGCAGATTTTCTTATTTATGCACCAATATTCATCAAATATAGAACTTGGCAGTGTTTCAAATCGCTGAATATAATTTTTGACTCAAACTCAAAATGGCGGATTTCTTTATTTTTAAACCGATTTGTCTTAAACGTGAAAGTTTGCAGTGCTTGAAAGCACTTAATTTCAAATGACGGATGGGAAATGGCGGATTTTTTTATTTATGCACCGATATGTATCAAATATCAAACTCATAAATAATTTAAAATGGCGGATCCCAAATGGTGGACTTTGCTGATTAGCATTTTTTACTTAAACTCATAAAAAAATTAAAATGGCGGATCCAACATGACAGACTTTTATTTACTAACCGATTTGTCTTAAGCTTAAAATATTACATATCTTTCTTTAAACTTGAGTCATATTTTGTATTAAGCTATAAAAGTCTGTCATTTGCAAGTGTGAGTCACAAATTGTATTAAGTGACCTTAAGCACTGCAAACTTTCAAGTTTGAGACATTTGAGACAAATTCGTTGAAAAATAAAGAAACCCACCATTTTGGATCCGCCATTTTGAATTTTTTATGAGTTTGAGTCAAAAGTTCTATATTTGATACATATCGGTGCATAAATAAGAAAATCCGCCATTTTAATTTTTTTTAAGTTTTAGGGTAAAACTGTATTAAGTGATCACAAACACTTCAAACTTTCAAGTTTGAGACAAATCGGTTTAAAAATAAAGAAATCCGCCATTTTGGATTCGCCATTCTTGTAATCAAAAACGTAAATTTTATGTTATCAGGTTACCAGAACTCTAGACCTGCCAAAATTTCAACACTCGATGGATTTAACTCTAACAAAACCAAATTTGAAGAATATTACATAAAAGATTTTTTAAAGATGTTTTTGCATAAATAATAATCTATGTATTTTGTTTTTCGTCTGCACATTTTATCAAGAAAAAATATTTTAGTCCGGCGCCCAGTTGGCCCGGCGTCCAGGTAGCCCGGTGCCCAGTTGGCCTCCCGCCCAGTTGGTGGCGCCGAGTTGGCGGCCCCAGTTGTTTATTTATTTTATTTTTATTTATTTATTTCTCAAATATCAACAGCCAAAGGCCAATCACAGATATAGTAAAATCTCACATTATGACACATATTTCCAACCATTATAAATAAAACTTAGAAGTCCCGTGACCCATTTATTCTCATCTTCTAGTCAGAACGTCTCGAATTGCCCAGAAATTATTGAATTATAAATTATTTAATTATAACTTGCTTGCTACCATGATAATTATTAATTAAATAGTTTAAAATAGGGATGCTTATTAAAGTAAAGTAAGTCTAGTTGTCCTAGACTGCAACACATTTCAGGACAAATTATTATAAAAAAATAATCTTATAAGTGCGGGGAAGTGACACTTTCTGAAACAAAATGTGTGAGGGTTCATTCGCACGATCGCAGAAAAAACTATCTATCGTGACGCTACTGAACTTTCTCGTGTTTTAGCAAAAACTATCCGTCAAGACGACTTACCCATGAAATATTGTTTTTTCATCGATTTTTTTTCTTCTTTTGAGCTAAAAACAATTTTGCACCATGTTTTAACTCAAATAGTTACTTCTAAACTTGTTTTTAAACGTTTTTAAGATTTCTTTTTGTAATATTCCCGCACGAAATTCAAAAAAAATTCATCTCCGTACTTAGACAACATTGTCTATCAGTTTTCCCTTTATAAACGGACTAGCAGGTAGAATCACTTAAAATACGGCAGGTGGTTTAAAAGTAGCTTTTCTGTCGCACTTATGCCGTCAGTGTGAAAGAGACAAACGTACTCATATATTATCTAGGGTATTATTAGCATGCAAAATCAGCCTATCTTTGTCCGTTTCACATGTTCAATAATGTCTATCTCTGGTTTTTTTGTAAAAGAATTACCCGCCCTTAGAAACCAAATTGGATAGGGTCAATAAAAAATGCCTTGTCTTTCCGTCTCTAAAGCCCTTTCAGGGCTTTATACAACTCAATGGTTTTGTAACAATATTTTGTTTTAAACTGAGAGAAAAGTAATTATCAATCAAAATACGGATCCAAAATGGCGAAGTTTCCTATTTATCAACCAATAAGTATAAAATTTAGAACTTTGGTGTGTTAATAGGCGCTAAATATTATTTTTGACTTAAATTTAAAACTCGTTTACCAAGAGGTATCAAATTTAGAACTTTGGCGTGTCTAAAGTCGCTGATTATAATTATGAAATCAGACTTTAAAAAAATTACAAGGCAGATTGAAAAGGGCAGAGTTTTCCATTTATAAACCGATATGTATCAAAACTGGATCTTTGAAGTGTATAAAGCTGACAATTAAGATTTCTGATTTAAACCCTAAAAAAATATATCATGGCGGATCCGAAATTGAACACGTTTACATTTATGAGCCGATGTATTAAATTTGGAACTCTACGGTGTTTAACGTCGCTTATTACAATTTTTTACTCAAACAAACAAAACTAGCACGGTGGACCCAAAATCCTTATCGAATAGTCTATCCTATTTATAAACCGATTTGTGTCAAATTTAGTACTTGGGGTTGTTTAAGGTTAAATTGAGCTCATCGTGTAATTCGTAACAAAGCTGCATTGGAAAGGATGAAAAGTTTCCATAATAATAAATCTAAAAAGCAAACTAAAAAATTTTAATATTAAAATGAGTTGAACAATATTATTCTTTGGCTGTACCAAAAACTATAAAATATTACGAACGTAACCCTGAGTTTGTAGCGGATAAGAACCTGCAAGTTTAACAACTGCATAATTAATTAAGAATGATTTTTCTAGAAAAATTTGTTTGTAAGTCCAACAAAATAAATATTTTTAAAGCGTCCACGTTTTTATATTAGTTTATTAAAAGTCAGATTTGGTAAACTGCTGATGATTCAAAATAGAACCGTTTACCTTAGAATTTTTTTTATCTTTTTTTTTCATAAACAATCCAACCTGTTAAAGTTAACTTCATCTGTTCTTTTTATTTGATTTTTGAACATTAAAATTTTTTTTATTTTTAACTTGTTATTTTTTAAATAATCTTTACATTATTTGTATTTTTTATTAATGTATAATTTTTTTATTTTTAATTGTTATGTTAAGCCTGAAGTGTTTTAAAAATAATAAACAAGCACTTTTATTAAGACTGGCCATATATAACTTTTTCTCGAAGAAATCCCTTTTTAGTAAATTAATAATATCTTTCATATGGGCTTGTGGCAGCAGATTTTAAAATGTATTTTTTGAAAGATATGTGTATGTACTCTTTAAGAAAATAAAAATTTCAAGAAAACGGTTGATAACTAAAGCAAAATTTTTGTCCAACATTTATAAGAAATCTATATTTTTATAGAATTTCAGAAATCCCAAGCAAAAACCATTACCATACCTGTCTATACATCAAAATTAAAATCAAAATGTACAGGGATAAAATCTACTTACCTCCCTCTACAAGATATATTTTATGAGAATTTTATACATCATAAAATATTGTCGCAAAATGGCTTTAAATCTGGATCAAATCGCCATGCAAATATGGTACTTTACCGCGTTCCGTTGAAAGGAGACATGACACTTCTTAAAGTTGCGTCAATCAAATAAAAGTTTTTTCAAGGCCTACTGGACTATCTACTCTTTTTTGGTAAAGATGTTCAGAAGTTTCATTATGTATTTAATTTAACTTTTTTGGCGAAAAATCAGGTCCGCGAGCCCACTGTGTGCTGATGGAAGAAAGTCAATTGACATTGATTGTCAAAATGACATCTTATAAATACTTCTATTTGCAAACTAATCCCAAGACTGTTTTAGATTGGGTGTGCCCGTCCCACTAATTTGAGTTAAAACGAGAGAGTAAGTAGCGGGATGACAATGTGTGAGTTTAGTAAATAAAACGAGTAGACCACTGTTTGTTTATTGATATCATGATTGTTTAAGAGTATTAGGCGCCTTTACTAATACATTAACTTAAAAAGAGATGGTAAATAATTGGATAATAATGTGTAAGTTCAGTCAATGACACGATTAGATTAGATAGTGGTACGTTCGAGAATCTTATTTTGTGTCGGGGTGCCGTGCTACATCACAGTCAGCGCCTTCTTGACAATCAAGCGTGATGCCCAGTATATATTGATGCGCGCTGACATACCGTGTGTTAGTGTATCATACTTATTTACCTAATCTGTGAGTGTATCGTGATAAATTCGACTTTGAAATGTGAGTTTCGAAAGGTCATCTGTCAGTTTTTAATGGACAACTGTCGGAATAGTGCCCAGCACTATTAGTCCCTAATTTCTTAAAAGTACACTTTGGCAATGATTACACACATTCATTGACTTTGGCGAATTACTAGGTTTGTGGTTCGTACAGCAGGGTTCTGCACCGGGAAACGCGAATTGCTAACGGTACACAAAGCGAAAACATCTGTTAGGTACATTGCGGTTTGTTTTTCCTACGTTTTAAAACTAGTGCAACCGTTGACAAACATGTTGTGTCTGCAATTTTCGCTCACAGAATAGAATATTTCCACTTACTTACAGTACCGTAAGGTGGTGATACTTTGCAACAATTTTTGGATATTTTTATTAAAAACTCCTATTTAACAATAAGCTACATTATCGGCTCCAATAAATGTATTATTTCCATGTTTTAGCTTTATATAGACGATAATTTTATTTTTGTAAAAGATCAGGAAAAGCCTTTTTTTACACAGGCGTATTTTAAAATAAGTACGTCTTTGGGACGTCATTACACTTTAATAATCTTTTAAAAATGTTATTCTTGAATTGTGCATTGAAAAATAATAAGTAAGTAAATACTAATTATTAATGAAAAAAACGTTTATTTCAAATAATCAAATCCTCTCTGCCTATTGCTAACAAATTCGCTTCCTTATTAAAAACAAAACCAGTCAAACTTAAAATATAAACTAGTTACTTAGTAAGAACATTTTTTATCAACATTATTAATAAAGTTAAGCAAAGTAATCCTAATCTTACCTAAAATGAATATTTTTTAAAATCAATATTAAAAGTATAAATTCCCGTTTTTTCTTGTAGGGGTGGCAAAATACAAACTATATCATCTTTGTCTTGAACAGAGACATCATTTTCTTGGGGAAAAACGAGTATTATTGGATATCTTATCGTGCTAACATCGTCAAAATTTCCATCAGTCGGTCATCGCTTTTATTATTATGATAATATTAGAATGTTAGAAAATTATTTTTTAATTTTTAGTGCATTTTATAAAAGCTTGTGACTTAACAAAAATTTTTTGCCAATTTATTTTCTACTTTTTATTTTAAATATTTGTTCAACAGAACAGAAAAGTTTTTTCTAGATTATAATGAAATCGCTGATCGTGAGTTGTTTGGAAATGGTTGGATGGATATTTTTTTCTTATTGTTATATTATCATCGGACCACTATGTGTATACCAAATTTTATCCAAATCGGATAACGGGAATTGTGTCAAAAACACATTTTTCTATAGAAGGGGTGGGGGTAGGGGTGGTAGGATATTTTTTTCTTAATGTTGTATTGTCATGGGACCACTATGTGTGTACCAAATTTCATCCAAATCGGATAATGGGAAGTGTGTCAAAAACGCTTCACAAGATTTGATAGATAATTAGTTAGATAGTTAGACAGAACATCTGAAGCTAAGCTTGTAAAAAGAAGACTATCAGAATAGACTATCAAGAAACAATTCTAAGAAGTAGTTTAGAGGGTTGTTTTTACGAAAGCTCTACTCTTTCGTGATACTAGACAGAGGACACAACTAAAAAGTGCCGAATTTTTCCATGGAGTTTTGTATGTGAGCAACAATGAATTAATCGCAAATTATCCTATACTCGCGCTTAAATGCTTACGGTGCATTTGAAGGTAATATAACAGGAAATACAGAGGCACAATTAAAAAAAATTAAACATTGTTTTAAAAGGAACGAAATAATAAAATATTTTTTTCTATAAGCATTTATTTATTGAAAACTTAAATATAATTTTCTTTCTCTATTTTAGTTTTTCCTTTCAGTGGCGTATGTAGAAAAAAGTTTCGGGGTGGGCCCGAGACAGTTTTGTGGGGGCCCGAGACCCCCGAACCGTATTTTATGAAATATGTGGAAAATATCTAAAAAATCTTAGCATCGGCGGGGCTCGGCCCCCTTTTATATATATACCCCACTGTTTTCTTTAACAGGTTGGCCGCCACAGCAGTCGTATATTTATTTCTTCTTCTTCAAATGGCATTACAACCCGTGGTGGGTTTTAGCCTGATTAACCAGAGACCTACATTCTGCCCTCCCTGGTACGATTCTTCGCCACCTTCTTATTCCAATATTCTTGATGTCGTCTTCGACGTCGCATAGTTATATTACGCTTTATTTGCTAGTTGCTGCAATCACTGTCCCTTTTCTCTTGTAAAATTTTAGCCTGTAATTGGACCTTTGGATGTATTTTAAGAATTATCCTATAATGAAATATGCCTACATCAACATATTATAGGTATAATAAAAATAGAACCAATTATTTTAAGGCACACCTACCTAAATACTAACAAGCGGGTCTCCTTACAGCGAAAGTAGTTCCATGCTTAGAACTTGCATTCCAAATTTTACCACAATTCACACTTTAAAAGAAGGACACTAAACTCATTCAACAACTTTAAACCAACACACCCGGTAAGAAAACATCTGTGAACAAATGTTTCATTACTAAAAACAGAGTTTTTCCGGGAAATATGGAATGTAACCGAGAGGCGAGAAACCGTTGATATTATTTACGACACAATAAAGAACCAACATTGGTACCCGGGTTCCAAGTGATCGCAGGAAACCGGCAACTTGTGTCCGTTCGTACGGGTCGAGCGGTGGCTAGGTCTCGGCGGGAGCGATATAGTACGCCGTACACGGTCAGATTTTCTTATGCACGGCTATCTAATTGACTAAATTAATTCTAACCAGGTATAGCAAGGTGACGTTTTTATTTACCTGACGTGTAAATGACCTTTTTATGAGGTTCAAAAGACACACCCAAAAAAACGTCAAAAACTACACGGCGAAAAGACGTCAAATAACTGACGCCTTAAAGACATTTTTGGTAGATGACCACTTTTCGACAAAAAAATACCTCATTTGATGACCCCTTGCTATCTGGACTTTCTGACATCCTTGGCTCATTAATCTTTTTTGGTTTTTTATTTCAAATTAAATTTTATTCAAAAACGACGACGTTTCTTAACATTTTATTAAGTAGGTTCCACATTGCATCAAGTTGCCGCGAATTTAGCGATTTAATCAGCTAGAGAGATTCCCACTAAGCACAAAATCGTAAAAAACGTTAAATAGATGTCGAAAAAAAATGTTTTTTTTTCTAACACAAATTTGTGTTAAAATTAAGTCAATTTTTGACATTAAAAAAAAATCCTAACGAAAATTTCATGTAAAAGCATTACCAAAAATATATTTCTTAATAACGTTAAGAAACCAGCATTAAAAAAACCTTAATTTCACTAACATTAAAAATAATGCCATCCATATATGGTTATTTTTATAATGTTTTTCCTAGATCTCACTTCTAACGTTAAATTTAGGATATATGAAGCTAATAAATGTTTTGTTTTTTTGAACATTAAAAAAATATATACGATGGCAGCGCCCTCTATAGTATAGCAGTCCCACTACCTGAACATCACCATTAGTTGCGTTTCGCTGCGAGTTGATACGAGTCGGTAGCAAAGACGCTTTTTGTAATTTTGGTTAAAATATTTGCATTTTGCAGAAACAAACATGGCAAATGTAAAGCACAATTATTAATATTGATAGTGAATACATATTTGGATCGGAATATTACTCCACTTGTGTGGGAAAGATGGTATAGTTAAAGAACAACAAATGTGTGTGCAGTGATCTAAATGAAGCACCACAAAATCAGGCAAGAAAAAGTAAACAAAAGAAAAAAATGGTTTTGTATGAAATATCGCATACCTAGGATAGGTAATCAGACAGGGAATGCGACAATTCACCGCGGACGATTAGCCGCCGGACCTTAAGCCGCGTATTCATTTGAGGCAGAATTATATAATTATAATAGATCGTCTTTATTGATAAATAAATGTTACATAGGCGAGGTTTAGCAAACTGCTACTTCGCAAGCCTCGCAGCGGGACCAAACGAATGCTTCGTTTGCATTCATACTAAAGTGAATACGCGCCTTGAAATTGTTTGCCTTGTCAAGGGCGGATCCAGAGGTGCTTCTCGGGGGGGGGCACTTTAGGTAACATTTTCTGTTGGTAAAAAACGGTATATAATTTTTTAAGCAGCATTTTATTAAATTAGTCAGTGGTTGTAATTTTGATGATAATAACAATAGACACACATTAACATGCGCCGCAAACAAAAATTTTGTATTTTTATGAGCAAAAACATTACTTTTTACTAATTTTTTGTATATTCAAAAAATTCTCGGGGGGGGGGGGGGCAAGTGCCCCTAGTGCCCCCCCTGGATCCGCCACTGCCTTGTATTCACTTGAGCATGAATTGTTTGGCCTCGTAGCGAGGCACTTACTACAAAATTATTGTTTACATAGAATTTTAAATTTTATTTTCAAAAGCTACGAGCCGAATTGCCTTTACTGAGTGTCGAGTTCACGAAAACCTCAACGGAC
Source organism: Aspidapion aeneum (assembly GCA_963576565.1). Taxonomy (NCBI): domain Eukaryota; kingdom Metazoa; phylum Arthropoda; class Insecta; order Coleoptera; family Brentidae; genus Aspidapion; species Aspidapion aeneum. Next base: position 74,610,396 of record OY755039.1, on the reverse strand, counting down.
TGTTGCTGCCCTGCGTTTCCAAAATAGAAGAATTTTATTTACATTATTTATGTTACCTTATCTACAAGTTGTAACCATCATTTTCGTAATCAGCGCCCCAAAAAACATATAAGATGTCTTAATTGGCAAAAAAACTTTTAGTCGAAAAACACCCCTTGTTAGGGGTGTTTTGTGCGATTTTGGGGGTGGTTCGAGCATTGGGGCAAGTTGTAACCATCATTTTCGTAATGAGCGCGCCAAAAAACATATAAGATGTCTTAATTGGCAAAAAAACGAAAATATTCGAAAAACACCCCTATTTAGGGGTGTTTTTTGCATTTTTAAGGGTGTTCCAACCACTGGCGGTAGCTTTAACCCTCATTTTCGTGATCAGCGGCCCAAAATACGTAGGGGACAAGTGGTCTCATCAGCGCCCCAAAAAACATATTAGATGTCTTAATTGGCAAAAAAACACTTTTAGTCGAAAAACACCCCCATTTCGGGGAGTTTTTTTCCCCAATTTTAGGGGTGGTTCCACCCTGTAATGCAAGTTTTCACCCCCATTTTCGTAATCACCGCCCCCAAAAACATATAGGATGACTAAATTTGCAAAATAACGAAAATATTCGAAAAACACCTCTATTTAGGGGTGTTTTTTGCATTTTTAAGGGTGTTCCAACCATTGGCGGTAGCTTTAACCCTCATTTTCGTGATCAGCGGCCCAAAATACGTAGGGGACAAGTGGTCTCATCCGTTTTGCAATTTCAGGACCTTTTACCTTGATTTTAAATGGACTAATAGTGTAAAAGTAAGATGTTAAGTTTCGTTAAAACACTTTCGGAAGAAGTAGCGTGATGTGGTGTAGATGTATTTTGGTTTATTTTTCTTATAATTTAATTTTTTGATTTTTTCCTGACGCTCGTAGAAAAATTATTGTTTCTAACGCTTGCGGAAACCTATTTGTCTGCACTTAAATGCTTGACAGAATAAAAATAATAACGTAACCGTCCAATTGACCCGTATAGCGGAGAAATTGACATTTGCACAATTAATTTTCTGTTAGTTTTAATTTAATGCATGATACACAAACTAGGCGGCACAATACAGGGTGTTCGGCACATGAACCGTCAAATTTTTTTTGGATATTGTTGGGGTTATTTGCTACCTTTTCAACCTTGGAACTTGGGTCCTAAGAGTCACGACTAAAGAGATATGAATTTTGTAATTTTTTTTCTCAAATTAACCAAAATCCCACCTTTAAACCCTCCTAAGCTTTTTATTAATGTCTGGGAAAGCACCATTTTTTTAAAATAATTCTGTAATCTTATGCTTCTTTACCTTATTAATAGATTTGTTAAAATTGATGTGCCAAAGGGACATACGAGGTTTTTTATTAAAGAACATTAGTGATTTTGTAAAAGAAAATCAATTTCAAAATTAAAAAAAGTATCGACAATTGAAAACTTAATTTTCTTTTAAAAACTTCTCTAGTTGATTACCTTTCTGACGGCTTTAAAATACGGATATTCCGTGAGACGGGCGATAATAATTTTATGTTTATGATCGTGTTAAAACAGAAATGTTTTTTTTTATCAATCTGTAGCACACCGTTGGAAAGGTAATCAACTAAAGAAGTTTTTAAAATAAAATGAAGTCCTCAATTATCGATACTTTTTTTGATTTTTAATTTTGAAATTGATTTTCTTTCACAAAATCACTAATGTTCTTCAATAAAAAACTTCGTATGTCCCTTTGGTACATGAATTTTAACAAATCTATTAATTAGTTGAAGAAGCATAAGATTACAGAATTATTTTAAAAAAATGGGGCTTTTCCAGACGTTTGAGAAAAAAAATTAAAAAATTAATATCTCTTTAGCCGTGACTCTTAGGACCCAAGTTCCAAGGTTGAAAAGGTAGCAAATAACCCCAACAATATCCCAAAAAATTTTGACGGTTCATGTGCCGAAGACCCTGTATATAGCATTTCAACAAATCACCGATCAGTTTGGCATCCTGAAGTCGCCTACTGCGACTGATGCTTGATAAACTACGGTATAGTGTTCTGTGCTACGGTATGTACTATGTAAGGTTGTCTATGAAGGCCTTAAACAGCCTACCATTCAAAATGAGCCTTAAGGCACCGTGTATCTATTTATCTACACTGAAGGTATGGTGTCCGGCCTCACATCCGGATTGTCTTCCGGAATTCAGAATCGGAATCCCGGTATAGTGCCTCACATATATCTGAAAAAATCCGTTGAGTATTTGGATTTGATTTTAAGAACGGCGTCCATATGGAAGACGAATTGGTACTTATTAACCTACTTTTAACTATTTATAAAAGAAAATGCAAACGCATACACAGGGTTCATCCTATTAATTTAGACAGAATAGGGGACATTAAGTTCCATAAGAAAGCCAAAAACTATACTACGGCCAGTGTATACAGGGTGTTTCCTAATTGAATGTCAATATTTATGGGGGGATTTTTGGGCCATTTTAAGAAAAAAACTTTATGAACATAATATGTCCTATAAACGTCTTACCTTTTGAGATACAGTGAAGTGAAGTGTACTTTTTAAATTTGTATTCAATTATGAGCAAATTTGATCTCTTGAATTTTTTTAGTCCGACGCACGGGTTTCATCTAAAAAAAATAAAATCTACGTGTCTCTCCATGATGATATTGTCATATTAACGATATTGTTATGATCATGCAGAGAAACGGTTTTTATTTTTTTAAGCGAAAACCGTGATTGAAAAAGTCAATTGATCATTTGGTTAGAAATGATTGGGGATTTCAAAAATAATTTTTATTTCAAGAAAAATCAGTGGCATGCCATCAATGTCTGCCAAAATAGGCAGATCAAATATGTACGAACGGCCCTGAAATTTAAAAAAAAAGTGATAGATTAAAAAAATCCCTATTGATTCATAGTACATATATGACAAATTTCATTAAAATATCTGAAGTGGTATTGTAGATATTAATGATAAATGATTTATTTTTGAAAACTTTACCACCCTGTATCTCAAAAGGTAAGATGATTAGGACAGATGTTCATATGAAGTTTTTTTTCTTAAAATGGGCCCAAAAATCACCCCCATAAATATTGACATTCAATTAGGAAACACCCTGTTTATTTATACAATGTGCTACGGCAGCGTCCAGAAGATTTTTTGATTACCTACTACAGAATGTCAATAGCATCCTTTGATGAACTACTAGAGTTGGTAAAAGGTAAAATTGAAGGAAAGGCACACCCATGAAAAAAGTATTTCCGCTGAAGAGCGGCTTACAATATTTTTAATAATTTTAGTTATTAAGTATCTCTTAAGAATGTTGTAGCCAAAAGATTCGTAATGGGAAACAAATCAATATTATTATTATGAAACATGGCAAAGAGCAACCCAAAATAAAATTAATTTTTTTGTCACAGTCTTGCCACGTATCCCTTATTTTCTGTATTTAGATAACATTACGCGCATCTGCGTAAGGTAAAGTTAAGCTGGTTTGGTTTGGTTTGCTTCGGATTAGATCGTTAGTTAGAGCAACGGAGATATTTTACTCACTTTTCGTACAATCACCCATTTAAGTATAATAACGCACATCTAGTACAATGAATAGAGGAGTTTTACCCTACAAAAGGTCCGGTAGTACTACAATGAAGTCAAAAACAATTTTTTTGATAAGGTTATGGTTTTCAGAAAATCAAATAAAACCTGTGCAAAACATAATTTTAAAAAAAATTAATTAAATGGCTCCCATTTACGGACGTCGCTGGCGGGTTCGTTGTAAGTCAAACCCCATCGAGGTATACACCTTGAAAAGAGAATTTTACTGTCAATAAAGTGCATCATAGTATTTTTTTAAATTAGGCTTAGTTTTTGAAAAAATTAGATAAAACTTGTAACAAAAATATTTTAATTTGTGATTTTTTTAAATTGGTTAAATTTACGGGCGCCTCTGAATTTATAACCATGAAACCAATCCGACTTTCTTGTACAGCATTTTAAAGGAAATTTTATTTGCTACAATAATGTATAATACATTTTGTTCTATACACCTTGGTTTAAAAAAAAATCGAATAAATCATGGAAAAAAACATGGATATTTTTTTACTTTTTTATTACTTCAATTAACGGACGCCGCTGAAGAGTTTATAAATAGTTGACCCTCATCGGGTTGTACCTTTTTCAAAAGGAAATTTCATTGTCTATAATAAAGTATATTACACATTTTTCTCTTAGAAGCGTATTTTTTGAGGAAATTTGAGAAAACCTAAATATGTTAGATTTTGGGGGGGTCTGGGGGGGTTTTTGAAGAGGTGGTTAGTTTAAGGAGGTGTTTGACCCCTAAGCTCTCTTACCTTTTTGTATGTCACTAAATTTACACAAAAAAATAAAAATAAATAAAAAACGTGCCGTTTACAGCACTAAATTAAAAAAAATGATTATTTTCTAACTTACTTACTTTAAGTTAAAAGTTACTCCCACTCTATTACAATATTTAAAAATACATTTAAAGAATGGATTTTGTAGCTAATAAAATTCTCTACAAGATATGTTCTTAGAACTTTTTCCCTAGAACAAAGTATTTCGGAGCTTATGCCGTCTAAAGTAGAAAAAATCTGAAAATTTGCCTAAGCACGTGATTTTAGTCATTTTTGGAAATTACCTAGCTCCGTTACTACTGCTCGCAGAACAACCACAGTACCACCCAATTGTAGATAATTATATCCTCTAAAAAATTTCATATAACAATTTTTGCGATTTAGTGTACTGGAACGAAATTAAACGCAAAAAACTAAAAAAAGTGCCAATTTTTGATGGTTTTTTCAAGATGGCGGAGGGAGCACAGTGGTGGGGATGACGACACCTCAGATTTTTAACTACCCTCCTTAGCTTAATAACATATCCAAAATTCAGAACTACCGGACCTTTTGTAGGGTAACCCCCCTATTTTGGCCTCTATTCATTGAACTAATCAGCGTATGGGCAGAGAAGAGCCATCAGGGGAGGGAAGTATGCCTACAAGCATTTATTTTCTGGTGTGTAAACGGCTATTGTTCAAGCACAACCGTTTTTCTTTAATTTTAAGTTTTTCCTATTTTTAATTCCCTACCGCGCATTTCCTTCTTACTCGCAACTGTCTAAATATATTTGGGCATATTGAACGCAATGCGCACGCAGGATTTAGAAAACTTCCAACTTGTCCCCTTTCTAAATAGGACATTATTTTCGGTTCTTCCTTACCTTCAACAAAAGTGACTAGACTATATAGTGCTACATACAATCAACTTGGTAATGGTGATGCTGTGAGCAGAGCCCTGCAGAAAAGAAGCAATAAAATCGACCCGGTAAGTGCCCTAGAAATAAGCAATTGTAGATTTCCTTAAAAAACCTATGTCATAACTTTCACCCTTCCTTTTCGATCAATGTTACCCAGTCAGTTCGGTTGTCTATTTGTAATACAATATTGCGTAATACGTCAAAATTTTCAGAATAGATCCTAGAATACAAATTTTTATGGTGGAGTTCTGGCAAATGGCGAGAACAACCCCAAATTAAAACTCGGCCTGGTTTTACTTTGGTTTTTTTAATCCATTATTTCTCAGCATTTTTTGACATACCTTAACCATCTACCATATAGGGGGGTCACCAACCATCAATTATGTCTAAAAACGTTCATATAGTAGGCGCGTTCAAAAGTACAGGATAAGAGCTTTTATTTGGTGTATCGCTTGGTTGGGCAGAATATCCGAAGTTGTGGTGATTTGGATATAAATTGGTATGATTAATAAACTTATGAAGACATTTAGAAAAATCTTTTTTTTTTTCCTGCGACGTAATATATGCGGCGTCGCGACGCTTTAAAATGTGACGTGACATTGATCCAGATTTTTTGAAATAACTAAATAACCAAACAAGTTTCGTGGCTAATCGGGAAAAAAGGAGTTTTTGTTTCTCTCATATTTTTCCGTGGGTAGCCTGAAAGCTTAACCTTACGGGGGTCCAAGATCTAATGGACACCAAATAAGTGTTGTGTTGTTTCAACCCTCCTAGCTAATGCAGTTATTTAGTTACAAGCGTGGAATTTCGTACCCCTGAATTTAAAAATCAAACAAGTTTCGTCGCTAATCGGGCAAAAAGGAGTTTTTGTTTCTCTCATATTTTTCCGTGGGTAGCCTGAAAGCTTAACCTCACGGTGGTCCAAGATCTAATGGACACCTAATAAGTGTTATGTTGTTTCAGTCGAGTAAAGCTTTCAGGCTACCCACGGAAAAATATGAGAGAAACAAAAACTCCTTTTTGCCCGATTAGCGACGAAACTTGTTTGATTTTTATATTCACGGGTACAAAATTCCACGTTTGTAACTAAATAACTACATTAGCTAGGGGGGTTATAATTTCACTTCTAGGCAGGCAATGAGTGTGCCTTTCTAACAAAGTATTACACTTTAGAAGCGTGATTAAGTTCCATTGAATAAAAATTGTTAAATTTAGTTTTGACCAAAATTTACATTTTTGTTTTTTTCCTTAAATTTGGTTTATTTGGTGCGGTTAAGTGGTTTTAAGGGTGGTTTTGGATTTGGTTACAAACTAAGGTTCTTTTTGAGTTTGCCTATAAGAATATATTACAACTTAGATTTTTCACTCGCACAAAATGATGCAAAATATTTTTGAATTTGTTCAACTCAATAAAATCCATGGATTTAGCACATAACAAAAACATTTTTTTACTACACTTTATTTTGAACAATATTTTTCTTAAGTTTTAATTATTATGTTTTAGAATTTAAAGAAAATTTTTAAAAATGTATTGTAGTTCAAAAAAAATAGTCAGGGAGTTTGAGAATTTAATCCAAACACAAGAAATGATACTTTAAAAATCCTTGAATTTTGAGTCAATTTTGGCACCTCTTCATTCATGTCCTTGGGATTTTTATATTCCCCAAGTGATTTTGTTCCTCCAGTAGAATTGACTTTCCCAAGGAACAAGCCTTCAAAATTTGTATGAATCTCCAAAAACCATATTGATGTTTTCATGCCATTTGCCCCCAAAAATAGCTATTTTTAGAGAATCTATGAAATCCCATAAAAACAAGACATAACCGTTATTAACTTGCTATATATCTATGACTTGAACTTAACTATAGAAATTTTTGTACCTCCATTATATAAAGCATTCATTTTTAATTAATTAGTGGGCGTGCTGACAACATACTATCATCCAGTTTATTAAATTACCGGGTGGAGCAATAAAAAACGGAGAAAAAAAACGGACAATTTTTTTTTCGTTATTACTCTTGAACTATGCTACCGATTTTATTGAAAAAAGCTGATGTTTGCAGGAAATGAATCAGGATTTTAAGAAATAGGAATTTATCCGCAATTACAAGATGGCGCACAAAATCATGCTAAACCCTTTAAATTTGCTTGTTTATTTTTGTTCCAGATCTGTTTTTAATGTATAAAAAAATACTATTTCTGCCACGCACGGACGAGGTACGAATTACTAAAATCAGCTGTATTGTTCCAAAAAAATTAATTTTAACCTTTGTTGTAATTCTGTCTCCATTCATTTCCTAATAAATTAATTATTACTAAACCCATTTTCCTCAAATAAACAGTATCAAGGCAAAAATTAATTGTTCTTTAAAGGTCCCTATCGAAATTTATCACCTTCTTAAAATCCAAGATGGCGGTCAAAATCAAACTTAACCTTTCAAAGAGGTTTGTTTATTCTAATGTTTCGAGAAACTATTCGTTTTTTTTAATTCGTTAAAAATCTCTTTTCCCGCCGCACAAAACAAGACTTAAATCATTAAAATTGGTTTAGCAGTTTTGGAAACCGATTTCAATTAAAAGAAAAGTATCATAGTGAGAATCGATTGCTCTTTCAGCATCACCATAGCAACTTTCGTCAATTTTTAGATCAAAGATGGCCGACTTAATAATATTTGTCTTTTTATAAAGGATCGCTATTTTTAGTTGCGAGGAATTTTTACCCCTTATCGATGTTAACGATGATGCTTTTTTATTCATTAAAAGCAGTTTATTAATCAGGAATTCATAAGCAAAGAAATGCAAGCAGAATTAAAAAACCCAACAAGGAATCCATCCCATATGTTGGCTTATTGATTGTTTGCGAATTTCCAAAAAAAGTGTATTTTTACCATATAATAATATATTTTTGTTTTGCTTCCTGTTAAACTTTGATAAAATATTATAATACAAAAAACTATTATGTCAAATTTTGTGATGATCAAAAAGAATAATATATTTTTAAACCCGGTGCTGGGGTAAGGCCATCAACGACGCAGTCACCTAAGGTGTCGTTATAAGAGGGCAGCCAAATGGGTATAATAAAACGTAAAATTTATTAAAAAATTAATAACACCAATTCACCCTATTATAAAAACTATATAAAAAGTTATGATTAAAATAGAGGCATCAAAATAGGCGGCCTATACTCTAGCCCCGGCCCTGAACCTAATAATTATGTAGTTTTGTTGTAAATGATGAATAATGAAAAAACATGTAATTTAACATTCTCTAGTAAGAAAAAAGAAAAATTTATGATTTCCGAAATAGAAAAAAAAACATATTACCTTAGATATTTATGAAATAATAAACTCCGCTAGCGATATTTTTGAAATACCGGTAATTTTATAAAAAAATACAACTTACCAAGAAACCTAAATAAGTTTTGTTGTGAAATTTTATTATAAGATTCTGATTTTCTTCTCCACGAACGCACCAAAAAGATCATCAGATTTCTAATTACTTGGAGCCATATAACTATGAGATACTTGAAATATTACTCTAGAGGTGGTTTTGCATAGAGTAGGATTTCCTGAAGGTCGATAAGTATATCAGTAGTAACTCAGGTGACCAACAAATTGGGAGGAAACATGACGCCACCGTGATGCTTAATTTTAAATTCACTGGATATATTTTTACACGAACATAAATACTTATGTTATATATATATATATATATATATATATATATATATATATATATATATATATATATATATATATATATATATATATAGGTATTATGGGAAGTATGCCAACATTTTACAAATAATGCCTTAAAATTACTGCCTATATAAAGGATTCCTAAAAGTGTCTTATTATAATATTTTTTTACCCTAGAACTAATATAGTACAATAAATATAGGTACACGCTGATCTAGAGCTAAATAAAAAACATTTGTAGGTACTTGAGAACCCCAAAAGCCGCATAAAACATCCAGTAATTTATTTGGTATTTGTATTTTTTGTAACTTTAGACCCCTTTAGTACGTCTATGGGTAGGGACCGTAGTAGGCACGGGCAAACCGGGCTTCTGCTCAGGGGCGCCCAATCATAGGGGCACCAAATCGGAGCTCTAAATGCGCTACTAAACCGATTTTAGTGAAATAAAAAAACTTATGGTGAGAATGTAGTAGAAATTTGACGCCATCTTAGAATTTAAGATGTCGTACAGAATCGTACTGGATTCTTAAAAATATTATTATCATTATTATTATTATTAATAATGTTCGCCTCCGCAGGGGCCGAAAACATGACACAATTTTGTCATTTTTGTCAAGGAGCACTATATATAACAAGCCGGAGGATGGCCAATGCGAAATTTCGGCCTATTCTGGTTCGCTTTTACTTATTGGCTCTGTTCGCTTATTGCAGACAATCTGCAGCCTAATTCGGTGGACACCAAGATAACGTGACTCGAAGTTTTTTTCAGAATATACTTTAATGTCAATAATCAAAACAAAATAATCAATAATCATATAGCTATAGTTACTTGGTGCTCGGGACAATCACAACTTATTAACTTCCACATTCATACAACATGAAAATGAAAACCCAACGGTCCGGCCCGCCAAGAATTTTCTTTTCTCAAGGAAGATTTAATTTTTTGCCTAATACCCTTTGTCGCGCACAGGGATCATTATCGTCTCGGCTCTAAATATAGGACCATCCGCTAGAAGTGACTACCGAACCACAGCCTTGTATTGATCATCAACTTTGCCTACGTCGTCGATGCACAAGCTCCGCCCAAGACAGACGTTACCCCTACCTCCGGTAAATCTTTATTTACATACGAATGGGAATCGAACACACCGCCCTCTGATAATGAAGAGGGCGCGCGCCCTCTCAACCATCAGTTCTGGTTCTGCAATTCTTAACTACGGACGATCAGAGGGGACATAATATGGCAGCACTGAGGTATCATCAACACCGTACGAGTGCCTTAGGTGGTAAGACAGCTCCCGCAACGTCGCGTTATTAGGGACTTATTGGAATAAAACCTGACTTTATTTTGACACATTTACACAGAAAACTAACAGCTGACCTCTCAAAATTGACATACCAAAGCCAAATTTAATAATATAGACGCTAACTTTCATTTAATAAATATCGACACTAATAAATCCGGTTTTTAAATACACAAAGGCCGAATTTTAAAGAAGAGCAGCTGCTTTTTATATGTAAATCTGTCACCATAGGGTCGATTTTAAAATAAGGTCAGGTTTTATTCCAATAAGTGTCTATTAATGGATATACGGTGACGATATTCGCTGAGACCGCATAGCGTCCGCGTGCCGACCGCAAATGATATAAGGTCTTCCGCGCCCTATGCCACAGCCGACCTAACAACCAGCTCACAGACTCTAGTCGGCGCCTTTCATCTAAGTGTAAATAAAAATATGACGTTACCGACGCCATGTCAGGTTGGAATACAGGGCTGTACTAAAAAATAATAGGGACCTATTGCAATAGTGCCAGGCACAAATTGTGCCGGGCACTATATTGACAGTTTCTCATTATAAGAACAGCTGTGTCCTTTCAAAATTAGGCCTTTGTGTATTATACGAGCCGGATTTAATAGTGACGCCACTATTAATGGAAAATAAACGACGGGATTTATAAATTCGACTTTGGTATGGGCGAGTTCGCAAAGGCATCGATGAGCTCATCGATGACAACAATCAAGTTTTTAAATTAATCAGTGCAATTCGTTGAAATCCATCGGGTTCGTAAATTATCTGATGAATTTCACCAAGGCACCAATTGATGGCATCAATGCTCACCAACCCTGAGAGTCGGTGAGCAATCTTCGATGAATGTCAATTACGTCAAAATCAGCTGTTTTTTGTGTTTTTTTTTTCGGCTGTGTAATTTTATATCTTTTTTTGTTGTTTTTTTTGTTAAATTCTCCACAGTGTGGTAAACAAAGTTTCGATGGTCATCTTAAAAGATATAAATAGTGACTCAAACTCGGATGATGAAGATCTGGCGTTAATTTCAATTTCAATTTCTTTATTTATATACGAGTTAAAATTTTTATAAAATCATTTACATTTTACAAACTTATTATTAATTTATTCTAAAGAGCAGAAGAACTTAATCTCGAGAGCCCTTTACCATTATTATTTTATGCTAAGTTTATATGCTAATATGAATTTTTAAAATAAATGAGTTTTAGTTGTTTTAAATTAGAGTAAATTTTTCAAGTAAAATTCCTCATCCTAATCCTAATCTAATATATACAAAGGCACAAAAGCCTACCTTAACAAAAGCTTTAAAAAACTTTAAATAACATTAAAACACTTATAAAATATGAAAAAACAAATCCTTTTTTATTTTGTTTTTAAAATTTTGATATCAGACCGCGGCATGCCAGGATTGAGGGTAACGTTGAAAATGTTGTTTCCATGTATTAATGCAGAGAATATTTTAGAAAATAAATCAAAATCGAAAAAAGCGAGGTTCAGATATCTGATTCATTGCGTTCTTTTTTATTTTCTGGTGTTCATCGGACTCACCGAATGAAAATGTCAAATGAACGTCAAACGTCATATGTCAAAAAACCGATGTAATCGGTGAGTAAAATTAGATTACTTTACAAACTCGCCCTATGTCAATTTTGAAAGATCAACTGTCAGTTTGTAATGCGAAACTGTCAATATAGTGCTCGGCACAATTTGTGCCTGGCACTATTGCAATAGGTCCCTATTGTATTTTAATTTTATTTTTTTGATTTTGTTGTTGATTGATATTAAATTTAATTAACATTTTTAGTTAACTGTTGTTTTGTTTTGAATAAACATAGGTATACTTACCTTTTTACTTAAAAGTTAAAAATATTCTGGAAATGTTTAGGAAACATTTAGTAATATAGGGAAATAGTCAGGAAAAGTATTAATCAATTAAATAACAAAACTTTAAACAAAACAAAAGTTAAAAATAGCCGTACATATAATAGAAATATATTTATCATTTATAGTTATTTTATTTTTTTAAAGAAGTAAGATTATGACCAAGTATCCTCCCTTTCCACAAAAAAATATCCAAGGGCATGAGATGTTTTCCGAAAATGTACATTATTAAACTGTATAAAGTAACTGGTTTTGTGTGTGTGTTAAAATTTAGTTGAAATAGTTTTCTGTTTAATATATACATATCGCCATTTTATTTAAATGACAAAGTATCCTAACTACTTGCTCAAAACGTATTAAAAATAAATTTTAACCATGTAATGTTGTTTTTTATTAAACTTTATTTACACAAAATTTATAACAAAAGAACACTTCACACACTTATGGTTATCATTTATAGTTTTTTTATTTTTATAAAAAAGTAAAATGGTGATCTAGTAACCTCCCTTTCCCCATAATAATAATAATTTTTGTTTTCGATTAAAATGTTTTCGAAAAAAGTGTTTTGAAAAACGGACCGTGACCCTATTAAATAAAAGTATATTTTTATCTCATAATATCTTTAGGAAACTTGAAGAAACTGTTATTTGAATCATAGCTTTTAAATTTGCAGTTTCTTACTGCACAAACATGGCCAGCTTTACGATTCTCCATATCAACACTGTCAATAAAAACACAAAAAACTAATCACCTACGCAGTTACAAAAAAATACTCGTTAGCACACGCTACTGAATTTGATGCGAACTAAATAACACCTGAGAGCCCGGGAGCACCTGACATGATAGCTTCTAACCGGATATGGCCGGCTGCGCAAAGATCAACACAAAGCGTTCTCGCTCAACAAGTCTGTGAGCTGATCGTTGGGTAGGCTGTGCCTATGGCAGACCCTACAGCTCGACCTCAGCTCAATCTAATCTCATTAAATTAATTAAAAATCACAGGCAATAAGGTAATGTGTAATATACAAATAATAGTAATACTAAAATGGCAGTGAAAGTTAAAGCGACGATATGCCTTTTAAATATTCGTAATTTTTTTTTTTTGTACAATTAATACGACATAATTTTAAATTCTAAGCTACTTTTCTAAGTGGATATTTTTTTACCTACTAATTTCTCTGAACTAAAAAAATGAAAATTTTTATTGACACCTACGTGCAGTCCATCTGTGGATACACTATAGACCTGACTCATTTAATATCTCTTAAAAATTGGAAATTTTGAACAAAAAGTCAGTGTTTGTTAAAGGACACATTCTTCAAGTCGATCCCCAATATTGACTGCTTAAGCATATCATTCATTTGCATTTATATCTTTGTTTTGGAAAAAATTAGAAAACCTGGCCCATTCGTCCTGCTTTACTTGTATATAATTTAGTTGACAGAACCTAACTTGTGGTTTTGACTCAAGCATATCAGCCGATAAAAGCCACCAACGAGAAGCGACCTTGTAATAAAAACATCTGCTGCGTTAGCTCGAAAACACTGAGAAAAAGTGTGTGATTCGCTAAATATTCCTTTAGACCCTGAGAAAAAAAAATTGAAAAAAAGGTAATTGTAATTAAAAATAGACTTTTACAAATATAAAAATTGTTAATAGTTTTAAAGTAATTATTATAAATAAGCATTTTGTTAAACTTGTTGTATGTCTATGTACAGTGTGTCCACGTAAGTTGGCGGCATATGGGAAACTTTTTTATTATTAGCTTTACGAAAAAAAGTTATTCTTCATAAAAAGTTCTGCATGGTCCAAAACCTAAAATGCAACCATCAGATGTTAAATTTTTTCATCATATTACGAGGTTTGTCAAAAAATGTGATTTTTGCTCTTGAGTAAAGTACCTTTCTTTTTGACAATATCGAAAATTGTTATAAAGAAAAGATGTTTAGAATTAAAAATAGCTTTCAAATATTCAACATTGTTTATTTACATTATTATTATTTGCATCCTAGATTAATTATGCTTTAATGTGCAAACTTAAATTTCCAACGTAATCGCAGAAAATGTAGAAAAAAATATTTTTTAATGTAAATAAACAATGTTGAATATTTGAAAGCTACTTTTAATTCTAAACATCTTTTCTTTATAACAATTTTCGATATTGTCAAAAAGAAAGGTACTTTACTCTGGAGCAAAAATCACATTTTTTGACAAACCTCGTAATATGACTGAAAAAATTTAACATCTGATGGTTGCATTTTAGGTTTTGGACCATGCAGAACTTTTTATGAAGAATAACTTTTTTTCGTAAAGCTAATAAAAAAGTTTCTCATATGCCGCCAACTTACGTGGACACACTGTATATGGTACATACCTACACATTTTCTAAGTTAAATTTGACTAACTTCCAAGTATCAGATCAACTTCACATTTGGCACGCTTTTAGAGTTACCATGACAATGCAATGTTACGATGTAATAATTAAATTATATGCGGGTAGCTACCGGTCTATTTTCACCTGCGATTTCAATGTGAGATATCCTCCTTAGACCCCAATGCAATTTATTTGTCCAAACGGCTTGTTGTCTCTTCTCTATGTTTGCTATTCTCGGATATCAGGCAGGGTCTTCCGAATATGTACCGCTTTACTTTCCTACCATTCATGGGGTTGCTACCTTTATTTTTAATTCTCATGTAGATGCCTACATCTACGTTAGTTGGACACATACAATAGATAGGACGTTACTTTAACCTTTATATTATTGAAGGATGTTTATAAAACTTCAGAATGAAGAATTTATGGGTTCATGTTCAAATAAATGTTATTAATAATAAAACTAATACCTCTGTAGGCATCAGTATAAATATGATACATGCAATTTAATTAACTAAAATATCATTTGATAATAATTATTTCATATTTTCCGCTTTTTTAAGGGTCATAGCATAAAAAAAGAAAAAGGTTTAATTATATTTTTGTAACTATTAATAATAAATTAAAACACCTTATTCTACAACTGGAGAAGACAACAACAAAATTTCTTTTACACTTTTAAAAACTTAGGCAGAGCTGTAGGACCTATATTTTTTGATTTTTAGTGCAAAATATTTAAAAAGTCCCAAAAAAACCGTAGATTTTGGGGAAAGTTATACCATTCGATTATTCGAACCTTTTTGCATAATAATCCATTAACAGTTTTAGCTTTTTCTTAGAACGCATTTGGCATTAGTAAAAATATACCAGAATTACAAAATGTCTTATAGAAATTTACAAATGCCACATTAAACCAGGAAAATGATACATATAATTTTTAAGTCAGTAGTAGTAGTGTCAGTGTCAAAATTAGACAATAAGGAAATTAAAGTTCCTAATATTATGCAAAACAATAATATTACTAATTATTATTTTACATGCCAATGCAATAATGGATAAAAGCGACATTTATCGTTTAAAATAAGCATTTTAGCATAAACGGAGCGAGAGCTACATTTTTTGGGAATAAAAATGCATTTTTCTCTACTAAATTATTATTACAATTAAATTAATATTTAACTGATAATTATATTACTGGTAAAAAGCTGACCTGCACAAATAAGTTATTAAATGTATTATAAACTATTACAACTTAGTTTAACTCCATATAAGGTAAAAATTTGTAAGGTACATTTTATTTTTTAAGTCAGTGGACAATTTCAAGATCCTAAAATGCGGTTAGCTATCCTTTTGTAAATATTCAAACACAAAATCTCGCCGCAGGTGAGTTTGGCGAAATTCAATGCTGCAACAGTTTTAGAAGTGTTTTTGTTATTAAATTAAATTTGCAAAACAAATTTGTGATAAGGGCGATTTTCGATTTTGCTAGTTTGAGAACCGACTCTAAGAATGCCAGATTTTCATAACTTGAATTCTATTTGAGGCTTATAATTTTAAAACTGACAATTTAAAAGTCACATCATACCATAGTTCGGGGCCTAAGAGGGAAATTTAGGGGTTTATCTGCATTTTCGCGTACCGTGACGAAATTTGGCACAGAGATACCAGACACCTAGAGATGCCATTTTAGAAGTGGTGCTCCGATGGAAGCCAGTGCAGGGCCAAGATACAGGGGCGTACTTGAGGTGGGTCAGGAAAAATTGATAAATATAAGGCTAGTTTCGCGCACAATTTTTGTTTCTTTAACTTTATAGCTATGTAGTTTATAAATTCAAAAATCTATAAAAATTTAAGGTTGGAAATAAGGTTTCTTTTTTGAGGGGGAGAAGGAGCAAAAGGTAATTTAGTATTCTAAACCAAAATAAATATTAATTGAGTCAATATGTCAAACTGTTCACATGATATGTCAAAAACTGACACCTTAATCTGCCAGGGATTATTAAAAATACCTGACCAAGCCTAACTTAATGAAATTTGATAACTTAGTGTAATGTAGTAAAAGTAAAAGTGGAATCAAATTTCTAGAATTTTTAATTTTTAACATAATTCAACAACAAAAACAACAACAAATCTGCCAATTCTTGGGTACCAAAGCATACACTTTTAACAAAATGACATAATTACATCCTGTTTGAGATTGGTTTTCAGGAGTGATAATTAAATAGATATTTGAAAAATTATGATAATGCACATTATGTAAAAAATATTTTTTATACAATTAAAATTACTGTATTTCATTATTAACTTTTTACTTAAGAAGAAAAAGTCATAAGACAGCTTTTATTTACATATCAATTTGTTTATGGATTGCTGGTACTGTATACTATGCGTATGCTTTAAAAATGATCTTTTTACTATAACTCACCTACGCGTCGTTTAACTTTGTTTTTGTTCCACCAAATTAGTTAGCGGAAAAGTATTAAAATTTTGTCTAATTAACCGACCTTGTAGTTTTGGTAATAACAAAGTTAACAATATTACCGACTTTAATTTGAATACCCTGTATGTTTTAAAGTCTCTAACTAACAGCTACATAGCTGATGAATATTTTAAGTTTCTACTGTATATTTTCTAATTTTATAAGTGCTGGGAATAACGTTTAACGTATTTAAGAAAAAATTATATTAACAAAAGAAACACCCTGTATTTTCTTACAATTACAAAGCTAGATAAAACAATGTACACCATGTAAAAAAGCCGGTCTGCTAGTTATAACAAGTAGTAAAATTAAGAAGGTATCGTAAACTGCATAACCGGTATAACCAAAAGTTTGAGACTACTACTTTTTACATAATTAGCTCACACATATACTATACTATAGTAGTGTGAGCTATGGTGATCCTAATTTTTTCGAGAAAAAAAAAGTTGCTCCGATTTCAAAAACTTTTATATATCTTTGCGTTTCAGATGATTTTGAAACTTTTTTGTTGCGCCGTCTGTCTGTCTGTCTGTCTGTAACGACCAACGCGCATAACTCAAAAACCGCTTGGCCGATTTTAATGAAATTTGGTACCTAGGCTGGGTCTTGGGTGGAGATGGTCCCATTTAAAAATGAAAAAAATCCACTGAACACAAACCAAATAAAAGGGTGGAGGTAGATTTCAAAAATTAGAGTTGATGTGAAAATATGGCGTGTGTGATATCAAACGAAAGGTAATTGAGTCTGCAGTTAAACAAAATACATTTTAATTTATTTAAAAAAAGGGGGGGGGTATATTTTAAAAATTAGAGTTTAAGTGAAAATATGGCGTGTGTGATATCAAACGAAAGGTAATTGAGTCCGGAGTTTAACAAAATACATTTTAGTTTTTGTAAGGCATGATTTAAAAAATTTGAGTTTAAGTCAAAACATGGCTTGTGTGGTATCAAACAAAAGGTAATTTAGTCTGGAGTTGAATAAAATATATTTCAGTTTTTAGTTATATTAGCTCACAAGTACACTATAACTATAGTAGCTAGTGTGAGCTTAGGGGCCCATATATTGGCAGAGTATTTTTATAATATCACCTTGTATCTTTCAGCATATTAAAAAGTTACACTAACCTAAATTTTGTCATAGCCTGTAATAAGCCGAGAAACTGTGAAAAAGTTTCGTTGCAAAATTGTTATTAACGCAGTAGCTACAATAAATAATGTAAAAAACAGTAAAAATGATAGCAAAGTTGTTGTGGCTCGGTATAGTAGAGTAAGTTTGTAAAATAAAGCTGCAAAAAGGGTATATTTTTTTATATTTGGCATAGTAGTACCTAACACCAAAAGCTAAATTTTCATTCGAGAATCCCCGATTTTCCGGCCTCCAAGATGGCGGCTGCCAAAGTTAAGAAAAATAATGATTTCCTTGTTTTAACAGGAATTAAATTAATTTTGATAAATTTACTTTAAGTGGGATATACCCAATGTAAAAATGTAAAAAAATTTACACCTGTCACTGCAAAACAAAATGGCGGCTATATTTTAAAAAAATCGTTTTTCTTCGATATTTTCTTTATTTTTTGTGCTATATTTATTTTTAATACCTCATATTAAAGCTACTGACCAGTTCTTTAAACCTGCTTAAATGCAATGATAAGTTTCCCAGCCGACACAAAGATGGCGCTTAATTTGTCAAAAATAAAATAGACCTTTACAACCAGTAGACCAAATTAAATCTTGACAAAATTTTTTTTTAGATTTTATCAGTAGTAAGGCAGATTTTGTAAAAATTTATAAAAAGTTACAATTTGACATTTAACATTTTAAGATGGCGGCCGAAGTTCAGATAAAAAAGTAATTTTTTTGTTATTGTTTGACACAACTAGTATTGCCGTGTAATATATTGATTTATACTAAATAAAAATTTCATAATAAATGACATATGTCTATTATTATCCAAGATAGCGGCGGTCAAATTATAAATACAACAGTATCTTTTTGGTTTAGTAAATATTTTTACCAAGATATGTAGTTTTATATTAATCTTAATTAGTTTTAAATTGTAATGTACAAAAAAAATAGAATTTATTTATTTTTTAAAGATTTAACAAAAAAAACTGAGAAAACCAAGACATCTCGTTAAACAAAACACAGATGTTTTAAATATATCAAAAAAGTTGACATATGTCACGTGCCGGGTGATTTGAATAAATTGACATATTTTACTTAATAGCTATCTCCGTTAATATTGATCTAACAGTAACGTTTAAATTAGCAAAGTTAAATATTTTTTTCTAAATCATCAGAATCTTATGTCAAAAATGACATACACAAAACATTATATACAGGGTGTTTTATTAAATAAAATAAACCATATGTCAAAAGTTTGACAAGTGTATGACATATGTCATTTTTGACATCAGATTCTGATGATTTAGAAAAAATTATTTAACTTTGCTTATTTAAACATTACTGTTAGATTAATATTAACGGAGATAGCTATTAAGTAAAATATGGTCAATTCAATCAAATCACCCGGTACGTGACATATGTCAACTTTTTTGACATTTTTAAAATATCTGTGTTTTGTTTACCGAGATGTCTTGGTTTTTCCAGTTTTTTTTGCTAAATTTCGAAATAATAAACAAAAATGTTTTTTTTTTTACTTTTCGGACCGCCATCTTTAAAAAATAAATAAATTTATATAATAATAATATTTTTGTACATTATGACTTAAAACTAATTAAAAGTAATATAAAACTACATATCTTCGTAAAAAAAATTACCAAACCAAGAAGATAATGTTGTTTTTATATTTTGAACGCCGCCATCTTGATTAATAATAGACATGTGTCATTTATGATGAAATATTTAAAATCGGCGACCCCTATTTAGTATAAATCGATATATTACACGGCAATACTAGTTCTGTCAAACAAGAACAAAAAAATAACTTTTTTATCTGAACTTCGGCCGCCATCTTAAAATTTTTAATGTCAAATTGCAATTTTTTTGAAATTTTTACAAAACTTGGCTTACTATTGATAAAATCCAAAAACAATTTTTTTTTTTAATTAATTTGGTCTACAGGTTATAAAGGTCTCTTTTATTTTTGACATATTAAACGCCATCTTTGTGTCGGCTGAGAAACTAATAACTTTTTTTCATCCGGTTTAAAGAGCTGGTCAGTGGCTCTCATATGAGGTATTAAAAATAAATATCGCGCAAAAAATAAATAAAATATCGAAGAAAAACGATTTTTTTAAAATATAGCCGCCATTTTGTTTTAAAGTGACAGGTGTAATTTTTTTACATTTTTGAATTAAGTAGGTCCTACTTAAAGTAAGTTTATCAAAATTAATTTAATTTGTCTTAAAACTGGGAATTCATTTTTTTTTCTTAACTTTGGCAGCCCCATCTTGGATTCCGATGCCGGAAATCAGGGGATCCTCGATTGAAAATTTAGCTTTTGATGTTAGCTACTACCATGCCAAATAAAAAAAAATATACCCTTTTTGCAGCTTTTTATTGAAATACCCTACAAATTTACTCTACTAGTATATACTGAAATGTATCACCCCTAGGTCATTTTTTTTTGAAAAATATACTGTAACCTTTCATGGACCTAAATTGGCAGAGTTATCGCTAATTTTGGTTTGTTTTAAATATAACTAAATATTAGCCATGCAGAAGGATATTTTGATATATAAAAATTGATATCTGTAATGAACGTAAGCTGTTGATATACTTATAATAAATAAATACATAAATATAAATAAATAAATAAATAGAAAAACATATAAAATTACTTCTTCACCGCTACCACATTATGACTGGCTAAATATTTCTCTTGCTATCTACTATGGACTTGTCTATACCCATTATGATATCTGATCGATGAAAATGCGTAATTTCTATATTTCTCTCACAGACTACATTAAGATTTATTTAAATACCCGCAATGAAAAAAACATTGGGCAGAGAGATTTCTCCCTGGTAAAGTTCATTATACATATATGTATGATGGATACTAGGTGAGTTTTCTCCAATTTTTAACTCTTTTGTCTGAATTGTATATAATCAGTCATTCAATGAATATTGTAGACCGGGTCGCCCTAGAATTTTTAAATGGATTTTCTACAACGACACGATACGATACTTACGAATAAATTGAATATATATACGGTTTGGGATTTTATATAATTGCAACTCATTTGTGGAGTATTTGTTGATGGGTCGTGCGGAGACTTGATCTTTGGCGCGACACTCCAAATTACTTGAAAATGAAGTTGTTATTATATTTAATAACAAAAGAAAATAGGATTTTATGTAATCGCAACCCATTTGCGGAGTGTTTGTTGATGGGTCGTGCGAAGACTGGATTTTTAGCACGACACTCCAAATTACTTGAAAATGAAGTTGTTATTATATTTAATTTTGGGGTTATATTTTATATGATCGCAACCAAGTCAATGAGTGATTGTTGACGGGTCGTACAAAGACTTGCTCTTCCGAGCGACACTCCAAACTACTTGAGACTGACGTTGTGATAATATTTAATTATGTGTTTGGAATAAAAACACTATATTTAATCTATGAATTACAACTCATTGGCGTTTAAATTCTAGACGCAGAGAGACAATGTTTGTACTGTGAGTTTTCATAAATTATAGTATTTGATTTATTTTTCTAGTACTGAAATTCACACCGAAGACGAGAATGGAGAGGTGAATATTCTCTCTCCAGGTGGGTTAATGAAAGCTATTGTATAATTAAACAAGTGAGTTTAACTCTTAAAATCAATATTTAGTAGAGAACTATCTTAAAGTTATTGACTGAGCTCATATATTCTTGGTAAAGTGTTTTAAAACATCAGATTCTATGATCCTGGCTGAGTTGTGACAGTATGTGACAGATGCTTTCATTGCTCTGTTTGGATTTTAGTAATTTGATTGTACTTAGTGTGAGAGTAAAGATATGGGATGTATCCAAATTTTCAAACTAAGTAGAATAAGATGTCTTTAAACAAATTAATTTTAAGACACATAATCTAGGGAAACATCGGTTTCTAATATCTTGGTGGAGTGGTAAAAGTAGGTGAAAGATGCTTTTATTGTTCTGTTTGGATTTTGGAAATTCAGTTGTACTTAGCGTGAAAGTAAAGATATGGGATGTATCCGCATTTTCACACTAATTATAATAGGATGTATTTCATTTCTTTTATCTTTTAACATAAGTGTCGGTTTCTTCAAATCTGACCTGAGTACTAAAAGTATGTGACAGATGCTTTTATTGCTCTATTTTGATTTTAGAAATTCAGTTGTACTTAGCGTGAGAGTGAATATATGGGATGTATATTCATTTTTTAGTCTAGGTATAATGAGACATGCTAGAATAAATTTGTTTCTTGTTAAAATTTAATGTCTTAATCATTTAACTTTTATACATATAATTTTCAAGTAGAACTATTGATTTAGGAAATTTCATTCATGTAAATATTCTTAATTTACACAATTTAAAAATATACATTATTTTTTTAACCAAAATCAAGTTGTTTTCTTTTAAATAACTATCCAACCCGATCATACTTCAATCCAAAGAACTTTAGGTTAAAACAACGCAAGGTAGTTAAAAAAAAAACAATTACACTAGACGATCGTTATGGCAATAGAAGCTTCGAGGGTTTGTTAGTCTGCTGTGCACGAGCTCGAAGAGAGAAGAGATGTATTTGGTTCATAAGACTATAATGTAAATAAATATGATTTATAATTTTAAATATCAGAGATGTGGAAATTGATTAGTATGTTTTCACATTGATGAATAACATTATGGTCTTATAGTTGAGTGGTTTTTTTTTTCAAATTGAGGTCTATTTTTGCAAATTAAGTTAGGTTAGAAAATAGGCGTATATAAAAAAATATATAAAAAAAAAGAGAAAAAAAAATTAAAAAAATAAAAAATAAATAAATAAAACAAACATATTTATATCTTAGGTTAATTTTTGTCTTGCAAGAATAGATTTCTAATTGAAAAATCTTGGGAGGGGTAGGTTAAACTTCAATACTTTCAGAAAATGGTAATGATGTAGCACTTATTACAAAAAAAAGAGTACGATAAATGGTTTATAAATGAGAATATAGTGATTGCAATGAGATGTTTATTTGACATATCTAGAGTTATTTGAATTTTCAGCACTAAAATAAAAAATTATGAAAAACTTTATTGTCTAGTTCCTTTTTAACACTCTGTATAAAAAATAATATTTAATAAAATAAAAGCTGTACTAGTATTGTTGTAAAGTGCTGACTTTCGGTTTTCCATAGTGTTTTGTAACGTCGTCATAAAAAAACTACTTAAAATGATCATAAAAATTTTATTTATTTTTAAAAACAGCCTGTATTTTTAACAGTTCAAACTAATTTTTATTTTCTATTCGTGAAATATAAATAAAAGCTAAATATCTTTTATTTGGTATATATATTTTGAAAATATCCTTACGTCTAAGAAATCCACATACTTGTCAATCTTTTTAGATTTTTTAAATTTAGAATTAATAAATATAACCCCCCTGTACTCCCATTCTCTATATGTCACACCCGTCCAGTAATTTTGATTTTAAAGAGATATCATTTCTTTATGTCCTCATCAAATTTTACCACCTTATCTTGCATAAATAAGCTTCTGGAACTTTTTTTTCTACTCAATACCCACACCAAAAATTTCTCAAAAAAAAAATATTATTTTTTATTTCTTGGAAGAAAATAAAGCAGTATAATTTTTTTATCACTTAAAATAAAAGTGTATATGTCCTTATAATCGGTGCCAAGTTTCATTGCTCTAGCTTTACATTTGAATTTTATACAGAATTTTATTGAGATAGATGCACTTAAAAATAAAACACCCTGTATCTTTGCTCTGCACTGGGTTCGGGATGAGCACCACTTCGTGAAATAATACTATAGTGTCGTACTATATTCGTGTGTTTCATTACAGTACGCAAAAATGCAGACAAAACTGGCTTAGGCTCTGGACTACCAGAGATTATAGAACAGCAGAGATCGGTTTTTACAACCAATCAAAATAAAAAAGTGGGTATTGACATAACTATTGAAAAAGCTGAAATTCTCGAAGTTTTCCTACTCTAATGGAAAAAGTAACGTGCCAAGACGTTGATCAGTTAGATTTCTCCAAAATTAAATTTAAAAAAATCAAAAAACAAAAATAGCGGTTGACAAGCACTTGACATTTCTAACCCAGAGAACGAAATATCAACCTAAAAAACAAAGCCGGATGGCGGCCATTTTGGATTTGCCACTTTAACTTGAATCAAATCCAATCCGTTATTTGTATAATCTATGTTGCATCATATAAATAAGATCTGTGCGCGCCTCTCTATATTAAAATGTGAAATATACTTAGTTATTGTTTGCCTTTACTGGTAAGGTATGTTTTGCGCACAGCTTGCAATCCTCGTCGCTGGAATAGTCTGAACTGGAAGACGTCGAGCTCGAGTCCGAGTCGTCATCGGAACTGCCCGAATCCAGATCGGAAGACTCAAAGAATCCTGTCCCTAAAAGTAAAAAGTCATAACCGACTTTTTCCTCAAACAACGCACTCAGGGAAATTTCAAAGAATGGCTGATCAAAAGCCCATACGAAAGATTTTTAACTGCCATCTATTGTAGAAAAAAAAACATATAAAAGTGATTTGTAGAAAATTGTGTTGTCTGATATTTTTTCGATTCAATGGATTAACTGGAGCGTATGCAAGAAAAACGAAAAAGTTAAATATTCTGAAATTTTCCGAAATGTCGAAAAAAACTTGGAATTTCTAATAACTTTACCACTTTACACAAAATAATTAAAAAATAAAAATAGCGTGCTATATTACTGAAAGCACCAAATATCTAAATAATCATTTTAATTTCTCTTAAAAGTTACTCCCACTCGTTTACAATAAATATAAAAAATATCCAATTACTGGATTTTATAGGCGATTTAATTATCTACAAGATCTTTCATACACAAAATTTATACGAGAATAAAGTTTTACGGAGTCAGTACCGTGTAAAGTAAAAAAAAACTGAAAACTTAGCCAAGCACGTGATTTTACTCATTTTTGGGCATTAAGGGCAGTGTAGGAACTAAAAAAACCACCAATTTTCGGTGGTTTTTTTCAAGATAGCAGGGATTTTTAACTACACTACCGACCTATATAACATATCCAAAATTCAGAACCACCCGACCTTTTGTAAAGTAAAACCCCTCTATTCACAGTACTATTATGTGTTTTTTAAGAATAAAAATATTTTCGTAAACTAAAAAAATAAAAGTAAAGTAATTACTTTACCGCACGCGAGTTGCTACAAAATGTTTGAGGCTCAAAATTAAAATTTTAGAGTATAACACCCGAAAAATGTTACTTGACCCACACGGAACCGCTGATTTGTAAATTTAGGGAAATCTAAGGAAATTTCAAAGCGCGCTCGGGGAATTTTTCACAAAAATTGTTGGCAACGCTTACAATAATTAGGAGTAAAGAACTGGTAGAATTGCGCTATATATTTGTTTTTCTTTGAACTGCACAAATTTTCTTTCTGTCCATACTTGAAGACACGGATTTTTCAATGCAAAAGTTTTCCGGATTTATCTTAGAAACCGCTTCCACTATTTTAGTCTGTAAAAGTCCGGTTCCCATCCCTAAACCCAAGAAACTTTCAGATGGAATTTGCAGGGAACGAATCACAATCAACTATAAAATAATTTGGATGTAAATTATTTTGTAGTTTTTGATAACGTAGATAATTTAAAATAAAACCGTTTAACTTAAAAGTTTTTAACCTTTTCTTCTCGATAATGAATTTAGTTAAAATTATTTTTTAAATGGGATATTTTGACAACAATGACTACAGCAATCGACAATATCAAGTGATTCGATGAGAAAAAGTCACTTAAGGGAGGAAAATACATACCAAGGGAATTCAATGGTAAATTGTTTATTTCCATGGCAGTCAAATCTTTGTAGTAATCGGTGAACTGTCCCGGAACCAAAGCAACTGGATAACTGCCGACGTTGGGTTTCTTAATTTGTCTCACTCTTCCTTTGGGGTACTGAACCGTAAACGTTTGAAGATCCATTGACGCTTGACGATGTTCTTTTCTTGCCTATAATAAACAATATACAGAGTGTAATATTAAAAAGGATCCACCTAGATTTTCTCAAAAACTATTAGGAAATTTGAATAAATTGGTAAAAAAAAATTTTAAGTCACAAGCTTTTATAAAATACACTAAAAATCAAAAAATAATTTTCTAACATTCTAATATTATCATAATAATAAAAGCGATGGCCGACTGATGGAAATTTTGACGATAAGATATCCGTATCAATTAAATATCACTATTTGCAAGAATCAATCTAGCAGAAAAATGCAGAGGTACCAAACCCACCCAACCCGACCCAAGATACCTAAGCATTTCTCTGACATAGGTATGGCAATGGCATAACATTGCGGCACATCAAACATATCTTTGATGACCGCTATGTTGAATATTCTTTAAGTGTTTAGATCACAAATTTAGATTAACTTATGCTTTGATTTGCGGCCATCGCTTTTATTATTATGATAATATTAGAATGTTAGAAAATTATTTTTTAATTTTTAGTGCATTTTATAAAAGCTTGTGACTTAAAAAAAAAATTTCCAATTTATTTTCTACTTTTTAGTCTCAGCTATCTACTCTATTAAATGAAAATATTTGTTCAATAACAGAACAGAAGAGTTTATTCTAGATTATAATGAAATCGCTGATCGTGAGTTGTTTGGAAACTCATTTTTCTATTGGGGGAAGGAGAGGGTGGGGGTAGAGGTAGAAATATATTTTTTGTTTGGGCTGTATTGCCATCGGACCATTATGCATATACCAAATTTTATAAAAGTCATTTGAAGTGAAGTGTGTCAAAAACGCTTTTTTTATGGAAGGGGGTGGGGGGTAGGGGTGGGAGAACATTTTTTCATTATTGTTGTATTGTTATCGGACCACTATATGTATACCAAATATCATGCAAATCGGATAATGGGAAGTGTGTCAAAAACACATTTTTCTATAGAAGAGGTGGGGGTAGGGGTGGGAGGATATTTTTTCCTTAATGTTGTATTGTCATGGGACCACTATGTGTGTACCAAATTTCATCCAAATCGGATAATGGGAAGTGTGTCAAAAACGCTTCACAAGATTTGATAGATAGTTAGACAGAACATCTGAAGCTAAATAAAAGCTTGTAAAAAACGCCAAATCCCCTCGATATTAAAATTGTTTGGTTTTCACTATTTCCAACGTCGATCACAAGGATACGAATGATCCCCGTCGGGAACACGTCCCGACAATCAGGAACAAGTGATCCATGCCAATCCACGACCGGTTTTGACCTTTTGGGCCATCCTCAGGTGAATGTAGGCGATAGCTCCGTGTAGAGCATAAGTTTGTGAAACTAACAGAAACAACTACTCAGAGGGAAATACCCCTACCGGCATTGAATTATACTGATGGTTTGATGCTTTCACTGCGAACTTGTTAAAACTGTTTGGTTTTCACTATCTCCTACGTCGATCACAAGGATACGAATAATCCCCGTCTGGAACACGTCCCGACAATCATATTGTTCGATATTGTTTGCAAAGGGGACACATTTTGGCTATCTTGAAATTTCTTTAGCACGAACTCTCGTCAAGGGGTAAACTTTA
Source organism: Aspidapion aeneum (assembly GCA_963576565.1). Lineage (NCBI taxonomy): Eukaryota > Metazoa > Arthropoda > Insecta > Coleoptera > Brentidae > Aspidapion > Aspidapion aeneum. Next base: position 74,582,647 of record OY755039.1, on the reverse strand, counting down.
CCCCTATATTTTGTATAGGAAAATTGGTCGAGTGATGCCTTGTTTTGAAGGTCTTTATAACTCTGTAATAATTTCAAAAATCTATAGATTAATTTTTGAGATATTTGCTTTTAAATTTAACATGGACTAATTAAATAAACACTAAATCAGAATTTTATATTTTTCTCATTAAATTTTAATTTTATCGGTCCATGTTAAATTTGAAGGCAAACATCTCAAAAACTAATCGAGATTTTTAAAAATTTTACACGGTTGTCAAGATATTCATAAGACCTTTACAACAAGATATTACTAGATCCACTTTCCCTATTCCAAGTGTAAAGGTAAAGTTTACCATTCAAAGGGGGTGCGTGCTACAAAAATTCCAAGGTAGCCAAAATGTGTCCCCATTGCAAACAAAATTGAAGTGTTTTGACGTTTTTCAAATTTTCTAATAATTTTAATGTATACAAGAATAAACGTTAGTTTGCTGGCCCAATACATTCTGTAGATTATTACAATGTTAAAAGCTTTTTTAACAACGCTGCAATTCGACCAATTTGACGTTTGTTGTTGGCTTTAAAGAATATATCTCTGTACCCCAGAGCCAGAATATGTTAAGTCCATTTTTGACTTTTTTGGTTTGAACAACCTTAATACTGCCTTAACATTGTTTGCCTAACGATGTCAATGGACGTAATATAGATATAATTCTTGGAATATCCCCTCAAACTCCTATTGGAGGAATATCCCTGACTTTCCAGACTTTTAAGTAATATCCCTCTGACTCTCTCTCTGACCACTTGTTTTATCCCTGACTTTCCAGGTTTATCCAGAAAGTGGATTATTAATAAATCTTTGCTTTATCTTATTACAAATTTTCTCAAAAATAAGCAGTTTTTAAGATAAAGACCACTAAAAAAAGGGTCAATATCCAAAATGGCGGCGAAACGTTTAGCCTCATAACTCAAAAACTAGTCATCTGACGAAAAAAACGTATGAATGCGATTGTATCGGAAATTTTATTGTCTGTAAAACTGTTTTATCAGAAATCTACGGGAACCAAATAATTTAATAAAAAAACCCTTTTTGTGCATACTAAATCCAAGATGGCCCTAAGGTCGAGAACCCAAATTTTTTTAGGACTCCAATGTGAACATCATATGCCACACCACCTTTTGCAAGCTAAAATTCGATAATTACTGGACTATAGAGGGTTAAAAGAAGATTGTATAGTTATTACCTTATTAAATTCCCTATTCCACTGCAGAGTTGACTGGATCGCTTGTTCCATAAGCTCTGTCTTATCAAAATTTTTCTGAATCTGCGACAGTACCTTCTGCTTGTTCATAAGTTCCTTGGCTTGTTTCTCTTGGGTGTAACGGCAATATTCTTCATATTTATCCTAAAAAAATTAGAACGGTTTTTAATTTTCGCCAAATTTTGAAAGGAACTAAAACTTTTAAGAATTTTTATTTTTATGGGCAAAGTTAATCTAACCTGATCTATTATTATCTATATCCCAGCTTGCATTTTCCAAAAGCATTATTAAAAATTATTGTTGGACAAAATAAAAAGTGTCCTTTAAACAATATTAACATCTGTAAAAAACTACCGCAAATTAAAAAAACACTTTTTAAATCCTATGTATGTCGACCACTATTGTTTCTCTATTATTTGTGTTAAATATCTCAAAAAATCTCTACCAATATCAACACATACTCCAGTCAATATCGACATAAAAAAAGGCAAACATTACAAACGCGTGTGTATTTACAATTTTTTATATACTATCAAACTTCTTGAGAGTAATTCATCCCCAAGTTTTCAACCCTGAAATACCTGTCCTACTCCACGGTGGATAGAATAGGCCGGTGTTCGGATCTTATATATATATATATATATATATATATATATATATATATATATATATATATATATATATATGTCGAATTTTAACGTCACTGGTGGTTCAGCTGATTTTTGTAAACAAAAGTTAGATATGATATGAACAACTAATATTTCTTGAATTTTTTGAAAGTTAAGGCAATTTTCCTACTATTTCTTAGTATATTATTTTAAAATAATATCTTTCAGACATACCAGTCGTTATTTTTTTTAGCCCGCTTGATTTCTCTTTACACAACAATTAAAATTCGAATAAAATAATGTATTCGTTTCAGGTCCAAAAATCATCCGCTGACCTACATCTTTGTTTACTTGCCAAGCTCGGTTCACCTTTGATACTAAACGATCACATTCAGTTTGACTTGTAGTTTAAGTTTTGTGTAATAAAAAATAAAGCGGGCTTAAAAAAAATAACGACAATATGTCTAGAAAATTACACTGTATAAGGATGTACCAGAAAACAGTAGGAAAATAGCCTTAATTTTCAAAAAATTCAAAAAATATTAGTTGTCCCGTTGTTCATATCAGATCTAACATTTGTTTACAGAAATCAGCTGGACCACCAGTGACGTGAAAAATTCGACAATATAAGATTCGAACACCGGTCTATTCTATTTATCGTGGTCCTACTCCCATAAGACTCAAAAATCTCGCAATTTTTTTAGTAAAAAAAACTGCCTTAAGGAAGCATTTTTTTGGTATTTATGTTGTGTACTTTTATAAGCCAGACCAAATTCTCTACAATCTGAGCGCAATACTAGCTTCCTAAGAAGATTTTTACAAAAAGTTTAACTTTACCGGTAGAGTAATTAGATCGTTTTTGGTTATGACACAACGGCAACGTCGCAAACTCACGGACGGTTAACATAAGAATTTTGACGTGCGCAATTGTCTTTTAGCGAGCTTCTATTAGATTCCGAGACATTTCCGATCGGCTGGCACTGGCTGCACAGGTCACTGCATTGTTGAGCGGTAATAGGAAATATTTTTTTGCTACTCTTGCATTTTGTCATTTGTTATTTGAATATCTGAAAACACCTTAAATTCTTCTACTAGAATATTAATAAAGTTTTAGCGCTTTTGTGCTCTCCCTTAAACATATTTTTGACAAGCTAACAATTCCAAATATTTTTTTTTGTCTGAAGGAAATTTTTGATAATGTTTTATAACAACTTTTTTAGTCAATAACTAATTGGTGGGAACCAACACTGCCTGACCTGTTAAGGGGCATAAAAATGCTAAAAAGATAGAATACCAAAATATATGTTTTTAATTGTTAACCGTTCAAGTTAGAGTAATAAAACTTGGCACGCATATTGGCCTTCCAGCGCTGATTCTTCAGCTGTCAAAAAATATCACATATATGGTCCCTAGGAGGCGTATGGGGGCAAAATGTATTTTTAAATAATCTTTAATATCTTCTACACTATTGCACCTCCACATCTAGGTCTTACTAAGTTGGTATTTCATATAATTACTTAGAGGCCTATTAATAAAAAAATGTTCGAAGCTGTTAATAAGGTGATTTCTGATTATAAAGTGAATTAAGAGACCGGGGGCAAATTATGAAGTATTTAAAATTAAGTGGTCGACCGCACTCTTTTGGTACAATTTCGATGACCTAGGGCAGAGTATACGTCAATTAACTTTTTATTATAAATAATAAAAATGTTTGCCTTTAATTAAAGGGTCCTTATTAACAGCTTTGACTTTTTTTACATCGCAGATCTATTAGTAATTGTCTGAACTACCAATTTAGTAAGACCTAGATGTACAGGTGCAATAGTGTAGAGGATATAAGGGATAAACACACACACATTTTGCTTCCATATTAAGTAGGGTCGAAAAAGGCCTAACAATTTTTTTTTTAGAAAATTGATTTGTCATAGTTAAAAAAATTTGTGTAACGGGTCTAAAACGCTAACGTATATTTTTTTTAATTTTTAAAAGTATTTCTAGCCGCGCCCCTGGGGGGTAAAATGGGCAGTTTTTTAAAATTTTTAATTAATAGCTGAATCGATCACAGATACACAGATTTAATAGCTAATATATATAGTGAAGCAACAATATCAATTAAAATCCACGAAGGAACCAAGCCAATCCACATAAGAAGAGGTAGAGGTGTCAGACAGGGTGATACAACTATTTAACCAGGCCCTAGAAGATGTTTTTAAAAACTTAGATTGGGAAGAAATGGGCATCAAAGTAAACGGACAATACTTAAACCACCTAAGATATGCTGATGATATCGCCTTAATAACAGATAAGCAAGAAAGTAGAACTGATAAAAATGCTGGAAGAACTGGATACAGCAGCTAAAAATATAGGCTTGAGTATGAACTACACTAAAACAAAAATCATAACAAACACAGATGAAAATATCACGATCAGAATAAACCAGGAGAAAATAGAACAAGTAGAGGAATACCTGGGACAAATTATTAAACTAAAAAAAGAAAACCAAACAGCTGAAATCAAGAGACGTGTAAGATTGGCCTGGGCAGCATTCGGTAAATTAAGCTACATATTGTTACAGGTTCACAACGACAAATTAAAACTCGCAATTGTTGAAAACGATACGTCAATTTATTTCGACAAATTATGTACAAAAACACGCACTTAAACTGACTAATAACTCGCTGATAATTCACTACTATAATCGGTCTATTAACTTCGTGTTAATATCTCACGACCACTACAGAAAGTTATCTGTGACTGACTGCCTGGTGCGCGACCCGGCCCTATATATAGGATCGTCCATCTCTCTCGAACTTTCCTGCAGCCTTCGACGTCCGGAAAGTTCCCGCACTACCACGACCGCAAGCCACAGACAACGCAACTAAAACCTAGACTAAGAATACAACCTTAAGATAAATCGAACTAATACTACACTAAACCTAAATAAATTCCAATTATAAAATTTAAATAACTTAAATTTGTAACACTATCCTCCTCTTCAGGTTTGATCGTCTCGATCAACATTTCCCAGGTAAGGTTTTAGTCTGTCTAGATGAACAACTTTCATCTTGGACTTCGGGCTTCTCTGGATTCGGTAGACTACATCATTAATTCTCTTAACAACTTTATAAGGCCCTTCCCATGGTGGTGTCAACTTAGGTGATCTTCCTTTCTTGCGTTGAGGATTGTATAGCCAGACTTGATCATTCTCTTTGAACCCTGAATAGTTTGCTTTCAGGTCATATCTCGCTTTCATGCGGTCACTGGCTATTTCTATTCGCTCTCTAACCACTTCATGGATATCATGCAGCTTTTGCCTTAAACGTTCGACATAGTCATTAACCTCTAAGTGTGCTTCTTCAGGTGAACCAAACATGATATCACATGGTAAACGCAGTTCTCTACCAAACAGGATACTAGATGGAGTAGCTCCTGTCGTATTGTGAATGGCAGTTCTATAGGCCATCAAAAACAATGGAATATATTGGTCCCAATCTGTTTGGTGCTCATCAACAACTTTGCAAAGATGTTCCTCTATTGTTTTATTAAATCTTTCAACCATGCCATCTGACTGCGGATGCAAAGCAGTAGTCCGTGTTTTATGTATTCCTAAAAGGTCACAGAGATTCTGGAAGAGCTTTGATTCAAAGTTTCTTCCTTGATCTGAATGTAGTTCCAAAGGAATGCCAAATCGGCTGAAAACATCATTTACCAGAACTTCTGCAACTGTAGCGGCCTCCTGGTTAGGCAAAGCAAAAACTTCTGGCCATTTGCTAAAATAATCCATGACAACAAGGATGTATTTGTTGCCCTTTTTAGTTTCTGGAAATGGTCCGGCCACATCAATAGCAATGCGTTCGAATGGCAGACCTACGTTATATTGTTTCATTTGACCTCTGGACCTTGTTTTGGGACCTTGGCTGGCTGCACAAGTCGAACATCGGCGGCACCAGTTTTTCACATCTTGAAAGTAATTGACCCAATAAAATCGGTTTCGAATTTTGTCCATGGTTTTATTTATGCCTAGGTGCGCGCCTGATTTTCCACCATGGCATTCGGCCATTATATTGTCTAGCATGCTCCTAGGAACCACTACTTGATTAATCACAGTAAGGCCATCGGCACTTTCCCAGGCACGTTTAAGGATGTTTTCTTCTACTATCAGTGAATCCCATTGTGCCCACAGTGATTTGAATATCACCCCTTGGTTTGCGATATCTTGCCATGATGGTCGTGGCTTGTTCCCTTCTTTCAATCGCAAGATAGGTCCTACATCTTTGTCGTTAAGTTGTGTGGTTCTAATCGAAGCCGACATCCATTCTTCATCTGGTTCTAACTTTATCTGGCGCACGTAGGTAATTCCTTCTTTCTGGTCAATTTTCCTGCAATGTTTACAATCCTCGGGGCAAGGTCTTCTGGACAATGCATCTGCATTATTATGCACCCTTCCTGCTCGGTGCTTAATTTGATAATGGTATTGTTGTAGCTTTTCTATCCATCTCGCGACTTGCCCCTCAGGTTGTTTCATTTTCATGAGCCACTGTAACGCAGCATGATCCGTTCTAATCAGAAACTCTTGTCCGTAGAGATATTTGTGAAAGTGATCTACGGATTTAACTATGGCTAGGAGCTCCTGTCTAGTAACACAATAATTTCTCTCTGGTTTGGATAGCTTCTTGCTGAAAAATTCGATGACACGTTCTTCTCCATCTTGTACTTGGGACAGTACTGCTCCTATGCCATCGTTGCTCGCATCAGTATCTAATATGAATTTTCCTTTTGGAATGGGATATGCAAGAATCGGACTAGAACATAATGCTGCTTTTAGTCTTCTAAATGCTTGGTCACATTCGGTATTCCATTTGTAAGAAGCTTTATCTTCTGTAAGTCTATGTAACGGAGACGCTATTTTGGCGAATCCTTCTACAAATCGTCTGTAGTATGTACACAGACCCAAAAAGCTTCTCAATTCATGTTTGTCACGAGGTTGAGGCCATTCTTTTATTGCTTGTAGCTTCTTTTCGTCGGTATGGATGCCTTCTCGGGAAACGACGTGACCCAGGAACTCAACTTTTTCTTGGAACAGAAAACATTTCTTTGAGTTTAATTTAAGATTTGCGTTCCTGATTCTTGAGAATACTTCTCGTAAATTATCTAGATGTTCTTGAAATGATTTCCCCATTACTATGACATCATCCAAATAGACTAGGCAGGTTTTCCAAGTAAGGCCTCGTAGAACGACTTCCATTAGTCTTTCAAATGTAGCTGGGGCATTGCACAGGCCAAATGGCATCACATTAAACTGATAAAGTCCACTTCCAGCAGAGAATGCAGTCTTCTCTTTATCTCTTTCAAAGATTCCTACTTGCCAATACCCACTTTTCAGGTCAAGAGTAGAAAACCAATATGATCCTGCCAACGTTGTTAATGTGTCGTCTATTCTTGGCAGTGGGTAACTATCTTTCTTGGTCACATCGTTAAGTTTCCTGTAGTCGACACAAAACCTAGTACTTCCATCCTTTTTAGTGACCAACACCACAGGAGATGACCAAGGACTTGATGACTCTTCAATAACACCGTCGCTGAGCATTTTATTAATGAGATTGTGAACTTCTTCTTGCTTGGCCATTGGTAGTCTTCTTGGGGGTTGTCTTATCGGTTGAGCATCGCCAGTGTTGATAGCATGTTGAATAAGGTTTGTGCGTCCCGAACTACTCCTAGTTTCGAAGATATTACTTTGTTCTTCTATAAACTCTCTCGCTTTACTATATTCTTCTGGAGTGAGATGTTGCCAAGTTGACTCAAATTGCTGAAGTACCTCCATTGGTAACTTGCTTGTATCCTCGGAAGTTGGCTCTTCACATCTTGTTACTTTCTGTACTGGTTCAAATAATGCTACCACCTCCCCCTTATTAATTTTGACACTATTTGGGAAAATATTGGCGACTCTAATCGGGATGTCTTTATCGGTTTTAACTAGTGATTTTGCAACGAGGTAGGTGTTGGGTGTGTTTTGTTGGCTTATGAGTCCGACGCAGCTTGATGTTTTACTTTCCAGCCTCCCAAAAATTATGGTCTCACTGTTACCGACTAGTCTTGTTGTGCATACTGCCACGACCTTTATTGGTTCTTTGTTGAAGTGACTATTTGACAAAATGAACTCTTCATTCCCAAATCTTAGGGTATTAAGTTTATTATCAAACGCAAATCCATGTTTACTTATCAAGTCCATTCCCAAAATAAATTCGTCTTCTATTTCTGCAACCAATACAGTGTGGCGAATCTTCAATCTTCCCAGCTGTAGGTCTATATCTGTCTGCCCCAACACGTCGGCGGATTCTCCAGTCACAGTCTTAAGTGTTATTTTCTTTTCTATTGGTCGAATTTTATATCTCGTTGCAATTTTAAACTTAAGCAATGATATGGCAGCACCAGTGTCTACTGTTATATTAACTTTTCTCCCATTAATGAGTCCGTCGATGTTAAGACTGTCAGCAGTATGTTGTAGGCTCTTAATAGAGTAAATTTTGGGGGCTCTATTCCCATTAGCCAACACCCGCCCCTCTGCGTTGACTAGTTTTAGTTTTTCCTGATCTCTTCTTCGGTATTCTGTCCCACTAGATGGTGAGCGAGACCTCATTTGGACACGACAATCGCGTTGAATATGCCCTGTACGTCCGCATCTGAAACACTTTACATTTGGAGGGGATCGTCTGCTTTCTTTCAAAGAGTCAATCTTCTCTATCAGTGATTGAAACATTTGGTTTAGCGTTATTGAGTTGACCTCATGTCCATTGCTCATTTCTTCTCCCTCCTGAATTGAAACAGCTCTTACTTTTGGCCTGGACATATTATTTGATGATTCAATTTCAAGGGCTCGAATCAACACTTCACTGCTGTTATGGAAGCGTTCTCGACGAAGTAATTTTGCTAAGTCCGTGTCTCGCAAGCCGTTAATAAAGCGATCTACCGTGAAGGGATCTCTGTAATTTTCTGGCATTTCTGGGTAAGCCAAGTACATCAGCCTCCTGATATCTGCTTCATACTCTTGCAATGATTCTCCTGGTCTTTGTTGACGAATATTTAATTCTGACCAATGTAAATTTCGTAAGTGTTCGTCTCCATACCTTCTTTCTAACGCTGCCACTAAAGCATTATAATTCTGTTTTTGTTCGACTGGAATGGACCGTAAAAGTCCCAGAGCAGGTTCTCGTAGAGCTACTAACAAAGCTCTAGCTTTTTCTTCATCATCCCAACCATTTGCAGCAGCGGCAGCTTCAAACTGTTGTTTGTAAGTAGACCAGGAAGACGTACCATCAAAATTTGGAGGCTTAATGTTTTGGTTGGAATTTACAACACATCCTTGAGCTTTTATTTTGTTGTGTTCTTTCTGAAGCTGTATAAACTGTTTTGACATGTCCTGGAATTTTTCTTCTATGGTTTGAAAAACTTCTTCCCTAACATTCTGTAGTTTGGTCTCCACTTTTTCTTCAACATTTTGTACCTTTTCTTCTACATTCTGCAATTTATTTTGTACCTTTTGTTCCACACTATGCATTCTTTGAGTTATTTCTTCCTTAAGATCTTCGGTTGCACTCTTGAACTCTTCTCTCAGCTGTTCGGAGTTGCTCTTTATTTGATCGAAGTTTTCTTGAATGCCATCTAATCTTTGCTCAAATGTCTGTTTCATACCGTTCTGGTTTTGTTCAATAGTGTGTTTCATGTCGTTCTGGTTTTGAGCCATTTGAGCTGCTAGAGCCTGCATCATTTTAGTTAGATCTTCCATCTTTGCCGATCCTTGTCTAGTAAGCATCAACTTCTTGATAAATCACTTAAAACGTCTATTTTAGGGCTATAAAGCGAATGTCGAAGTCGGTTTTTCAATATCTCTTCCAATTCTTAAATAGAACCTAATGGAATGTTCTGGAATGTACTGGTAAATGCTACTCTTTCTGCTACTAGGCAAATGTAGAAGTCACTTTTTGATTATCTCTTTTGGTTCTCGAATAGATCGTCGTAGAATGTTATGGAATATTCTAGAAATAATTTCTAATTCTTACTTTTAAAATAACTAAGCTACTGTCGAAGTCGGTATTTGTATATCTCTTCTAGTTTTTGAATAGAACGTCGTAGAATGTTATGGAATCTTCTAGAAATTCTTTCTAATTCTTACTTTTGAAATAACTAAACTAATGTCGAAATCGGTATTTGTATATCTCTTCTAGTTTTTGAATAGAACGTCGTAGAATGTTATGGAATCTTCTAGAAATTCTTTTTAGTTCTTACTTTTGAAATTACTAAGCTAATGTCGAAGTCTCTTTTTGGGTATTTCTTCTGGTTTTCGAATAGAGCGTCGTAGAAAGTGATGGAATGTTCTAGAAATTCTTTCTGATTCTTACTTTTAAAATTACTAATCTAATGTCGAAGTCGGTATTTGTATATCTGTTCTAGTTTTTGAATAGAACGTCGTAGAATGTTATAGAATATTCTAGAAAATCTCTCTAATTATCAATTTTTGGACTGTAAAGTTAATGTCGAAGTCGGTTCTTAAATATCTCTTTTAGTTTTTGAATAAAACAATATCGAACTTCTTCGAATATTCTGGAAAAATCACTTACTGTTTTTCTGTCCAATTGTCCTATCCGGTGGTAATATGTAAGGACAGTCTTTGCACTATTTATTTCTTTTAATCCCACTTCTGACACCAATTGTTACGGGTTCACAACGACAAATTAAAACTCGCAATTGTTGAAAACGATACGTCAATTTATTTCGACAAATTATGTACAAAAACACGCACTTAAACTGACTAATTACTCGCTGATAATTCACTACTATAATCGGTCTATTAACTTCGTGTTAATATCTCACGACCACTACAGAAAGTTATCTGTGACTGACTGCCTGGTGCGCGACCCGGCCCTATATATAGGATCGTCCATCTCTCTCGAACTTTCCTGCAGCCTTCGACGTCCGGAAAGTTCCCGCACTACCACGACCGCAAGCCACAGACAACGCAACTAAAACCTAGACTAAGAATACAACCTTAAGATAAATCGACCTAATACTACACTAAACCTAAATAAATTCCAATTATAAAATTTAAATAACTTAAATTTGTAACAATATTAAAAAATAAAAAATATCCTCAGTAACTCAAAACGAAAATGTATAACCAATGTATCCTTCCTGTCCTTAAATATGGATCCCAGACCTGGACAGAAACAAAATCAAACATGGATAAGATAACAAAAACCCAAAGATGAATGGAAAGACAAATGTTACATGTAAAGCTAACAGATAGAAAAAGGAATGAATGGATGAGAAATGAAACAAATTAAGGGATGTCAGAGGAGAATTAGCAAAATTAAAATGGAAATTTGCCAGTCATAATATCGACAGAAAGACGATCGATGGAACAAATGTATTGTAAACTTGAGACCTTGGGAAAATAAAAGAAGTAGGGGAAGGCCACAATTTGAAGAAACATGCGGGAGCTAGATGGATAAACACGGCGACAGACAGGGAAGAGTGGAAGATATTTGGGGAGGCTTATACCAAAGATGGATCGAAGAAGGCTAAATAGATAGATAGATAGAAGAGTATGCAGAGCAGGGAAGAAGGGAGGAGCTGGGGGTGGGACTCGATATACAGTCAGTGGCGTATATAGGAAAAAGTTTCGGGGGGGCCGAGACAGTTTCGGGGGGGCCCGAGACCTCATGACGCCGTATTTTATGCTATTTTATGATTGTATTCATGAAATATGTGGAAAATATCTAAAAAAATGTTAGCTTCGGGGGGGGGAGGCCCCCCAGGCCCCCCTTATACACGCCACTATATACAGTTACCTCCACGCGGTTAGTTCTGGGTTGAAAAAGCGATGAATAAATTTTTTATATCCATTAATAATGATTATATTATATCATCTCTTTTCCAAGCGAAAAACTGTATACGTATTTCGAGGAAAGTGCTCAGGGGCGCGGTCAAATATTATAATAATTGTGATTTTTTTTAGTGTTCGTGTTCCTTAGACACATAAGATCCATTTTATAACTATTACAGCCCCTTACTTTAAATTTAAAATTTTGAAATATTTGGGGGGTGGGGGGCGCGGCCAAATTTATTATTTTTTAGGAAAACAAAAAATCATTTATTTTCTTGGCGGATTTCACATATTTTTAGAACTAGGACAAAATCAATTTAAAAATAAAAAAAATTTCGACTTAACTTATTCCATATGCCCCCTTGGGCTAAATGTGTAATTTTGACAGCTGAGGAGTCAGTACTGAAAGGTTGATATGCGTGCCGAGTTTCATTACTCTAGCTTGGACCATTTGAGAATTAAAAAAATATTTTGTTATTCTGCCTTCTTAACATTTTTGCAACTGTTAATAGGTCAGGCAGTGTTGGTTCCCACTAATTAGCAATTCAATAAGACATGTGTTATAAAATCTTTATCAAAAAGCCGAGAGAGACGCTATGGCGCCCGACTATAGATTCCATAATTATTTAGTACAATGTTTTTTTTGGTTTCCTAGACCATCGATGTTTTACTATTTTTCATCTTTGCTCAAACTATAATACCTTAAGGCACAGATTTAGTACCGTGTTAAAGTCAATACATTTCTCTATACATTTCTTCTTTATGACTTTTCTCATCGACGCAAATAAGGAAAAATCGCTAGTTAGCGGAACAATATTCGACTTTGCAACAATTTTTTCTAATATAAATTTTTGCCGAATTTCTCTTCCTAAATAACCAAGGACCGTAAATCCACCCTTGCTTTCATTTTTCTAGTAGTAGTTTTAATGTAATAGGCTTTAAAAACCAAAACTTGGAAGAGGCAGTCCTGGCAATGACAAAACATGTTTTCTTTTCTAACTTTGTAAAGCAAATTCTCAAGTAACAGTGTTTTAAGTAATAATTTGTGGCCATGGATGGATGGATGGAAGAGTAAGTTAAGTAGCTTATAAATCTGTATTTTTCTATTAAAAAATATATATGTAAGTGAAAAAATATTATTTAATTTAGGTTTGTTTTTATATTAAATTTTGGAATACTACAGACTGCAAAAAAAATCCTGCCGAGTTACGTCTCAATTTTTTACTATTTAGTTCCTAGGCAATAAAATATGAAAAAATTAAAGTGCCATTCTTTGCCTTTTTGGAGAAAAAGCGATATAAAGTGGGGTTGTTAGTCAAATTTTTGCACATAATAAATAAGATTGATTTTTTTTCACTACCAATTTGTTTTTTGAATTGGCGCCAATTTTGCGAAAAATAAATTAGACCAGGAGACAAGCTGATTACATTTTCTTAAAAAAAAAACTTGGGAATGAACCACCCTCAAGGATCCTAGCAACATAAAAAAACATCGTAGATACTTGCGCATTTGCAATGTTGAATGCTTTTATTGACTGGTCTACACAGTGTGAATCAGGTCTTAAGGGGTTTGTCCATGTTGCCAAAAAAAAGGTTACTCAAAATGGTTTCTCTAAGGTGTTTTCAAACCAGCCTTATAGTTCAATGAATAGAGGCCAAAATAGGGGGGTGACCCTACAAAAGGTCCGGTAGTTCTGAATTTTGAATATGTTGTTATGCTCAGGAGGGTAGTTAAAAATCTGAGTTTTCGTCACCCCCACCCCTGTGCTCTCTCCGCCATCTTGAAAAAACCCTCAAAAGTTGGCACTTTTTTAGTTTTTTGCCTTTAATTTCGTTCCAGTACACTAAATCGCAAAAAGAGTTATATGAAATATTTTAGAGGATATAATTATCTACAATTGAGTGGTACCATGGTTGTTCTGCGAGCAGTAGTAACGGAGCTAGGTAATTTCCAAAAATGACTAAAATCACGTGCTTGGGCAAATTTTCAGATTTTTTCTACTTTAGACGGCATAAGCTCCGTTTTTGTTCTAGGGTAAAAGTTCTAAGAACATATCTTGTAGAGAATTTTATCAGCTACAAAATCCATTCTTTAAATGTATTTTTAAATATTGTAATGGAGTGGGAGTAACTTTTAACTTAAAGTAAGTTAGAAAATAATAATTTTTTAAAATTTAGTGCTTTAAACGGCACATTTTTTATTTATTTTTATTTTTTTGTGTAAATTTAGTGACGCACAAAAAGGTAAGAGAGGGGTCAAACACCTCCTTAAACTAACCACCTCTTCAAAAACGCCCCCAGACCCCCCAAAATCTAACATATTTAGGTTTTTTCAAATGTTCTCACAAAATACGCTTCTAAGAGAAGAATGTGTAATATACTTTATTGTAGAAAATGAAATTTCCTTTTGAAAAAGGTACAACTCGATGGGGGTCAACTATTTATAAACTCTTCAGCGGCGTCCGTTAATTGAAGTAATTTAAAAAAGTAAAAAAATATCCATGTTTTTTCCATGATTTATTCGATTTTTTTTTAAACCAAAGTTTATAGAACAAAATGTGTTATACATTATTGTAGCAAATAAAATTTCCTTTAAAGTGCTGTACAAGAAAGTCGGATTGGTTTCATGGTTATAAATTCAGAGGCGCCCGTAAATTTAACCCATTTTAAAAAATCACAAATTAAAATATTTTTGTTACAAGTTTTATCTAATTTTTTCAAAAACTAAGCCTAATTTAAAAAAATGCTATGATGCACTTTATTAACAGCAAAATTCTCTTTTTAACGGTGTATAACTCGATAAGGTTTGACTTACAAGGAACCCGCCAGCGATGTCCGTAAATGGGAGCCATTTAATTAATTCTTTAAAACATTATGTTTTGCACAGGTTTTATTTGATTTTCTGAAAACCATACCCTTTATCAAAAAAATTGTTTTTTACTTTATTGTAGATAATAAAATTTCCTTTTAAACGTTGTGTAACATGGTAAAAAATATTTCATATTTACCGCTCCAGTGGTGTGCTTAATTTAAAACAATTTTTTTAAATCACAAATTTTTTAAAATTGGTTTAGTTTACGGGCGCCTGTGAAGTTATTACCATGAAACAAATCCGACTTTGTTATACACCATTTAAAAGTAAATTTTATTATATGCAATAAAGTATAAAACACATTTTTTGATAAAGGGCTTGGTTTTTCACAGAATTAATTTTTTTGGTGATTTAAAAAAAATTGTTTTAAATTAAGCACACCACTGGAGCGGTAAATATGAAATATTTTTTACCATGTTACACAACGTTTAAAAGGAAGTTTTATTATCTCCAATGAAGTAAAAAACTATTTTTTTGATAAAGGGCATGGTTTTCAGAAAATCAAATAAAACCTGTGCAAAACATAATTTTAAAAACTTTTTATTAAATGGCCCCCATTTACGGACGTCGCTGGCGGGTTCGTTGTAAGTCAAACCCCATCGAGTTATACACTGTTGAAAAGAGAATTTTACTTTCAATAAAGTTTCAGTTAATTTTTTAAAATTAGGCTTAGTTATTGAAAAAATTAGATAAAACTTGTAACAAAAATATTTTAATTTGTGATTTTTTAAAATTGGTTATATTTACGGGGGCCTCTGAATTTATAACCATGAAATCAATCCGACTTTCTTGTTCAGCATTTTAAAGCAAATTTTATTTGCTACAACAATGTATAACACATTTTGTTCTATAAACCTTGGTTTAAAAAAAAATCGAATAAATCATGGAAAAAACATGAATGATTTTTGACTTTTTAAAATTACTTCAATTAACGGACGCCGCTGAAGAGTTTATAAATAGTTGACCCCCATCGAGTTGTACCTTCTTCAAAAGGAAATTTCATTGTCTACAATAAAGTATATTACACATTTTTCTCTTAGAAGCGTATTTTTTAAGAAAATTTGAGAAAACTTAAATATGTTAGATTTTGGGGGGTCTGGGGGGGTTTTTGAAGAGGTGGTTAGTTTAAGGTGTTTGACCCCTAAGCTCTCTTACGTTTTTGTACGTCACTAAATTTACACAAAAAAATAAAAATAAATAAAAAACGTGCCGTTTAAAGCACTAAATTTAAAAACAGGATTATTTTCTAACTTACTTGATTTAAATTAAAAGTTACTCCCACTCCATTACAATATTTAAAAATACATTCAAAGAATGTATTTTGTAGCTGATAAAATTCTCTACAAGAGATGTTCTTAGATCTTTTACCCTAGAACAAAGTATTTCGGAGCTTATGCCGTCTAAAGTAAAAAAAATCTGAAAATTTGCCCAAGCACGTGATTTTAGTCATTTTTGAAAATTACCTAGCTCCGTTAGTACTGCTCGTAGAACAACCATAGTACCACCCAATTGTAGATAATTATATCCTCTAAAAAATTTCATATAACTCTTTTTGTGATTTAGTGTACTGGAACGAAGTTACTGGCAAAAAACTACAAAAAGTGCCAATTTTTTATGGTTTTTTCAAGATGGCGGAAGAAGCCCAGAGGTGGGGGTGACGAAAACTCAGATTTTTAACTGCCCTTTCGACCTTAATAACATATCCAAAATTCAGAACTACCGGACCTTTTGTATGGTAAAACTCCTCTATTCATTGTACTATTACCTTTTTTTGGCAACATAGACAAACCTATTGAGACCTGAGTCACACTGTGCCTAATACCTGAAAATCCTTGAACATAATATCAATAATGTCATGGCTGCTAACAGCTGTTAGTCCCAGATTGCACATGGCTTCAGTGGCAAGTCCGTTTTCACGTAAGTAGTCCCTCTCTTGCATGTCGACGGCTCTCCTGACAATGTTGGGATATTTCCTTTTGAATGAAGTGATTCGCAGGTATAAAGAAACCTAAAGTATAACAATCATAACTGTAAATACTACTAGGGTCAGTTCGGGATGTGCTCCAAAAATGTCCTTAGTTTAAATATTTAAATTTTACCGGTGACAATTTTTTTTTTCATAAAGTAGGCATATGTTTTCTACATTAAGTACCTTAGAACGTAGTGACTTTGTGACTCTTTTGATAGTTTTTGTTGCTTATTTAGGATTTATGCAAAACACTTGTTGTTTTCGAAGCTTGGTGTCCGGCCATTTATAAAGAGTCTTCGATCTTTCGCGAAATATCTATCCTTTTTCAGAGCTAGAATGTTTGCGTACAGGTACAGTCGGAGACTTTTTAAATTGCCGCCCTGGAAAATAAAAAAAATTCCTATTTGAAATTTGGAAAAGTAGTTTGAACCAAAACAAAAAAATTGTGAACCGTACCTAAGTATACATACATATTTAAAAATTATATTTTTTTTTTGATTTCTTTAATATATTCTAACACAACAATTTAAAAAGTCCCCGACTGTACAAATGTGAGTCACAGATAACGCAACTAAAACCTAGACTAAGAAGAATACAACCATAAGAGAAACCAACTTAATACTACACTAAACGTAAATAAATTCTAACTATAAAATTTAAACAACTAAAATTTGTAACACTATTTATTTCTTGAAATTAAACATTTTGTAATGTGGCGGCCTTCTGTAGTATCGTGGCATGCATCGCTACAAACAACAAAAATATTGTCACAAATTTACGAGGGTTTTCTTTTATACTAAAATCTGTCACAATTTCACCCCGCATTTTGTTGAAATTTTGAAATATAATTATTATGACTTTACGAGCTTCGTGATTGGAAATAGCCAAAACTATAGCAAACACTACACATAACTTATAACTTGGCTATATATATAAAACATAAAATATTCAAATCTCTTACCATTTATATAAATGGCCCGCACAAAACCGCGGGCTTCTTTAAAGTTTGTGATCACGTCTTTCGTGGTGATAGGTTGATACACGTTTAAATTGTAACCGATTAAATGGCGAGAAGATAGTCTGTCACAAAGTTACCTGTCAGGCACAATCTCACCACGTTCTACGGTACTTAAAAACATTTAGTTTGTGTTCAAATTAAAATATATAATTTTTTATAATTTTAAACAGAAGTGGATCAACTGATAACCGAAAATGAAACATTTTTTACATTATATCAAGGGACTAAGTAGTTGTTTAACTTGATCTTTTTTCATGGTGTCAAAGAACTATATTTACTTTTGTTTAATTTACCTGTTCTTGTAGCATAAAAGGTCCTCCATTATCCCAATAATATTCAGCTAGTTGTTCCACCGTGACCACATTGGAATCCAGTTCGTGATGGACCTATTTCAAGAATTTCAAAAACATTAAGCAGGCTCATAGAAGCAGTGAGTTTGATACTTGACAGTCCAGGTGAGCAGTGTTGCCAGGTCCCACAGAAATATTGCATGATAAATAATTCGAGAAAGCATGAGATTTCAAAAAAAAAGCATGAGATGGCGGAATTATCGCTGTTGCCTCTAGCATGCAGCGTTGCCACAGGTCGCTCGATCGAGCGAGACATCGCTCGTTTTCTTCTTGGTTCTCTCTCGCTCCCCTTTGTGAAATCTCGCTCGTTTTCATACACGTTGCCAGATTCGCTCTGTGATTACCTCAGTAATGTGGATTAGGATGTGTATTATTTATGGAACTATTTATGGAACCGACGGTATATACACTGTGTCCCATTTAAAACTTCCACCCAGGATTTGTCGAGAACTGCTGAAAAAAATGCCGAGTCACGTTGATTTTGTTTGTGAGAAGGAGACTTTTTGGCTATCGTACCCCTATATTTTGAAGAAGGAAAGTGGGTCTAGTGATACCTTGTTTTAAAGGACTCTTGAATATCTTTACAAAAATCCATTGATTAGTTTCTGAGACCTGTTTGAAATTCAAAAAATATAAAATTTCCGATTATATTTTTATTTTATCCATGTTAAATTTAAAAGTTTGAAGGCAAATATCTGAAACACTAGTCGATAGATTTTTGAAATTTTAACACGGTTGTAAATATATTCAAGAGACCTTAAAAAACAAGGTATCACCACTATCACCAGACCCACTTTCCTTATTCAAAATATAGTGGTATAGTATACCCCTCGAAGGGGGTGTGATGGTACAAAAAGTGTCCCCCTCGCAAAAAAAATCGACAAGTCACGGCATTTTTTAAAATTTTCAGCATTTCTCGATAGATCTCGGGTGGAAGTTTTAAATGGGAAACAGTGTATATAAAAAAGCAAATGGCCTGACTGAAACTAATTCTTATTAAACGCCTTGGCGCTTTTACGTCACTGAATAATCTCGCTCGTTTTTGACAGACAAGCTCGCTCCAAAAATTAGAGGTCTGTGGCAACCCTGCTAGCATGGTGCTCATTCATTATTGCAGGCACTTCTTACCACGCATACATTGTTCCCTAAGTTCCCTTCCTACTGCATTTAGTCAATGTTGTTTGTAAATCTTTTTCTTCTTAACAGAACTAGGTCCGGGCAGTTTTGGTCAGTTTCACTACCACTGCTAGTAGCACTATCACTTAGTACCATTTTGTATAATCTATCTCTTAATACCATTGCACTTGAAAACAACTCTATATAGTAGAACGCGTACGACTTAAGGAATACCCGAATAAGCAAACCGCGCATTTGTACGTCATACTGTCAACCAGGCGCGAGGTTGAAATTTACGATTATGAAACACGATCCAACGATGCCAAATGCCGGGTTGCAAATTTTTCGCGGCACTTCTTTGTGACGTAAGCCGAATTCTTTTAGAGAATTTATTTTTGTCTCTGTGAGCTATAAAGCATGAGATTTTGCGATAAAATAATGATAGCATGAGATTTGTTTGCATGAGATCAAATGAACCTGGCATCACTGCAAGTGAGTGCATTATCTCCTTTTACCATTTTACCAGGGTTAAAGCAAGTGAGAAGATCTCCGTACCGTCAGGGGATTCAAGAATAAAGCCGCAGAACAGCGCATATTTAAAAAACAGATGACAAAATATCAGAGATATGGGAGGGAAATAGATTACCCTTCCTCCCTCCCTTACGTTGAGATTTCTTGTGTGTCCATTTTTACATTAAGTCACTGCTGGCAGCCTAAAGTCCATTCATTTATAACTTAGAAATGATGAATGACTGAAATATGTTTTTTGACTGAATTTTTCAATGGCGTGTGGAATACTTCTCTATGTTAGATTTTAAAAAAAGTTTATGTTAAGATTATTCTTTTAATAATTCAAAATTTAAGTATTTATTTTTTTTATTGTGACTAGTCCATTTAATAAGCTGGTATTGGGGAAGAATTTAGGGGAAGATAACCACAAAATTGCCGACTGACAGATCCCCAAGGTGTCCCCATGAAATTCGGCTGCGCTTTCGTCAAAAAACTATCTACTACTACTATGTCGGTTTAGAACGTTTTCCGACGCCTATTCTCCACCTCCTTCGATCCTGAAAATCATCTTCCGTCAGGTTTTTTTGACTCATTGATCTTTGGATTGACTGTTGCCATTCTAGTTTAGGACGCCCTCTTTTTCTGCGCCCTATTGGTTGCCATTCTAGGACAATCTTTCGTCGTTCATCCGTTGGACATGGCCGTACCATATCAGTTGTCTTTTAGTGATATCATCCGTTATGCTTCCCTCGATTCCCATTCTTTCTTTTATGATCTCATTTCTAATATGATCTGTTCTAGATATTCTCATTGATCTTCTTATTGCATCCATTTCGACACTTTCCATTTTTGCTTTGTATTTTTCTGTTACGCGACAAGTCTCTATTCCATACAGCAGCGTGCTTTTCACCATTGTTTCATATATGTTAAATTTTACATTCTTTTTTATCTCTCTGCTTCATAAAATACTGTTAAGACAACCAATTACCTTTTTTGCTTTTACTATTATTTTTTTTAGTTCTTTACAGTCTGTTCCTGTCTTATCAAATGTGACACCCAAGTAAACATAGTCATTGCATGGAGATATTGTTTGTTCATTGTCTAGTTCTAACTCACTTGATTCGTTTCCAATACATAAGTACTGTGTCTTGTCCACGTTCACTGTTAACCCCCACTTTTGGTATTCTTCCGTTAACTTTCTCATCATATACTCCATGTCTTCTTTATCATTAGCTACAAATACTTGGTCGTCAGCAAACTGTAGTGTGTATCTGGTAAATCGGTCGTTAAGTTGTATTACCATGCCGTGTACTTTACGTTTCCAGTTTTTTAGAGCTACTGCGATATATATTTTAAAAAGAGTTGGAGAGATACAACATCCCTGTCCTAAGCCTTTCGTTACCTGGAATTCTTTTGAAAGTCGGTTTCCAATTTTAATTTTAGATTTTGACCCTTTGTAAAGTTCTTTTATCGCTTTTATATATGTATGATTGATATTAGTTTGTTCTAACACTGTCCATAATTTGTCTACTGGAACGGTATCATATGCTTTTTGTAGGTCCACAAAGGTAACATGAGTCTCATTATTTCTGGCACTCCTTTTCTCAATTACTTGTTTAAGACAAAAAACATTATCACTACAAGACCTGCCTGCACGAAACCCTGCTCTTCTTCTTCTTGGTCATGAAAATCATTCTCTATTAGGTCTCTAAGAATCCTACCGTACAATCTACTTAGAGTACTGGTTACTGAAATTCCTCTGTAGTTGTTGCAATCCAGCTTGTTTCCTTTTTTATTTATTGAGGATATGAATGCTATTCTCCAATCATCAGGTACTGGATGCCCGTTTATGCATTAATTGATAATATATGTGAGATTTTCTAGTAGTTTTTCTGATCCATATTTGAGCATTTCAGCGTATATTCCCCCAGGTCCGCTAGCTTTTCCGGATTTAAGCTTTTTAATACTATTTTTTATAATTTCTTTTTCGATAATCACTTCCTCTCCATGTACTTCTGTCTCTCCTCGGAGAGGCTGACAGATATTCGGGTCTTGTTTCCTGCAGCAGTCTCTAGTAGTGTTTCTTTTGTTGGGTTTTTTAACGTTGAAATGAATTTCCATTTATATTATTTTATTTCGCCCGAACATTAAATTTTTTTCCATGCGTATCAGATTTTTTAGCTGTCTTCTGGTTTCCCTGTAGATTTCTAGGTCTCTTTGCTCTTTGGTACTAAGCCATTTCAAATATGTACGTTTTTCTCCTTGACCATTTCCTGTATAAAACTATCTACCCCTCCCATATCTCTATTAAATATGCGCTCGCATTATGGTACAGGAGTTGCTGAATTTATCTAATATTTTTATGAAGCACCCTGTATACGTTCACTTCGCGTAATTTATTGCAAACTAGTTAAAATTAAAACAATGTTTCATAATTAAAACATTATTCGCAACACTGTGTCTTTTTTTAAGTTTACAATAAATTTTAAAATTGCTATATAATTCGTTAATTTTTGCAACCAATTGTTGTAACTATAAATTACAAAATAAAACAAAAAATAACTCTTACTATGATGGCGAATATTTTGTTAGTGGAATTTAATTACTTAATGTCCAGACCGGCTTATTTTATAAATACTCTGCCAATTTATGGGCACTTTGGCTCACACTAGGTACTATAGTTATAGTGTACGTGTGAGCTAATATAACTAAAAACTGAATTATATTTTATTCAACTCTAGACTCAATTACCTGTCGTTTGATACCACACAACCCATGTTTTAACTAATTTTTGAAATCTACTTAAAAAAAAACTAAAATGTATTTTGTTTAACTCCAGACTCAATTACCTTTCGTTTGATATCACAAACGCCATATTTTCACATAAACTCTAATTTTTGAAATTTACCCCCACCCTTTTTTTGTTAAATAAACTAAAATGTATTTTGTTTAATTCCAGACTCAATTACTTTTCGTTTGATATCACACTCGCCATATTTTTACATAAACTTAATTTTTGAAATCTACCCCCACCCTTTTATTTGGCTTGTGTTTGGTGGATTTTGTTTGAGACTAGGTACCAAATTTCATTAAAATCATCTGAAACGCAAAGCTAGATAATTTTTTTTTAAATCGGAGCAACTTTTTTTTTCTCGAAAAAATTAGGATCACCATAGCTCACACTACTATAGTATAGTAGTAGTGTGAGCTAAAAACAACAAAATATTTTCTGTATGAGCTGGGAAGGTTTGAAGTTAAGATATTCAATTGCCTAATTATTTAACGTATTATTTCCTGAAAAAACCTAGTTTAATAAAAAGAGCAAAAACTAATTTGGAAAAAAAATATTGCAATATATATTTAGTGCAAAGGTTCGTTTTAACTGCCAAAACAAAAAAACGTAAATAGTCATCACTTTGGAAAATAATTTGAAACGAAGGAATATATGTAGTTTTTTTTTTCAGAAGAAAAAGTTTTTGCAGAAAAGAAATAAAACGGCCCAAGGCCTAGTCAGAACAAGCCTTCCTAATAATGACACCAATTTATCATCTTGCTCAAACTTGCACTTTCTAAAAATTTTCAATAATTTATATATTACCAATACAACTCTAAAAAGAACTTTCTACGATATCTACCCATCCCCAGCTTATACCAGTTGACCTACAAACATGAACATTTTAGGATTTGTAATGGAGACACATCCTAAAAAAGATTTTCTAAATATTTGAATCCTAAGAGGGTAACAATAGGGTAAAAATTTAAAAAAAAATCTGTATTTAAACGAAAAGCAACAGAGGTCTGAAATTTTCTAAAAAAGATTTACTAACAAAATAAACACCTGGTTTAGCGGTTTGTTAAATTTTCATTGCGGGTTGCGAAATGGTTCTTATTTGAAAATCGCACAAACTGCAAATTTCGTCGTTTTGAAAATACAAACAAAAAGAAACAGCTGATATAGTTTTAAGATAATACTAACCAGAAATAATTTTTTACTCACCTTAATTTATTATTTATTAAGTTACAAAAATGAATGTTCAATTTTTAATTGATTGAACGACTCCTAGAAACACATTTATTTTTTTTTAAAGGAGGATGTTCTGGAAATGTATATTTTACATACATAATATGTACGTATGCAATGGGCTTTAAAACCAAAAAATAGAAAAACAATATATGGATAAAAAATACCAGAAAAAAAAACAAAAATTTAATTTAAAAAATTTACTCTTTTTGGTGCGCCTATGACACGTGCACCACTGCTTTTAAAGGGGATTTATGTACATCGATAGTTTTAGAGTTATTAGCAAAAAACTGTCAAAAAGCACGTTTAAGAAGGGGAACCAACCCCCCTGCGAAGGGGGGTTGGTTCCCCTTCGTAAAATGTTCGAAGAGTCTTATGTCTATCCATAAAAAGTATGTTGCTTCTCTCATTAAATACCGCTCAAATCTCACATGTAGGTCTCAAGGATTTAATTTTGAAACTCTTGGTCGACCCTTTTGTCGTGCTACCGCCATCTACGCTTTTAACACGGGACCATCCGCTTAACGTGACTTCCGAACCAAGGCCTTGTATTGATCATCAACGTTGCCTACTTCGTTGATGCCCAAACTCTGCCCAAGACAGGCGTTCTTGGGAATCGAACCCACCGCCCCCTGATCGTAAAGCGAACGCACGTCCACTGAACCATCAGGACCAGTCATAGTCAGGTCAAAGACGCTTGATACCGAAGTAATTTTTGACATTTGAAGTGAGAGGAGTATAATCGCTTTTGGTTTGGCTTTGGCCAGCGCTGAACGCATACATAATAGAACAAAAAAGCTGGCAAAAAGTGTAACACTAACCTCCATTCGAGTTCTGCTGTTTTTGCCGGAGTTTCCCGTTTTCCCGCTTTCGGTCGTCCCTGTGCTTTGCATTGAACTCTGAGAATCTTCAGCTCCAGCCTCGGAATTTAAAACTTGTTTCGTGGAAACAGCTTCCCTGAAACCTAAAAAAAAATAACTCTAAAAGGATAACCTAACAAGAATACGAACTTATATTTTAAATTACATATTTTCTAATGAATACATACGTGGTCCCAAACAAAAGTAACTCCACACGGGAATTTCGAAAACGGTAAGAGATACAATTTTGGTTGCATGACAAAAAAGTTGCACTATTCGAAGATCAATCAGACGCTGTATAGAAACAAAAAATATCCACTGGGGTTTTCAAAATATCTAGCAAAACTAAAAATTGTGAATATATAAATATCGTCGCCATATTGTACACAAATTTAATAAAAGTTTTGTATTGGCGACTACGGCTAATCGAATTTTTTCTAGGCCCTCTAGTTTTTTTTTAAACCAAAGCCAAATTTGTTATTTCTTATAGCCACTATCTATCTATTTAGCTTTCTTCGATCCATCTTTGGACATAGGCCTCCACCAATTTCTTCCACTCTTCTCTGTCTGTCGCCGCGTTCATCGATCTAGTTCCCCCATGTTTCTTCAAATCGTCCGCCCATCTCATTTAGGGTCTTCTCCTACTTCTTTTATGTTCCCAAGGTCTCCAGTTTACAATACATTTGTTCCATCGATCGTCTTTCTGTCTGACATTATGACAGCCAACTTTCCATTTTAATTTTATTTCTGTTTCTATCTCTTAGCTTTACATGTAACATTTTGTAAGTGTCCAGGTCTGGGGTCTATAGGTAAGTTACTGGGAGGATACATTGGTTATACACTTTCGTTTTGAGGCATTGAGAATATTTCTCATTTTTTAATATGTAGCTTAATTTTCCGAATGCTGCCCAGGCCAATCTCACTAGTCTCTTGATTTCAGCTGTTTGGTTTTCTTTTTTTAGTTTAATAATTTGTTTCAAGTATATTATATTCCTCTACTCGTTCTATTTTTTCTTGGTTTATTCTGATCGTGATATTTTCATCTGTGTTTGTTATGATTTAAGTATTAATTTGGTTCATTCTAAAGCCTATGTTTTTATTATTAAGCCCATATAGATCATTAAAAGTGCTTTTTAACTATGTAAAAAAAATACAAACAAATATTTTTTAAAATAATACTTTTTTAAAAAGTAGTTTTCCAAAAACTAATTTATTTAAAAAAAAACTAACAAGAAATAAACAAAATTGGAATCTTAAACCTCGTCGGCGGCGAATTCTCCCCGCTGCGTATCGCATAGCGGAAAAATTGTCCCCGCAGCAAATGGGCCCGGCGAATTGTCTCATCCACATAAATCCAATATAGCATCCATAAGAAAAACAAAATTGGCTATGGATTCACAACAACTAGAAGGTCTAGAAAAACCTTGTTGACGTCATTCGATTGGCCGTAGTCGCTAATACAAAACTACCAAATTTTATTAAAATTCTATACAAGAAAGCGACAAAATTTCAATTTTTCGAAAAAGACAATTCTTATTTTTTGCTCGATATTTTGAAAATCCTTGTCGATAATTTTAACTTCCTTACAGCATATGATTGACCTCGGAACAGTGCAACTTTTTTCTTCTTTAAACAAAATTGTATCTCTTACCGCTTCCTAAATCCCCTTGTAGTAACTTTTATCTGGGACACCCTGTATATTTTGCCGTCGCCGTCGCTAGTACACACATACACACACAGTCAATAGTACCTTGATCTGCACTCATGCGTGTTTCTTCGTCAACTAAACTTTCAGGAAGGCAACTGGATACATCCATTCTCGTCGTCTGTTTCGGTTTTTCAGGTGAACTCGCTGGACTCGGAACCACTACATCCTATAATAACTTATTATTTCAGACACTACTAGAGCAAAAATGGTCAAGTTGGCAGACAACTGAACTTGCAGTGAATAAACAACAAAAACAGTTTTACCTAAAAGTCTTAGCACGCATGACAAAATAACATACAACCAAATTAATAATGATGAAAAAAAAATATTTTTATAAGAGGCAAATGAAAACGCGAGTTCTGTTAAGCTGTTTTTGTGAATAACCCCCATTTTTGGAATGCAACTATGTGCCACATCTTTGACAAGAAAATTATTTTTTTTTAGTAAAGTTTTATACGAATACTTTATTATATGGCTTAGTAGGCTGTGATGGGTAAAGTTATCCCTACTCGGTTATACATCGTTAAAAAGGAAATCGTATTCTCTTAGCCACTGCATATTACCATCGAGTTGTATAAGGCCCTTAGAGACCGAAAGTCAAGGCATTTTTGTTGACCCTATGTTATTTGGTTTCTATGTGCAGGTATTTCTTATACAATAAAAAAATAGATAGAAATGACTAAAGTTGTGAAATGGAAAAAGATAAACTGATTGTTGCATGCTGATAATACCGTAGATAATATATGGGTACTTTTATCTCTTTTATACTGACAGCATAGCTGCGAAAGAAAAGCAGCTGGCTAATTTCAATCCACCTGCCGTATTTTGAGTTGATTCAACCTGCTTGTCGTTTTTGACAAGGGCAACTGGTGTTCTGTGATGGGCAAGGCTTAAAACATGAACTAGTCTACAATGTTTTTCGAAGTAAAAGGTAAGTAGGAAACTATTTTTCCTATCATTATTATCTATTACGCTGTGGCTAAAGCTTTTTTTTTTTAAATAGGTTAGTCAAAATGTTAGAGAGGTACATAATCATATAAACCTCAGAGTAAGAACTGTAAGATATAAACTCATAACATTTTAATAGGTTCTTTGGGTTGCTGAAGTGTTTAAAACATCGTCTAATTTTTTAGACCAATAATAAGTAGCTATAATACTACGAGTTTCAGAGGTTAATGTTTTGAGAATTTTTGTAAATGATCATCATTGCTTGCTATAAACTAAATAATACCTTATGAAATTTTAACATATCAACATTGAAAATTTTTAGTTGCAAAGTTTCATCTGGCTTCACCCAAGAAGAGAAGAGTTGAAGTTCAAAGAAAGAAAATAGTTTACCTGCAAGGTACAACATTTATTTTTTAAAAGAACTTTTTATTTCCCAACACACTTAAATTGTTTATTACAGGAAAACTATTTAACTCAAAAAAAGATATTAAAAAAGAAGTAAGAATTATATAAATACATAAATTAAACAGTTAAAAAAATAATATAGTATAAATAAAAATTTATGTCAATGTTATTATTATTTTTTATTATTCTTCCAAAAAATGTTTCTTTTTATTTGTTTTCTTTGGATTGTTGGTATATAGTAGAGTTAAAAGCCGCTTCTATCGTGTCACCCCGTGTGCACTTCATTGCTAAAATGTAAGACATAATTTAAATCATTTCTTACACCCTAAGAATGCAAAATCGACTGGTCGTCCAAAAATCGTCGTGTGCAGGGGGTGTGGGTGTAGTTTTTCCAAAAATTTGGAATTTTTTTTTTTGCATTTTTTGAATCTATAAAGTGTGCTCATGACTCCACCAAAAGCATATAGTAATATTACTATCAGAAATATTTATTTTTTAATGTTGAAAATATCGTTCCCAATGCTTTTATATGGAGTTCCCTATTTAACAATTGCTCGCCCTGAAAACGCGTATTTATAATAATTTATAACTTGTTATAACTCGAGAACCCTTTGCTTAATCAAAAAAACACCTTGTGTAAACTTTGTGTATCAAAGATCAGGAATTACAATGATTTTTGAAAAATGTCAATCGGACGCATAGTTTTTTTTTAAAGTAGCAAAGAGTGATGCCATGACGCGAAGAACGCGGCAGACACTGACATGCGACGAAGGGTCAATTTTTTCCAAATGCACGGCGCGCCAGGCGAAACGTGACTCTATGTCTTGAGACAAGTCGAGACACACATAAGTTCGTTTTTCGTTTAACTCTCGCGGTTACAGATGTTTAAGTTACTTACTTGGTTTTGTGCTTGTAAATTGCGTTATGTATACATGCTGTGCTTGTGTGATTTGGCCGTGAAGGGCCAAATATGAAAGGCTAGGCGTGAAAAAAAGGGAAATTTAGTTCTATATAAGAATGTGACTCTCGGCCCTACGGGCCTCCGGGAGTCTATATTCACTATATTAGTATGTAACTCTTGGCCATACGGTCCTCCAGTCGTCCATATTCACTATATTAGTATGTGACTCTCGGCCCTACGGGCCTCCGGGAATCCATATTTAAAAGGGAAACTACCCGCGTCCAGTTTAATTCTATATTATAATGTGCCTCTCGGCCCTACGGGCCTCCAATTTATGTCTATATTAGTATGTGACTCTCGGCCCTACGGGCCTTCGGGAATCCATATTTGAAATTGAAACGACGCGCCTCCCGTTAAATTTGATATTGGAATGTGACTCTCGGGGGCCTCCAATTTATTTCTATATTAGTATGTGACTCTCGGCCCTACGGGACTCCAATTTATTTCTATATTAGTATTTGACTCTCGGCCCTACAGGCCTACGGGAGTCCATATTCACTATATTAGTATGTGACTCGGCCCTACGGGCCTCCGGGAATCCATATTTGAAAGGGAAACTACGCGCCTCCCGTTAAATTCTATATTGGAATCGAGACTTGATTTGAGCCCCCCACTCCCTGCTATAGGCATAATATGTGAAAACTGAAAATTTGACATGGTGTAATTAGTTTACACCTGGAAGACACAATTTTAACGGTAATAAACTATGTATTTTTTTTTGCAAGCCTACACAATAGCGCATCTGTCGCCGTCGAGATAATTAAAATAAATTGTCGGCGTCTTAAAATATGACTCTTCAAAGAAGCACCACTTTTTGGCAAATTTTGAGGGTTTTTTGACGAAAACTCAAAAAGTACCAAACTAATATAAAAATTTTTCTCTGATGTTTTTAGATCTTGGTAGGCCCTATCGTTAAAATTATTATAAATTTTTCATTTTGACGTCTCTGTTTAGAGATATAGGCAAATAATTGAAATTTAAAAAAATTCTGTTTTTGAAAAACACAGGGACCTATTGCGCGTCAATACACTAAGTGGGTGATATCTAAAGCCACATAAATGTATTTTGTTATCGTAGAAATAGGTTCAATCAAGGGCTGTCAAGTCACCGGAAGTGATGCAGCAAAATCGTTTCTGAGATATAAATTGTCAAAATTTAACCAATTTAAGGTTTTTTATATTTAAGGAGCCCTGGAGAGGAGGGGTGCGACCTACAAAAAATTTATTTGAAGTTTTTTTGTTAATTTGACAGCAAAAATAATTTCTGTATTTTTTTTTTTGGCCTCATTTTTTGGCGTCACTTACATAAACGGTGCCAGCGAGTGCTTTTATTCGAGATTTAAACTTATCGTAGAGCTCTGAAATTTAGCACACTAATAGGCATCTATAAACTAAATCAAAATGGATTCTTGCATTTTTTCGATTTGACCGTATACGGGCTTCCGGGAATCCATATTTGAAAGGGAAACAACCCGTTAAATTCTATATTAGAATCGCGACTTTTGATTTGAGCCCCCCACTCCCCGCTATAGGCATAATATGTCAAAACAGAAAATTTGACATAGCGTAATTAGGTTACAACTGGAAGACACAATTTTAACGGACGCATCTGTCGCCGTCGAGATAATGAAAATTAATTGTCGGCGTCTTAAAATATAACACTTTAAAGTAGCACCACTTTTTGGCAAATTTTGAGGGTTCTTTGGCAAAAACTCAAAAAGTACCAAACTAGTCAAAATTTTTTTCTCTGATGTTTATAGATCTTCGTAGGCCATATCGATAAAGTTATTATAAATTTTTCATTTTGACGTCTCGAGATATAGGCAAATAATTGAAATTTAAAATAATGCTGTTTTTTTAAAAACGCAGGGACCTATTGCGCGTCAATGCACTAAGTGGGTGACATCTAAAGCCACAAATTAATATTTTTACCGTAGAAATAGGTTCAGCCAAGGGCTGTCAAGTCACCGGAAGTCGAGTAAAAAAATAGTTTGAGATATGACCCTTCAAAGTTTTACATACAAACGCTGATATCTCAAAAACAACTAAACCGATTCCGATTTGGTTTTTGGTTTTCTCAATAAAACCAACATTGCTATGATTCTTATAGAAACATTTTTCGTTTTTCCCAACTTTGAAAAAAGTGGAGGGGGAGGTACCCTAAAAGCTTGATTTAAAAAAAATAGTCCACTTCGGGGGGGGGGTGGGGGGTTTGGTTCGGTTTGGGTGGGGGGGGGGGGGGCGAGAGTCACATACTAATATAGAAATAAATTGGAGGCCCGTCGTGCCGAGAGTCACATTCTAATATAGAACTAAATTTCCCTTTTCTTCACGCCTAGCCTTTGATATTTGGCCCTTCACGGCCAAATCACACAAGCACAACATTTATACATATCGCAATTCACAAGCAAAAAACCAAGTAAGTAACTTAAACATCTGTAACCGCGAGAGTTAAACGAAAAACGAACTTATGTGTGTCTCGACTTGTCTCAAGACATAGAGTCGCGTTTCGCCTGGCCCGCCGTGCATTTGTAAAATATCTGACCCTTCGTCGCATGTCAGTGTCTGCCGCGTTCGTCGCGTCATGGCTTCACTCTTTGCTACTTAAAAAAAAAACTATGCGTCCGATTGACATTTTTCAAAAATCATTGTGATCCCTGATCTTTGATACACAAAGTTTACAGAAGGTGCTTTTTTAATTAAGCAAAGGGTTCTCGAGTTATAACAAGTTATACATTATTATAAATACGCGTTTTCAGGGCGAGCACTTGTTTAATAGGGAACTCCATATAAAAGCATTGGGAACGATATTTTCAACATTGAAAAATAAATGTTTCTGATAGTAATATTACTATATGCTTTTGGTGGAGTCATGAGCACACTTTATAGATTCAAAAAATGCAAAAAAAAAAATTCCAAATTTTTGGAAAAACTACCCCTACCACCCCCTGCACACGACGATTTTTGGACGACCAGTCGATTTTGCATTCTTAGGGTGTAAGAAATGATTTAAATTGTGTCTTAAATTTTAGCAGTGAAGTGCACACGAAAATCGGTTCTAGAAGCCTTTTACGCGTTTTTAAACTCTACTAATATTTTGAAATGATTTTGGTAAGTTGTTGTAATATAATATTCCATCATATGAAAGTGATTTTTTTCCAATATTACTTTTAAATTGTATTGTTTGGAACATATCTGATGTCATTACTATATACAAGTTTTCTAAATTAAGATAGTTGGTTCTAAAAATGGAAGTTTATGGATACATTTTATGATTTTGTTTTGTAAAGGATTTATATTAGAAGAATTTGTACCACCTCTTATTCTTATTAAACATTGTATTTTTGAATAAAATAGGGCAAAGTAAATTTTTTTAAGATGAGATAAAGGAAAAAGATATCGAATTTTATACAAAACTCCTACAAGGGGAAATAATGATTTTCGTAAATATTTCATGTGATTTTTCCAAGTTAAGTTTTCATCTATAAACAGTCCTAAAAATTTTGTACATTTAGTATATTTTATAAGGTTGGATTCAAACTTAATTGGTTTATATTGATACGTTATTTTACTTTTATCTAGAAAAATTGTAAGAAAATGTACATTTCTAAAATGAAAACAATAATTTTTATACATCCATGAAGCCGTACTAGTGCAAACTTAAAGGAATGTTTAGTGCCGAGGCAGCTCGTGCATCATCGATTAGCTTTTACAAGATTCAACCTATCACTAGAAGTTTTATTTATAAAAATGGGGCAATTATATATTAAATAATTGGATTTACACACTTAACAGCTTAACATTTGCCCAGATGCCACAAAGGCACTTGATCTCCTTAGTTTGGAACCATGAAAGAAAAAAGAAGATTTATTATAAGATTCAAACTTGTTTTTACAGTAAAATTATTCGAAAAAGCAACGTTGTCAAGCACTACACAATGTTTGTTCAAAAACTTTATAAGTAAAACTTTATCTGATAACTTTGATTCACAATCCATCTCGAAGTGAGTGGCTATACAAGCTGGCTGGCTAACCCATGTTTTGAAAGCATTTAAATTTTATGAGAAAACATGTATAAGGGAGCGTAGACTAGCTGCGTTCTGATCATCAGAAAATTGTCACCTGTAAGCGGGATGCTGGTCACCAAAGCTAGGGGAGGATCCCTCAAAGAGTCAATGAAATAATTAAAATGTCCAATGTTTGAGTAATTCTCTTTATCTACCGGGGCCTCGTACATATCTCAAAAGTTTGCCATTTCAAAATGTCACCCCGGAAAGTAGGGATTTGAGGAGCCTTTCACCTGATATGACTTGTAGAGGCAGGCATACAGTGGTGAGAAACCACTCACAAGTGAGCAACAATATACTCACTGGTGGTCAGTGGAGGAGCTGCAAGGCCCAGTCACACAAAATCCCCAAAGACCCCCTCAGACCATCGAAACAAATGCAGAATATAGTTTGTTGTAGAAAATGAAATTCCCTTTTTATCAATGTGTAAGTCAGCGGGGTTAGACTGATAATAAACTCACAAGCGGCGTCCGTTATTTGAAGTAATTTATTTTTTATTAAATACAGGTTTTCCCATGATTTGTTCATTTTTTTAAACCAAGCTTCTTGGAAATAAATGTGTCCTATATTTTGTTGTAGATAATTAAATTTCCTTTTGAACTACAGAGGCGTCGGCAAAATTAAAACAATTTTTGTTAGTTAGTTTCATGAAATTTTCTCGTAAACTAGGCTTCTTATGAAACAATTTAAAATATAGTTTATGGTAGAAAGTTAAATTCCAATTTTAGCAATGTATAGGGATTGTTAATAAACTCTCCAGCGGCGTCCGTTTATTTCAGTAATTTAAAAATTAATTAAAATTGTTTAAACCAGGTTTTTTAGGAAAAAAATTATCCTATTTATTATAGACAATAAAATTTCCTTTTAAACGCTGTATAACAAGGTGGGAATAACTTTATAATTAAAACTTCAGCGGCGCACAGAGGGGCCAAATGGAGCTAATGTCGGAAATAATTATTTAAACACCCAAAATATTAGAAACAAAAATAATGTGTATTGGTTATTGTGATATAGGTTAAAATGCACCTGTTTAATATTTTATAAAGTTTAATTATTTGTTTTTTTTACAGGGTGATTTAAAAATAGATTTTTTTAAAAGAAATTTAAGTACTTTTACACAAAAAAGTAATTAAGACTTAAACATTTATTAAAAATGAGTTTAAAAATTCTACATTTTATAATATTTCTGTTTAAGTTATTTAACATGGCTCATAATATACAGTATGTCCCAAAAGTCTGGAATCACCTTTTTTTTTTAAACTTGGAGATAAAATCATGGAGACGCCAATTTTGAAATAGGAAGAGGAGTCACCTAAAAATGCTGTATTGTACAGAGTGTCCTCAATAAGACATATGCATGCATATTTTTTTACTTATATTGCATCTAAAAACTAATTTTACCATTTTCAAAAAAATTAATATTATTAAAACTTACAAAAAAACGACCATTTCACGAATTTTGACCGTTTATATCTCTAAAACTATACATATAAAAACTTAACTTTACTTACATTTTTTTTTGTTACATACCCCACTATAACATACTAAAATTATAGCCAACCGAGACAAAAATTCCCCATAAAGCCTGTGTAAACTAGTGCGTGGTCCTTTGATAATCCACTTAACCCTTTCCAAAACAAAGATCCGTCAAAATGATATTTTTGATAAATTTTCGGGCACCTTTCCTAAGTTAAAAATACGAAAACGGCAAGTTTGCAAAAGTTTTGGTTCAAAATTTGACTTTCGAAGATTTACCCTCACCCCACTCCTTTTAACTAATGTAACTGTAACCGCTACCATAATTCACTTGGCTTTTTAGAGGCCTAAAAAGTTGTTTATATCAATTTGATTAAAACCCTTTATGGATTTAAAATTTTTTTCGAACGAAGCTTTTCCTAATTTTTACGCGTCAGCCATCTTTAAATTTAATGAGTTAATCAAATTTATGTTAAAATAAATAAATAAAATAAATAAATGTTTATTTTCAATCTTTCTAGTTACAGCAGTAGTATGTTACATAACTAAATTAAAAGAAGTGAAATTAGAAAAAACAAATGAAAATAAACAAAAACACATGAAGTGGTATTACCCACTTGTTGTGAAACACTCATTAAATAATATAGTCATGTATTAAATTTTTGTCTGATTGGGTTTATGTGTCACTATCGGGTTAGCTTGTCACTATCGGGTTAATTTGTTACTACCGGGTTAACTTGTCACTATTTGGTTTTTAACGACACTATTTAGAGAATAACTATACATTTTTTAAGGAAAAGTATTAATAATTATAATTAATAATTAAATAAACAAATTTTAAATTTCTTTGTTGGATTTGTAAATCCAATTTTTTATTAGGAATTTATATTTTTTTAAATGTTTTACGTTTTTAATTTCATTAGGTATTAAGTTACATAATTTTGGTACAATATACCTTATTCGACCTTACGGTTTTTGTTTTTTGTTTAACAACATTTCTAGTTTGATGTGGGTGGAGGTAAAGCTCAATTTTTTCCTTTTTGTTAAAAATTCTTATGGCGATCTTTTGACTATATTATGTTAAAATTTTAGAGTCACCAAACAACTTTTCAGTTGGATATTTTAGGCTTTTATTATAAATTACTTTAATGATCCATTTTTGAATGGTTTTATGTTTCTTAATGTTGAACTCATTGACCCCTCCCCACCAACAAATACCATACGTCAAATGAGATTGAACCAGAGCATAATACAGTGTTCTAAGCTCTGGTAATTTAAGGTGCATTCTGAGACATTTAAATCTGGATATTAAGTATCTCAATTTGTTGATTAAGTTTTTTGTTTGCAAATTCCAACGTAAGTGTTTGTCAATTATTATTCCTAGATATTTGGCAGACTCTGTAGATATTATAGTCTGCAAGTCTGATACCTTTAAGCTGTCTATTTCGGGAGCTCCAGAGGCATAAGAAGAGAATGTGATGAAAGTAGTATTATTTGTATTTAAAGTTAATTTATTGTGGTCAAACCAATCTTTTAGCTTTTTTAAATCCTCCTCAGCATTTTGTTTTGTTTGTCCCCAAGTTTTAGTTTTTACAAAAAGAAAGGTGTCATCAGCAAAGCTTCCTATAATACCTTTTAAGTCCAGCTCAAAGATATCATTCATGTAAACAATGAACAACAATGGACCAAGGACCGTGCCTTGAGGAACGCCGTATTCGACATCTTTCATAGAACTAATATTTTCATTAATTTTTACAGATTGTTTTCTGCCATTTAAGTAACTTTTTAATAGTTCCAGGCATGAACCTCGAATCCCATGTTGCTCAAGTTTTTTAATAAGTTTTTTGTGACACACGGTGTCAAACGCTTTGGCCAGATCAATGAAGACGCAAAGTGAAGCTTCTTTTTTGTCAAGTGCTTCATAAATATTTTTAGTTAAGTACACTATTGCATCTTCAGTTGATCTACCCGCTCGAAAACCGAACTGGTTGTCCGAAAGCCCTTTATACTTATCCAAGAACCTTACAATTCTATTTTTTAGAGACATTTCAAAAATTTTGCCAATAGTTGAAATAAGTGTAATGGGCCTATAATCTATTCTTTCTTGTTTATCGCCCCCCTTAAACAATGGTTTAATAATCCCAATTTTTAAGACTTTTGGAAAATAACCTATTTCCATGCTTTTATTTATTAAATAACTTAAATGTGGTGAAATAATGTCTGATACATGTTTTAATGTGTCTGATTTAAGTTTATCATAACCTGGCGCTTTTTTGGGTTTTAATTTTTTTATTAGAGTTTGTATTTCTTCTGGAGTAGTTAGAGTTAAAAAGAGTGAATTCAGATTACGGTTCTGCTTAGGGGGTGGATTATTTGGTGGAATAATTTTACTTGCATATTTTTTACCAAGTTCGGTATAATGTGTGTTAAAAGCTTCTGCGATTTGTTGTGTGTCAGAAGATACATTGTTATTTATTTCTTTTATCTCTGTTTTCTGTAGTTTGTTGTTGTTTGTTATATTGTTTACTAATGTCCATAGTTTTTGTGATGAATCTGAAACCCGTTGTACTTGTTTTGCATGATAATCTTTTTTAGTTTTTTTAATTAAATTTGTTAGCTTATTTTTGAAAGTTTTATATCTTGTAAGCATTTCTTTGTTCTGGGGGTTCTGCAGACGGTCAGTATACATTTTATTTTTGGTTGCCACTGATTTTACGAGTCCTTTTGTCATCCAGGCATTTTTTGGTCGATTTTGAGTTTTAAAATGAACTGTTTTAGTAAAACTTTCAACTGTTGAATTAATTTTATCAATTAAAATTTCTGTCGCTCCATCTATATCCCCAGCCATATAGAAAGAGTGCCAAAAGTCGACCGCCTGCATTTTCTGTCTCACTTTAGGATAGTCAGTGTATTTTTTGTAGTAATAGTTACTTTCTTGGTTTTTTATCTGATTTTTTGTTATTTTAATAAATGCTATTATTGGGTAATGATCTGTAAGGTCATACTGAAAAACAACCGAACCTATCTTTAACTGATCTTTTGTAAATTTAACAAATATGTGGTCTAAGCATGATTTCTGCTGATCTCTGACTCTTGTTATTTTATTGATGTAAGGTTGGAAACCATTTGCAGAAAGACAGTTGAGGTATTCTTCAGATACGTTTGTTTGCTTCAGTATGTCTATGTTAAAATCCCCAATAAGAATCTGGCAACTCGAATCTGTAAAAGTTCTTAGATAGTGTGTTAAAAAACTATCAATCAAATTTTTAGTCAATTATTAACACTTTTTATTTAATAAAAAGTCGTGAATAAACAAACAAGTTTTATATTTAAGATGTATAGTTTAATTTTTTTTACTTGGGTCGTATGTAGGCACTTTATTTTTAATATTAAAAATCTCAAAAAGGCGCAAGAAAGCGCAGCCATTTTTTTTTTCATTTTGTTAAGAAACATTCACTTAACAAAAAAGTGACAATAGTTTTGCTTAACAAAATTTTATCACACACTAAATTATATTTTTTATATTTCTTTTAGGTAAATTCTAATAATAATTGACTTCTTAGTTTAAAAAATATGATTACTCTATGACAACCTACAGCTAGATATTGGTATTTAAAGTTTTTTGGTTAAATTACCTGTGCTGGATGTCTCCATCGCAAATTTTTTTTTAAATATAACACTTCATATAATTAGAGAAAGTAATACATAATTATTCAATAATTTGTATGTAATTATCATAAAAATTAAACAGATGCTTTTTAAAATGTGAAACTCACGTCATACTAAAAAACAAGTGAAAATACTCTGTTGCATTTTCTGTGCCCACTAGTTGCTACATAATTTGAGTTCCAGATATTATATATGTCTAGTTGTGTTTTTTTAGTTTCTTCCACTTTTACACCCGATTGGCCCCTTTGTGCGGTGCCCTTAAATTAAATTAAATTTTTAAAAATTAACAAGCAAACCATTTTTGTTGCATGTATTATCTTTATTACTACACTTTATTGTAGAGATCAAAAGCCCCTTTTTTGAAATGCATAAGTCAACAGGGAAGTTAATTAAATAAATCAATTTTCAATCACTACTAAAAGATGTACTATACTTTATTATACAGTAAAATTCAGCAGAGTTAGACTCACGACAAACCATCTAGCGTCGTCCGTTCATTGAGTTAATTATAATAATCCTACCTTGTTATACAGACTTTTTTTTACTATGTTTTCTAAGGCCACCATACTATATACTATACCTAGACTATTAATTGTGGCAAGGCTTGGCTTAGTGTTCTAAAAACTACTTTTTGTCTAATTTTTTTAATTGGAGCGCATTGATTACCCAAATTACGAATAAAATTATTGTCTATTTACCTCAATTCCGGCTTAGGACCGATTTTGCCCATTATCTTTCAGACTATTAACAATCTTTAAATGTCACGAAACGTGAAACGTCCGTAATATATCAAATCCATTGAATTAACTCGGTAAGTAAAACGACAAATGAAAAGGTAGCATTTTCTACGCAACTTCCTCTCACTTTCCCGCGTATCATTGCTTATCCAGTTTAATGTATATTGTATAGAGATTACTGGTTCTATGTCGCTTTTGCGTTTTACCTTTTCTATGACTTCTATTTTCGTAGGTGTGAAAGGGAGACTGATTGCACCATGTACAGTTTTGCTATGATCAGTTTGGATGGACATCGAACTGGCGTCATCAACAAGTGTGCTGTTGTCGGCTGTTTTGGTTACTATTGTTTTTTCAGATTTTTCCTCTCCTTCGTCCTGTTTACGGCCTCTTTTTTTTTTTTTTTGTATGGTTTCTTGTCGTGCCAGCCTTGCTTTCTCTAGTTGTTTTGTTAATCTTTCACGTCTTTGCTAAAATAAAAGTACGAAATAGTATATTATATATTATACCAAAGGACAAAATTGTCACTTTTTATCCAGAGGCGCAAAAAATTGAGCACTACCCAAGCTACAATTTGTGAGGGATAAAAAGACACTTTTATCACGAGATTTATACGCTATTTTTCGCACTTTCTAGTTTATTTTCCGAGCTTTTTTCTATTTTTTTGGTGTTTTTAGGTATTAGAGGTTTTTTTTTTGATTTTTACTGTTTATGTCGGATCAGTCACTTTTCGTCCCGATTTTTGTTTATTCGTCAGTTTCATCCCGGAAATAAAAAGTGACGCCTTTATCTCTAACAATCGGGATGAAGTGAACTTTATCTGGCAAAAGTTCAATATCTACATTCAAGTACAAAACATCTAATCTAAAAATATTATGCAAACAAAAAGATGGAAAATGTGTTTGTGTGGGGATAATAAAAATCAAAAAGAAAATTCTTCACACAAGGCTGTGTGCTTAACTCGCGAGTGTCAGACAGAGTTGGTTTTGGTTAGTTTCCAACTTAAATCAAGTTAGCATCTCCAGACGTACGTTTCTGTGTATTTCACGTCATCGGTGGAGAACAGGACACCCAAAGATTATAGATTATAATATATAGCATAAGAATGTGTAACACTGTGTTGAATGGCACTTTTGTATCGATACCGTTCCCGGTGTCATGAGGGTTGATACAGTCACAACAAATTGTATGACACCATGAAACTTTACAAGTTGAAGGTTGGTGAGTTGGGGGGCGTCACTGACGTACTGTGCGCTATCTAAATGTTCGACACGTTATATCTTGTCCAAATCTATGTACCATAACTGACAGTTGTTTTAATGGTTGCAACAATGTCACAGTATTGCTAAAACAATTAAAAGCAACGTCACGATTGGTAAAAAACCCGTGGATAGGATATACGTATTATACCACGACTGCATGACACACAGTGTCATGATACTAAATACGTACTCCTAGTTAATAGTTATGCATACTGCGAAACAGCTCTCTCTTTCGGTTACAGTACAGTTAAGTTGAGAGTCAGGGATTCCCCGAATTTTCGAATAC
The DNA here is from genome assembly GCA_963576565.1 of Aspidapion aeneum. NCBI lineage: Eukaryota > Metazoa > Arthropoda > Insecta > Coleoptera > Brentidae > Aspidapion > Aspidapion aeneum. The sequence goes on along the minus strand of OY755039.1, from coordinate 74,542,690 downwards.
CGAAACGTAGAACAAAACAAACAACGATAAAACAAAGCAGTGTTGATTAGTGATGGGTCGCTGGCGAATGCACCGGTTCAAAAATCCGGATCTTTATACTGAGTCGTGAGAACCGACTCTTGGATTTTCAAAGAGCCGGTTCGCGGATCCGCGTTCTGAATCTGTAAAAAAATTTTTACCCAATTAGCCTCGAAAATTTGTTTGAATTTTAATTTACGGGTACTAAATTTTACATTTTTTAATATTTGGCTTTAAACTCCGTTGACAGACGCGATGCCGACGTCTTGATAGCGGAACAAACGCGATTGGCGTTGATCTGATCTAGAAGGATAATGTGCGTCGTAGGTCACGTGATGGATTCTTTCTTTCAATCGATACTTTCATCGATCGATGATATAGCAGTTTTACTCGCCTGCTGTTTTAGTTGTTAGTTGCTCTCATACTTCGGTAGATGGCGCTTCTTATTGGGTACATAGTTTTGTTTTCTCACTAGAAATGTGAGGTGAGAGATAAAGCCGTATACTTAATTTAGGAAGGGTGTCACATTGACCAAGCAGTGTTCTGAGGAGTCCTATAAGGACGAAACAGTTAACTGTCAACATTTATTAGGTGCCCATTAGATCTTGGACACCCGTTAGGTTAAGCTTTAGAGCTATCCACGGAAAAATACTAGAGAAACAAAAAACCCTTATTGTTTTTACCCGATTATCCACGAAAATTTGTTTGAATCTGAATAATGCAGTTCAGCATAGAATTCACAGATAGCGCCACGTATCCCCATTTGCGGCGAGCGGCAAAAGCCAAGGCCAAGAGCGCAAATTGACAGCGAAGCGGAGAACCGAACGCAGAAATCACGATCGTCATAAATTAGAGAGATCCGGATCCGCGAGCCGGTTCAGTGAGTCGGCTCTTTGTACTGACCCAGATCCGTTGAACCGATCTCAAAAAAGACCCGGATTGCCCATCACTAGTGTTGGTGCGCCGCAAAATAAAATATAATTAGTGTTGCCAAAGCTGGGACAATTTTGAGTCGCTTATAGCTCACCCCTCTTACTGTGTCATCAGTAATACCAGGTTCATTGCTTGCTTTTGCATGAGATCTCATGTTTTTCAAACAAATCTCATGCTATCATTATTTTATTGCAAAATCTCATGCTTTATAGCTTGCAAAAAAAAATTATACGTAAAAATTAATTATAGAGGTAACTATGAACTACAAATAACAAAGTAATCATAAAAGAATTTGGCTTACGTCACAAAGAAGTGCCGCGAAAAATTTGCAACCCGGCATTTGGCATCGTTGGATCGTGTTTTATAATCGCAAATTGCAACCTCGCGCCTGGTTGAGAGTATGACGTACAAATGCGCGGTTCGCTTATTCGGGTATTCCCCGAAAACTTTACGTCGTACGCGTCCTACTATATAGAGTTGTTTTCAAGTGCAATGGTATTAAGAGATAGATTATACAAAGTGATAGTGCTACTAGCAGTGGTAGTGAAACTGACCAAAACTGCCCGGACCTAGTTCTGCTAAGAAGACAAAGTTAAAGTTACCTTGGTTTCATTGGGTAGAATGCAGCAGGAAGGGAACAATGTGTACGTGGTAAGAAGTGCCTGCAATAATGAATGAGCACCATGCTAGCAGGGTTGCCACAAACCTCTAATTTTTAGAGCGAGCTTGTCTGTCAAAAACGAGCGAGATTTTTCAGTGACATAAAAGCGCCAAGGCGTTTAATAAGAATTATTTCAGTCAGGCCATGCGCTTTTTTATATACACTGTTTCGTGTAACCGTTTTTTAGATCAGCCTTGATTTTGGTTTATACGATTAAGATAACTTGTGTTTATAAGATAAATAATGGATCCATGACGGATCTGATATTGTCCGGCCAGAATAAAATGATCCCCTTACACAGCAAGCACAAAAAGATTGCCATTATATCACTGTATTGTAACTGCCAGAGATTAAATGTACTCAGCGATATACGTTGTGAGTTAATGTGGCAGGCCTATGTAGAGCCAAATGTCCGCAACATAGAGGTAGGCTGAAACATCTTTATAACATATCATTGTTTGTCACGAAATAACATGAGGCAATGATACGTTGATTGTCGCTTGTGATGCACTTCTTGCATTATGCAAGACTTACATGTAAAGCCAAATGTCCGCAACATAGCTTGTTACTGAAACATACAGGCTACATATCATTGCTAAATAAATTGTTGATCACCAATTAATTAATAAAAAGAAGTTTATGTGATATAAAATTGCTACTTGCAATACTTTATCGCTTAATAACATTGTGAGAAATTTGATATGATATATTATTGCAACCTGTATTAATTTTTATCCCTAAATAACATTGAAGGGACGATGACGTGATTTAAAATTGATTCCTGTATTTATAACATTACAGGGACGATGATCTGATTTAAAATTAATTCCTGCGTTTATTTTATCTATACATATCATTAAATAATGTCGCAGGTGAGTTGACGTGATACTTTCTCTTGATGTCAACGTTAAAAGGAAAAATTAATTTGGTAAGCTAAATCAAGATATTTTCAAAATAAATTAACAGAACAAAATAGTATTAAAAAACATTGGGAAACATTAAAAGAACTAACTGGCTCAAAAAAACAAAACTTGAAAATAAACAATCTAAATATCAATGGAAAATAATTGATAATGAAATTGAAATAGCCAATGAAATCAATTCCTTTTTTTTCAAAATAGGACCAAAAATTGCTTCAAAATGCGAAAAAATAAAAATCAATAAAAATTAAAAAATATATTTAAAGACAAAATTACTAATTTAGAGTTCAAATGGAAAGATATAATAGAAAATGAAATTATTGAAATAATACAATCACTAAGTCAATATAAATCCCCAGGAATAGATAAAATTAATGTCAAAACAATAAATGAAATAAAACAATTTATTGCAACTCCAATAAAATATATTTTTAATCTTTCTTTAAAAAACGGAATTTTCCCAGAACGATTTAAAACATCTTTAATAATACCAATCTTTAAATCTGGTTAAAAAAATATATCATATTATTAATTTTTTCAAAAATTTTCGAAAAAATAGTACATAAAAATTATATACTTTTTTAAAAAAAGAAAACTCAACAGATCTCGCTTTAGTAAAATTTTTGGACGAAATAATTCAAAATTTGGATCAAACTAAAAAAGTAAGTGGATTGTTTGTGGATATTCAAAAAGTATTTGATACAATTTAACATAAAAATCTACTCACTAAACTTTCCTTAATAGGTATAAAAGGAAAATACTTACAATGGTTTTACAGTTATCTAGAAAATAGAATTCAAATTACAAACATGAACAACAATATATTGAGCAACAATGAACCAGTAACAAGTGGCGTCCCACAAGGTTCAGGATTGGGACCATTATTGCTTGTAATTTATCTTGACAGCATATTTATAACTCCATTTAAAGGTATTATTACGGCTTTTGCTGATGATATTGCAATTATTTATTCATCAACCAACTGGGAAACAAATAGAATAAACATGCAAAATGATTTCGAACTTCTTCAAAATTGGTATACACAAAATAGTATGTTTATAAATTCGACAAAAACAGAATACGTTAACTTTATTTTAAGAAATAGTTATAAATTTTTAAATCCTTTAAAATACCACATAAACTGTGAAAATAATAAGAATTGTAACTCTGAAATAATAGAATAAAAAAATAAAGTTAAACACTTGGGAGTAATTTTTGATAAACATTTAAATTTCAAGGAACATATTAAATATGTAACAAATAAACTTAAGTTTGTATTAAGTAGTTTTTTCTTTATAAAACATATAATACCAATAATACCTTTAAAACGAACATTTTATTTTGCAATGGTACAGCCTGTATTGAATTACGGAAACATTATTTGGGGTGGTATATATAATGAAACTTTATATGACATAAATATTATTCAAAAATCATTCATAAGATGTATAGAGGGTTGTAAACTTCGAGAACACACTACAACTCTTTTTAAAAAACATATTTTTAAGTTTTCCGAACTTTACTGCACAAATATTTGTAAATTTATTAAAAAATATAATGGACTAAATCTTGAAAGAAATCACGACAGACATTTTTTTATTCCACGAGTTACAAAAACACAGTCAAAGAATGTTTATGTATCTATCTTCAAAAATATTCAATTCAGTTCCAAAAGATATACAAATGTTACCAGTTCACAAATTTAAAATAAAAATCAAAGAATTCTTTTTTTCAAATCCTCTGGTGGAACAGATTTTAAGTAGACAATGCATCTTTAAACCTTTTTGAATAAAAGAAAGTGGCTAAATAATAAGAATTTAAGATTGGATTTATTATTATTTTTTATTATTTTTACTAAAATTGTATTTAACTATGTTAAAATGATCTATATATTTTTTTCTTTTTATTTTTTTGGTAAAAGTGTACTTTATAAATAAAAGGCACACAGGATTAATTTCTTTGCCTTTTAAATTTAAAGAAAACAACAAAACAGAGATATTAATAATTAAAGGATTGTAGTAGTTTATCAGTTTATCAGTAAATAAATAAATAAATAAATAAAACGTATTTATTTTATTAAAAAATATTGGCAGAGACTATTCACCGCGGCCGATTCGCAGCGAAAACTGTTCTCTCCAAGCCGTTTGGTCCCAGAAAAACAACTTGAAGACGAAAAGTCCTTCGTGAGAAATCAGTCGTGAAGAATCGTCCTAGTCAGTGCTTTTGAAATAAATACGCGGTGGGGTTTAGTACGTAGGCTGACCTCTAGAGAGGTTAGAATCGTGCATGTTCGGAATGGACCATACGGCCGGCATCTTTAAAAGATTCCCCATCGCACTAAAAAAAAAAAACACCCCCAGTAAACTTGTAATAAATTTAATTTATTAAAAATATACATTATATAAACATATAAATTATTATTAACATATTATAAATAATCTACATCCTAGTTATTAGGGTAAAATGGGGTGGTTTGAGCTTTGAGCAAATCCAGACCTCCTATAAAAAAAAGTTAAATATAATAAAAAGGTACACAACTTTTGTATTTACCATTTTTGTACCTAACCTAACATTTTCCAACAAAATCAAACCGGATTAATCAAATTTAGTACACTAATTTGTTTCCTTAAAAACGTCCTAATTTTTTTAAATCAAAATATTAATTTTTACATTTTATTTTGATTTCAATTTAAAACTGGTCTGGAAATGCAAAAAAGTGACATGAGACAAGAAGGTGGATATTGACTTTAACTTTACATCTTTGGATATATGCAATGTTAAAAAAAGACTAGTACCTAGTTTCCAAAAAAACTGCTTCAGAACTTTCTGATGAAAATGGGATCTTTTTGGGTTTAAAGATAAACTAAAATGTAAAACTAAATATTGTATTTCTCTAAAAATGTTGGGTTATGTGAACATAATTTATAGAAAAGTAGTAGTAAAGTCGGTACGTTATAAGAAGTCCGATATCGGATTAAATCTCCAAAAAATGTTATGGCTTTTTGAACAGTAAGTCAGTTAAGTTAGAATGCCCTCGCTGTACTTCATCGTACCAGACATCCCACTGGTTCACTGTATTCGGCATAATATGAGTGGGCTAAATCAGCGGTTTTAAAACAAAATTATTTAAGAATCGTTTTACTCCAGATTGAAACTTATCGTAGAGCTTTGAAATTTGGCACACTAATAGGCATCGACAGACTAAATCGAAATTGATTCTCGCATTTTTTTGATTTGAGCCCCCCACTCCCCGCTACAGGCATAAATACGTCGAAACAGAAAATTTGACATGGCGTAATTAGTTTACACCTAGAAGACACAATTTTAACGGTAATGATTTATGATTATCTTTTTTTTGCAAGCCCGAACCATAGCGTAGCAGTAGCACCACTTTTGGGCAAATTTTGATAGTTTTTTGGCAAAAACTCAAAAAGTACCAAACTAATCTAAACATTTTTTTCTGATGTTTATAGATCTTGGTAGGCCCTCTTTGTTTCAAGATATAGGCCAATAATTGAAATTTGCGCGTCAATGCACTAAGTGGGTGACATCTAAAGCCACAAATTAATTTTTTTATCGTAGAAATAAGTTCAATCAAGGGCTGTCAAGTCACAAGTCGAGCAAAAAAATAGTTTCTGATATATAACCCTTCAAAATTTTACATAAAAACGCTTATATCTCAAAAACGACTGAACCGATTCCGATTTGGTTTTCTCAATAAGACCAACTTTTCTATGATTCGTATAGAAAAATTTTTTGTTTTTCCCAACTTTGAAAAAAGTGGAGGAGGGAGGTACCCTAAAAACTTGATTTAAAAAAAAGGTTAGTCCACTTTTTCGATGTTGGGTATCTTCTTTTTAAAATGTATAGCTTGGTTTTTCTGTAAACCAACTGCGACGGACTACTTGCTCGCACCGTTTATGGTGTCATGTCATATCATATTGTCATGTTCCAAAAATATAATTTATTGTTTGAGAACCACCGACTTACCTGCTCAAGAGATTTTATTGCTTCGCGGACTTCATACAGCGTATCAACTTTAGTAGCCCTTCAGATTATATATAAATTTTACTGTATTTAACTTTTTTCAATAAGAGGACTAATTTCACAGAAAAATTAAAAAAAAAACATTACCAACCCCTAAAAGCTCACTCCATTTCCTCCCCATCAATAACTCGGATCAGATTTTATTTTCCTATTGGCTGCGATATATTTTCTCATTCGCTTTTCATGCTGTTTTTTTTTTGATTCCAAAACGTATCTGCACTATAAACAACAAGTGAAATTAAAGAAAGAAAAATAAGAAAAAAGTTTTTGCTTCGGCCGGGACTCGAACCCGGGATCTCTTGCTCTGTACGCAAACATTCTAAACATTGAACTACCGAAGCCATATATAAATTTTCGGAAAACTTTCATCTATGCAGGCTGCGGTGTCTCAATACAAGAACGAGAAATTCTCAGGGTATTAACTCGACCAAGTCATCCAACTGATCTCTTTAATTCTTCTTTCCCACTGTCAAAGGTCAACGTCTGAAAGCATGAGATCACCTTTTCGTGTGTTAAAATCTCTGATCGCAAATGGGCGATTGCCAATATAATTATCAAATACCAAATTGCAAATAATGCAAGGACCTAAAACTATATAGTTTGGGAAAGAAGAATTAAAGAGATTAGTTGGATGACTCGGTCGAGTTAATACCCTGAGAATTTCTCGTTCTTGTATTGAGACACCGCAGCCTGCACAGATGAAAGTTTTCCGAAAATTTATGTGTGGCTTTGGTAGTTCAATGTTTGGAATGTTTGCCTACAGAGCAAGAGATCCCGGGTTCGAGTCCCGGCCGAAGCAAAAACTTTTTTCTTATTTTTCTTTCTTAAATTTCACTTGTTGTTTATAGTTTTAGATCCTTGCATTATTTGCAATTTGGTATTTGGTATCTGCACTAGTCTACGAATGCTAATCTAATATACATACAATCTACAAAAGGTGGTGGTGGTCAATGTGAATTCAATTCAATTTTCTGTTCTTTTTTTAGGATTCTTAGTCTGAAAAAAAAAACTTACATTAGGTATAGAGTTCAAATAATCAAAGAGGCCAGCAAAGTAAACTGCACATTTGTATCTGGAGACCGCTCTCCAGCACGCAATCGGTTGACTTATTAAGACAAGGCGAGCTCCACAAACAAACTTTACTCCCTAACCTCTTTAGTTAGTTCTCAGCTTTATTTAATACTTAATTGAATTTGGGGGAAACACAAAAAAGTTACATCAAACTTTTTTTAATACACTAGACTTTGTGATACGACTAGGCAAACTGTACTTTACAACTTAAATATGTCACAATCTCCCCCTAATTCTGTGTTGACATGATTATCAAAGGAACATACCCTTTTTCCTCTGCTTACATAGAGCTTACATCAGAAGTTTTTCATGAAAACTAAAGCTTTATGAACACCCCTCGGAATGCCCCCTTCAAAAACCTCAGCGCAAATCTTTTGCCTTAATTTTTGACGATACCTAGCCGAAACGTTTTTAAATGCTTTAAATATTATGAAAAAAACACTTACCAATGCACAAAAGGAAAAAATCACTACGAAAAATGCAAAAATTCGCTATTCAAGGCGACCACCTGCTGCCAAAAAGCTGCCACACAACGAAGTCAGAAAGAGTGACTTTAATGCCGCGTCCTTCTTCATACTTCATCTTTCTGATGATACAAATATGTTTACATGCAATATCTCCAGTTGATCTAAAAGAAATCTTTTGGACATGTTAAAAGAAATTTCTCAAAAACACTAAAAAAACATATTGTATGTAATATTTGAGCGACATTGGCGTAACAAAAATCTTAACAGTCACAAAAAACATGTATGCGCAAAAAATAAGAAATGTTTACTGCACATCTCTGAATACCATTTTAAAGAAGTAGGTTCAAAAAAAGTAAAAAACTTACCACTTACAAAAAAAAACGTAAAGAGGACCCTCACTATAGGCACAGCTACAAGTTTGGCAAAATATGGAGTAATATAGGTGCAATGTGATGCATATAGCAATGATATGTAGCCAGTATGTTTTAGTAACGGGCTATGTTGCCGACATTTGGCTTTACATGTAAGTCTTGCTTAATGCTTAAAGTACGGCACAATAGACAATCAATGTATCTTCTCCCTAATGTGATTTAATGACAAAGGTAATCTCTCAATGATATGTTGTTTTTGCAGACATCTGGCTAAACATAGGCGCGCCACATAACGCCGAAAGTAAATCTCTCAGTTAAAATATTTTAATATTACTGCGATTTTTAACAAAAACATCAAACTATTTTTCCGGTACTTTTTAAACTCACCGTAGGCTGTTTGTGTTATATTAAACCAATGTAATTAGTAATGGTGAACAAGTTGATATAAAAATAAGATCGCAGAACTGCCTATTAACGTTTGTGCTTGATGGGTATGTTTACAGCACTTTTGTCTTACTGGGTTCATCCAACGTATCTTCTCCCTAATGTGATTTAATGACAAACCTAATGTCTCAATGATATGTTGTTTTTGCGGACATTTAGCTAGACATAGGCGAGCCACATAACGCCGAAAGTAAATCACTCAGTTAAAATATTTTAATATTACTGCGATTTTTAACAAAAACATGAAACTGGTATTTTTCTGGTACTTTTTAAACTCACGGTAGGCTGTTTGTGTCATATTGAACCAATGTAAATGGTGAACAAGTTGATATAAGAATAACATCGCACAATATACAGGGTGTTCCATCTGAAAAAAAAAGTTTGTCATATCTTTTTTTTGAGACACCCTGTATAATAACGCATTTTTCCTCTGAATCCCCTTTTTAAATAAAAATCGACGTGTCCGCGTTTTTTTTTTAAGTTACGATTTTCTCGGAAATTCGATGTTTCCAGACTTTACGGGCACATTGTATATACTCTTGTCTGGTTGTTACGAACATATTGATTTCGCCGGGCTACGACGTTTTCTATTCATTCAAACAAATTGGGACCGACTTTTTACAAAACAAATTACCGTTTTTGCAATTAAATCAATATTTGCGCACATTTTAATATAATTTTGGATTCTCTTTTATGTTTCGGATCTTTATTTATTAGGTAAGTACCTATTTTATATCTCCTTTAAAAGACTCGGTGTTTCATTATAGACATATAAAGCGGCACACTGCAGGTACAAAGTGAAACAACAATTTTATAGGGTTTCTTGACATAGATTTTGCCGCAAAACTTGGTTTACCATAGCTATGACGCGGTGCCACTTATATACATCCTCAACTATAGGTAGAGCACACTCTAAATACCTCAGAAACGAAAGCTCCTACGAAGAGTTTAGTTATAAAAAGTTAGCATTACTAAAAATTTTTAATTACCAAAAAACTGTCATTAGCATTAATTAATTTTGATTAATTAATCAGCTCGTTACAGTGTCGAACACTATTTTTATCGTCTTACGGACAGACATACACACACACATACAGACCGATATCACGACGATATTGCTAAAATAGGTCAAAATACACCCAAATAACACATTTTCGGCGTTAACAATACCTTCTCTAGCCATTGCTGCGCGTGCTAAGAAGGTAAAAATGGAATCATGCGCTATACACTTTTTAATAAAGTTTCGAATCATTAATAGTCATCGTTTAATTTTTGATCCTTTACCACGCAAAACACATAGCAAAATATTAATCAATATATATTATACACCAATTATTGATAAAAATGGACTATTTATGAGGCGATGAGTTTACAGCACGTGTAAAGCGCTGACTGACATTCTTTCAGAAAGAAAATATACCTAAGAACACGTATTTTTTATATAAAATTGTATTACAACTTGACATCTGTGATTACAACACATATTTATTGTACATTTTAATTTATTTAAAAATAAATCAACTTATAACTTGAAGCGTATCCTGAAAACATAACTTCTAACGAGACTTCATCAGTAAATGCGGATATCCACATTAGAAAACCATCATCAGCTGCGGTAGCCTGGGGTCTGTGGCAAAAATCTAACACCCCTACGGAGACAGCTAACGTCAATCACAGTAGGTATCCCATAACGAATGACAGAAGTATCCTGACTAGTTACTGCACAAAAATTATGGTACTCTATTAGTCAAGACATTTATTAACTTCACGAATGGGAGTAATCACGTACCACATACAGTGTTTCGACGGATTGAGTGTGGGTAAAGTATAAATAACAACAACTTATCGATTTAGATTCTGATTTTTTGGGAATCGCTCCTGCTAGGTCTCAAACTAAGATGTTAAGAAAATGGTGGTTTAATAGGCTAATTTGATAGAGAGTGTAACTACTAAAGTACCTATGCTTTAAAAGATATCGGAACAAGTGATTAAGAAAAGCTGTTTAAAATTAAAACTTAAGGCAGATTCTCAATTTTCAGAAAAAATCAGCTAAATAATCGTCTAAACCAAAATTTTCATCACCGACACCGATGTATGTACAAATTAGATTAAATGTACAGGGTGTCTCATTATATATTTTCCCACCCTTTTAGACCATTAATAATTGATATAGGAATATAAAAGAAATTGTGTTCGAATTCGCGAAATTTTTCCTTTTAAATTGCATCTTGACTTTATTCCTGATGCTTACCGTATTTGACAGGCGCTCCAAGTTATAGTTCTTGTAAATGGAATGCCCTTTATATTATTTAATTAGTAGATTAGGCTTGAAATATACTTTCCAAAAATACCCCATGTGTCGCAGTTTTCATAAATAGTTTTTGAAATATTAGCGATAATTTTTTTAATTATAAAAAAATAACATTATCACTTTTGTGTTAATTTCAGTGTCACCATGCCAGAAGTGAGTAGCGCTAAGTGGTATCACCACGCTCCGCTACTGCGCTGGCAGTCCGGTACCAACAATGAGTAACAGATAGCATGATGGCGCCTCCAGGATCAAAATATTCCGGAGGTAAAATACCCGACCACTCGGATCTCCGGGCGTCGGGTGATCCTGGGTCCTTCATGCAAAGATATTAAAAGAAGACCAAAAACTCAGCTCAGAATTGATCTTAGCAATATAAGAGGATTAAGTACCAACATGAATTCAGTTCACCAACATCTTGAAGAACAAAGACCTGACATCCTTGTTCTCACTGAAACTAAAATCAGTTCTGCAACACCTACTGTGAACTATCTTTATCCCGGCTATGACCTACACCACCGATTTCGACATAATTTTGGGATCTGTGTGTATATTAAAAATGACCTTTCGTGTCATCGAGAGGAGAAGCTAGAACCAGCGAACCTTGATATCATATGGCTGAAATTTACCTCAAAGTCATCGACCAAGTTCATTTGCTGCCTCTACCGACCGCCAAGTAACACCGAGTATCAAAACTTTTTTGCGACATTATCCGAAAACTGTGATAGTATACAGTCTAACTATCCACATGCGGAAATTGTTTTTTTAGGCGATTTCAACGTCCACAATATACCCTGGCTAAAACACCACAACAAAACAGATAATGAAGGCAGGGAAGCAGAAGCTTTTGCCATAAGTTGTGGTCTAACGCAGCTTGTCGATGAACCTACCCGTATCTCAGAAAGGGGTGAATTTGCAGCGCTTTTAGACTTGTTCCTAACTACAAATCCTGACTTGTACACAATTCAAGTAGATCCCCCACTTGGTTCATCCGATCATAAACTTATAAGAACAAAGTGCGAAATGTTCATACCGCCAAGCCAACAATCACTTCCTCGTAAAATGTGGCACTATAAATCGGCAAAATGGAATGACCTTAAACAGTTTTACCTGGATTTTCCATGGCAAGAGGTTTGCTTTAAAACAGCTGATCCCACTATTTGCTGTAATGAAATAACAAAAGTAATCTTATCTGGAATGGATGCATATATCCCACATACAATAAAACGCAGAGCTAATGCAAAACCTTGGTTCAACAGCCAGTGTCAAACGGCTGCACAGAAAAAACACAGAGCATATAACCTTTGGAAACGACAACAAACCGCTCAAAACCACACAGAATTTATAGAAGCCAGAAATAGTTGCAAAATTACTATTGACGCCGCCAAAGAAACATACAATCAAAGAATAAAAAACAGGTTGCTGAATTGTCCAAGTAGTTCTAGGTCCTTTTGGTCTCTTGCAAAAGCCGTTGGATCAAACTTCACCAAGTCATCCATACCACCACTTACAGATAAAAATACTTAGCCACAACATCAGAGGAAAAAGCCAATATGCTGGCCAAAATCTTTTCCTCCAACTCAAACCTAACAGTGCCAAATGGAAAAACTCCACCGTTCATTGAAAGGGTTTCCCACAGTATGCCAGAGGTACCCTTTTGTCACAGAGAAATACGAAAATCCCTTAAAAAGTTGGAAACAAACAAAGCAATGGGTCCAGATGGCATTCCCGCGATAGTACTCAAAAATTGTGCTAGCGAACTCACCCCAACTTTCGCAAAATTATTCAATTTATCTTATAGGCAAGGAGTATATCCATCATCATGGAAGTCTGCCGCAGTACAACCCATTCCAAAGAAAGGAAAAAAGACAGATCCGTTAAACTATAGACCAATTGCTCTACTTCCGGTGATATCAAAAGTAATGGAAAGAGTTGTGAACAATCACCTAACCAAGTACTTGGAAAAGTACAAAATTATCAACGACAAGCAATACGGATTTCGAAAATATAGGTCAACTGGCGATTTACTTACATACGTCAGTCACTTATGGCAAAAAGCGATTGAGTTGTGAGGTGAAACAAGAACAATTGCCTTAGATATATCAAAAGCATTCGATAAAGTCTGGCATGAAAATCTGCTCAACAAGCTCAAAGCAATGAGATTGTCGCCGAAACTTTGCACTTGGTTTGAAAGTTACCTTAAGGATAGATCCATTTATGTTGCACTGGATGGCCGGAACTCCAACTCTTACCAAATAAATGCTGGTGTGCCACAGGGAGCAATCCTTTCGCCAACACTTTTTCTGATTTACATAAATGACCTCATAGATAAAACAGTAAATCCACTTTATTGCTTTGCAGATGATGGCAATGTAGTCTCCTCAGTCATACCACCCACATGTCTCTCCGCACGTGAATTCCATTACCTTAGACTAACTGAAATATCACAGATAAATAACGACTTGGAGATAATAGAGGACTGGGGCAACAAAAACCTTGTACAGTTCAACGCGCAGAAAACCCAAGCAGCCCTGTTTTCAAAAAAGACCAGCACCGGTGAGCCAAACATCATGCTATCTGGAAGTGCTGTCGTATTGCAGAGCCAGTTGAACATCTTAGGAGTCACTGCAGAGACCAACATGTCTTGGCACAGTCACGTGGCAGATATAGCTAAAAGGGCGTCCCAAAAGCTTGGGGTGCTATTTCGTACAAGACATCTGTATACACCAAGCCAACTGCTGACACTCTACAAAGCCCAGATTCGATCAACTATGGAGTACTGCTCACATATATGGAGTGCGGCACCCAAACATACCTTAATGCTTTTGAACACCGTGCAAAAACGAGCTATCAAGCTGATCAATGACCCCGCACTTACCCGTAGCTTGGATAGTCTCGAACATCGAAGAACTGTGGGCGATCTATCTCTCTTCTACAGGTATTATCAGGGAAAATGCTCTGAAGAGTTGGCACGTATGATCCCCCCGGGAGTAGCACCTACTAGGCGAACACGTCAAACAGACGGTAACCATCAATTTATTGTCAAAATAGAGGCACCAAGAACCTCATTATATCAGAATTCATATCTCTGGAGAACAGCATCGCTGTGGAATAAACTCCCTGCGACAGTTTTCCCTGCAGGTTACAACCTGAACCGTTTCAAAACCAACACACACCAACATTTCCGCGCACTTGCCGCTTCTCGAGCGTAATAGGGATCTCCTTGCGAGTGCGCATACCCATAAAAAAAAATAAAAAAATAAAAAAATAAAAATAAAAACAATAATCAGATATAAAAATGGTTTTGAAAAAAATTATTGGGCAAACTTTTATTAGCGCACTATTTTTGTTGATGTTTTGTGTTATGAGAAACAAGTCTCTAAGTAAACATAACAATAAAATACCATTGATGTTTTTTTAAAGTTTAAGTAAGCGAAAATAGAAGTTTTCTTTCTCTCAACTTGTCATTTTCTCAAAAAAAATCATAATTAGCTAGATAATCATTTGGCGGTGGCAGATTTTGTTTTTTTTAACCTCTTTGTTTTCCCCAGTCCTCAAACTTTAAAATCCCATATTTTGAAAACAAGGGGGGTGTTCAAATGGGACCTAAAGAGGACGCTTCCGTTAGAACCCTTGTATCGCGGATTAGATGCTTAGACAAAATTAAATCATAACAAAAACATTTCATGTAAAAAAAGCCAAGTACGCGAAAATGGCATTCCGTAAAAAGAATTGAGATAAAAGTAAAGCCAAGTTCTCCAATACAAATTTCAAAATGAAAGGTTCTTACTAGTTTGGAAATGTTTTTTTTTAAACTTTGCTATTACAGCCAAACTTCTTTATGTTCAATTTAGCACTGTGCCTAAGAGTCATTTACAGCCGTAATAGCCAAGTTTAGAAAAATATTTCCAAACTAGTAAGAACCTTTCATTTTGAAATTTGTATTGGAGAACTTGGCTTTACTTTTATCTAAATTCTTTTTACGGAATGCCATTTTCGCGTACTTGGCTTTTTTTACATGAAATGCTTTTGTTATGATTTCACTTCTTTTTTAAAGGAATTGGAAAATACTTAATTTTTAAAGTAGTAAAATATGCGGAATATTGTTCAAAACTTTTGCAATGCCTTACTTAAATTTTTCAGGTTTTTTAATTTTTTTCCATGGTTTTATCGTAGTTCCTATCAGCCTTCCAAAGCACAGCTCTCTAGAGTTTCTGAAAGTGCACAATGTTACTTTTACATAACTTTACATGTATAGGGGAGGGAAATAAATTAAAATTGTCGTGTTTTTAAATTTTGTCCTATAGTTTTATCATAGTTCCTATCAGTGTTCCAATGCTCAGCTCTCTAGCGTTTCTGGAAGTGGGTAATGTTACTTTTACATAACTTTACATTTATAGGGGAGGAGAGTAACTGAAAATATTGAACTTTTTAAATTTTTTCCCATGGTTTTATCATAATTTCTATCAGCATTCCAATGGTCAGCTCTCTAGCGTTTCTGGAAGTGGGCAGTGTTACTTTTATATAACTTTACATTTATAGGGGAAGGAAGTAAATTAGAATTTTGGGGTGTTTTAATTTTTTTCTATAACTTTATCATAGTTACTATCGGTCTTCCAAAGCTCAGCTCTCTAGCATGTCTGGAAGTAGGCAATGTTACTTTTGCTTAACTTTACATTTAAAGGGGAGGGAAGTAAATTAGAATTTTGGGGTGTTTTAATTTTTTCCTATAGTTTTATCATAGTTCCTATCAGTCTGCCAAAGCTCAACTCTCTAGCATTTCTGGAAGTGGGCAATGCTACTTTTATATAACTTTAAATGTATAGGGGAGGGGAGTAAATTAAAATTTTGGGGTTTTTTGATTTTTTCCTATAGTTTTATCATAGTTCCCATCAGTCTGCCAAAGCTCAACTCTCTAGCATTTCTGGAAGTGGGCGATGCTACTTTTACATAACTTTAAATGTATAGGGAAGGGGAGTAAATTAAAATTTTGGGGTTTTTTGATTTTTTCCAGGGGTTTGGTCATAATTTCTATCAGTCTGCCAAATTTCAGCTTTGTAGCATGTCTGGAAGTACAGTAGAATATTGATGATCTATACATGAGTGAGTCAGTGAGTGAGTGGCAATTTCGACGTTTTTTGAAATTTCGTAACTACTTTACTACTTTATGGAATTCCATGAAACTTGGAGGGGTTGTTAACTCTATGGAGATCTACGACTGTGCAAAATTTGAGATTCGTAGCTCATACCGAAGTAGAGTTTTAGGTAGGTCAAATATCGGCTGAAATGTTTCAAGAAAAGATGGTTACGGCGCGCGAACTTGGCGAGGCACTGCCGTGCCCTCAGATCCTAGTGAAATATGCCTTTCTCGTGGGTGCCGAGACGTCGGGCTCTAAGGGTGGGTTCAAGGATGCTATAGTGAAATAATTTAAAGGATTTATAGCTACCTGTTTAAAAATCTCCCTCTCCTCAAGTTCCTTTTTCTCCCTATTTTCTTCAGCGGTCTTAACTGATGCTTCTTCCTCCTTGGAAATCTTATTTTTGGGCTCCTCGTCATCTTCCAAGCAGATTACTTCACTTATTATACTGCCTAAAATTGTATATTAGCATGCTTAAAATTATTACTATTGTGTAGCTGTCCTTAATACAGTTTTTTCGTATTTTTTTTCACAAACTTTGGCTTATAACTTGCGAAATTAGTTTTACAGAAAAACTGTTAACGCGTTTTTTGTTTGTAATAGAACAACAATTAAGATAAAAAAGTAAAACTTTTTTATGTAAGGAAGTTTTAGACTACCCCAAATCGATTGGTTATGGATCACTCAGTTTTAAGTCGTCAGGTGTTTGCCTCAAATTTGAGTCAGAGCGCCTGCGTAATGTCACAAATGCAAGATTGCGATTTTTTCCATGTTTTTTCACGAACTTTTGCTTTTAACTTTTGCCACATCAACTTTACATAAAAATTGTATTATATATGATTTGTTTGCAATAGAACAAAAATTTACCTGTCGTTTTAATAACCTTTGTATTTCAAGAACTAAAAAAGAAAAATATCTTTAATATTAAAAAACTTAAAATAATTGTTTAAATGTGATCAAAAAAGTTTAAGAGAAGAGAACAAAAATTAATAAAGTAAATAAATTAGTTTTATGTCTTAAAAACTAAGATATAATTTTTTTTTGAAATAGAAAAAAGTAGTAGTTTTTTTATCAATTTTTTTTTCTTTGTTAGTTTTTGAGATGTGTTGTTGTTGCAAACAAAAAAACGTATTAACAGTTTTTCTGTAAAACTAATTTAGCGAAAGCTATAAGATAAGTGTGTGAAAAACCATGAAAAAAGTCGCCATCTTGGATTTATGACGTCACACAGGCCCTCGTACTCAAATTCGAGGCAAACACCCGGCGACTTAATATTAAGTGGTCTTTCACCAATCGGTCGAGTGTAGTCCAAAACCATAAATATTTAATAATTTCTTTGTCTAAAACTTTCTTCAACAATGTTGAATATCTATAATTTTTTTAGTACTTAAAAAGTAACTTCTTGGGAAATAAAGCCTATCATAACAAAAACATTTTATGTAAAAAAAAGCCAAGTACGCGAAAATGGCATTCCGTAAAAAGAATTGAGATAAAAGTAAAGCCAAGTTCTCCAATACAAATTTCAAAATGAAAGGTTCTTACTAGTTTGGAAATGTTTTTTTAAACTTTGCTATTACAGCCAAACTTCTTTATGTTCAATTTAGCACTGTGCCTAAGAGTCATTTACAGCCGTAATAGCCAAGTTTAGAAAAATATTTCCAAACTAGTAAGGACCTTTCATTTTGAAATTTGTATTGGAGAACTTGGCTTTACTTTTATCTCAATTATTTTTACGGAATGCCATTTTCGCGTACCTGGCTTTTTTTACATGAAATGTTTTTGTTATGATTTCACTTCTTTTTTAAAGAAATTGGATAATACTTAATTTTTCAAGTAGTAAAATATGCGGAATATTGTTCAAAACTTTTGCAATGCCTTACTTAAATTTTTGCGGTTTTTTAATTTTTTTCCATGGTTTTATCGTAGTTCCTTCAGCCTGCCAAAGCTCAGCTCTCTAGCGTTTCTGAAAGTGCACAATGTTACTTTTACATAACTTTACATGTATAGGGGAGGGAAATAAATTAAAATTGTCGTGTTTTTAAATTTTGTCCTATAGTTTTATCATAGTTCCTATCAGTCTTCCAATGCTCAGCTCTCTAGCGTTTCTGGAAGTGGGTAATGTTACTTTTACATAACTTTACATTTATAGGGGGGAAGTGGGCAATGTTAGTTTTATATACATTTACATTTATAGGAGAGGGAAGTAAATTAAAATGTTGGTGTTTTTAAATCTTTTCATATAGTTTTATTATATTGTCTTTCGGTCTTAAAATGTTCAGCTCTCTAGCGTTTCTGGAAGTGGGCAGTGTTACTTTTACATAACTTTACATTTATAGGGGAGGGAAGTAAATTAGAATTTTGAGGTGTTTTAATTTTTTTCTATAACTTTATCATAGTTACTATCGGTCTTCCAAAGCTCAACTCTCTAGCATGTGTGAAAGTGGGCAATGTTACTTTTACTTAACTTTACATTTATAGGGGAGGGAAGTAAATTAGAATTTTGGGGTGTTTTGATTTTTTCCTATAGTTTTATCATAGTTCCTATCAGTCAGCCAAAGCTCAACTCTCTAGCATTTCTGGAAGTCGGCGATGCTACTTTTCCATATCTTTAAATGTATAGGGGAGGGGAGTAAATTAAAATTTTGGGGTTTTTTGATTTTTTCAAGGGGTATTTTTTTTTTAAAGGCGGTATAAGGTTGAGAGCCATAGTTGGCCTCACAGTCTACTTAATAAAACGATCGTGAGGTTCAGAATACCAGTATTGGGGTAGCATATCGTATTTGGTATAATATACAGTATGTCCCCCTAAGTTGGAATCATATGGAAAACTGTTTTATTATTAATTTTAGGAAAAAAGTTATTCTTCATAAAAAGTTCTGCATTATCTAAAACGTAGAATACAATCATGGAACACCTAAATCACTTAAAAACTAGCAGTTTCTCATAATTATCTACCTAACTGTCAGCTTGCCTTTGACATTGATATATGGTAATTTTGGCGTCAAACAACTCTTTTTAAAGAGAAACCTCAAATTATTTTTCTTCACGTTAAAATACTCAAAATTGTCTTTCCAAAAATGTATGTACGTTATGGGTTAAAAAAAATGTAATTGATTTTCATTTAAAAAAAAGTAGGTTGACCTCAAAGTAACCTTCAAATGCTACGTCAATGTGAAATTTGAGGTAACACTTTGGTTTATAAGGCCTTAAACTTTAGCTTGAAATATGTTTTGGATATTTAAGTGTTCCGCTACTTAAAACACCCTGTATATAATACTTTGAATTTTGTGAAGGGACGTATTGTCAGGCCAGAATAAAATGGGACACAAAAGAGATGGCTTCAATTAGCGCTCTTCTCTGTCCAGTGGCGTGCTATAAGTTTTTAATTCATCATTATTGGGTATTAATTTTATATTTTACTCCACCTAAGCCATTTTTTTCTGGAAAACTTTATACCTTATTTTTCCTAAAAATAAATATTTTTTCAAAACTTTTATACTTATTCTATTTTATAGGTACCTACCTATTTTATTACAAAGGTGCGAACGAATCTAGAAACCTAAAAAAATACCAACTGACTTTCTAAAAATTGCAAAAATCCAAAACCATTCGTTATATCTTTAAAATTGGCACTCCACACATTTTTATTAAAGAATTAAAAGAGTAAATGATACGCCACTGTTTCTTTTTGTGTGTATAAAACGTGCCTAGTCGTCCTGTTTGAGGCCAGCGATAGCAATTAGAAGCTCAATAAAAGGGTGTGAATTTTGAACGGGCCGGATTCGAGTTGAGCCTGCGGTAACAATAGAAACACAATAAGTGTCAATTATGAATATGAGTCGGTTTCGTTAAACGTACCAGACGAGTACCGTTTTTGCTTGTAACATTAACATTTTGTTCATCATAATTCAATATAAATTTTCCAAAAATAAAGACCACCCAGTAAGACCAAAGTGCTGTAAACAGAAGGAGATACATTGAGTTGAGCCATCTCTTTTGCCGCTCATTTTATTCTGGCCCAACAATACGCGTATTTCATCACCAATTAGGAGACATAGATTATTTGGTTATTAGTTTTCGTTTATGCTTGTAAATCTTTTTAACTTACTTGTGTCACTAGCTGTATCTTTATGGGGATCAGATACTTTCCTTCTTCTGCCTCTTCCCCTCTTCGGCGGTTCAATGTCGGGCGTTTTAACAGACTCGGATGTTTGTGATGAATCTAGTGATTGTGATAAATTCTGTAATGACAATTAAGTTTAGTCAATATCTTAAAGGAACCACGGTTGTTTTTTAAATAAAATCTACGCACTTGTACAGGGTTTCCCAGATAAATATAGTTACTTTTGGGGATTTCGGAAATCGAGCAAAAGCCAAATGTTGTCTTTTCAAAAAATTTAAATATCTCCGCTATCTTGGAAACAAATTTTATAAAATAGCAGCTACTGCCAATCGATGTTCACAAATCTTTTCTAGGCCTTCTGGTTTTTTTTTGTAACCATAGCCAAGTTTGTTATTTCTTATGGCCATCATATTGGATTTAAACATTAAAAAGAGCATAAAACAGCTTTTTAACCATGGATAGCAATCCTATCATTGAATCCTGGAAAATGTAAAATTATTTAAAAAATAGTTTTTTGCTTAGTTGGCTGTGAAACAATTGTCGTAATTGTGTTGTCATACCTACATACATAACTATCTGACTAAAATTTTCAAATCAAATCAAATTAAAATATGCTTTATTGTAAAAAAAGTAGAGTTTTACAGACAAAGCAAAAAATGGTCCTTAATTATAAATATAAGATAAACACTTGCTTACAAATCTAAGTAGAGGTACGGAATAGTCATTTAAAATAGTGTAACAGTCTATAAGTATTCACGATATATTTTTTTAAATCTTTTTCCTTTGCAAATATGCTCTCTCTCCACCTATCAGTCTCTTTTACGTGCTACGTCAAATTTAGTTACATAAAAACCTAAACTATTCTGGTGCAGTCACTTACTGTTATCGAAATACAACGAAATTCTCTTGAGCATTAAATTAAAATATGTTAACATATGTTAAAGCATGTTAAAATATGTTAAAACGTCAAAATATGCTAAAATGTTAAAGTTAGATATAAAACACAAGAAACAACAAACAGAACAATCTGATACATACACAAGTAAAATAAAAAATTTTAAATGTAAATATATTTGTCAATTATCCTATAACTGGTCTTCGAAAAATTCATTAAGACTATAATATGCCTTCTTCAATAGCAAATCTTTTACCTTAACCAAAAATATTTTTTCCGACTGAATGCTTTTGAGTCTATTTGGAAGCTTATTAAAAATTTTAACACTGCGGTAGATTATCGAGTTTTGGGTCAATTGAGACCTTGGAATAGGCAGTGGTATGCTGTTATATTCTTGACTTCCTGTTTGGTAGGTTTGTTCAAATGTGTGATTTTTAAATTTTTTATAAATCAGCACCACTGTTTCCAGTATAAAAAGGCAACAAAGAGTTAATATTTTTTCTCTCATAAACAAAGGCCTACAATGGTCTCTGATTTTTGCTCCGCAAATATATCTGATGCATCTTTTTTGAATTACAAACACAGATCTGAACAAATACTGACTGCAATTCCCCCAAAAGGCTATTCCATAGCGTAAATGAGAATCAACAAGGGCATAATAAGTTGTTTTGGCCATTTCACAACCAAGTTCGAAAAATGTTTGTCTTACGGCGTAACTACCTATCGATATTTTTTTATTAAGATAGGGAATATGCGAGGAGAATTTTAACCTATTGTCTATATACATTACTACTTTGGTTGGAAACAATTAGGTCTTCAAAAGAAAATTTAAAACTGAGGACTTTTGTTTTATCTATGTTAAAACAGAGAAAGTTTGCATCACACCACTCTTTAATTCGTTGTATGTCCTCTTGCACTATTTCTTTTAATATTGTTTTGTTTTTATGATGGCATAAAATTGTTGGGTCGTCAGCAAAAAGTGTTAAAATACCCCTTATCCCTATTAAATTTAAGTCGTTAATATATAACAAAAATAACAAAAAAATTGCCAATTATTTGATTCATCTGTAAAAACCTTTACTTTTTAACTGTTTTTACATTTGGCTAAAAAATAACAAAATTTATTAAAATTTATCATTTGTTTATGATTGATTGAACTCAAAACAAGACCAAAAACTACAAAGTTAATTGAGATACTTAAATGCTTTTAACAAATAACTGGCAAACATTTTACAGACAGTTACGTCGGTATGACAACAAACAAAATTACGGCATTGTTTCATAGCCAACTAAGTGAAATACTGTTTCTTTTAATAAATTCACATTTTCTATGTTCCAGTGACAGGCTTGGTATACATGGTTGAAAAGCTCTTTTTATGCTTTCTTTAATGACGTATAAATCCAATATGGCGGCCATAACAAATATCAAAGTTGGCTATAGTGACAAAAATACAAGGCCTAGAAACTATTGGTTAAGGTTCATGTGATTTGCCGTAGCTGCTAATAAAAAACTACCAAATTTTATAAAATTTATTTACAAGATGGCGGGGATATTTCAATTTTTCAAAAAACAGATTTCATTTTTGCTTGATATTTTTAAAACCCCTGTAGATATTTTTAATTTCGATACAGCTTCTGATTGGGCTTGAAATATCGCAACTTTTTTTCATTTAACCAAAATTGTAGCTTACCGTTTCCGAAATCCCCATGTGGTTACTTTTTTCTGGGACACCCTGTATATAGATGTGCTACTAAAGCGTATTAAAACCATTAATAGAAAATGACTACTACAAGCGTTTCAAATTGGTTGCATATTGGAGTTAAATGCTTACGGCGCCATCTATTACAGATTTGTTAATCAAATCTTTGGCTTGTAAGCTTTGGTATCCAGGGATGTCAGATTAAAGAATACCTCAAAAAACTTTTCAAAAGGACTGCTCTAAATTGGCCTTACCTTAGTAATATTCTTCTCTGGTGTTGCTGAAACACGATCCCCCATATTTACTCTGCCGCCCCGTCCACCGCCCCGGGGTTTTCTAGGTTTTATACCTAGAAATATAAATTACAGTTTAGCAAATAAAACTATCATTTTTTAACCTTTAACAATGACCGCTAGTTGTTAGAAACTCAGTTTTCCAGAAAGTGATGACGCTAGCCCGATAAAGAGTATCAGGCAAAATTAAAACCACCTTGAGAAATAATTAGAAAAGAAAATTGCCTACCGTAGGGTGCTTGGCGAGTCCGTAGTCTCCTGTGGAACGAAGAAAACCGCACGCCGGAGCACACACCCATTTGAGATAACGTCAAGTTGCAAAAGTTCAAGACGGCGCGAGAATGCTTTGGTTACCCAAATTTCAAGCGACCACAAGCCCTAAAACTTATTGCTCAAGTATTCGAAACTCAAGAGCGGCGTGTACACCATGCGGCGTACTCCATAGCTGTGGCACATAAAACGCGACGCTTATGACAATTCAACAACAAACAATGTGTGATTATCGATGTGCGACAGGCAGTTTTTATCCTCGACACTCGGGTCGACTGCGTTCGCTCGACAGTCTGTTGGGTCTTCATGTAGTATGAATATGAGAGTGAATGAGTTGGTATTGTCCCGAACACCAAGTAACTTCAAGTCACATTATCTTGGTGTCCACCAAATTGAGCTGGCAACTTGTCTGCAGTAAGCGAACAAAGCCAATAAGTAGAAACGAAAGGAAAACAAGCATTGGTTTCGTTGTACCCGTAATAACTCACCCAAAGTGGCAATAACGTTTTGTCCCCGGCAGCTCCTCTTAGGTCGCCCCTCGCTAACAGGTGTCGCCGTCGGTGTTGATTCCCTGCTGATGGATCTGATAGATGGCGTTGAGGATTCAACGCTTGGCGCGGGTGACGGCGCCGAAGAAGGAGTCGGAGACATGGTCTCGTCTAGTTTGGGGCTACTGTAAGTGGGAATTTCTTTCGATTCTTCACGTGGAATTAATGGATTCTAAAAAATAGGGATTATCAAACGTAAATTCCAGTACCCGTAAATTAAAAAACAAACAAGTTTTCTAGGCTAAGGGGGTAAATAAGGGATTTTGTTTCTCTCGTATTTGGCTGTGGGTATTTTGAAAGCTTAGCCTCACGAGAGTTCAAGATCCAAGGCAGATGGCGCTACTTTAGAAGTAAGTACATAATTTTGTTTTCGAACTAGAAAGGTAAGATGAAAGACAAAACCGTATACATAGCTTAGCCAGGGTGTCACATCGATCAAGCAGTGTTCTGAGGAGACTTTAGAGACCTCGTCCCTTATTTTGCGAGCTGGTAAATTGGCGTTCACGCACAAAAGTGTGAGCAAATCGTTTTTACGAAGAGCAGAAAACTCAGTAATATCAGCATAGTTCAACCACCAGTTATCAACAAACTTAGAATTCCTATCAAGGACCACATTATTTATCTAGGAGTAGACCTAGATAAAAGGCTGTCATTAATACGACACATAACTGGCAACATCGCTCGTGCCACAAGAGCTATCCACACTTTGCACCCCCTTCTAAACCGCGAACACCACTAACCATCGAGAATAAGGTTCTGGTCTATATAGAAAACATATTTCATCCTGACATACGGCTGCCAACTCTTCAAGCACATCTGCACAATGGCGCCGTATTTTCGCACTGCAAAACAAAGTGTTACGTAATATTCTCGGCGGAACATACCAAGATATTTTCCAAATAGCAGATTTTTCAACCAACAAATATTTAACTCCGACATATTCCGGGATATGATGCACTCACACGACAAAACTCGGACAAACTAATCTACCATAAACTATCGGTCTATGGATAGATTGGTTTAAAAGTGCAAGGGACGGCTAGAAAAAGTGCATTCATTACTGCATGCCTGATGACCGCCTGGACTAGCCACAGCTTCTACACAAAAACTAGACAACGGCCGAACCGACGCAATGAATAGAATAGAATAGAAATACATTTATTCATCTAAAGTCATACAGTGTGAACTAGCATATAGGTCCACTACCAACTGATAAGTATCAATTTTAGATTTGCGTAACGTTTTAATTATAGAAAAAAATAGCGAGGACAGAGCTCACACTTACCAGTTTTGTAATGTCCATATGCTGAGTCGAACAAACTGCGGGTTGGGTTTAGAGAACGTTTTGGCACTTTTTAGACGAAGTTTTCTTGGAATGTTGAAGTTTTATTTTCACTCCGCGCGCGGTTAGCTTGACATTCTTTTCTCAAGTCCCAGTTTCATGCGCACTTTCTTGCGCCGTTTTTACGTTGCATTTCTTCGCCACCAGAGGGCTCTTCCTGTGCTCGCTCTAGTCCTTTCATTGGATACACGAGAAATTTCAATAAAAGTCGCGGCGCGGGAAATAAAGGTTTCTTATATTATTAGGCGTAATTTTATAGTTATAATTTAAATAATAAAACGAAATAAAATAAACAAAAAAATTCTAACTTATTTAGCTAATAAATTGAGGATGAAATCCGAACATGCTCCACCCCCAAAGAAAGTAATTTCTTTCATTCAGATTTTGCAAAGGGTAGCGGGCATAATTTTACTAGAGGTCTTTTAAAATTCCCTAGACTAGCTACACGACAAATGTTATCCTTGCCAGGATGTAACGCGGAAATTCGGCCTAATGGCCAGTTAGAAGGTCGAATATTATCTGCTTTAATTAGCACTAGAGTTCCAACTTCGGGTAAAGGAGAAGAAGGTTCTAACCACTGGCCCTTTTGTTGTAATGTGTTCAGGTACTCGTTTTTCCACCTTGACCAAAAGTCCTGGTGCATTCGCTGCAACATCTGCCACCTATCTAAGCGGTTTAATTTAAGATGCGTTAAATCATGATCGGGTAAAGCAGAAAGAGGTTCGAGGGTCAAGAAGTGCCCAGGCGTAAGCACTGAAAAGTCGTGAGGGTCTGTAGAGACTTGACAAAGCGGTCTACTGTTCAGAAGAGCCTCAATCTGCACAATGACAGTATAAAGCTCCTCAAATGTTAAAATTTGTTCGCCGATAATCCTATGGAGATGGGTCTTAAAAGATTTTACCCCTGCTTCTGCCAAGCCTGAAAAATGGGGTGCAGAAGGTGGCTGGAAATGCCATTCGATATGTTGGGATTCGACTGAGGTTTTGAACATATCTCGTAGCTGTTTTTCCGCAGCCTTAAAGCAAGTTGCATTATCGGAGAATATTTTGCAAATTGTACCACGACGCGAAGTGAATCTTCGTAGTGCTGCCAAGAAAGCTTCACAAGTAAGATCCGAGACTATTTCTAGGTGAGTTGCAGTGGTTGCAAAACATTTAAAAATGCAGACATAAGACTTTGAAGTCTTGGGATTGCGGGTTTTTGATAGAGCTGTCGTAAAAAAGCCTGCGTAGTCTATACCCACGACACTGAAGGGTTTGATTTGAGATACGCGAAGAGTAGGTAAGTTACCCATGGGTCCAGGCTCATAGGGCCTGGGGTTAAGAATCCAACAATTTCTGCAGTTTAAAACTACTGAGTTTATTGCGCGTCGCGCAGACAAAATCCAGAAACGCTGTAAAAGAAGAAAATTAAGGGTGTGTTTTCCTGGATGCAGATAGACCTTGTGGTAATATTCAATAACAAGAGTGGTTAGGCGATGATCTCGCGGCAAAATAGCGGGATGTTTTTGGTCATAATGTAATTTTGAATTGACTAGGCGCCCGCCGACGCGAAGGATACCATTTTCATCCAGAAAAGCACCTAGTTTTCGAAGATTTTTAACAGGCAGCTTTTTAGCGGTAAGATTTGCAATATCTTCAGAAAACGATTTGTGTTGAATGAATTTTATGAGCATGAACAAAGAATTATCTAACTCTTGAAGAGTAATAATTTTAGGTAAGTTAGAGTCTGATAGATTTTTCTTACGGCGTAAAAGTTTGATAAAACGTAGTATATAAGTAACGATTCTTAAAATTTTTGTCAGTGAAGAAAATTTGTTTATTAAATTTTCGAAGCAATTAGGGTCTTCCACAAAGGCGGCGAAAGAGAGATAGTTTTTTTCTTCACAGATTAGCTCCTTATCTACTTTACTATCTATAGATTTTGGCCAGTCGTCTTTAGACCTTTTTAAACCACAAACTGCAGTTTAAAATTTCATTCGGAAGAAGGGATCTCGAAGCACAGTCGGCGGGATTCGATTCTGATACTACATGATAAAAAATGGAAGGAGGGAGAATTTCTTGAATTCGGGAGACTCGATTTGCAACAAATGTTTTAAATTTATAGGGAGGACTTTTTATCCAATATAAGGTAATGGTTGAATCAGAAAAAACATATATATTTTCAATTTGAAGCTTGTCTTTAAAAAGTTCAGTGACATAAGAAATAAGTTGGGTCACGGCTTCGAGCTCTAACCTGGGTATAACTGTTTTTTAATAGGAGCTACTTTGCTTTTGCCCATTACAAAAAATGTCCGAAACATGCCTGTAATTTTATCAAAAAATCGGAGTTATGTTACGCAAGAAATTGCACGCTGTGAAGCGTCACAAAAACCTATTAGATCGCACTGAGTTTTTGTGCTGATAAGCGTCATTTGGCGGGGAATTTCAATTTGTGATAAAGCGGGTAATTGTTCTTTGAATTTTGTCCAGCGTTCTACTGTTTCAGCAGAGGGGATAGAGTCCCAGTCTAAACCCTCCATCCAGAGAGTTTGGATAATCAGTTTTGCGAATAAAGTAACAGGAGCGAGAAATCCGATTGGATCAAAAATGCGTGCGACAAGGCTTAATATTGCCCTTTTTGTGCAAGTAAAATTATTATCTGAGGTTTGAATAGAATAGTGAAAAACATCACTAGATGGTTGTCATCGAAGGCCCAGAATTTTTATTGTAGCAGAATCATCGTCAAAATTAAGAGAACCTGATTGAATATGCGACTCGGGAAGATCAGACAAAAAAGATAATTTATTGCTGCTAAATTTTCTTAAGTCAAACCCACCTGTTTTTAGACAATTTATAAGGTCGTCACGGACCAGCTTAGCCTCAGAAAGTGAAAAACAGCCTGTGACACAGTCGCCAATATAAATTGAGGATTTTAGAACTTCATATGCTCGGGGGTAGTTAGATTTTTCATCTTCAGCCAATTGAACAATCACTCTATTAGCAATAAATGGTGAACTAGAAAGACCGAAGATCATTCTTTTCCAGCGGTATTCCTTTAGTTTCTCGTTTGGCGAAAAACGCCATAATATGCGCTGAAAGTCCCTATGAGGTGGTGTGATTAGAATTTGATTAAACACCACAGGATAGAGACGGAAATTTAATAAGATTTTTACGAGGTCATGTTGGAGTTTTTGACCTACTAATAAGGTATCATTTAGGGATGTATGTTGAATAGTAGTATTCATTGAAGCATCATAAACTATGCGTATAGAGTCCCCCTTTGTTACGCAATGATGGGGAATTATGTAAGAAGTAGAGGGGTTGGAGTTACTAGGTACTTCCTCGATATAATCCAAGTCTAGATATTCTTGAATTAAGTCAATATATTTTTTGTAGATATCTGGATTTGATAATAATCTTTTTTCTAGCATGAAATATCGCCGAAGTGCGGGGATTCGGGATTCATCTCTTTAAAATTGCGGTTCTGACTTATTCTTAAACGGTAAGGAAACCTGATAACGGCCAGATTCGGTGCGAATATGCGTTTTAGAGAATATTTCTTCAGACAATTTTTCATCGGGAGAGAGACAAGAGACACTTGGCAACTCTTCTAGCTCCCAGAACTTTTGCATAGTTCTTTCTAGTGACAAGGGGTCACTTTGAGAGTGCGTAAAATATGAAAAGCTAACATTTTTTATGGACGGCTCAATGTTTTCCCGTTCTAAAGCTACAGGTTCGTGAGGTTGGCCTGACAAACGACCCTGTAGGAGAATATAGGGGTAAAGATTCGCACCTATGAGTAGGTCAATAGGTGATGTTTTATGCCAATTTAAATCTGATAACTTGAGCTGAGAAATATGCGGCCAAGAAGTTTTTGAAAAGAAGCGATCGGTAACATTGGGCAAAGATCAGCCATTACAATGGCGTCTATCGAAAAAATGGGGGCTTTTGCCACAGGTTTAAGAGTGCAGGAAACACCTCCTTTTGATGTGTGTTGACTCATTTGTCCTAAGCCATAAATAGACATAGAACAATCGAACCTTTTTAATCCGAGTCTATTAACACAATTTTCAGAAATGTTTGTTAGCTGAGAGCCACTGTCTAAAAGAAGCCTTACTTTATGATAATTACCATATTTGTCAGAAATTTCAGCTATAGCGGTTGATAAGAGGGTGTTGTTGGTAGGAATAGAACTTACTTCACAAAATGGGGGTTGCTGAGTGGTTTGGTTTGGCGGTGTGGCTTGCGACGGACGGAGTGATCAATATTTTGATTAGTGCGGTCATGATGCAAGACTGTGGTGTTTATCGTTGCAGAAACGACATAAATGGGTAGAGTTGCACCCCTTATAGCGGTGACCTTGACTCAAACAGTTGGTACACCAACCCTTAAGTCGTACAAAATTAAATCTATCTTGAGGCGACTTATTATGAAATTCTTGGCATCTATAGATCGTGTGATCAGAATGACCACAGCAAGGGCATGGATTCTGAACAAAATTGTTATTTTGAGTCGAGCGAGAGGCACTTGGTGCGGTAAAGAAAGAACTTGATCGCGGTTTTGGACTGAAATTATGAACTGCTTGCGCAGGCGGTTTGGATTTTCTATATTGCGGGTTAGAATAATAATTTGATTTCAAATTGACTGATGTAGAAAACTCTATGGCATCTAGGGCGTTGCATTGATTAAGAACAAATGTCTTTAGAGAATCAAATTTGGGGATAATTTTGCTGTTTTTATTTTCTTCGAATTCAAAACGAGTTATAGTATCATCATCTAAGTGCTTAGATAACATATAAAATAGAAGGAAGTCCCACTCATTTACAGGAAACTTCATGCTTTTTAGCGCAGATAGATTTTCAGAAAAAGTATCAATTGGAGTGCGAAGTGACTTTGCGTCTTTACAATTGGTTACGTAAGGAGCGTTTTCAATGGCTTTAAGATGCGCGAATGCTATAAGTCTGGGGACGTCATAGCGATCCATTAATGATTGGTAAGTGTTTGAGTATAGGTCAGCTTCCAAAGGAGTACACTGAACCAGGTCTTTAGGTGGCCCTGAGAGGGCTGAAAGCAGGTGGTTAAATTTTTCAATATTTTCGAGATCAGAATTTTCGTGTACAAGAGATTTAAAAACGTCTCGAAAATATCTAAAAGTTTTTGGATCACCTAAAAAGGTCGGAATCTCAATCTTAGAGAGTCTGACATTGCATGATTTTCTCTGAGATGCAGAAGACGCCCCTTGAGGTTCTGACCCCGTTTGGCTTTCATCCAAATTTTCGAAAATAGCGCGTACATAAGAAGCATTAAATTGAAACTGTGTGCGTACTGATTCTTCCTCGGTTAAGACTTCATCAGCCTCTGAAAGCGCGAGTAAAGTTAAAAGGCTTTGATGATTTTTGCGAAAATCTGATTCAATTTGATCGTAATGAATGCACATGGACTTAAACTGCCTTTTTGTGTGCTCATTTTCACCAATACGATCAGCAAGAGCTTTAAGTTCTATCATTTGGTTACAGGCCATTGTCCGTAAGACTTTATGCTGTTTGATTTTTCCTACGTTAGCCATTTTAACGGCTTAAATAGGTAACTAGAAAAGCGACTTTTAATTTTTAAAACACCCAATACAAACGTATATAAAAGCGTTCGGGAAACACCCTATAAAAAAGTGTTTATAAATATCAAAACAAAAACGGAATCCCCAGCTTAGATTGTTTGTTTACAAATTCCTTGGGAAACACCTTAAGAAATAGGAATATACCACAAAAAATTGCAACTCGGAATTCCCCACAAAAAATGTTTTTTGTCCGGCGTCGAGCGCGGCCTTGAATTTATTTGGGCGAAAATATAAAAATTAAATAAAAATTTATAGCAATGTGTGGGACAAAGATAGTACTATAATTTTAATTAGGGTAAAAGAAAATGCTTTTAATTAGCAGAAACCTTTATTTTTTTAAAAGAAATTTTGAGCATCTATGGCTGCGAAGGACCAATATGAACTAGCATATAGGTCCACTACCAACTGATAAGTATCAATTTTAGATTTGCGTAACGTTTTAATTATAGAAAAAAATAGCGAGGACAGAGCTCACACTTACCAGTTTTGTAATGTCCATATGCTGAGTCGAACAAACTGCGGGTTGGGTTTAGAGAACGTTTTGGCACTTTTTAGACGGAGTTTTCTTGGAATGTTGAAGTTTTATTTTCACTCCGCGCGCGGTTAGCTTGACATTCTTTTCTCAAGTCCCAGTTTCATGCGCA
Source organism: Aspidapion aeneum (assembly GCA_963576565.1). Lineage (NCBI taxonomy): Eukaryota > Metazoa > Arthropoda > Insecta > Coleoptera > Brentidae > Aspidapion > Aspidapion aeneum. The sequence continues at coordinate 74,510,902 of OY755039.1, read as the reverse complement.
CTTTCTTGCGCCGTTTTTACGTTGCATTTCTTCGCCACCAGAGGGCTCTTCCTGTGCTCGCTCTAGTCCTTTCATTGGATACACGAGAAATTTCAATAAAAGTCGCGGCGCGGGAAATAAAGGTTTCTTATATTATTAGGCGTAATTTTATAGTTATAATTTAAATAATAAAACGAAATAAAATAAACAAAAAAATTCTAACTTATTTAGCTGATAAATTGAGGATGAAATCCGAACACAGTGTAAATACCTAATATAACTGGTGAGGTCAGGCCTTCTGTAGAAAATAAAATATACCGAAGGACCACTCGAGATAGCTCGAGAAAAACGTGTGGGAGTTAAGAGGGACTGTATCTTTCCACAGGGCTCCGACAGGGAAAAAAGAGCCTAAAAACTTAAATACTAAAAAATAGCGTAGCAATGAAAAATTCTCAAGAAACGACTTACCATTAGATGTCTTTCGTAGCTACTTGGCTGGCCAGCCCGATTATACGCGAAGTACCAGACTCTCCATTGTTCTATAGTTCAAAATGTTCCAAACACTAATATCTAATAAACTAAAGCGTAAAATTAATAGTTTCCACAATTTTAATATAAAATAATAGCGGTGCGGTGACTTTAGTTGCACGTGGCGCGTGGTTGAGTTGTTCGCTCAGACAATCGGCGTTTTCGTCTGCTAGGCCGAATTTAGCCGCTTATTTCAAATCCTTCATTGCTGGAAGAAGCGCGCGAAGTTTAAATTTAAAATATGGAAAGATATAGCGTAAAGTAAATAAAAATAATATTCTAAAAACGCTTGTAAGCGTAGAAAATGTAACCCAAAAATATTTAAAAACTAAGAGAGATAGCTTCTCTAATTTTAAGTGAAAATTAGAGAATATAATTATTTACAAAAATAAAAACAAGTTGGGAAACTTGTTCATTCGGCCCACCAAAATGAGCATCATTTTTCGGTAGGTGAATCTGAATCAATTGGAAGGGGGCAAAGCTTGACTAAAGGTCGTTTAAAGATACCGGACGCGGTACGAACATTTGCCACCCTAGCGTGCCCATCAGGCCCTTTAAAAATTTTAATAATGCGACCTACCCGCCATTGAAGGGGCGGTGATAACTCGTCTTTGATAAGAACGAGGGTACCTATTTTTGGCTCTGCGCATGGTTCCAACCATTTATTTCGTACTTGAAGGGTATGTAAAAATTCTTGGCTCCAACGACGCCAAAAATCGGCTTGTATTCGTTGGACCAAGTTCCATCGCGATAACCGATTCTCAGGTTTACTTGAAAAATCTTCATCAGGAACAGAAACTAAAGGTCCATGTGTTAAAAAATGTCCCGGTGTTAAAACCTGTAGATCGTTACAGTCGGCAGATTGCGGGGTCAAGGGGCGAGAATTTAAAATCGCCTCAATTTGACAAAGAACCGTGTACAACTCCTCATAACTTAGAATTTGCGAGCCAATGGTACGAATTAAGTGAGTTTTTACTGATTTTATCCCTGACTCCCAAAGACCGCCGAAGTGGGGAGCTGATGGAGGGATAAAATTCCAGGCGATAGCTTGTTGAGTGCAAGCATTTCTTGCAAGATCAAGCAATTCTTTGCTTGATTTAACGAAATTTGTGCCATTGTCTGAAAAAAGAGTTTTTATGTAACCTCTTCGGGCAACAAAGCGACGTAGCGCAGCTAAAAAAGCGTCCGAAGTTAGGTCTGACACTAACTCGAGATGTAAAGCTTTAGTATTTAGACAAATAAAAAGGCAGATATATGCTTTTTGTGTTTTTACACCTCTGTGTTTACTGAGAGTGATAGGTATAGCACCACTAAAATCTACTCCACTAAAAGTAAAAGGCTTTTGTGGAATCAAGCGGTAGGACGGAATTTGTCCCATGATTTGCTCATAAGAATGCGGTTTGACGCGAAAGCAACGAACACATTTGGATAAAACCGTTTTAATTAAGCGTTTGGCAGATAAAATCCAAAAAATTTGACTAATGAGATATTGGACTGTTTGCACTCCGACATGCAAATATTTTTTGTGCATATATTCAATAAAAATATAAGAAAGTCTACTTTCCTTGGGTAAAAGAAGAGGATGTTTTTGTCCGTAAGAAATAGTCATGGCTTGTTGAATGCGTCCTCCAACTCTTATAAGACCATCCTGGTCTAAAAAGGGATTCAATTTTTGTATGGGTTTTATGCATTTTTTCTGGTTTTGAAGGTTAAGAATTACTTCAGAAAAGTATTTTTGTTGTTCGTGCTTAGCCAAACATTTTAAAGCGTTAAAGAGATCGATATAATCTATATTTGTCTTTTTTCTGATGTCTGCGGATAGTCTAAAATTATTTATGAATCGTAAACTGCGGGCTAAAAGTAGTTGAATAGCGTAAAAATCGGATTTATTATTTAAAAGCGAATCTAAAAAATTTTCCGTTGTTCGGTCACAAGAAATCAGAGCAACATTTTTTCGTTCCTCAGTCTCTAAACTGTCATTTATTTTGACTTGCGGGGTTTTTGTTGGCCATTTATCGAAAGATTCTTGTAAAAAACTAGGGGCGGCCCACCATAGGGGATGATTTAAAAGCTCACTCGGCGAGCAGCCGCGGCTGGCTACATCGGCACTATTGAGAAATGTGGGGGTATATAACCAACATTCTGGATTAATATTATCTTGGATAAGACTAACACGATTTGCGACAAAAGTTTTCCATTTACTTGGATGGGATTTTATCCAGTGTAAAACAACCATTGCGTCCGAAAAAGCGTAAATATTATTTATTGTGAACCTTTTTATGAATATATCATATGTGTATTTTAAGACCTCAGATAAAAGAGTAGCGGCTAGAAGTTCTATTCTCGGAATACTAACAAATTTTTTAAGTGGAGCGATGCGACTTTTCGCAAGAACAAAATATATGTGATATCTAGCGTTTCGTAAGACACGTAAGTATATTACGCATGCGTACCCTCGTTCACTCGCATCACAAAAACCACAGAGATCGATGGATTCGGCGTTGGTGATGTCAATGTGGCGGGGTAAACTAAATTTTTCTAAAACTTGAAATTCAGATTGATAGAGTGTCCACTGACGAACTATTTCTAAAGTAGGCGTGGCGTCCCAGGAAATACCAAGTGACCAAATTTGTTGAATCAAATATTTTAAAGTGAATGTTACTGGGGTAAGATAACCATGGGGGTCATAGCAGCGTGCTAAAAAAGAGAGAAGCGTCCTTTTTGTACAGCTTTGCTGATTAGGTAATATGTTAAATCGAAACTCGTCGTATGAAGGATGCCAGCACAGGCCTAAGACCTTAGTGACATCATCCGAATCGAGAGATAAAACTGCGGGGTTGACTAAGGAGGGATCTAAATGAGAGATCACTTCTGAGCGATTGCTAGACCATTTGTGTAATTTCAAGCCAGCGTTTCCTAATAACTCCGTAAGCTCATGCTGCAAATTTAACGCCTCTTGAACCGTTTTACATGAAGTAGTGACGTCATCAATATAGGTATCGTTAAGTATAACTTGAGCAGCGTGAGGGTAGTTATCATATTCGGACTCAGCTAAGTGCTGAAGGGTGCGTAAAGCGAGATATGGTGAACAGTTCACTCCGTAAGTGACAGTTCGTAGTTTAAAAACGGAAACTTTTTCATTAGGGTTAAACCGCCAAAATATTTTTTGGTATTTTTGATGATCAGGGTTGATATTTATACCCCGATACATTTTTTGAATATCGCAGGTGAGCGTCACAGGGTTAAGGCGAAAATGTAATAATATTTGAATAATATCTTTTTGTAGTTTTGGACCCGATAATAATACTTGATTAAGCGAAATATGCGTAAAAGGGTCTGTAATACTCGCATTAAAAACTACCCTTGTCTTAGTAGTGATAGCTTCATTTTTAACAACAGCGAAATGTGGAATAAAATAGCTGTCTGAATCGTCTTCTTTTTCTGAGTCATAGTCCATATGACCCAATTCCAAATATTCATTCATAAATTTAGAATATTCACAATACAAGTTTTTATCGCGAAGCAGTTTTTTTTCTAAAGATAAGAAACGATTTAGCGCGACTTGTTTTATTCCGGGAAACTGTGGTGGATTGTCAAATGTGCGAAAGGGAAGGGATACTGTGTACCGGCCGTCTTGATTACGCGACACGCTCTGTTTAAAATAATTTTCACAAATTTCATCCTCTGGTTTCAAATGAGTTTTTTGGGGGACGCAGTCGGTTTCCCAAAATTTTGAAATTAATTGAGAAAGCGAGTCATTTTCATTTTGACAAAAAAGAGCATTAATTGGCGGGGTAGAAATTAAGGGTTGATTTATTTGTCCCATCAAAATATAGCCGAAAATAGTTCCCATAGCAAAGGGATGATTAGGATCATCGCTAGCGATTTTTTCACCCTGTATAATTAGTGGAAAGAGATCCATACCAATTAGTAAATTTACAGGCGAAGGGTTGTAAAAAGTGGGATCTGCTAAGGGTAAATTTTTTATAAAATGCCAATTTTCTGTATTTATTTTTACTGACGGTAAATCAGTACAAACCTTTTGCAAAATAATCGCTTGCGTAGACACAAAAATATCTGGTTTTTGAAAATTACAAATTTTAATAAAAATCGATCCTAGATCAGAAGTAAGAGAGTTGCCTCCAACCCCCTGTATATTTGAATATAAGGGTTGTCTTGGAAGGCCCAATTGTTGCGCTAATTTTTGAGAACAGAAAGTGTTTTGCGAACCGCTGTCTAACACCGCTCTAACTGTTTGAAAGTTACCGCGGACATCTTGAATTTTTACTAGGATAGTTGACAATAAAACTTGCGATTGCGCAGAAATAAAACCACAATGCGTGGGGTTAGAACCCGAAGGAGTTGCGATTGGTACTTGTGAATTAGAAGACGTCGAAGTAAAATTGTTATTATTTTGAGTAGAGTAATTTTGAAGCGGACACCCAGTAGCCGGGGATCTAAAACTTTGCTGACTGGCCAAGTAACCACGTGGTGAAATACTTGGAGATGCGTTGGGAGAAATATTAGAGGGATTTTGTGAGAAATTCACGTTAGCATCAAAATGTGATCTATTTTGATTTTGAGAATTAGCGCAATTATAATTTCGCTCAAAATGAATTAATGAGTGGTGTCTTTGATTACCAGGGCAATAGCGACATGAGCGTAGACTTTGACAAGAATTTGTTAAATGTATTGAGCTTAAACAATTTAAACATAGTTTTTTATTTTTAGCGTAAGAATAGCGTTCGTAGGGAGATTTACCTTTAAATGCGTTACATAAATATATTGAATGTGTGTTAGAATCACAAAAAGCGCATCTATCTTTAGAATGAGTATTTTCCGTACCAAGGAGCGTTTTTGTATAATAAGGCGAGGCGTTATTTTTATAAAACTGTTTATTATTTTTAAATCTATTTTTAGATTGTAGCGAATAAAGCGAATTACATTGACTTTCTAGGAAATTATAAATTTCTTGATATTTGGGCATTTCATTAGACCTAGAATTAGCTAGTTCAAAGCGCAAAAGTAGTACCTCAGGCAATTTATCTAGTAAAATGTTGGCGAGCGGAAAACACCATTGATCAGTGTCGTAATTTAGAGTTTTTAAAGCCTCAATGTTTTCTGAAAAAACATCAAGCAGCGTGCGCAGCGTTTCTGGATTGTCGTCTTTGAGAGCGGGAAAATTATACACGGAGCGCCAATAAGTTTGAGCCGATAAGCGGGGGTTATGATAGCGTTTTAGAAGCGTATTGTAAGCGATTATATAATTAGCGTCGGTTATTTGTAAGTGTTTAACTACGTTTAAAGGCGGTCCTTTTAGGTAGGACAGTAACAAATTAAATTTAGCGTTTGTAGGAATACTAGGATTATTGTGGACAGAACTATTGTACATATCTAGAAAGGTTGGAAACTTAGTGATGTCGCCATGAAATTCGACAATGCGCAGTCTTGGCATTAAAGACGCCATAAAGCGGTCTGGATCAGAAGAATGTGAAATTTGCGTTAAGTTTTGAGGTTGAGGAGCTTCAATTTTCACCTCAAATAGTTGTTTTTGAATTCTTTTAATATCATAGAAGCTGTCGTCAAACTCAGTAAGGCGTTCATTTTCTTCTTCCAGTCTCTCCGGACTTGCCGAATAAGCCACTATTATTTGATTTTGATAAATAAAAAATGTTTCTTTCATTTCATCAAGGTCGATAAGTCGAACCTGTAAACACGGTTTTTTTGTATCATCCGTTAGGCATGCATTAGCTAAGTTATGAAGAGTATTAATGCGATTATGTTGCACATTACGGAGTGCTTCTAACTTCTTAAGTTGCGTACTCATTGTAATGTTTTTAAAAAACTCCGTTAAAACAGGTGAACGATTAGTTTCCGAAATTTTTAATATTTAAAAATTAAAAGCGTTTAAAAAGAAAAGAAAATAAGCGATAAACAATGTAAACAAGTCTCATTTACCTCTCTAAGATCGTGTGTTGGAAACTTTTCCTACGTGCATTCGACGCCAAGCCAAAAAGAGGTAGGAAATGCGCGAAAACAATGCGCGTTCGGTACTTTTTTACTTGTTATTTTTACTGCGAGCACAGCAAAAAGAGCAAGGTCAGCGTATTTATTAAAAATTTTATTTTTAACAAAATGCGATTTAGACTTTAATTTTTCCCGGGGTCCTGTTATCCGGCTCGAAGGACCAAATGGTGAGGTCAGGCCTTCTGTAGAAAATAAAATATACCGAAGGACCACTCGAGATAGCTCGAGAAAAACGTGTGGGAGTTAAGAGGGACTGTATCTTTCCACAGGGCTCCGACAGGGAAAAAAGAGCCTAAAAACTTAAATACTAAAAAATAGCGTAGCAATGAAAAATTCTCAAGAAACGACTTACCATTAGATGTCTTTCGTAGCTACTTGGCTGGCCAGCCCGATTATACGCGAAGTACCAGACTCTCCATTGTTCTATAGTTCAAAATGTTCCAAACACTAATATCTAATAAACTAAAGCGTAAAATTAATAGTTTCCACAATTTTAATATAAAATAATAGCGGTGCGGTGACTTTAGTTGCACGTGGCGCGTGGTTGAGTTGTTCGCTCAGACAATCGGCGTTTTCGTCTGCTAGGCCGAATTTAGCCGCTTATTTCAAATCCTTCATTGCTGGAAGAAGCGCGCGAAGTTTAAATTTAAAATATGGAAAGATATAGCGTAAAGTAAATAAAAATAATATTCTAAAAACGCTTGTAAGCGTAGAAAATGTAACCCAAAAATATTTAAAAACTAAGAGAGATAGCTTCTCTAATTTTAAGTGAAAATTAGAGAATATAATTATTTACAAAAATAAAAACAAGTTGGGAAACTTGTTCAATAACTTATCAGACTAGTCAGATTTTTTTTCCTTTTTAATTTAACACAGACAAACACTTAAAATTGTGAATTATTGAGTTTACATCAATTTCACTATTTAAAAAGATTTACAATATATATATATATATATATACATATTCTTTAATAAGGGTAAAAAGTCGTTTAAGTCTACAGGTCTTAGGATTAGTTTAGGTTCTGTATTTTAAATAAATAAGAAATAAGAAATATATGTAATTGGTAATTTAATTGGAGGAGTCTCATAAGGACGAAACAAATAGTTGTAAATACTTATTGGGTGTTCATTGGATCTTGGATCCCCGTAAGGCTGAGCTTTCGAGCTACCCAAGGAAAGATACGAGATAAACAAAAACCCTTATTTACCAGCTTAGCCACGAAAACTTGTTAAATAGATGTTGTATTTTTCGCCATCAAATAATGCTTTATCAAAAATATTTTTAAGGATTATTTTAAAAACTATCAGCGTAAAAAGTTTGGAATATAGCAGTTTTCCTCCTCAGTGCGCACAATTATTTTCCCGCACGCGAAGACAGTTAGATAAATGACGCGAAGCGAATTACGGATAAGTTTTAATTGCGATAAAACTACTTTGCATAAGTGTCAGGACGAATATTAATTGAGCTTTCGGCGCAAAAAAATCCGAAATTTTGGGTTTGTTTTTAAGTTAAAACAAATGTAACAAAAATCATTAAAACCGGACAGGATGAACTCCGAACCCCCTTTTTTTTGGTAGATTTGATGTAAAATGAAATAAATAAAACTAAGAAAAATGATAAAAGAAAAAAAAATATGTGAAAATTGTTTTTTTCTAAAATGATACCTTCCTACTTACCCTGCGGGCTAGGAAGGTAAAAATACAATCAAACGGACAGCATTCAATGTATCCTTCCTGTACTTACCTATGGATTCCAGACCTGGACACTTACAAAATCAAACATGGATAAGGTAACAAAAGCCCAAAGATCAATGATAAGAATGGAAAAGGCAATGAATGGATAAGAAATAAAATAAAAGTAAGGGATGTCAGACGAGAGGTAGCAAAATTAAAATGACGTACAGAAAGACTATCGGAACAAATGTATTGTAAACTGGAGATTTTGAGAAAATAAAAGAAGTAGGGGAAGATCCCAAATGAGATGAGCGGACGATTTGAAGAAACATGCGGGGACTAGATGGATGAACATGGCGACAGACAGAAAAGAGAAAGATATTGGGGGAGGCCTATGTCCAAAGATGGATCAAAGAAGGCTAAGATATAAAATGACCTATTGGCAAAATAATTAATCACCTTCCTCGGTCTTCCTCTTCTTTTTGGAGTAGGAGTTGGTACTTTAGCGGGAGTAGTATCCATCGGATATGGCTGCTCAACTTTGACGGGTTCCTCTTTCTTCTTGATTTCTTTTGAATGGTTGCTGCTCTCACCTTGCGTCAATCTAAATAAATAATAATAAAAAATGAAATTATGTGCTAACACACAAGGTGTGTGTGCTTGACTCTCATGTGTTAGAGAGAAAGAGAGAGAGAGAGAGAGAGAGAGAGAAAGTAAGTATAGGGATTTGTTTGTTTGTTAGTTTTCTAACCTACTAAAGGTACCATCTCCACACGGTCATTAAATAAACCGGTTGTCTGGTAACTCGGTGACATGGCGGCCGTGACGTCAAAGCTACGTCACAGTTTTCCTAGGAAACAGCAGTCAAACGCTATTTATAGGGTAATTTCGTCTTTTGCCAGGAAATTTTGTACATTTTGGGTCTTGTCGTCTTGTAAGTCGTGTTTATACCTGTTTTGTGCTTGTTATAAATGTTTTAAAGACTAACTAAAAGAGATTTGAGAAAAAGATGGTTTAGTTTAGGAAAAAGGATTTTAGCACGAAAGCATTACAATGAGTTCCCTCAACATGCATTCATATGCCATGCCATCTTGGGTGCAATGCCTTTCTTTTGGAGGCTTAACTGAGCCTTTACCATCATGGAAAGAAAATGTTAACAAAATGGACAAATGGTTCATAAAATTGCATGCAATTTTAAATTCAAAATAAATATTTCTATTCCATATAAATTGGTAAATTTATTTGTGAGTAGTAAATACTGCTGAAAATGTTTAGTGTTCTTCATAATAAAATTTAAAATGCTTATATTTCAATAAATATTTTTTTTAGTCTGTGAAAGCCAAAATTAGGTTTTACTGTAATACTAATTTTGTTTAAAACGCAGTGAACAAATACCTTTGACCCTAAATACAGGGCATAGCAATGCATTCTTACACGCGATGCTTGAAGCCACGACTTCCTTTTTCGGGTAGACATGATATCGATTACTGCGCATGCGTCGGATCAAATTTAAGAGAAATTCAAGCAGGCGTGCCCCAGGGTAGCGTACTAGGCCCTTATCTATACTTATTATTCAATTGCGATATCCCAAAGCCAGAAAATTGTCACTTAGCAACATTTGCCGATGATACTGGTTTATTGACGGTAGAAAAATCTATTGAAAAATGCATAGAAAAACTTCAGGGTGCAGTCACCGAAGTTCACAGTTGGACTACAAAGTGGCGAATAAAATTAAATGAAACCAAATCAATTCATGTTGATTTTACAAACAAAAATATAAATCACATACAAATAACAATTAACAACATTCCCGTACCATATTCAAATCAGGCAAAATATCTCGGTATGACACTTGATGCCAAATGCGCTGGAAAGCACATGTTAAGAAAAAAAATAAAACTTGAGATAAGGTATAGAAAAATGAACTGGCTAATTGGAAGGAAGTCCAATTTAACAATTCATAATAAGTTACTGCTTTATAGACAAATACTGAAACCAGTATGGACATATGGTATTCAACTATGGGGTTGTCCTAAAGAGAGTAACATTCTAGTTTTACAGAGATTTCAAAATAAAGTATTAAGAAACACTGTGAATGCACCTTGGTACGTTCAAAATAGTGACCTTCATCGAGATCTAAAAATCGAAACTGTAGCAGAGACTATAAAAAAGTAGACAAAAAGCCATGAAGATAGACTCCATCGGCATGTGAATGTGGAAGCAATTCAGCTTCTAGACAATACTATGCTAGTTCAAAGACTAAAAAGAGTGAAGCCGTTTGAGCTAGTAAACTAAGTGAATTACACAATACAATTGTGAGTTATAGACCAAACAAAGCAGGGAGAACTGTTGAGTGAACCTTAAGTTTAAATCTGACTTTTCTAGTAAATTAAGTTAAAACAAAATTGCTAATTAGTCATACTGATTAGATTGTAATACAATAAACACAGTGTGTTTGACAAATAAAAAAAAACTACATTATTTGACAATCGTCAAGAATTTAAGGTTGCGACTATTTTTTTTTCTAAAAACTAGTTGCTCGGGTCAAAATTGATGTAAATTGCGGATTAAATTAATCGTGCAGATTTATTTATTACCATGAAGTGTTTAATGGCATCTATAAACCACTCTTAATTTTGTTAACAAATTATAAAGAAAAATAATCTGCCAATATATGGGCCCCTAAGCTCACACTAGGTACTATAATAGTTATAGTGCACGTGTAAGCTAATATAACTAAAAACTGAAATATATTTTATTTAACTCCAGACTAAATTACCTTTCGTTTGATACCACACAAGCCATATTTTCATGTAAACTTAAATTTTTTAATTCTACCCCCACCCTTTAAAAAAAACTAAAAGGTATTTTCTTTAACTCCAGACTCACTTACCTTTCGATTGATATCACACACGCCATATTTTCACATAAAGTCTAATTTTTTTAATCTACCCCCACCCTTTTATTTGGCTTTTGTTTGGTGGATTTTGTTCATCTTTAAATAGGACCATCTCGACCCAAGACCCAGCCTAGGTTTTTGAGTTATGCGCGTTAGTCGTTACATTAGACAGGACAGACCAGACCAGACCAGACAAGACAAACAGACAGACAGACAGACAGACAGACAGACAGACAGACAGACAGACAGACAGACAGACAGACAGGCAGACAGACAGACAGACAGACGTCGCGACAAAAAAGTTTCAAAATAATCTGAAACGCAAAATAATATAAAAATTTTTGAAATCGGAGCAACTTTTTTTTCTCAAAAAAATAAGGATCACCAAAGCTCACACTACTATAGTATAGTATATGTGTGAGCTAAACAAGTACTTATGTATGTATGTACTATGGAATGGCACTCCCTTGCTTGTCCCGACATGTTGTCACAAACCGCACATGGTTTACGTGAACTATTTCTCATTTTTCAGATAAAAAAATTGCTAAGCTGTCAAAATACACCCAAGTAACACATTTTCGGCCTTATGTCAAAAAAAAAAATTTCGTTGAAAATAATACCTTCTCTAGCTATTGCTGCGCGGACTAGGCAGGTAAAAGGTTGGGAATAATTTATAAGAGGGGGATTTCTACGGGGTAGAGACTGTACCTAATAACTTGTATATACTATACTAAACATAATTTTAATTGACTTTTTTATTGATTCAGGATCATCAAATCAAAAGAGTTTATATATAGGGTTTCTAAAAATATTTTTAAGGGTAGGATTTCAGTAAATAAAACCGAAATAGTAGATAAAGTTGTGCGCGCTTCCGTGTAAAGTGTAACAACCTTGCCCTATCTACGACTTTCTCTGACCAATGTGCTTTTTCGTTTGTCTGCGTCTCATAAGCGGCTGCTTGGCACCCTAGGGATTTGCTTAGGAACCCTGTTTTTTTTTGACACCGCCGATTTACATTAAATAAAGCGGGATAAACAAAAATGACGTACGTTATTGCAGATGGGGAAAACTTACTATATTATTTTAGGGTATATTATTTTGGAGTGAGGAGTAATTAAGGGGTTTGTTTTGCCTATGCAGACTAACCTAATATCTTATCGCCTCCACTCCGCCTACTTACCCCCGAAAAATTTTTATTACCAAAAGTTTTCAATTTTTTGTTTGCGGCCGCTATCTTAAAAAACTTGAATAAAGTTTATTTGCTTAGTATTTTCCCCACTTATTCCATTTACTCCTAGGATTTTTTTGAACCATTTGGATCCATCGGACACAAAAATTCCTAAATTGGAAACACATTCGTTTATTCGTCAAGTTTCAATTTAGTATTACCCCCTTAAACAGTTTCACTGTATATATATAACAACAGATTTAAATTCAACGGACCCAAGAACCCCATATGCATATGCTTCCTTTTAGAATTTTTCGTACATTCGCCATCTTGAAAATTTCAAAATGGTGGACGATGCCCAAAAATCATTGGCTACTTTTATAACGGGGGTGAGCAGAGCTGTCAACATCTGTAAAAAAAACTTTAATAAAGTTTATTCGTTAAGTCACACCTTTTCCCTAATATCATAAATTACTCCCAATTTTTCTGCAGATTTGGATCCAGGAGACCCAAAAACCCCAGAATCGGTGTATCGCTTGCCTTGTCGATTTTTTTCCTGGGTACCCCCCAGAAAAAAAAATAGTGCCGAATTATAATTCCGGCGACCAAAAGTCGACTGAAGTAATGTGCCACAATGTGTTTAGTATTTCTCACAATAATGTGGTTGGTTTTTCTGTAATTTTACCTTCCTAGCTAGCCTATTAGCACACTTCAAGTGAAGCCATGATATATCAGCCTTAAAAACATTATTCATTAAAAAGTTAGCATTTTTTAAATTTTTTATTTGTCAAAAAACTGTCATTAGCATAAATGGATTTTGACCAAAATCAAATCAGCTCGTAAGAGTGTCGAACACAATTAATACTGAAAATTTTATGAAAAATCGGTTCAACGGTTCATAGATAGTTCCTATCGTGTTACGGACAGAAATAATATACACACACACACATGACACATTCTGAGATCAAAAATGCATAGGTAGGCACTTAATTTGACCATCTCCATTTAGTTTCTTTCTCATTTAGCTAATCGTAATCAGAAAGCCTGAAAAGTTTTCCAGAAAGCGTAGGACCCTAAAAAATATTAATGTACTTACTTTTGTACCTCTACGCATTCAGGAGTAATCGAATCGTCAGTTTTCTCGGCAGTCTCAGTGGGAGACACAATGTGAGCATGGCCGCCACCCATTGAAAATTTTAGTTTGATTTTGGCCAGTTTTTCCTCTTCGTGAGGCGGTTGGCTATCCCGTTTTTTTGTTCCTTTTGACGATACGGCACCTAAGAAACAAATTTAAGGTCTAACTAGAGAAGGCCACTGAGTCGATACATTGTTTCAAAACAGTGCTGTGTCTCACTGTTTCGAAACACCACATTGCCTGTGTTTCGACACATCGATCTCCGTAACCCTAGTCCCGGGCCCGGCAAGCCCAAGCTCAACTATTCTGCTGCATGTATCGAGCGATCGATAACCAAATCCGGAATCACTGCGAGTCGAAACTCGAAAGAATCCGGATACAGCCGAGCCGAGCCGACTGAATGTGCGGTTGGCGTTCGTAATTCATGTATTTTGAATTTTTGCAGTGTTGCATAACGTGTTCAGTTCCGTGGTTTCGTGATGGCCCCTGACTCGATGATTCGATACATTGTTTCGAAACAGTTCCGTGTTGTTTCGTGATCCCTGGTAGGAATTGTTTTGCTGTTTCGGTTCACGTTTACATTAATCACGATTGTTTAACTGACGCTTAAATGATATTAAGTATTATTTTTAAAGCTTATTTATGAATTAGTTGTTGTATTAGTTGTACAAAAAATATTTTTTAACATGTTTGGATTGTTGGGTAATAAAAGGAGTTCTGTTTGGGACTACTTTGCCAAACTTAGTAACCAGGATAAGGCAAAGTGTAATATATGTGCGTCGGGCCTTAGGCTTTTGGTGTTCGTGCGGACTGCAGTAGCGGTAGTCGAAACAACGAAACAAAGATGTTTCCGAGCTAAAAATGCGAGAATTCAGATGACTCGATGTTTCGAAACACTGATTCGAAACACTAAAATGAATCGATTCGAATGTTTCGAAACAGTAAAATGTTTCGAAATAACCATCACTAGATATAACCAGCGTTCCCAGGTCGAATTTTAGGAAAGCAGTAGATCATATATGAAAAAAGCAGTAGATTTTTTTTGCAGTACAAAAAAGCGTTTCATGATTCTTTTAGTGACAAACAAAGAAAAAAAGAGTTGATTCAACCAATTCTCGAACGCAGCGTGACGACAACGACAACCGACGCGGATATCACCAGACGCGCACTTAACCCAGTTTCCACCTATTTAAAAAATCCATCAGGTGACGCTGCATTTAAAACCGGTGCAAATCCATGTCCCGTCACGTGATGCGTCTTTTGAATTATGGCGGTCATGCATAGGTGGTAACTAGGCCTTTTTTTACATTCCACGAAGAAGCGCGAAATTCAAAATTGACCACAGACATAAAATACATCATGAAGATGTTTTAACGGAAGTGGGCGTTTTCATATAATTTTTTCACAGGCAAAAATTATAAATACTTTGAATACGTAACTAAGTAGGTACACTAGGTACCTGATAAATTTTCTTGAAAAACAAAAACATTAGATCTACTGCTCATATTTCTTGAAAACCGAAAAAAGCAGTAGATTCCGCCGTAAAAACAGTATTCAGTAGACAAACACCCAAAAGCAGTAGATCTACTGAAAAATCAGTAGACCTGGCAACGCTGGATATAACTAACATTAAAATCAAGCAAGTTTTCGTGGCTAATGGGCCAAAAAAGGTTTTGTTTATCTCGTATTTTTCCGTGGGACACCTAAAAAGTTTTGACAGTTAACTGTTTCGTCCTTATACTCCTTATGGCACTTCTTAGAACACTACTTGGTGAATGTGACACCCAAAGTTTAATTAGACCGTTTTGTCTCTCATCTTATGTTTATAGTGAGAAAACCAAACAGTCTAACACGAAAGAAGCACCATCTACTAAAATACGGGAGAAACTAGAACAAGAGCAGGCGACTAATAAACTGCTATACAGGGTGTTTCCTAATTGAGTGTCAATATTTATGGGGGTGATTTTTGGGCCCATTTTAAGAAAAAAACTTCATATGAACATATGTCCTAAACGTCTTACCTTTTGAGATACAGGGTGGTAAAGTTTTCAAAAATAAATCATTATTATTAATATCTACAATACCAAGTGAAGTGTACTTTTTAAATCTGTATTCAATAATGAGCAAATTTGATCTCTTGAATTTTTTTAAACCGACGCACTGGTTTCATCTAAAAAAATAAAATCTACGTGTCTTTGCATGATGATATTATCATATTAACGATATTGTGATGATCATGCAGAGAAACGATTTTTATTTTTTTAAGCGAAAACCGTGCATCGGATTGAAAAAAATCAAGTGATCAACTTTCGTTAGAAATGATTAGGGATTTCAAAAATAATTTTTATTTCAGGAAAAATCAGTGGCCAAAATAGCCAGGTCAAATTACGTACCAACGCCACTGATGGAAATTAAAAAAAAAAGTGATACATTAAAAATGCCTCTTGAATCATAGTATATGTATGACAAATTTCATTAAAATATCTGAAGTGGTATTGTAGATATTATTAATAAATGATTTATTTTTGAAAAATTTACCACCCTGTATCTCAAAAGGTAAGACTTTTAGGACATATGTTCATATGAAGTTTTTTTCTTAAAATGGGCCCAAAAATTACCCCCATAAATATTGACACTCAATTAGGAAACACCCTGTATAGCAGTTTATTAGTCGCCTGCTCTTGTTCTAGGTTCTCCCGTATTTTAGTAGATGGTGCTTCTTTCGTGTTAGACTGTTTGGTTTTCTCACTATAAACATAAGATGAGAGACAAAACGGTCTAATTAAACTTTGGGTGTCACATTCACCAAGTAGTGTTCTAAGAAGACTTTTAGGACATATGTTCATATGAAGTTTTTTTCTTAAAATGGGACCTAAAATTACCCCCATAAATATTGACATTCAATTAGGAAACACCCTGTATATCGATCAATGAAAAGAACGATTGAAAAGAAAAATAATCCATCCGTGACCTGACTGTCAACACTTATTAGGTGTTTTATTATATCTGGACTCCGGAGGATAGGCTTTCGGGCTACCCACGGAAAAATACGAGAGAAACAAAAACTTATTTTTACCTGATTAATCACGAAAACCTGTTTGATTTTTAAATTCACGGGTACTAAAATTTACGTTTGTTACCTTATTATATATAATGTAATACTTTTTAGGAATCCCAGGAAAAGGCGCACAGAAAAAAATACTCTGCCAATTTATGGGCACTTAAGCTCACACTAGGTACTATAGTTATAGTGTACGTGTGTGCTAATATTACTAAAAACTGAAATACATTTTATTCAATTCCAGACTCAATTACCTTTACCACACAAGCCATGTTTTGACTTAAACTCTAATTTTTGAAATCTATCCCCACCTTTTTTTTAAACTAAAATGCATTTTGTTTAACTCCATATGTCCACTTAAAGTCTAATTTTTTTAATTTACCCCCACCCTTTTTTTAAAATAAACTAAAATGTATATTGTTTAACTCCAGACTCATTTACCTTTCGTTTGGTATTACACACGCCATATTTTTACATATACTCTAATTTGTGAAATCTACCCCCACCCTTTTATTTGGCTTGTGTTCGGTGGTTTCTGTTCATTTTTAAACGGGACCATCTCGACCCAAAACTCAGCCTAGGTACCAATTTCAATAAAATCGGGCAAGCGGTTTTTGAGTTATGCGCGTTGGTCGTTACAGACAGACATACAGACAAAATCATCTGAAACGCAAAGATATATAAAAAAATTTGAAATCGAAGTAGCTCACACTACTATATTATAGTAGTAGTGTGAGCTAAAACGCTAGCGGAGGAAAGGAGAGTTATTGACTAATTATTTATAGTAAATATATGCAATAAAAAAAGTTTTGTTTTTATTATTAGAAGGTTCCACACGGACAAAAAGCTTTCAAAACTGTTCAAAAAATCATATTAATATAAAAAAAACGAAATATTAACATAATATAATGCAGAGTGAAAATAAGAAAAACGTTCATATAACATGGATGTTAATACTCTTTGGTTTTCGAGACACACAGCATCAAAGTTTATGATTTTTTAAACATTTTTGGTTATAACTTCTTTAAAACACCTAGCAAAAATATAAAATTTGGTGAAGTTGTGTATCAAAATAGGAACAATAATCAGATATAAAAATCATTTTAAAAAATTATGCTTACAAATTTTTTCCAGAAAAACTGTTTTTGCCTTCCTAGCCCGCGCATTTATTTTTTGTTATAAACATTTATAAATTCCATATTAAACGCAATATTTTTATTGATGTTTTAGGTTATTGGATTGGAAACAAGTCTCTAGGTTCATTTAGTGGAAATAAAAAGTTTTAAAAAATTATAATTTTTAACCCATTTTTGAACTTAACTCTGTACCTCCTCAATAATAAATTAATACTACATTTTTAAATCATAATTAGCCAAATAATTATTTGGCGGTGGCAGATTTTCCATTTGGATAAAACAATTTTTCCCCACACCTCCAACTTTAAAAATCCTATATCTTGAAAACAGAAGAGTGTTGACCCCCATGTTATATATTTTTCTTATTTTGGCCTTTTCTTTCACCCATTAAAATCTTGTGAGTCATACCATTTACACCCTGTCTGTATAACTAACATGAGAAGATAATCTTACCCTTATTAATTTTCAAAACAATCCTAACCTCTTCATGGTCGTCTGATTTCGATCTGGGGCTCGAATGAGATTCTTCACAATCCGATTTTTTGATTGGTTTGATGGTGATCTTTGGAGAGTGAGTGGGCGCGTTTTCTTCTTCCTCGGTAGCTTTCGTCTAAAAAAAAGTACCTCTATAATGTCAAATGCTTATAACATATACCATGCCATCGAAATGGGGCAAAATATTTTAGGGGAAGATAGGACTGATCAAAATAATAAAAGAAAGCTATAAACATACGTCAACAAATTTATATTAAGGGAGTAAGGGGCGTTTAAAGCGTAGAATAAAACGTTTTTTAAAATGGTAAGCCTCATATAATAAAAAAAACTGGTAGCCATAGATTTAGGCTCTTTCTCAACTGGTGATATTAAAAAACTTTTTGCTGGATCGGAAAGGGTAGTGTTTGAGTTATACTCAATTTAAACCTCCGATGGTTCAAAAATGTGTTAGAAAAGATGGACTGTAATCTAGCTGAAATAAGATACCAATGTAAAACTGTGGTTTAAGAACTTGAAAGCGATACCTATAAAAACGCAGCAATGAGAATTCATTCAACAGATTGCCCATGTAGTAATTTTGGATAGCCATCTGTCAGCAGGTTTCCATTAACACAGCGTACAGAGCAAGAGCTTCCGGGTTCGAGTCCCGGCCGAAGACAGAAAACTTTTTTCTTTTTTCTTTCTTTAATTTCACTTGTTGTTTATAGTTTTAGGTCCTTGCATTATTTGCAATTTGGTATTTGATAATTATATTGGCAATCGCCCATTGCGATCAGAAATTTTAGCAGTCATTTGAGTAATCATACCTTTGACCGTGGGAAAGAATAATTATAGAGATCAGTTGGATGACTTGGTCGAGTTAATACCCTGAAAATTTCTTGTTCTTGTATTGAGACACCGCGCACCTGCATAAATGGAGGTTTTCCGAAAATTTATGTGTGGTCTTCGGTAGTTCAATGCTTAGAATGTTTGCGTACAGAGCAAGAGGTTTCGGGTACGAGTTCCGGCCGAAGACAGAAAACTTTTTTCTTATTTTTCTTTCTTTAATTTCACTTATTGTTTACAACACAACAATGTTCTTAATAATAAAGCGTTTCCTCACCGATGCAAAAAGGGGTTTGAGAGCTATAAATTGTAATTATAGCAAAAAAGTTAGAGTAATTTTAATTCTTCAAATATCTAGCGATGCGTGCGCGTATCAGGCGCCACGCGGATTTGAATCTCGATTGTGTACTGAAAATCATTTCTTGCGCATGTCCATGCGTATATGCAGGCGCGCCTATTAGCCGCTAGAGTTTTCAAAATTCTCATTGCTGACTCAACAGCACAGGTTTTATTAAAACAAAAAAATATAAAATAAACATATCTCTAAAATGCCTCACAAGGGTTTACAAGGCTTAGTTCCCAAAATACCAAACCAAAAACATTTTATATAAGGGATATTTAAAAACTAGTCAATTATTTACAAAAAGCAATAACATTGCAAAATCTTAACAGGTGGTTTATCAAGGGTAGAGAGGATATTTTTGAAATATATAATTGGCCCAGTGGGGGAAATCCCAGACGTTTAGGGACTTTCTTCACGCTAGATTCGGGTTCAGCGTCGAAAAATACATGGTCTGTCTTACGGATCTAGAGAGTTGGTTTTTAGTTTTAACCATATTTATACTTATAAGCATAATATAGGCCAAAAAGTGAAGCTTAGACCAATAGAAAATTTCAATTCGCAGACGCAAACTTGCAAGTGCGCATGCGTGTGTTTTGAAGCAAACGGACAGCTGTGTTGAAGTCATGTTTTCTGTTTCTTTACATTGTGCATAACTAGAAAAAGGCGAGAAACTGTAGGAAGTTAGTACTTACCAAATAACAATACACTACTCTCGACCATACTTTTGTAGTAATATGCAGCCAGATAGATGTATATAGATGTATATAGATATAGATAAATATAGATAGATAGATAAATATTCCTTTGTTCGATCTTTTGTTAAAAATTTACATTCCAATCACAACAAAATATATAAACAGGGTGTTGTTCGGTCTCCAAGTTCCCTTCCTATTGTTATTTTATTTTGGGAAGAATGTAACTTTTTAGTTTTATATTTTTTGGTTATGTGGGGTAAACGTATCCTTATATCCTACTTATGTCTAATATGTAAATGTCCTTTGCCTATACGAAAAGCGCAAAAAGAAAATAAAATACATATTCATATATTACTGCGTCCTCTAAGTTTTGCACATACCGGGTGGGCCAAAAAAAACCGGCCAATTTTTTTTAAATTATAACTTTTGAACTATAATATCGATTTTAATAGGAAAAATGCACTTGGTAGAGAATTAATCAGAGCTTTGACTAACTATATTTTTCTGTCCGTCATCGCAAAATCCAAGATAGCGGACGAAATTAAATTGTACTCTTTAAAGATGCTCGTTTATTCTTGTGTTGCAAACCTATTTTAATTATTTTTTTAAATCAGTAAAAAAGCTGCATTCTTGCCACGTACAACAAGGTACGAATCAGTAAAATCGATTCAATAGTTCTAAAAAAAAAATATTTTTGTTTCAACCATTGTTTTGAATATTATTCGATTGCCTTGTCAATCATGTCTGCATTTATTTTTGTTTGAAAGTTTTGGTGGTTTTGAAACATACTCCGTTACACAAATTGTGAAAGGCTTTCGCGGCCATCGTTCAATGATGGGTGTGCTTTCGGGCTGTTCGGCCGTCGTCGGTGGAAATTCGTTCACGACGTTTCGCCATCTCGAGTGGATGGCATCTTCAAGAGATGTTGACTGTTTGTCGGCTTCTCGAAGACTGGTGGTTAGTCTGTCGCGAGCGCAGGTTATATACGCTATGGTGGGCGATGCGTATATCAGAGCTGGTCGGTGATTGGTCACTTTTCCGAGATTCAGTTTTGTTGTTGTAAGCGAGCCGTTTAGTGTTTTTAAGAACCGGTACCCAAGTTCTGTTAATTTTAAGAGTTTCTTCAGATCTGTTGAAGTTCTGCTGGTGTTTATGAATTTCGATTGGTTCTCTATAGAGTCTTGGATAGTATGAAGAGGAGGCGCAGAGAACTTGTGTGTCCGTTACGTCACTACATTAATTGATAATTGTTAAAAATGTAAGTGTATGTCTATTTTTATTTCCTAAAGACTAGTTGATCCGGTACCAGATTTATTGTGAACATCATAAAGAGTGTTTAAACCACTCTTAACTTTATTAACAAATTATAAAGAAAAAGTATGGAATGGCACTCCCTTATTTCATCCGAAAATTTTTCAACAATCCGCACGTTTTACGTGAATTATTTTCAGAGAAAAAAACACAATGTTACATGGCAAACTCAAAACACCGCAAAATGTAAATAAACAACAAATATGGCGTCAGTCCACAAAGCAGCTGTGTGCCTACGTACCAAAACATGCCTGCGCACTTGAAAATTCGCATCTGCGAATTGAAATTTGCCATTGTTTCCAAAGCAATTTATGATTGCTTCACTTTCCAATGTTTTGAACCAGTATTTATGCCATAAGGTATTTGATTTTAACTCACAGCAGATCTAGTGGTTTTTTTTAAAGGACTGTCTTCATCAGGTTGGTCTTCTTCAGCTAGAGGGCGCTTCGTCAGTTTGATAGTCAATTTTGGTGGGGTGGGCGCAGCTGAATCGTCGGCGATGTCGGCTGCGGGATGAGCGATTGGTTTGATGGTGATTCTTGGACTTGCATGTTTCGGTTCTGATTCTTCCTTGACATTTAACTATATAATAAAACAAAGTCAATGTGTTAGTGAAAGGATATGCAGGGGATTTGCTGACAAGGAACACCAACGATAGTGTAAAACCTATACTGCTGTCCCTAAGAAGACCGACGCATCTCGATTTTTTGACATATTGAGTTATTAACATTTTCAGATATTTCTGGACAAAAACCCATCAAACAAACATATTTATGGTTATAAAAACCCAAATTTTCATAAAGAGAATCAATTTTGAAACTTTGTGGTTTTGTACGTCTTAAATTTTTACTCAGTATTCCTAGATATAAAAGCCGTATGTTATACTAATTTTATGTAATATCTCAAAAACTAAGAGTGACTTATCAGACAGATGGCATTCAGTTTGATCGTTGGATTATTTATAAAAAAATATACGCAAATCATGAAAATAAATGTAAAAAAAAATTTCATAAATAAAAATGTTATGAGCTTCCTTTCAAAATGCAAACTTTCTTGAAATTTGAAAGTTGCAGAGTGGGGTCAAATTTTTTTCTCTTCTTACATCCCCTCCAAAGTTCTCAATTTTGTCACCTTTTTCAATTTTGTTACTGATAAAATTCATTCGTATGTAATAAATTAATCTAAAAAGTAAAATCAAATAATATGTTGATGTTTATCATTGCATTGCACCTTCTGAAATTAAAAAAAAAATATCTAAGAAAACTTATAAAAAGGAAGAGCAAGCTGATCCTAAACAGAAACGCCGTATGTCGAGCTGTTTTCAGTGAAAATACACGTTTAAAATAAAATAATTGCATCTAATCAAACGCCATTACTACTTTGAAGTAAAATAAAAAAAAAAACAAAACGAATCACTTTTTATTTTAAAATTATAAAATATTAAAAAAGTACAAAACATTTTTTTCAAAACTTAAAATTTCTACATGCGGCTTTTTTTCTGAGGGATGGCAGTATTTTATTATGTACTACACAGCAGAACCAAATATTAGAGGCTATAATTGTGCCAGGCACTATTTTGACACAGTCACATTGAAAACTGACAGTTAATCCTTCAAAATTGACATACCAAAGTCGAATTTAAAACTTTCGTCGTTTATTTTCAATTAATAAAAGAAGGCACTATTATGCCTGGCACTATTATGCCTGGCACTATTATGCCTGGCACTATTATGCCTGGCACTATTATAGCCTGGCTTTATTTCAATAATTCTTTATTGAACCGATAGGTTAAGACGAGGTTGTTAATATAGTTAAATTTATAAACAAATCAAAAGCTCCTGGAGTTGACAAAATACCCGCTAAGCGAATAAAAATGGCGGTAAAAATTTATGTCGACGTATACATGACCTTATAACAGAAATCTGGCCAAAAGAGGAAGTCATGAGGAATGGATCCTGGGTAGTATACAGCCAAGTTACAAAAAAGGTGATAAGCTAAACTGCCAAAACTACCGAGGCATAACACATAAACGTAGTTTATAAGGTACCGTCAGTAGCTTTATAAAACAGACTCTTGGAGTATTCTGAGCTGGCTATCGGAGAATACCAATGCGGATTCGGCGGATCTACCTTAGACCAAATATTTGTTATGAGGCAAATTCTAGAAAAGACTCATGAACACAACTTAAATCTATATAGTTTTTATGTATATTTTAAACAGGCTTTTGACAGCGTAAATCGGACAAGAATGATGCAAGATTTAGCTATTTTGGAAATCCCTTATTCAGGGTTGCAAAGCTGTGGTCAGAATAAATAGCCAGTTCTCAGAGCAATCTTCAGAAATAAGGCAAGGTAAGGCGTTATCTTCATTCCTGTTTAATCTGGTGATATATTGGCCCCAAATGAAGGCAGATAGCTGGCTACACGAATGATAATGGTGTTCATAGTAGAGGCGAAAAATATTTGTGTTGGATCTAGAAGTCAAAAAACGAGGACTAAAAATAAATGAGAAAAAAAATTGTGTGTGCTTAAGACCACACGGCAGAAGTGTAAACTTCAACAAGCCGAAATTAATAATACTGGCCCATAACATATTCTGCAAAGCGGACCGACCGAACTCTTCTGTGTACTGGCCTTCATCTACATGATCATATCGCTCCCTGAATGTTTCTCACAGTTAGTGGACTCGAGCCGATTTCACCCGAACGAGCGTTACATAGCCGAGCCTGACGGCTCAGTTCAATTCACTACCCACAAAAACTGCTAAACGCGCCTAAAGAAGTTTACACTTCAAAAACTTCCCTAAACCCAAATATAGAACATTAACCGCTAGGGAATCTGGCTCTCTATAGTTTTGCCACCTGAACAACACAACCGAAAATCCATATCTCTTATTTACTCGCTCTCATAACTGGCGGACGAGGCCACTGCAACATAGTAGGTCGACACTACCACCTATAGCAGGCATTCCTCGGTCTACCCCGGCTGAAAAGAAAACAAAAATGGGTGGCCTTCCACACAAAATAATAAAATTCACGGCCATTTTCGCGTTTTAAAATACCTTTCTCAATGAAAACCCGAGATATTCAAAAGGAAAAGTGTCGAGTAACAGGTGCCTTAACGCATATGCGATGTGAGTTAGTGCAGGACAATTTCCTGTGAATAATGCAAGATGTAGTGGTGTTTACACCGTAATAAAATTACAAAATATTAGTTATTTAATAAAAATGCATTTATAAAAAACCTAAAACGTATGTAAAATAATCCACGGAGACTTGCTAAGTACTACTGGATAGGCCTTTACATATATGCAAAGTGGGGCCAATATATTGATATTTTTTGTAGAGAGAGCACGCTGCGCAGGAGCTGCTACCTTTCCTTTTTCAATTTGACTCTCCGATGATATTCTGTGGTTTTGAAAGTTCGCGGACGTTTGATTTTTATTTTATAACTGGATATATACTGCGATTAGGTACAAACAAAGTTTTTTAAATAATTAAAGCTACTTACTTCAATAAAGAAAACGGCTTTTTACTCCTATAAAACTCGTTTTTACAAGCAACACATCGTGTTTTCATTTTTTATTTTTGTTCAACAAAAACAACTTCAATAATATACTGACAGACACTTTAATGACAAATCACAAATAGGCCAGTAGAATAACCATATTTTAAGGTAAAAAAAAATATACTTATTAACAGGACTTGGCAGCATTGGAAATTGTAGAGCGGTGAAAAACGAAGTTAAAAAATATAAATGCGTGAG
This sequence comes from Aspidapion aeneum, assembly GCA_963576565.1. Classification (NCBI taxonomy): domain Eukaryota; kingdom Metazoa; phylum Arthropoda; class Insecta; order Coleoptera; family Brentidae; genus Aspidapion; species Aspidapion aeneum. The sequence continues at coordinate 74,485,862 of OY755039.1, read as the reverse complement.
CATGGGCTTGGGTTTTGGGGGGTAAAACGGGACAGGGAATCGTAATATTGCGATTTACGGCGAAAGTTGACGTTGGAGAAAAAAGTTACATACAGAAAAGTTATAGGCCATAAAAATGTCTAAAACTTTTGTAAATTTCATTTTTTACATAACCTCAATATATTCGAGAAATTTTTTTAAAAAAACCGTCATTTTTTTTGTTTTTTTTTTGTTAAAATAATGTCAGTTTAACAAAACTTGGTAAGAGAGAGCTTTTTGGGTGTTTGTATCCACAATATTTTACACACAAAAAATTTTTGAAGTTTCTAAGATATTTGTTTTTCCGCTCAAAAAAAAGTATAGGGAAACCCATAAGACCAAAATGGCAAAACTTTGAAAATTAATATTTTACAAACTATACAGTTTATTAAAAAAAACACCGAGTTGCAGTATTGTGGCGTCATACAGATACGAAAAAACCACTGAGTGAGTTGAGATTTCAAAAAACGTCATTTAGCGATTTTTAGTATAGGGAAACCCATAAGACCAAAATGGCAAAACTTTGAAAATTCATATGTCACAAACTATACAGTTTATCAAAAAAAGCACCGAGTTGCAGTATTGTGGCGTCATACAGATACGAAAAAACCACTGAGTGAGTTGAGATTCCAAAAAACGTCATTTAGCGATTTTTAGTATAGGGAAACCCATAAGACCAAAATGGCAAAATTTTGAAAATTCATATTTTACAAACTATACAATTTATCAAAAAAAGCACCGAGTTGCAGTATTGTGGCGTCATACAGATACGAAAAAACCACTGAGTGAGTTGAGATTCCAAAAAACGTCATTTAGCGATTTTTAGTATAGGGAAACCCATAAGACCAAAATGGCAAAATTTTGAAAATTTATATTTTACAAACTATACAGTTTATCAAAAAAAGCACCGAGTTGCAGTATTGTGGCGTCATACAGATACGAAAAAACCACTGAATGAGTTGAGATTCCAAAAAACGTCATTTAGGGATTTTTAGTATAGGGAAACCCACAATGATCTATATATATATATATATATATATATATATATATATATATATATATATATAACCCCCATATATTACAAACAAAAAAATTTTGAAGTTTCTAAGATACAGTGAAACCTCTCCTAGCGGACACCTCTATTAAGCGGACACTCCCTTTAGCCGGACACATTTCTTAGAACCAAGCTTTTCCCTATTTCTTGACATGTAAAATTCACTCCTATAACCGAACACTCTAATAACCGGACGCGGACAATTTTTTTTGGTTAAAAGATTCTGAAACCTCCCTTAACCGAACGGAAATCTCTAACAACGGGACAGAGCTCTGCACGACATGGGCATTAATATTGTGTAGTATGTTGACAACAATGCACTCTGGAGCCAGGGAATTAACTTTTTCCGTTTTAATGCGGAGACTAAATACTTCTGTCGTATTTACAAAAAATTTTATTCGGCAGGACTGCTGTATTTTGCTTTTATTGTTCAGTTGGGTAGTAATAGATCTCTTTGAAATTGCGCATAGTAAAAAACTTCTTAGTTTACGTTAAAAAATGGAAGTTGTTAAAATTTTGGAGAAGATGTTTCTTCTCCAAAATTGAGCACTGAAAATCGCTGAAAAATTTAATATCTGAAAAACTCAAGCAGCGGAAATTGTTAATAAATACATGTTAAAATTTCGCGGTTCCCTCTCATAAGCGGACACCTCCAATAAACGGACAAAATCGATGGAACCGTGAGTGTCCGCTTATAGGAGGTTTCACTGTATTTGTTTTTCCGCTCAAAAACACGTTTTAAATGAAATTTCTCCTTCATAAAATTATCGTATACAATTGGACTTATACTCAGTTTTTGACATTGAGATATACCTTTTAAAGAAATAAAACAAAAGATTATTTATTTAAAAACTAACAAAATATTTTTTATTTCATTTTGAATAACCGTTTTTCTGGCAGCGTGCGGAAAACGTCAATTTTTTGTATGCATTTTAATTTGAAACGTGTAATTTTTCCGAACAGGTGGTTTTCAGCACGCCAAGCAGCATAGTAAAAACTAGAAGCAAACACGCATTTTAAGTAAAAACAAAATAAAAGCAAATAAGAACCTTATAATTGAAAATGAATCACTTGGTATGTCTATCTCTAATTTTATTTAACAACACAACACTCTTATAGAGCATAGGAACTTTCAGATTCAAGCGTGGCTTGGAACCAAGTGAGGCTGGAAAGAAGTGATTGGAAATAATTCAAAAATACTTATGCCTCGCTTTACTGACTTTACTGGCTGCTGGGTAACCAATTGTGAGAGTCGATGCGGGTGCCGAAAACATGGATTGCGATGCACAGATTTATGTACAAAATGTCATGGTTCAGACTTTGAAAACATTTCAGAAGATTTTGATGAATTTGATATCTCAAATGAACGGCGAGACCTTTGTCCAAACACAGAAACTCAGTTACCCGAGGAGTCAAGTTATATAGAAGAAAATTTTGAAGATGGAACACCCTATACACTAGATAAGATGAATTTCTGAAGGAGAAATATCATAAAAAAGTGTTTTTGAGCGAAAAAAACATTTAATTTTGTTGTTTGCAAAATATTGTAGATATTTAGCACCCGAAGAGCTCTACTCTCACCTAGTTTTGTTAAACTGACATTATTTTTGCAAAAATAAAAAGTTAAAAACAAAAAATACGGTTATTTTCATTTTTCTCGAACATTTTGAGGTTATGTAAGCAATTACATTAACAAAAGTTTTAGATATTTTTATGACCTATGACTCTTATGTATGTCACTTTTTCTATGAAGTCAACTTTTACCGGAAATCGCAATAATACGATTCCTTGCCACTTTTCACCCCAAAAATTAACCCGCAACGCCCCTGCTCACGCATTTATTTTTTTTAACTTTGTTTTTCGCCGTTCTACAATCTTTAAAGTGCAATTTGACTGGCCTAAAATGACAATCTTCTTGAAGTATGAAGTTCACAAAATACCACCGGGTGACCACCGATAATTAGAACTAGAGAGAGAAAGGTTACACTACTTGTATGTTCTCACTCTAAAAAAACTCTTAAAATTTTTGCCTCAGTGTCCCGTATACGTAATGTATAGCCGCGGCCGTTCCAGTTACTTCGTATATAATTCATTGTGTTTAAAGGAACAACTTATAAAAGTGCAAGGTAAGGTAATCCTAGAAAAATAGGCCAATAGAGGTACTACATGATCTATTCACTTGTTTAGTCTATGAACTAGTCTGATAATGATGCAATAATGATAGATAAGCCATAGGCAAATAGAGGTACTACATGATCCATTTACTTGTTTTAGTCTATGAACTAGTCGGATGATAATGCAATAATGATAGATAAGCCAGACGAAGACTAAAATAGGTCATGGGCAAGCCATAACCTAGGAAAGTGGACAATAGGCAAAAAGCTAGAAAATAGACCAAAATCAACACCCGAAAATAGAATGGACACTAGAAAAGCTCCAATGGTACCTAATGAATATATCCCAGAAGCAAAAATTATGTAAGTTGTAAATTACAGAAAATAGATAGACAAACTATTTTTAACACTTTTAGGCAAACTTCAGCCAAAATAGAATTAACAGAAGCTAGATAAAACCCAAGCAACATCCACGAAGTAAAAAATATAGCCTATTATTTTTGTTTGTTCTTAATTTAGTTAAAAATTAGCAAATGCGATAGATGCTTTTGTGAATTAAATCCAAATAAAGAATCAAAATAACAAATATGTAACGTTAAATTAATACACCGTAGATAAGATTTTGAGCTACCCACGGAAAAATACGAGAGAAACAAAACTTTTTACTCGCTTACCCACGAAAACTTGCTTGATTGGGTCTCATGTTTACCATAAACATTCCAGAAAATTATTTACCTTTGGACTGCTTTTCTTAGTCGGATCTTCTGACTTGGCAACAGATTTTCGCGTGACTCTAATGTTTGGATCAGGCGCAGAAATTGAAGCGGGTGGAGAATGACATTTCTTGGTGGAAGTCTTTGGACTAGCCTATTTTTTTAAATAAAAATATTTTTTCAAACCGATTGGAAAAAATACTTTTTGTACAATTTTCTGTACGGAAAGTGTCATTTTACAGTTATTTACTTTTAGAAAACTTTCCGGTCTCAACAGGGACCGGTAACGAACAAAGAGACCCGAAAATCTATTTTTACGGTCCTTATTTCAGTGGAGGTGGTCATGACTTCTGTTGACAGCTTGTTGAGTTTTTAATTTGTGTTTATTTTGATGGTGTAACATTTCTATTAATTAAAAGGTTTAGATTCGTGGGTTATAGGGGTAGATGTAGAGAAAACACTTTGGTTTTTGGCGACGTTTCGTGAACAATTTCCACTTTTTCAAGCCTCAAATCTCTTTTTTTGGGGTTTTCAGAACTTCTGCAGGGCCGCATTTTTTAAATTATCGCGAGAGAAAAATGTTGCCCTTAAACTTTTTGAGAGTTTCTGCTATCTTTAAAGCGCAAAATATTTTATAAAGAGTTTGAATTTTTTAGGTTTTATCGTTTTTGAATTTGAGAGAAAATGAATCAAAAACACTTTCAACAAAAATAACACGCATTTTTACAAAAATCGCGATATCTTTAAAACTATATATTCGATTTTGGCGAAAATAGTACCACTCACATTTCTAAACCTTTTTACATATTATTATTATACAACACGCGAAGATCTGGGTCAAAATCTAGGGGACGTTATGAATATGGAAAAATGACTCACAGTTATCCTCTAATTATTATTAACTAAAAGTGCATATACTCTTTTTCTAGAGATAGAGAAAAACCCCGTTAAACACCCCCCACCAAATCCGCACAGTAGTACAAAAAAAATTGGTCAAAAAGTTCTAAAATAAAATAAAAATTAAATTGAAGGAATATTGCAAATAATTTTTAAAATACAAATGAAAAATTAATAAGATTGGTATCATGTTAAAGCGGAGAAAAGGTATGTAAAAAACATGTTTCATTTATAAATAATTTTTTTCAATAAACGACATGTGTCTTTTAGTTTTTTATTAACAAAGTTTTCTACAATTTTTATTTGACCCACCCCTAGCATTGCAATTTAGTTTCTATACAAGGTTTGTTCGGTTTCCATAAAAAACCTCTTTATTTTTCTTTTAATTTTGAATTATACTTTATTTTTCATGGACTAAAATTTTGTCTTGAACATAAAATTATTAGTCTTAAATTTATATTAATCCTAAGTAAATGGGTCAACTATTAGTTATTATAAAATTTACCTAAAGCAAAATTGCATTAAAATGCGAGAATTAAACGCAAAAAATTTAATTTCTATTCTAAATGTAAGAATTATCATTTTATTTCTTATTTCTTTATTTTTATATACTTTGGCACTACAAGCGTCCTCTATCGTGTTTTTACATATCCATAAAATTTAAAATATAGTGATACGGTTTGTGCGAAAAACTGCAAGCGCAGGATTGAGAGACAGAAAAAGTGTGCTGCGCGTCGCCATGTCTAGAAAACGACAACCTTAAAATTTTAATTTAAAAAATAGTGAGAATTCACTTTAAAATTCCGCAAATAATTAAAATTATCGTGCCATCATCCTGTTGGAACTTCAAGCCACATAACTCTTATGGAAAGGTGTACACGTTGCACTTTGGAACTTCAAAACAGCGGTAAGTCCCTCTCCATGAGGCTATATCACCATTTTCTTTCTCTTTCAAATTTAACCTACAATTTTTAAATTAATTACTTTCTCTAGTTAAATGAATTTTTTGCGCCAATGTTTATTATAGTCCACTGTATCTACCAAAACCCAATCTGAGCCATCGGAGTGCTACATGGTTTTTAAAAGCTCGCATAGTGAATTGTTTAAAAGCTAAATAGAAGATATGTCCAGAATTGCCAAGAAAATAACATTTTAACAAGCGGCATTAAAGGTACCTTTACAGGTGTGGTTTTTTGACAGATTAGTATTGTTTGAATTTTTATTATGGAAAGACTTAGCTCGGCATAGTGTCTGCAAATTATATATGGCTAAATTATGAAAATAAGCGCTGTACCAGTATTGTACCCATAGAAACTTAATCTACATAGGCGGCCTCTCGAGAGTACTATTCGCTGTATAATTTCGTAAAAAACCAAAAAGACAAGGATATTGATTTCAAAAATAATTTTTAGCGACCAGAAGTCGCCACTTCATTGACGACAAAAGCGGTAATTTTTGATCTTGTAAGCGTTTTACAATACACATTTTCCTTCCAGATGACCTGCAATTTTTAAAAAATTCATTTTTTATTTATTTAGAGGAATGTCCCTTGTAGGACGAAAAGTGTTCCCCGATTAAATCAAATAATTATTTCCTAGAAAAAAAAGTTGAAAATGATTGATTTTTGACTATAAATAAGCATAATTTCATCTTATTTTGGTTTTTTTTTTTAACCTAAAAAATAATTTTAGTCCCTGTACCAAAGGTCACTTCAAATAATAAAGAAAAGTTTTTGTAAAAAGCTTTAGACGTCTTCGAGAAAAACGTGTATTTTCAAACGCTTAGTTTAACACGAAAGTATCTGCGCGACTCAGACCCTTAAAAGTATAACTTACGTACCTGCTGTTTAGATTTGATCAGGAGTTTAGGAATTGGTTCTTCGTGAACCTCTTCGACTTGTCCTGCTGATGGCTTCTCATCAGGATCGTAAACTTTCAGGATCGAGTGCATTTTGTCAGAGTGCTTCGTGATTGTCATTTTTAAGCAACCTTTTCCATTCTAAAAAAAATTAATAAATATTATACAGTACTATATAAAATAAAACGTGACAAAATGACAAAAGCAATTGGTCGGAAAATAAAAAGATAATTTAACCACGTTTATAAAAAATATCTGTAAAAAAATTGGAATAAAAAGCTTAAAAAAACAAGAAAAAAACTTTTTGACAAATCAGCCACAAAACGAATCTACATATTACAGATTTATTTAAGGCCGGTCCACGATTGTGCCTCGCCCGACATTACTAGCGCTGTCTTTAAGTCTGTGTCTTGCACTAGGTGTGGTGTCATCTGCAAAATTTGTAAGAGTTTCATTTTCATTTTCGGCAATATTTAGAAGATCGTTTATGTAGATCAAGAATAAAATTAGACCCAAAATCGCCTATAGAAAGTTCTTATTTACTGGACCATGTATTGTAATAATTAACAATTTGCTGACGCTTAAAAAGGTAAGATTTAATAAGATGAATGCTTTCTAATG